>CAOKZL010001817.1:0-600000 GCA_948472985.1 Iguana delicatissima
TCAGGGGGTAAATAGACAGTACTCCAGAGTGCCTTTTAGGTACCTTAACACTCTCTTTATCCCTGCCAGTGTTGCTGTGTGGGCTCAGAACTCGCCCTTCCCAGAATATTAGCAGCCAAGGACAAATCTGGTCTGCTATAACCAGCCAAATATAACAAAGATCCTACAGCTGACTGATACATTTCTTTGTCAGGGAACACTTTGTCATCCACAGTTTTTGTAAATCCTTGTAACATGGGGGTTTGCACACCTTTACGATCAACCATATTAAACCTTTGCAGCAGTTGTAATATTTTCTGCTTCTGGCTAAGCAGAAACCCTTTCTCAGTTCTTTGTACCTCAGTACCCAGGTACTGTTTAATGGGTCCCAGGTCTCTGATTTGGAACTTTTTACCCAGTTCCTTAGCAAACCTTGCCATCTGTTCCTTTGTTGTGGTGACTAAACATAACTCATCAACAAAAGCTAGCAAAACCTCTTGGTCTTTCTCAGACCCTTTGGTGTATGCACACAGATCTGCCACACTTTGTTTGAAACCCAAGCTCTGCAAAGCACCATCCAGGCACTTGGTCCAACAACGGGCAGATTGTTTGAGACCATAGATGGCTTTGTTTAACCTGTACACCAGATTGGGTTTACCTGCCTCATACCCTGCTGCCTGCTGCATATAGGTGGTTTCTGGTAACTCAGCATTGAGGTAGGCTGTTGTAATATCAAAGTGGTGTACCAAAGCATTTCTCTGTGATGCCAGAGCCATTACCAGCCTGATACTCTTACTTCTGGCAGTTGGTGCAAATGTTTGGTCAAAAGACTTGTTTTTCCTCTGTGAAAGACCCTGGGCAACTAGTCTGGTTTTGTGCTTTACCTCTCCTGAAGCCAGGGGTTTGGGTTTGTACACCCACCAGCAGCCCACCGGGGTCACACCTTCTGGCACCTTACACAAAGTAATTATACCATGTTTATGCATGGATTCCATTTTCTGGTCCATGGCATCAAAGCAGCAGTCAGCTTGTGCCTTAGACAAACTCAACACATCATCAAAGGTTTCAGGCTCACAGGAAACTTGACATATCCTCACACTGTTTTGTACCACAAACCTTTGTGGAGGAATGCCTTTTGTTTTTCTCTCAGACCGCCTAGGAACTGGACCTGGCACCTCCTTCTCATCACTTGGTGATGTGTTTCTTTTCCGGCCAGGTTTTTCCTCCCCATTAGCTTGCTCAGCACTTTGAGATGCTTCTCCCAGCTCAACTTCTGTCTCCTCCTCCTGCTTAACCCATGAAGGGCTCACTGCAGGAGAGGAGGGCTGTGCTGTGCTCTCAGCATCACTTTCATCACTAATTGGGAGCAGCACCTCAGAGTTTGCATGCATTTTTCTCCAATTACTGTGCTCTTCAAACTGACCATTTCAGGATATCACCACCTTTCCATTATTGAGATCAAACTGATACCCTCCACCGGGGGTGTACCCAGCAAACCGCAACCTGCGTGCTTTGGGCCGCCCCTTTCTCCTTTGGGCTTTAGGGATGTGTACCCAGGCATAGCATCCAAACACTTTCATGTGGGCAACAGAAGGCTTCTTATCATACAGCTTTTCATAGGGAGTGAGATTTACAACACTGCTCCACAGCCTATTATGAATATAGTTGGAAGTAAGCATTGCCTCACCCCAAGCTTTCTGAGGCATATCAGCATCTGCTAACAAAGAACTCATAATTATCTGCAGCACTCCCCCATTTCTTTCCACCACGCCATCTTGTTGGGGGCAATGGGGGGTCATCAGTCTATGGTTAATGCCCTTTTTCTTTAACCAGTGCTGCAAACTCTCAGCCATATATTCACCTCCCCTGTCAGTCTGGAGAGCTTTTACTTTGCACCCAAATTGTCTCTCCATATAGGCACACCAATTCTTAAACACTCCACAAACCTCAGCTTTTTGTTTCAGGAGGTAGCAGAAAGTGTACCTGCTGCAATCATCTACCAGGAGCATCACATACCGTGCCCCATCCTGAGACCTTGGCATGGGACCCATGAGATCTCAGTGCACTAGCTGAAAAGGCTGCATTGACACCTGGTACTGAATTTGGGAAATGGGTGTACCTTTGATTTGTATTGTTTGCTGACAGCACAGTCCAAAAAGGCATCACAGGGGTTAACTTTGCAGTGTTTACAGCACTCAGGCAGTTTCTTTAGAACTTGGAAACCGGCATGCCTCATCCTTCTACGCAACAGGTGGGGCTTATTGCTATATGCCATGTGGGTGTTTTGTTTTGGCATGAACTTATACAGCTGGTCTCTGAGCTCACTCACACAGCACACACAGCTCCATTTCTGATGACCTTACCCACATTCCCAGAAAAAAGAACATCATGCCCACTCAGTGCCAACCTAGACACTGACAGCAAGCAAAACTCTAACAAGGGCACTTAAAGAACATTATCTAGGTATTTCCCTAGAGCAGGAACAAAGGCTTCCCCCATACCTTCCACACTGCATTTAGAACCATCAGCAAGAGAAACAGAGTCAATGTTTGCTTTGCCCAGTGTCTTAAACATGCCCTTGCTATTAGCCAGATGTTGGGAACATCCACTATCTAGCAACCAGAGAGCCCCTTGGGGTTCACAGCCCTTAACCATGGCTGAAACCAGCCAGTGACTCCCTTTGTCCTTGGAGCTCTTGCCCTGAGTCTTTGGCACGCTGCCTCTGCTGCCCGGACAGTCCTTCCATAGATGTTTCGTGGACCCACACCTGAAACATCTTTCACGGCATTCACTCCCTCTGCAGTCTCAGTCCGTCAAGACCTCAGTGTTCTTCTTGCCGCCGCTGCTGCTGCTGGTAAGCTCTTGCCGGCTCCTCTTGGCACGCCTTTCCTCCTCCTCATATAGATGCCCAGAAAGATACTGGACAGTGAGGTCCTACTCCTGCATGCCTTTGATAGTTGCCACAAAGGCATTTCAACTTGCATCTAGAGAGCTGAGTATGCAGTAGACTCTGTCAGGCTTGGAAATCTCCTTTCCCGTCTCTTGCAAGGCAATGAACAAGGAGGTTAGATGCTGGAGATGGTCATGCATACACTCACTAGGTTGCAGCTGTGCCTTGTATAGCCTCTTTATCAGGGACAGCTTACTCCCAGCTGTAGGGAGGATGTAAATGGCCCACAAAGTATCTCAACATGCCTGTACTGTGGTGAGATGCCTGACATGGTTTACCTGGCTGTCTTGCAAAGCCAGAAAAATGTTGCTAATGGCTTTCTCCTCTATTCTGGCATCTGCTACGCTGAGGGGAGGCCATGGAGGATCAGCAACAGCCTTCCACAACTCCTCTCTACCCAGATGCATCTTCATCTTTATTGCCCAGGTGAGATAATTCCTCTCATTTAATCTGTCCAGGGGCAGATTCGCACTCTCTATGGACACCATCCCTGCAGCTTCTCTCACCTTCCAGACTCCTCCTGTTCCAAGACTCTCACTTACCAGAGACCATTCTTGAGCAAGCTCTCAGCAGGCAGCCACAGACTGGAAGTGGTGCTTCACCTGGTCCACTTGACCCTCTGGCACAGCAGGGACAGGAGGCTGGGCTCATAACCTGTCAGGGTTAGCAGGAACTGGCTCCTCTGAGCATATGCAGAGTTCAGAAAGTGAAGCAAGGCTTCGCCGTGGCAGAGGTCTTCAGTGAAGCAGGAAAAAATTCCAGAGTCTCATTATGTTAGGCTTAGAGAGGCTGTCGGGATTGCCCTCCATATGAGGGGATTATGGTTTAGTGTGTAGATTGAACATGCATAACTGTTAGTAATTTTCCTGATGACTTTGTAGTAACGATATAGCACAGTGGTTCTCAACCTGTGGGTCCCCAGATGTTTGTGGACTTCAGCTCCCAGAAGCCCCAGCCACTATGGTCAATGCTCAGGGCTTCTGGGAGCTGAAGTCCAAAAACATCTGGGGACCCACAGGTTGAGAACCACTGATATAGCAGGTGTACATTCCTAAGTAGCAGTTCTCAAAACATTCGCTAGAGGAGAAAAATAGTAGCTATGGTGACCTGGCGGTCATCCTGACCTGCAGTAGAGAAAATACGCACTCGCTTATCTCTCGTGTGAAACTGAACTGTTTAACCTTAGAGACTTTGGGAATATTTGCCACTTCTGTCTTTTGACATCTGTGTTCACTGTTCTGCATCTTCTCAATAAATCTGCTATGTAAGTTTATTGGTCCTGTGTATGAGTTTATTGGTCCTGTGTACGAGAAGTCACCATGCATCAAATTACCAAAAAGGTGGAAAGCCGTCCCATGGAGGAGGAACCAGATTCAGTGGATTCCAACGGGGCTACTGCCAGTGAATTGCTCCCGGACACTAGACCCATAGTATGGCTGTCCGTACTGACCACCACCCCTATAAGCAGTCACACTTGGGCTTGGGAGAGGGACCTAGAACTACGGTGAGACAGCACTGAAGAGCAGCCAGATGGGACACTTCAGAAAGAGAACTGGCCCTTATGTATGAACTACTGAACAAAGAAGAAGAAATGGAGAAAAAAGATGAAAAAATATTGGAACTCCAGACTCTGATCCGTGAAATGCATGCCATGGGGCCAAAATTGGGAAGAACCCCAGCCAAGGAGCCACGAATCCTGGCTGCCGATCTGACAGCAGCTGCGCCACCGCTAGATGGACAGCCCCTACAGTCGGCATCACCAGCTGCCCCTGCATTACCGCCCGCAGTCCCAAGGAATATTGGTGAGCTGAAAGCTTCATTTAATGGAAAGGGAGAAAAACTCTCCTTTTTCCTAACCTTGGCTTCCAATTACATGTTGGATTATGGGCATCTGTTCCAAGACGATGCAGCCAGAATCAGATATATAAGTCAACGAATGAAAGGTTTGGCAGCTGATTGGGTGGCTAATCTATATGATTCATGTGCCCCAGAGACTGAGAATTTGCAACTATTTATGAACCATCTCCATGAGCGCTTTGAAGATCCACACCTGCAAGAAAAAACTAAATACCAGCTGAAAAAATTGAGACAGGGCAAAGGTGATGTGGGAGAATACTCCAGAGAATTCCAAAACTTGGCAGCAAAAGTACCCTGGTCTGACGAAGTCCTGAGGGAATTGTATAAGGACGGATTGAACCCTACAGTGCTGCACGGCTGCTTGACTCAAGCTGACCCCCAAACGCTGCTTGGATGGATTAAGCTGGCCACGGAGGTTGAAGGGATAACTCAAACTGTCCCGCTAACTCGACAACGACAAGCTCAAGAAATGGGGCCATGAAAACCCCCACACTGATCCACATTCATCAACAGTGAGGAAAAAAACAGACGCCTCTGTCTGGGCATCTGTTTTTCTTGTGGAAAGCCGGGACATCTCTCCAGCTACTGCCCTGAAAACAAAACCTCCAGCAATTCCAAGGAACTGTAACCTGATACTGTCAAAGGGAAAATCGCCCCTCGTAAATTTATTACTCCCAAGCAAACAACTAAACGCAACATCAAGGACCCAGCAGCAGCTGCAGGAGATGGCCCTCAACAGGAGGTGCACCTTTCTTCCTCTTCCTCACCTTCAGATGAAGACTCTGAAAGCAGCTGTGAGGACTGGGACATTGCCGGAACAACATATGTAAGTAACCATAGACCCCCCACTTGTTTGCAACTGTGACTTTGGCGGAAAAAGATAAAAAACTTTGAATTCATAGAGCTTTGATTGACTCTGGCTGTTCCAGGAGCCTCATACATCCAGATTTGGCTATGGAACTTAATGGGGATTATCAACCCCTAGAGAAACCCATTAAACTGACAAAAATGGATGGAAGCCCAATGTCAGGGGGAGCCACTGGGAGAATCTCCACTCCCCTTTCTTTTAGGGTGGGGGACCATAAATGTAAAATGAAGTTTTTGGTGCCTAAGGCAGTACAATTTCAAGTAGTTTTGGGAATTGACTGGCTACAAAAATACAACCCAAATATAGACTGGACAGCTGGGAAGCTATGGAACCATGAATCTTTAGCTGTGAAACCGCAGCTCTCAGCACTTTACCTAATCCCTGAGGAACTGGCTCACATTCCTGCACACTATCAGGATTTACAAAAAGCTTTCCATGAACGGGCGGCTATAAATTACTCCCCCACAGAGAGTTCAACTGTAAACTAAATTTAATCGATGGCGCAAAGCTCCCCAAGCCGAAAATTTATCCCATGAGTCACCAAGAACTCATTGCTTTAAAAAAATTCCTGAATAAAAACTTAGAACGCAAATTCATAAAGCCATCTACTGCCCCTACGGCCAGCCCGGTATTTTTCCACAAGAGAAAGGACCCAAATGCTGACCCCAGGCTACTTGTAAATTACAATCTAATTAACCAAGCCATTATGCTGAATTGTTACCCAATCCCTCTTATCAAAAATGTGTTGGATCAACTGATTCAAGGGAAATTTTTTACTAAACTGGATTTTAAGGAAGCTTTTCCCAGATAGTGAGTGGCTAACGACCTTCTCCACTCCTTTGGGCAATTTTCAATGGACTGTTCTCCCTTTTGGATTACAATCTGGACCCTCAGATTTCGAAATGTTCCTCAATTCTATTTTTCATGATTACGAAGGAGTGGTTATTTATTTGGATGACATTTTGGTATACGCTGATTCCTTGGGCGGACACATTTTGCTGGTTAGAACTCTGTTACAGCGACTGATTGATAATGGACTGGTTGTTAACTTAAATAAATGCCAATTTGACACCCAGTCCTTCGATTATCTTGGCTACTGTATTTCCAATAACACTCTCAACGTGGATCCTGCTAAAATCGATACAATCCTTGAATTACTTAAAGATGTTCCACCAGTGGTATTTAAGTCCACATAAGCTAGATAAAATGTACAATACTGGCAAGAAAAACTGTTGGAAATGTAATGGGGAAGAAGGCACCTTTTATCACATGTGGTGGACATGTCAAAGAGCTAAAAAGTTTTGGAAAAGTATTAACAAAATTATGGAAGAAATGCTTAGAATTAATATACAGTTAACACCGGAATTATATCTCTTGAACATAATTCCAAATAATCAACAATTGATTGTTAAGAATAGGCGGAGAATTATACTCTATATGGTCACATCCACGAGAATCATTTTTGCAAGACACTGGAAAAAACGGCAAATCCCAGAGCTTGATGAATGGTTATTAAAACTTAATGAAATGAAAATTTGTGACCAGCTTACAATAATGCAAAACTCAACTCATGACACAGAGTGGAAACCTGTAATAAATTACTTGCAGAAAAGATATGATTAGATGGTGATTGTATAAAATATAAAATATAAAAAGATGTAAGATTAAGATATTAAGGTTAAGGCAGATGAAACAGTGGATCAATGTAATTTTGGTTTACCCTAACCTAAGATTGGAATAGGGTATCAGAGATAGGAGGAAGTATTGGAGTGATCTTACTTGGGTATGAGGATAAAGCATGATTTGTGTTCGATTAAAAATAAAAATCTGAAATAATAATATAGAGGTAACAATGATATAAGTACACAAAAATAAACCGGAACGGGATAAGTGGGAAGTGATGTAATTTGTGCAGTAGAATATATATTTGAGGAGAAGATGATTTTGGTAAGATATTACTAATGGTGGGTATGAAGGCTGTAGGAAGACGAAGACAAAGAACAATATGAAATATATAATGTAATGCTTTTGATAGTCGTGGACATGTGTAATTGGAAATCATTATTATTATTACTCAATTTGATTCTATCTTTATTTTACTATTATTCTACTGGATTTTATTATCAATAAATTTTAATAAAAATTAAAAAAAAATTGATACAGTCCTTAACTGGCCAGTTCCTAAAACTCTTAAACAGCTACAATAATTCCTTGGATTTGCCAACTTTTATCGTAACTTCATTGAAAACTTTGCCACCCTTGTTTTACCTCTCACTGACTTACTGAAAAAACCTAACGGGACCAAGTCCACTAAAAAACACAAACTCTCTTGGTCCCATAAGTGCCAAACCGCTTTTGATACCTTGAAAAATTTTTTTACCTCAGAGCCTTTGCTTCTTTTCCCCGATACCTCTAAGCCATTTATCATGCAAACCGATGCTTCAGATTTTGCTATTGGGGCGGTGCTCCTACAGCACGATGCTAATGGAGCCCTTAAGCCCTGCGCATTTATTTCCAAGAAATTTTCCGCTCAGCAATTGAATTGGCCAATTTGGGAAAAGGAAGCTAAAACTATCCACTTCGCCTTGTCTACCTGGTGACATTTGCTGGAAGGCGCTCATGTTCCCTTCCACATTTGGACTGATCACCGGAACTTACAAGCTCTGCAAACGGCTAAAAAACTGACTCCTAAACAAGCTCGCTGGGCTGAATTTTTCCAATGCTTCCGCTTTAAAATTGTTTTCAAACCTGGCAGATCTAACACTCTCGCTGACCCACTCTCTCGTCTACCTTGTCACGAACCCCTCCCCTCTGCCACCACTCCTGAAAAGACTTTATTTACAACTGACTCTCTTGCATCTCAAGTCACCACTTGCGCGCTTACCAAAGCCTGCCTTTCAGCTTCCATTCTTTGTGATACAACTCTTCGAGACCTCATTAAGAATTCCTCTTAGAAAGACCCTTGGCTTTCTTCTCATAAAGACTCCATTGCCTGGGAAAACGGTCTCCCTTTTTATGGCTCTAAAATCTACGTACCTCTTGATGCCAGTTCTACTGTTTTGCATTGCTAGCATGGCACAAACCTGCTGGTCACTTCAGATTTCTCAAGACTTTACACTCCATTCGTAAACTTTTTTGGTGGCCCAGTTTGAATTCTCATGTACAAACCTACGTTAAGGACTGTGCCACGTGTAATTTATGTAAATCCTCTACTTCCAAACCACAAGGATTGTTACAACCCCTTCCGATCCCTTCAAGATCTTGGGATGTTATAGCATGGGACTTTATTGTTGGTCTCTCCTCCTCATCTGAATACAATTGCATTTGGGTCATTACTGACCATTTTTCAAAACAGCGCCATTTCGTGCCACTAAAGAAAGTCCCCACAGCTGAAAAACTTGCTGGTTTGTTCATTGCACATATTTGTAGACTTCACAGATTGCCTTCCACTATTATTTCTGATCGTGACCCTATTTTCACCTCCAAATTTTGGACTTCTCTTTTAAAATCATTGGACATTACACAAAAACTCAGTAGTGCTTATCATCCGCAAACTGATGGGCAATCAGAAAGAGTTAATCACACACTTGAGCAATTTCTATGCTGTTTTGTATCTTCTAATCAAAATAATTGGTCTTCTCTTCTTCCTTTCGCTGAATTTGCTTTTAATTCTGCTTTGCATTCTTCCTCTGGAAAGCCCCCCTTTGAAATTGTCTACGGCTTCAACCCAACCCCCTTTCCTCCCCTCCCCAAACTATCCCCTGCCTCACCCACCTCTCTCACTGCCTGGATTGACAAGTCTTCCTCTGTATGGTAAGCTGCTTCTAAATCTTTAACTGCTTCTAAGGCCTCTCATAAACATTTCGCTGATGCCAAGTGCTCCCCCAACCCTTTATACAACCCTGGTGATCTGGTGTATCTCTCCTCCAAAAACATTTCCTCTACTTCACCTTCTAAAAAACTCTCTCCTAAATATCTAGGGCCTTTTCCTGTAAAGCATGCTATAAACAATGTTTCCTTTGAATTGCAATTACGCCCCCTCTCTTAAAAGATATCCACCCTCTTTTCCATTCCAGTCTGCTCAAGAGGGGCCCTTCGCTGGACTGTTCGACACCTGACCCCATGGTGCCACCACACTGATTTTCCGTGCTTCTACTTCATATTGTTCTTGTTGAATCTCCTGTACCATTGTTTGTTCTTTTTCTTTTGCTTCTTTCTTTTTGAAGAGGGGTAGGATGTCGGGATTGCCCTCCATATGAGGAGTTTATGGTTTAGTGTGTAGATTGAACATGCATAACTGTTAGTAATTTTTCTGATGGCTTTGTAGTAATGATATAGCAGGTGTACATTCCTAAGTAGCAGTTCTCAAAACATTCGCTAGAGGAGAAAGATAGTAGGCGGTTATCCTGACCTGCAGTAGAGAAAATATGCACTTGCTTATCTCTTGTGTGAAACTGAACTGTTTAACCTTAGAGACTTTGGGAATATTTGCCACTTCTGTCTTTTGATGTCTCTGTTCACTGCTCTGTATCTTCTCAATAAATCTGCTATGTAAGTTTATTGGTCCTGTGTACAAGTCTGATCCTGACAGAGGCAGATTTATTGCTGCACACTAAGATAAGGCTTTGGTACAACATTCCAGAAGCAATTAAGTAAGAAAAAGCATCAGAAGATAAACAAGCAGCATCCCCCTTTACAAGGCATAAATTGTCAGCAGCATGATATGACCAATTAGGAAAACCTAACTGGTGACTTATGAAGGCAAAAACCAGCCTTTTTAAGTTTCACTGTTACCCTGAACAAGTGGGGTGACCCAATCAGCTTTCTGGCGTGTGGCCTTCTCCAGTACACAAGTTATAGTCATAACAGTCTTGATAACCTTGCACCTGCTCGTCTGGCCACATCATCTCTTTCTCTGTCATCCACTTAGAGGAAACCATGCCTGACTCAGCATAAAACCTTGACAAAATCTACTACTGGCCAATCAAAATGCACAAAATACATCATGCAAACTTTTGAAGCTTCGCTGGCTTCTTCATTTGGCAAAAATGTTGAATATCATACAGGAGAAGAAAAGGAGTGATGTTAGAATCACAAGCCTATGTTTCATCTCAGATGCTACTTCTATTGTCAATTAAGATGGTCTAGAAGGTTCTCAATGCAGACAGAGTTCATTCCCCTTTTTGGCCACGTGGGGATAAGGGAGAAAGGCCAATAAAAGACAGGTTATAACATTTCAACTTGTCCTTAGTACAGCCCTAGAGCCAACAGCTCTAGTAAGGACTAGTGACAGCCCAAAATTGTTTGGGACTTTATCAGATGACTCCTGTTGCTTAAAGTACAGTTCTCAGGGTTTGGTCTATGATCCTCTTCTCCAGTCTTCAGAGTAGAAGGGGAGGAATCTCAAGTTGAAAGCACTGCCTTGAAAAATGTGTGTATAGATATTTTCCTCATTAGTTAGACTTGATTTTTTCTTAATTTTAAGGAGGCACAGTCTGTGCAATTGTGGCTGACTCTTAATTTATATTGCTTAATGACATCATTGGAGCTGTGCCTTGTAACATGAGGCTTATAAGATCACAAGGTTCTGCCTTTTGTGACATTACAAAGGGGGTCTCTAGGTTTCAGGTTTGGACCTGAAATCTCAGGGTGTGGGATGATCCTGATCTGGCAACTCTAGTTTAAGGTGAGAGGAAAGATTGCAAGAGCTGCTGCCACCGCCTCATCTTTCCTCCAGGCACTTTCTTCTGCCTCTTACTCCTGTGGATTTGCATCATCTCCTCTGGCTCCTCAGAGTGGCTGTGGCAGTGGGAACCTCCAAGGAAGGAGAGCACACTTTACTGTTCCTAGTGCCTTGCTGCCTGAAATGGCCACCTCACTCTGCCTATTGGATTAGCAAACTCTGCTCATAAGGTTCTTTTACTGTGATCACAAAAGTAAGAAGCACACCTGGAAGCTCAATGATGATTCTTGCTGGTTGCTTGCATGTAGAATTAGTCTCTGAAATAAGTCCCACGGAAATCAGTGCAATTTGCTCTTCCTTACAGATTCATGAGATAGCAACCTATTTTACTTTTTATATATTTCAAAGGAGGGAATTGCATGGCTCTCTAGAGACATTGTTGAAATGCAACTTCCAGCATTCCTCACTATTGTATGTGCTGGCAAGGGCTGCTGGAAGTTGCAGCCCTATCTGGAGGTCCACACAATTCTCACCACTGATTAATTTGTTACATTTATAGCCTGCCTTTCCAGCAATTGAAACACACATGGTTCCTCAACCCTATCTCTTAGGACTGTGGTACTGAGGGTTCCTGCCACTTGTCAGCTGATTTGGATTCTGTCTGAGGTACCATTGTCATCTTCTATTCATCTGAGTGCCCAATTCATGATGGTGGTTAAAACCAGACAGGTAGAGTTAACATCCACACTCCACTTAAGCATTCTTAAGTCTTGGAATCTCAGGATATATATATGGGAAGTGAGCTGACTCTTTGGAAATCTTTTAGGCTATTTATTATGTGCATTCATAGGTGTACAAACATGTACATTCCCCTGAGGGAGAAACACACACACATGTCAATACCTGGGCATCATACATTCATTACATCTCAGTATATAGCCATTAAGATATTACACTTTCACAAAGAGTGAACCTTTGTCTCTCTTTAACAGGTTTTGTAATAATTAACACATAGAGGCAGGATCTTGTGATCTTATAACCCACATTGTTACAAGGAACATTATCCATCATCATCAAGTTCTTTCATATTTTCTGCAGCATCTGTTAAGGTATTATACAGACATTTCATAAAGACTTTCATATGTACAGATTTCTGTTCCTTGTATCATATCCATAACCATTTATCCATTAAAGGCTACAATCTCATCTGCTGGGGCACTATACGTCTCTAAATAGGCATCTGTGAACACACATGTATTCAATGGTTAACATCTATGAGCATTGTGAAATCTTAACAGTATCTAACAGGCATCCATTATATGCATGAAGGACTATTTCAGCACTGCTTAAATGAGAGGAAAGATTCCTTCTCTCTTACCAGTTTTTAGCCTATCTTTCAGCATGTTTCAGTCTATTTGGGCAGTTTATCAGTTATCAGCAATAGCCCAGATGTCAGAGATAGCCTTCTTCGTCAATGCAGACATGCCAAAAGGCAGTCTAATTTGTGGGCTCTATCTGGCTTCTTTTTTTCTCTCTCTAGCCTTGCCCAGGCTATCAGTTAGTCAATCAAAACAAATCAAAATAAGCACGTTCATTGTACCTTGCATATGCTTATCAAATTAAAACAAAGATCTTTATAACCCCAGCTGTGGTACACTAGAAGTCTTGTACCTAAAGTTCATGGTGCACTAGAAATCTTCAGCTGCCTGTCATCCTAACTGCCTTAACCAGTGTACTTGCTAGGAGGGTTATTCTTGGCACATCTTTTCACATCTTTCTGCTTGGAGGTTATTATAGGTCACATCTCTTGCTTTATTTTCTCCATACATAAGCTGCTGCCAGGTTCTCATTGATACACACACATTAATACTTCTATCTCCCATTATTATTACCTTATACCATGTATGCTATACTCTGTAGGTTACACCAGGTTACATGCTGTACTTCATAGGTTTATTCCCAAAGCTGGCAACTGAACAAGTCTGGCCTGTTGACACAATGAGCTCAAGGTGGCTTACCTGGTTCTCTTCTTCTCCCTCTTCATCATCTCAGTGACACTGTGATGTAGACCATGCAGAGACAGAAATAGCTCCTGGGTGGCTTGGGAATTTCATGGCACAGTGGGGACTAGATCTTCCAAATCCTGGCCCAACCTTCTAATCGCAAAACCCTGACATTACCCACAGATTCTCCCATGACCATGATCCTGTTGGCTGGCATCATATGCTGACACAGGTAGCAGCAGTCCTGTAGATAGTGTGCAATGATAGAGGTAAAATGGCCACAGCACTGTGACAAATGGGATGTGGGGGGTATGGTTGTGACAGCCATCTTTGTCAGGAGAGAAAGTTGCCCTTCTTGTTCCTTTGGGACCAGAAGAATTGCATTATGTGGGGATGGAGATGGTTTTCTCTGCAGCCTTTCACAGCTGCTATGCACTGACCAAAAATGTTTCTTATGCCAGCCTAATGGTCCTTTACACCAGCATAAGTCACCAACAGGAGTCCAGTTAAAATGTGCTGTTTTCTCTTTGCAAACTTTTAGAAACTGGTGCCTCCATCTTCTCTGCATCTCTCAGTATTACATTCAGGATTAAGACAAAAGAAGATGCGATAACTTCAGGAATGTTGTTGCTGTGGCTGCAAAGCAGCCAGAGCAAATGCACTGCATCACCCCTCTGGAGGCACCAGTGTCTCACACTGGCCCTCCAACAGCAAGAGGAATGATGATTTGCACAGAGGCACTGGTCCATGGACACCCAGCTCAGGAAACACACCAACATTTCACAGTAAGCGTCTGATGGAAAATAATCTCCTCCTTCTTCATGCGCATCGAAGTGGCAGTGATATGCCAACCGGGCAGCCTGGCATCTTTAGCCTCTTGCTGATGCCATCTGGCAGGAAAAACAGCAGGGGGGTGGGGAGAAACAAAATAGAATCATAGCTCAGAATCAGAGGAAAGTACCTTGCAAATTTTTCATACAGTGTAGCATAATAATTCTGCATGTAGAGCTGTGCTACATCTCTTATAAATCCTCCCCAACTCAACTCACCATTTAGCTGCTTCAAGCTGCTCCTCAATGAATGAACATTATGTGGAGAGTGGGAAGGATCAGAGAAGCATCTAGCAGAACGATTGGCACAACACAATTACATCATCAGCCCATATTTCCAGAGGACCCTGGCAAATCGTTATGGACATAGATGCTTCTCTGATCCCTGTCACTGAATGGACATGGGAGTGGGGGCTGCAGTGGTTCATTGATGATTCCAGGGGCAAGGGGTTGAGGAGCAGAATCCTTTTGCATGTGGCACTATTAAAGGTTCTCAGCCAGGATGTGATACTGGAAGCCTGATGTGTGTGTGTGTGTGTGTGTGTGTGTGTGTGTGTAAGCATTTCAGTTCATAGAAATTTGCATCCCTTGAATGATAACAAATTCATTTTAAATTCAGAGCTCATTTGATGCTGACTCAGTCGAAACATTTTGCCATTGCACTGTAAGCATGACTAGAGCTTTTGAAAAAAAACAAAAAGATGTGGACAAACACTGAGAAGGATTCCATATTGTACGTTTTCACAATGAAAACTCTTGAGTAGGGCTGCCCAATTATCCTGCTTTTGACAGAATATCCCACCTACTGGCAGGAGATAAGAGCTCCCTTTGAACTCAACTGTCAACAACTGTTGTTTCTGCAAACCAGAGAAGGGATGTATGCACAAACACTCATGCACATGTGGAAGGGGAGATGACAGAAAAGCTTGTCAGCCTTGTATCTTGCAAGTATCTTGAAAAGTCTAAAAGGCTGGTCTGTTCCTTGGAGCTTAAACCAAAATTTAACAATATGTGCAAATCTGGAAGCAGACTTTCAGTGACAGTCCAAACAAAACCTAGCCACAGTGCCATACTTTAAGTTAACAACATGCAGTTTAAACAAAGGTCCACTTAGTAGAACAGCTAGTATCATCACTGGGCTGAACAAGCCATCACTGGGTGGGATTGTTCTGAGCCAAACCTCATATCCAGGACCAATGTTTAGGAGAGTCAGAAATCATTCTCCAAAGGACTATTTTCCTGTCACTGGGGAAATGGTAACCATAAATAGCCTCCTGTGGTTACAATATGTAGGCTGTGAAACTGAAAATGTATACTTTGTATGACATTATACAGACTACCAGGGACACCACTTTGCAAACTTGAATTTCACCCACACACGGAGGTGGAGGTCAATGTTCTCTGGCAAGTCTTTAGTCAATGCACAAGCATTGCTTCCTGCGGTCACAGCAACTAACTGGCATTATTCTGCTGCTTGCCCTGTATTGTAGACTTACACAATAGGCCATCTTGGGACAGGTTGAGTGGGGGGCAAATTTTGTACACGTTGACAATGCTGGAGCCCCCAATACATTCCTAGGTTGCTGAGATTGCAGCTCAGGCTGGTTGTACTGCTGGGGGCTGAACCCCATTGTCCTGCCTGGGACTGGGATTCTGATGTCATTCAGTGAGGCCTCATTTGTCTTTGTTTTCTGTCATTTGACCTTTGAGCCACTAATGGTTTATTGATGGACTCACATTAGCACAGCCGATGCAGGCCATTTCCTCCCATTTCTTTAGGTACTAAATAAAGCATCTCTTTGTGATGATATATGAGGAAAGCAGTTTGTTACACAGAGGATCTTGAAACTTCCTAATGCCCCTGCTAGTGAGATGAGATTGAATGCCTTGAGAAGGGGTTCTTTTTCTTGGACATATTCAGACTTCATCTGAAGTGAAGCAGATCCTCTCTGAAATAAAGTGGGGTTGCCCAAACACTTCAGAGCTTATTCAGAAGGTGGTACTTCAGGGAGTGATACTTTTATATGCCACTATCAACTAGACAGCCAGTGTGGTGTACCGGTTAGAGCACTGGACTATGACCCTGGAGACCAAGGTTCGATTCCCCACTTGGCCGTGGAAATCCATTGGGTGATCTTGGATGCATCACATACTCTCAGCCCAATAAAGCCCCATGACAGGTTCACCTTGGGGTCTCCATAGGTGAGAAACGACTTGAAGACACACGACAACAATCAATGAAGTAAGTCAGGGGAATGGTGGAATTTGGCCCTTTGGGAGAAAGCACAGAAAAGCAACTTTTGGGACTGTAAGTCCTAGAATTCTACAGCCAGCATGTCTTAGGCATTCTAGGAGTTGTAGTCCAAAAAGTAACTTTCCCCCAGGGGTCCTTTCATACTGCTCCATTATAGCCATTTGGTTCTCCTTTAACTGCTATGGTGGCATCTTGTGGAACCCTTCTGGGGTTTTGCAGTTTAAGAAGGGCCACTGGTGCACTATGAATGAGTATTCTAAATCCCCCTCCCTGAATAGCATATCCCAGAATTCCACAGGATACAGCTATGGCTGCTAAAGTAGAATCATAGGATTGCTAATTGTGTACTGTGAAAGGGCCCTAGCTCCATTTTGGTATGGCTACAAGAACATAGTTCTGTTTAACTGGATACAACATCCACCTATTCTGCAGAAGCAGACATAGAAGACGAATCTTTAGGAGCACTTGAAGCTAAAGCTCAGGAGTGTACTTTTCAAAAAATAAATTAGTTACAAGTCTAACTCTAACATTTCCCCAAAGTAGCTTGTAAGTATTAAAAAGGCACAGTCTACTTTCCAGTTTGCAAAGTAACTAGAATAGTTATTTCAGTTACTTTTAAACACCTAAAGTGTCTCAAGCTGCTGGCTTGTGGTATGAAACACACTCAATCCATGCACTTGTCGTCATGGCAGAGCATAAGGCAATTTTATAAGGCACAACACAAACACCTGAACTATGTGATATTCCACTTGATGTGGCCAAACCCCACAACTCTTACAGTTGCACTGAAAGGATGTGAAGCTATCACCCACCACATTACAATTGTAATGAAACATAGTTATGTTTTGATTGCTGAAAAGGTATTTATTATGAGTAAATAGTTATTTTACCCGTTACTTCGAAGCTCCAGTTTCTGTACAGGGGAGAGGGGAGGAAAGGAGAAGAAGGACCATCCTTCGAAGTTTTTAAATGGCAACCAGGTTTGCTGTTGTTAATTGCCATCAAGACCTCTAAGTTACCCTGTTATCAAGAACCCTGTTCAGGTCTTGCAAGTCAGGGCTAATGTCTACCTTGACTGTGTCTGTCCACTTGTAATACAATCTTCTTCTTTTCCTACTGCCTTCTACCTTACCAAGCATTATTGTCTTTCTTAATGAGGTTATAGCTACTTGCAATACAAATCACTAGGGGAGAGGCTGATTCTCTTTGATTTAAATGTTCTGACTCCATCTAACTAAAATATTTACAGGCATAGCTTCATATAGGTAACTAACCTGTACAGAACATTGCCTTACTCTTTAATATTTGAGGTACCTGCCCCAGATCATAACCTTGCCTGGGCAAAAGGATAATTGTATTCACCCACACGTTCTTCATTTACTGGTTCAAGGACCCAGAGCATCAGGTGTAAGAGCATCTCTTCCCCCTCCCTTGATTACAGCCACTGTACTGAAGAACTGAATGAAAGATGTGGTGCCTCCAAGAATCTCTTCCCAACTCAATTTTGAAGTAAAAATGAGAAAAAAGAAATGTAGGGTTTCTTTTTTAAAAAAATGCAAAGAAAAGGAATTTCATACATTTGAAAAGTTTGAAAAAAGCAACGGAAATAGAGGATGATTCCGCAAAAAGGGCAGTCTCAGGGAGACAGAGGCTATTTCCGCACGGGGTATTTGAAACGGTGCAGTCCATCCGCCAGGGAGGACATCTGCACCTGGGAGCGGACTGGGTACGGACTGTTTAACGTAGATCCGCACCTCAGCCTGTTCCAGAACGACCCCAAGTGGTCGCCCAGCATGCTTTTGAAAAATCTGTTTCTTTCAGTCTTTCAAAAGCACAGAGCGCGCTAATGCGAGCCTGCTCCCTTGTGCAGATTTGCAGGCTCGCACCAATGCAAGCCTATGATCTGCCAGGGGCGGGCTTTAGGCTGGCAAGCTTCAGCGGTTGGTCGAGACCCTTGACCAACCGGAAGCCGCCATTGTCGATGCCGGAGCAGTGCGGAGCAACGAGCACGCACTGCTCCGGAGCAGCCTGGACCAGACCGGGGAGCCATAAGACCCGGTAAGTAGCAGCACGGGGTGATTCCCTCACCCCATGCAGAAATGGCCAGAGTGTTTGCTTTTGTGTGTGCATGACAAAGACACTTGATTTTGTACAATCACTGCTTCAAGATCTTATGTAGAATTTTGGAAGGGAGAGCAGGGTTCAGATGGAAAGGCAGCAAAGATTTTCAGCAGAAATGACTCACTACAAAAGGAATTGTCTCACAAAACTGTGGAATTGGTTTTATGGCATGACAGGATTTACACAAATTCTCAATGGCCAGTGACAGCTTGGCAAGGTAGAAAGACTTTATTTGCCTAACTATATAGGCACAATGGAAGAGTGCTCACGCAGTTTCCCGAAGCTTCAGAATTCCACTAAACCATGCAATTGGTCCAAGCCAAGCCGGCCCAGTGTCCCACAAGGAATGGATCTCAACATACACTGTCAAGACTCAAACAGAAAGAACACATTTCAATTAGCCCAGATTTTGATGGTGCTGATAATGATGCACAAAATGAGTAGTGTAGAGAGCATATACTTTACAGAATACAAGTGAACAAGGTCCTGTCCAAAGGAAACTCCAATCGAAGAATCAATACCTAGGAAACAAAAGAGCAAGGGACAGAAAGTAGAGTTATGGGGTAAGCAATGTATATATGCCCATAGTGTAGTGTAGCACCCCAAGGGACCAGGGTTTTCTTGGGTTTTGCTAATGTAATGAAAGGTGAATGATGCAACTAATAATCCATGAGGCCAGACACAGCCAGTGGGCCCAGTAGTGGGTGACTCTTCCCTTAGTTTTAATGCTGATGTTATCCACAGCTCCACCAGGTGTCACAGCAGCTATCCAGGTGCTGAACCCTATTCCCAAAATAGGTTCATCACTTAGACAGCTCCTGTAGCTTCTAACAGCAAGACAAGCTGTGGATGAGGGTGCTGTTAAGACCAAGGATGGAATCACAAGCCTGCAATACCAGAGCCAGCAGTTGTGCCTACATGAAGCTCTACAGTCCACCTAAGAAAGGATATATTCTGTTGATCAGTGGAGAACACCATAATCCTAAACAGCTTTAAAATATCCTCTTTTAAAAACACAAACAAAATTGATTGCTTTCATTCAGCTCAGTGAAGAACTTTCAGTCCTGACCTTCTGCATTCTCCATTCCCCACACATTTCTGCTGATCCATTTGTTCTGACTTTTTGAACTTTTTGCTCTTTCATTTGACTTATTCACCCCAAAACTGCAGCCCAGCCAGTCCTCTTTAATAATAATGTGTAACAGATTTCTCTTCAGCAAAGAAGCTTAATGGTCTGGGAGTACAGATGAGCTCCCTTATCAGCAAACAGAAAGTCAGGCATGCACATATTCAGGGCAAAGGAAGTCGGAGTGCTGATGACTGCACTGCAAAAATATATATTGCCACAAACCTATAGTCAAGTATTTATAGAACCATTTGCATCCTGCCAGCTGCCAACTCTTCTGAGCCTTCACAATATTCAGAGCATATTATTTCTCCAAAACAGGTTTGCCACCTGGTTGGTTTTAAAATATCTAATGTAGAATGAGGCTTTTTTTTTGTTGTTTGTTGTTGTTGGCATTTATTTATTATCTCTCACCCACTACCCTGAGGCAATGTACAATTGATAAGAATACTTTAAAAACACTAAATAAACAATTTTAGACAGTCCAAACTCCTCTTTGAAACAGTTCTAAAAACATTTTTTAAAAGAAGATCTACAGGAGACATCCCTAATTTTAAGAGCCAAAGGCCATGTAAAAGAGCAGAGTTTTCACTGCCAGCTGGAATCTGAGAAGGGCTGGAGCCAGGCCAGTCTTCCTCTGGTGGAAGTTGCACTGATGGGGTGGAGCTACAGAGAAAGCTGTTTCATGTGTACTCACCAGCTGAGCCTCACAAGGTGGTAGGGTATGTAAGAGGACCTCAACTGATGATCTTAAATCTTTGGCAGTCCGCTATGGGAGGAGGTGGTCTTTCAGATACCTTGTTCTCAAGCTGGCTTTAACGTTTTGATAAATGCTTATGTAGCAGCATGGTTGTGGCAGATCATGGGACAGGGAGGAGGAATGAAGTTCAGTTATCATCAGGGCTATTATTGTTGCCTATAAAAGTAATGCAGACACATTTCATATACCACCCACAATTATCACTATTTATTTTACTACAGGTTTTTGTTATTGGTCTCATTGTATGTATGCACGTTTGTGTGTGTATGAGAGAGATGGTTACATTTATTGCTTTTATTAGAGCTTTAAAGAGTGTATTTCTTAGCCTTCAGCTTCCAGAACACCCTCACTGGTCATGCTGATTCAAGAAACTGCAGTCCCAAAAAATATTAACTTTTATAAGATCTGGGTCTTGTTTTTAATGTTTGCATATTTTAATTGTTGGAAGATGTCTTTAAGGTGTTTTTTTTTAATAGAAAAAGCAGACCTTCAAAGCTCACTTTGAAGCTGAATGAATATAATCTCATGCTGAACTTGCCTGTAACTATGTAGTTGTAGGATGATGTTCCAGGTTGCACAGTGTGATCCCATTACTACTCAATTATAGATGGGTTTAGTATGATGAAGGAGGAGATCCTACATTGTGCCTGCATAGTGTAAATGTACACACATACAGTTACATGGTGGTTGCACTACACGGGTCTTTGCTGAATTGTGTATCTAGCAATGGATTTCTTATTGTCCTACTGGGGAATGCACAATGACTGTTTCTGCAATCCAAGCGAAGTGATCTACTGAAGGTGCTGGCAAATTATTATGTACCATCCAAGAATGTGCCACTGCATGGCTAGAATCCTGTTGATTAGTCTCAGCTAGTGGTTTGAGCACTTGACTATGACCCTGGAGACCAGGGTTTGATTCCTCACTCAGCCATGGAAACCCACTGGGTGATCTTGGGTGCATTACACACTCTCAGACCCAGAAAACTCATGATAGGTTCACCTTAGGGTTGCCATAAGTCAGAAATAATTTGAAGGCACACAAACAACAACAACGACACCAACAGTAGACCCATTCAATTAATTGCTGAAGTATGAACCAGCCTGCAAGTAAATCCATGAATCATCATGTAAGTAAATCAGTGGCTCTACTCTACTCCAGACTAACAATAGGATTTAGGCCAAGGTGAAATCATTACACTTGTGGTGAAGGGGTTAAATCCAAGGAATTGCTACTTGAATAGGAAAATAAGCGAATTGAATTGAGTTTCTGAGTGCAACAGCAGATGTCTTTGTCTTATCTCAATTTTAGAATGGCCTTGCAACACTCACTCAGGCGTCTGGGAACTAAGAGGGAGTCAGGCGTACTCCCTGCTACCTCATTTTGGCCATATGCATCATTTTGTATCATTTTCTAATTAACTCTTTGTTCTCTTCTGTACACATGTGTGCTAAGTTAATGATGTAATGGAAAGTTAACCAAAGATCTTTTTCTTCTGTGATGGGCTGGCTAAATGAATGATTGATTGCTGACGTTGTTGACCAAAGGTATAAAGTTTAGGTGTTTTAATCAATTGGCACGACAATCCTGGAAATAGTTGTCGTCCTTGCGCAAGTAAATTGTTAACAATAAAAAGGCTTTTTGATTTTTACCTGAAATCCTGGTCTTCGTCTCTTTTCTGGCCACAACAGTGGAAGTCTGCTTTCACAACCCTAAACTGAATAGGTAAAAAAAAAAAAGGCAAAATGGCCAAAAAAGTATAACCAACAGGATTCCAGTCATTTCCAAGCTCTACGGGGAAAGGCATAAAACATTTAAATAACAATAGCAGCAACAAACATGCAGTCAACACACTAGTTGCTGGAGTACGAAACAATCACACTTTCTAAAGACAAATACTTCTATCTGATTGCCAGGAAACATGGTTTTCCTGCAACAGAATCATGACCTTGTACATATCAAGGTAGTAATCCCTATCTGTCTAGAAATTGTGTAACTATTGTGTAAAAACAAACAAACATGTTTAGAAAAGTCAAAGTTTGTACCTGATGTCACACCCTTTACTTTGCCATGTTCCATTCCTCAGCCTCCCATCCTTGAAATTCAATTCATCCATACAGTGCACTTAAATGGGGTCCTTTCATATTGCAATTACAGCATTACTATTCCACTTTAGCTCCTGTGGCTGCACCCTGTGGAATCTTCCCGGAGTTTGTAGTTTGGTCAGAGACACCAGTGGAGCCCTCTAGCTAAGCATTCTAATGGCCACTCCCCAACTGAAAATCCCAGGATTCCACAGGAGGTTGCTATGGCAATTAAAGTGGAATCACAGGGCTGTCATTGTGTAATGTCAAAGGGCAGCTGGTGATTCAATATTTCCTGAACCACTGCTCTTGCTGCTAGTACCTCAATGGAGAAATAGGATTTCAGTAACAAACCTTCATCAGAATTTGAGATCTGCATGTTAAAAGAGAATGTCTGCTTTGATTTTGGAGGGGGTTACCCTTGAGCAACATGACCTCTGAAGACTTCCATTGCTGAGTGGTCTTTCTCCTTGCCATCTCCTCATCTACCCAATTAGTCCTTCTCTCTCCTTCTGCTCCCAAACTGCGCTATAGCCCAGCAACAGAATACAAGGCAAGCATAGGCTGTTATGGCAGCTGCTCCTTCTTCTTTTTACAGGAAGCTTGGAGTGGAAGTAAGAAGGTGACATCAGCATGACAGAGGAGAAGGACAAGAAGAAGGAGAAGGAGTGACAGGGGGACATGAGGGAGACAGGTGTGGATGCTGCAAGGTGTCCAACTCCCTCATGACTTCTCAGTAGGCCTGCTGATAAGTAACTAGTCAATTCAGCCTCTGTTTGGGTGGTATCACTTCCCCCTATTTAGAGATTATTTAATTATAAGCATATTTTAACAATGATACCTATTAATATGACCATAATAACATTGTTTTATGGAAGAATAAAAGTCTCATTGTTTAATTACATAATACTGAATTTCAAATCCATATGGAATTTTGATTTCCATTCTGGTGCTTCCACACGCTTTATTCATGTAGATGTGAAAATTAATGATAATGACTTGAGTATGCCCAGAGAGATTTTTTTTTTAACTTTTTCCTCCCCCGCTTTCTATAGCAGGCCACCTTTATTATTAAATACCCATTTACTATTGAATTAGAATGATTAGAATACAAATTAGAGTTAGGCCTGCTCTCCACCTGCAATATTAACAGTAGACTATCTTGTAGTGAGTTACGCCCTTTTAATACAAGCTCCATGACCTGTAGTTGGCTTTAAAATACCAAAGTATGCTATGGTATAATAGTCTATTTATAATGAGAGTTGTAGGTAACAAAAGGTAGTCTACATCAAATGCTAGGCCTTGGAAAAGTTACTCTTTTGGATTACAAGTTTCTGAATCCCGGAGATAAGGGGAATTCTCAAAACTCTAGACCGAAAGAGTTGCTACCCCAAAAGGTAGATGACTCAAGGGTCTACCTGCAATGTCGATGCCTCCATGGAAAAGTGAGGAATTATAGCTCAAAAAGGAGGCCTGCAATGCTGGGACAGGGGACTTTAGTATCTTCTCACTTGTGTATACTGGTACTAATACAGAGACACCAGTTGGAAGTTAAAGGAATGTTTTTATTGGGGGGAAATCACAAACACACACAAGATTCAAGCAGTGTTGCAACCAAACAAAGCTAACAGAAGGAAAGGAAAGAAAAAATAGGATAGTAAAGAGTTAAGATAAAGTGGGCAATATTTACCAGTCCTGAAGAGAAGAAAGTAATGGTGAAATGGCTCCAACATGAGAATTTGAAGGCAGCATGGAGGGATGAGAGTCTGTAGTGTCCAAGTGTGAGCAAAACGCCAGGATCTGAGCGAGGGTTTAAGTACCCTTTTTCTGCCCTGAAGGGGAAGGTGTTAATGGCTCTCTGGCAGAGCAAACAAAGAGGTCCAGAGCTGGCAAATGGTCTTAGCATTAGGTGACAGAGCATTGATGGGAGTTGTGATAGCTTCTTAATGTCTAGGCAGGTGAGGAAACAAAGGCAGAAGTTCAGCAAGAAGGATGCTACAGGTCATTGTTGCTTTGTCTGAGAGTTTCAGTGGCTCTTGTTTTCTTTGTTTGGGCTATTGAGAGGATCATCAATAGGAGTATGGTGTCTAGATCGAGGGAGGTATTGGTACCACTTTATTCTGCATTGATTAGATCTCATCTTGAATACTGTGTCCAGTTCTGGGCACCCCAATTCAAGAAGGATATGGATAAGCTGGAGCAGGTCCAGAGGAGGGCACCCAAAATGGTGAGGGGCCTGGAAACCATGCCCTATGAGGACAGACTTAGAGAGCTGGGTATGTTTAGTCTGCAGAAGAGAAGGTTGAGAGGGGACATGATAGCCATGTTTAAATATTTGAAGGGATGTTATGTCGAGGAGGGAGTGGGCTTGTTTTCTCCTGCTCTTGAGACCATGACAAGGAGCAATGGATGCAAGCTGCAGGAGGGGAGATTCCGCCTGAACCTCAGGAGGAATTTCCTGACGGCAGTGGAATGTGCTGCCACAGAGTGTGGTGGAGTCTCCTTCGTTGGAGGTTTTTAAGCGGAGGCTGGATGGCCACTTGTTGGGAGTGCTTTGAGGGTTTTCCTGCATGGCAGGGGGTTGGACTGGATGGCCCTTGTGGTCTCTTCCAACTCTACATTTCTATGATTCTATGATTCTATCTCAAACTCATTTAGTCAAATTCTCCAACTAATCCTCAGTGAACTTATGACCTGGCCATGCCTTGAGGTCACCTCTGACATAATTCTGCAGATGTACAGCCAGTCCCCTTCGCCAGCATGACTTTTCAGCCATAAATGTAGGATTTGTGACTGGGGGAAAGACGATCTCCATTACAGGTTAAGCGGTTGTCACGTACACAGGAGGTCCCAGCCCCTCCCGTCTGCTGACTCATGACTATTACTACCTCACCTGAACCTGGCCATATTTGGAAGGCCGCTTGCGATTGGAAGAAACTTCATACTACCTGCCCCTCTGGAGATTTCCTTATATGGTTGGAAGTCTCTGGACCTTTTTCCTTATAAGGATAGAAGTTTCTGGGCATTTACCTAATATGGGGTGGGTGGCTGCAATGGGTGTGTATAATGTTTACCTGGATACTGTGATTGGTGGAATAATGCTGCAGTGAGTGTGTCTGCTGTTTACCTGGATACCTGGATATAAAGCCCATGCCAAGTCTTTATTCCTCGTTCCGAACCTCATTGGAGTTACGGCACCCTGCTATAGCAGAACTTTTATATTTTTGTACTTAATAAATCTGGCCTCTAGCCTTTGAACCAAGAAACGTCTGGTCATTTGCCTGTTTCCAAGAAAAGCTGACCCTCTCCAGGGCAAGCAGGTGACAGACTGATATATGTGCCAATTAAACAATATCACAGATTGGGGCTGTACAGGATAGTAACAGAGTAAGGCATCCAAAGTTTCCGTAACCAAAGACAACAGCGTAACTCTGAATGGCAGTTATTGGGAGGGGGCAGATGTAGTGAAGACCAATTCCAGAGGATAGCAATCATCTTTCCACCTTTTCTCATGCAATTCCAGGGATTTATTTGGCCGCCTGTGATTGGAAGCACAAGGCTGGAGCTTCATTTGGATCTAGCAAAATATTTATTCAGCCTTGCAAAGTGAGACTTAACCGGTGATCTTGAGTCTGTCACTGTCTCTCAGCTTAACCTACTTTACAGGACTGTTGTGAAGGTAAAATGAAGAAAAACAACTTGCACTATCCTAAGAGTAAATGAATGCATGAAAAATTGACATGGCCTGAGAGGTTGCAACTGCATTCATGTACTCTCTTTGGGCTTCCCAGGGGCATCTGGTTGGCTACTTGGGGGAAATTGTACTAGGCTAGATAGGCCTTGGCTCTGATCCAACAGCAGGGCTGTTCGCCAATTCACAATATGCAGATTGATCCATTCCTACCGACTAGCACCGCTGTAATTGTTTGAATAAAAAGTATCCCTGTAAAATAAAGTGCCATCCTTCCAAATTAGGGACACTAAGAAAGAAGAAGCACACAATTGGAATACTGTAGCATCTTAAAGCCTAGCATATTTATTGTGCCATCAGTCTTTAAGATACCACAGTGCCCTTGGTTTGTTTCAAAACCAGGCACGTTATTGTAAAATAAAATCAAGAACTGGAATACGGAAAAAGGAAAAGGAACAGTAAAGGAACAGTTTGCCAATGCAGCCTTTCTATTTATGATTTCCCAAGGTCAATAGTAATCCCCACAGCTACAAGCGTATAAAAATTGATTCCTTCATGAAGAAATTGATGGCTTCTCAGTCAGGTCATCTTGGAGCAGCCCTCTTCTCTTCTCTCCCTCCCAGACAGCAGCACCAATTTATGAGGATTCTGCTACTGCTAGGTGTGTGTGCACAGAGCACAGGAAGCCTCCACAGTTAATATTCTTCTAGACAAACCAGAGACATCTGGATGCAGCCAATCATAAAAGGACACTTATGTGCCTTTCTTTTAGTTACTCCTTCTAATTGTTGGGTTTTTTTTGTTTGTTTGTTTGTTTTGAAATCAAGGATTGAAGGTGAAAGGCTCTGGTGCCTCCAGATCAAACACAGTGGCTGGAGTTTGCCCAGAGTTCTTCCTTGTTTGCTTGCTTGAGGTTTTTTTAGGAAAGAAAATCAATTTTGGTTGTTTCAAAATAGGCAAGCTGTGTGGATCATGCTTCTAATAAGCCTTGCTGCCATCCTTCAGAAACTAGATGTCCCCTAGAGTGTGTCCCAGAATCCTTTGTAGTATACCCCAAAATGGTTAAATCAGTGTCAGGAGGGTGGCCTGCAGATAGAAAATGCCAACTTTTTCCTCTTCTGAGTTGACAGTGCTTGTTCAGGCAAGTGCAGCCTGATCATATGAATGTTTATATGGATGTCTTTCTTGATGGTAGTTAACATTGGTTCCCTAATCCTCTGCACATGACTGCAGCTTTGTGCAGCTAGCTCTGTTGGCAGATTGGGCATGACATTAATAAAGTTAATCTCACAGTGAAATCCATGTAATGGTCCACAGATCTCAAAACTACAAAGTTTTACTCAACAGTAGGTCTCGAGCACTTCATCAAGTTTTAGTATGCATGCTTAGGACTGTATGTAGCACAAATCTCAGCTAAATCTCATTGCTTTCCATTGGAAATCACTCAGAGTTGGGCCATGGATAAGAATCTGAGCTATGAATCTCAGGGAGTGTCCAGTCCAAATGTTGCCTCCACCACAAACAGGGAAGCTATTCTTTCTCAGCCCGCCTCCATCCGCAAGATAGAGGAGTTTAATAGTTTTCGTTAGCTGACCAGGTTCTTATTGTAGCCCGATAATGTGCTACCTCTCTATCCCTCTCCCTCCTCCTGCTTTATATATTTCCCTTTGATCTCAATAGGGTGTTTGTTTTTGTTGTTTTTGTTTTCTGCCTTCAAGTTGTTTCTGACGTATGGCATCCTTAAGGAGAACCTATTGTTACCCACCTACCGTGTCCTGAGGATCAGAATTATTTTATATCAAACATAGTGAGCCATAGAGATCTACTGAAAGGACACGTAAGCAGTGGAGCTATGGAGATAGGTCAAACGAGTAGCCCTGTTTTCTGTCACACATCCTATGTGAATCTCGAAATGGTTCCCACATTCCATTGGAATGGATTATCAGCAAGCATAACACCAACAGGAGGTAATAGGTCTCTGGGGACAAACAGTGCAAACAGCCTGGGAAGTGACACCTTGGAGGCAAGCACCCCTCCACCCCACCCCCAATAAGATAATCATCTTTCAGGGAACTACAAGGATGTCTGACTGTATTTTCTTTGAACTACAAAGATGAGATCCATTTTCACAAAAATGCAGCCATCTGGTACCCAGGACATTTTTTTTTTTTAGCTCTGTTCACCACTATAACTAGGACCCCTTTTTCTCCTCCATTTCGGAGGAGTTCTCCCAGACTCGCAACAATGCTTCTGCCAGTGGAAAAGCTCCCCTCGGCCCCTCCCCCGGAGGCTGAGTCGGGCTTTTCGCTTGTCTTCTCCCAGCTGAAGACTTCTGGATTGGTACAGTATTACCCCAAAATCCTTATCTCTCTCGCTCTCTTAATTTTCACCTCTTTCTAAATTTCTATAGTCTTGTATGCTTGTGGGAGTGAGTGCAGCTGAGTGATTGTATGGATTTTAACATCTATTTCAATAAAATACTTAAATTTGAACAGTTAGCCTGATTCTCTGTGATCCAACTCCGTAAAGCTGGGCTAAAGATCCCTAATTACTCTGCCCTCTTTGCATTGCTAAAGTAGTGCTCATAGCTAATTTTCCCCACAAGTGATAATTTTGACAGGCGTTGGGAATTCCTCCTAAGTGGCCCCCATCAAGCAGGGTAACGCTATCATGGGGTTTTTTGAGGCTGAGAGTGTGTGATACACCCAAGGTTACCCAGTGGGTTTCCATGGTCAAGTGGGAATTGAATCCTGGTCTCCACGCTTGTAATCCAGTGCTCCAACCACTACACCACGCTGGCTTTCCAATGGGTTATGCTCCTTAGTAAATGTGGTTTAGGGTCAAAAACCATTTTTATTCTTGGCTGGCTGGTGGCTCCCAGGTCACTAGAGTGGAAAATCCACTCTGAGTTTTAAGGAAGCTATCCAAAGTTCTGAATATTCTCTGTGAAATAGTTACAGTACCTTGTATTTGAAACTGTTTTATCAGAATTGTTGTGCTGCGTCATATAATGTTTTTGATGTTTTTAAAAAGTGGTATAACTATAATGGATTTTTTTTTCTAGTTGTATTTGTGTGTTTTTTTCAATGTTTAATTGCACAGCATTGGGAAACCTTTGCCCTGAAAGGCAGCATATAACTACCTGAATAAATAAATAAATAAAATACATACTTTCATAAATAAATTTTATAAACCTCTCATTCCACGAAGTGTGATGTATAGTTTCTTTCTTGGAGCAGTCTGGAATGCTACGGAGGGATTGTCATCTCCCAGGAATTCTCAGAACTCTCTCAAAGCAGTGTAAGATTTTTTTTAATATGCAAAAAGTAAAGTGAAGACCAACTGGAAATATGTAATGATTCATATATAAGATTCTAGGGGCATAAATAAGTTGTTGTTATTGTTGCTTTTGCTACTGCTGCTGCTCTTGGCTGGAATCCTGTTGCGGACCTAGAGTTATGCATTTATAGCTTTTTGGCATTCACAGTCTTTATGTATTCTCTAGTTTAGGGAATGTGTGTGTGTGTGTCCATGTGTGCCTTCAAGCCTTCTGTCAATTTATGGAAACCCCATGAATTTGATAGGTGAGGAATACTCAGAAATGACTTTGCCAGTTCCTTCCTCTGAAATATGGCCTATACCTCTGGCATTCACTGATGGTCTCTTATCCAAGTACTAACCAAGGCTGACCCTTCTTAGCTGTTACCATGCCATACACCCCCACTTCATGGTGCAGTCTAATTGATTAATTGGTGATATCTTTTTCTAATATAAAAATACACACTTATGGCTCTCTTGCTGGAAACTGCATGCTAAGATAGATGACCTCAGCATGGTCAGGTCGTAAGTTCAAAAGGATTAGTTGGAAAGCCTCAGCACTGATGTGCTTGTGATAATCCCCTCAATGACCCAATCTTTAAGTATAATAGCAACCGAAACTGCCTCAGTGAAGCAACTGATGGTCATCAACTTGTAACCTCTTCCTGCAGAAACCCTCCTTTGTTCCCTCACCTGCCCAGACATTAAGAGGCTCTCATGGTTCTCATCAGTGCTTTGTCACCTGAAGTTAAGACCATGAGTCCATTCTGGACCTCTTTTGTTTGCCCTATCAGAAAGCAATTAACACATTCCCCGTCAGGGCAGGAAACAGGGTACCTGAACCCTGGCTCCAAGCCTGGAGATTCATAGTACCCTGGATGCAGGTAGGCATATCACTTTGTCTGCTGGCTCCCTGATTCTTGTGATCTAGACTACCCTTACACTCTTGTTTAAGCCATTTCACTTTGATCTTCTGACTCTGGAACTGTAATTATCATGTATTTCACCCCCAAAATCTCTTCATATCTAACCTTTCTCTCCATTACCTTTGCTAGCCTTGTGTGGTCCGTGAAACTGCTTGATTGCTTGCGTATGCTTGTGAATTCCTCCAATAAAAACATTCTTTTGACTCTCAACTGGTGTCCTACAGTTAATACTGGTATACACAGGAGAAAACGTCCTGGGGTTACTTCCTTCTCACAGGTCTCCTTTGAGCTTCAATTCGCCAACTTTCTAAGAAGACACGGGCACTGCTGGAGGACCTCAGAGTCCCCCACCTTTTGAGATAACATGGCTTCCAAGATCAGATAGGATCTGATGTCTATAAGCTATTTAGGCTGGCTAACAGGGCACATGGAGACTGTAAAAGTCTCCCAATCCCCATTTACTGGGAATCAGCCACTGAGATTGACTGGGGTTCATTCCCCTGTCACTCAGGAAGCAGCTGACCATTATTTCCATGAGTGATCTCCAGTGTGAGTGGGAATTGTGACAGGAACCCTTCTTCCACCTCACACAATGGAGATTGCTTATGAAAAGGAGTGAGAATATCAAACAGCAGCTTCCTGAGCCATAGGGGAACAGACTTCTATTGATCTCAGTGGTTGCTTCCCAATAAATGGGGATGGGGGGGTTGAGCTGGCAGTCACCCCATAGCGACAAAGTGCAGCAGATGTGCGTTAATAACTCCAGAATAAGATTTTGGCCTTTATTTCATATCTGTCTCCCTATGGATTAAGGCAGGGAACAACAACATCAACTAGATACATACCAATTAAAAGAGCATATAAAACCAATACATATTTAAACAATTCATGCTACTTTAAAATTCATAATTTAAAAATCATTTGGAGAGACTTGCTGGAAGAGACTGTTTTTTACTGCTTTTTTAAATGGAGAGAGTATATCCAGCTGATGAATATACTCTGGCAGGTCCTTCCACAGTCTAGGAATAGTATTAAAGAGAGGATTAATAAAGATACAAAGCACATCCACAATGAATTGTGACTGATGGATGTCAAGAACTAATTGGCAAGGTGTTCTGGATAATGGGTAAGAAACAATGTTGAGTTAATACCCCTACTCAAGGACAAAGGTTACTGGGGCACTGAGGAGCTGTAAAACTTAATGTTTGGTACTAAACATGATCCAAAGAGTGCTGGATTGTAAAATGTTATTAATTTTATTATTCAAGGTCAAAGGGTGTACTTTTAGATGTGGCTGATCTGTTGCTGGTCAATGATTAATGGGCCATAAACATTTTATAAGATAAAAACAATAACAAGATGATGTATAGATGTCAAGAAATGTTTACATACTTGGGTGCAAGAAAGAGATTATGGAGTGAGAAATCGCTTTCTTCAAAATATAACTCAGCAGTAATTTTAATTGGCTTGAAAGAGATATGCCTGCTTAGTATGCTTTAATTTCGTCGGAATTTGTGCCGAGTTAAGATGAAGTTACATGGAAAATAAATTAAACATAAGAATATAAATGCAATTGTTGCTGTTGTTGTTGTCGTTGGCCTTCAAGTTGTTTCTGATTTATGGTAGCCCTAAGTCAAACCTTTCATGGAGTTTTCTGGGTCTGAGAGTGTGTGATGCACCCAAGGTTACCCAGTGGGTTTCCATGACTGAGCAGGGAATCAGACCCTGGCCTCCAGGATCATAGTCCAGTGTTCAAGCCACTACACCATGCGGGCTCATAAATGCAGGAGGAGGAAACAAATACACCCTGATGCTGTGGCCATATTACCTTCTTTTACACTATGCGAAGATCACCAGGAATCTTTTCGCACCTTACCTTTTTGCGGTGCTGGGGTGCGGGGCTCACGTGAGCAGCCTCCAGCGAGAGGCTCTTGCGTCCTGGTTCTTTCAGCAATGCAGCTGCCGCCTGCTCGCACAAGAGCCCCACCTCTTCCTTTCGCAGTGCAGCCTGGGACCTTCCCAGGCTGCACTGGACAGGAAGCACAACTGGCTCGGCTCCCAAGGCTCCGCACGCAGAGCGATGCGCGACTACGCACCATTTTCAGCTTAAAGCCGAAAATGAAAAGGTGCATGAGTGGTCCCTGCCAGGCCCTGGAGCGTTGTGCAAATGTGAATGCGTCGTGTGGACTGCTCCTCACATGTGCACGACACTCGAGGGGCCCTTTTGTATCGAAAATGCCATGCGAAAAGGGCCCAGAAGACTGAGAAAACATACTAGTTGATCATCTTCTTCAGAGATGGATAAGAACCTGGAACTTAGATAGAGTTCTCCTTTAGAGCTGGCTTATGAGTCCTGTTAAAGCTTTCTTAGACCATCATCTGGAACATGGGTCACATGTGACTTCCAAGGGCATTTTTTTGCAACTCTTGGAACCTCCCCTCCAGTTTGACATAACACGGCAGAATTGCATCCCGAAGATACAATTCTCCTTTAAAGCAAGGAATACTCATACTTTGTTTACTGAATATAAAAATAAAAAATAACGCTTAAAAACATCGCAGTACTGGGCTTCCAGAGAATCATAGTAGTATAGCAGTATTTCTTTACCCCACCTTTCTCCCAAGATGAGATCAAAGGTGACATACAACATTTTAAAACCACAATAGAGTTTTAAAAATTGAATACAAAATTTCAAACAAAATTAAAGTACATTTCTATTTTAAAAAACACAGATTAAAAATAGGTTAAAAACATGTTAAGCATTAAGCAGTAAATTTAAAACAGCACTGAAAGTTGCTTAAAACATAATAAAATAAAAATGCTACACTTTGCCTATTGAAAGCTCCATCTGCCACAAAACATTAAACGCCAAACGCTTCCTTAAATAAAAAGGTCTTTATCTGTCAATGGAAATATAGGGAGCGGGTGGTGGGTGGGTGAGTGGACCTTCTAGGGTAGGATGTATCATAACTTGGGGCAGCTACTAAGAACACTCTCTCTCTTTCTCTCTTTTCCCTCTCTCTCTCTTGTCCTCAACAGACATCCCTGACATGGTGGTCGAACTGAAAGAAGCCTTCCTCTGCAGACCTTAGAGCACAGGCAAGCTCAGACAAGAAGATGGTGTTTTTTGAATTTTCTGGACCCAAGCCATGTTGGGCTTCAAAGGTCATAGCCAGCATTTTAAATTCTTCCTGAAAATGGATCAGCAACCAGTGAAGTTGTTTCTGCAATGGGGCTATATGATCCCTATATATGATCCACTCAATAACCTGGCTGCAGCATTTTGGACTCACTGGAGTCCAAAGGCAGCCCCACAAAGGTTGTGTTACAGTCCCCCAAATGGAGTGTAATTAAGGGATATGTCACCATAGTCAGATCTGTCATCTCCAGGAATGGGCACAGCTGTGCAAACGCACTCACAGCCACAGCTGAAACTTGAGCATCCAGCTTCAGATCTGAATCCAGGAGCACACACAAGCTGTGAACCTGAGATTTCAGGGGTGTGTTGTTACCCTGAAAACTGGGGGTCCCGGTAGAGACACCCAAATACCAGACCAAATAAGCAAAAGTTGGGGAAATTAGCTTGAGCACACTCATGGCTAATGAGAGGCAGGGCAACGCAGCGGGATCTTTTATCCTATGTATACTGGTTCAGGTCAGTGAGGAGGCAAGCAGTTCAAACAATACCAATATTTATTAAACAAGAAAAATAATAAAAACACAAGCACACTCCTAACTAAGAAAGGAGAAGAGAGAAAGAGGTTGGGGGAAAATAAACCATACGCCACCTGTCCGAAGTCCTGGAGCAGCCAAATTGAAGATGAAGAAACCCGGCGTGGAGACCGAGGGGAATCTGGAGGGCCAAGCAGCAACAAGGTGGTCCAGCAAGGGTTCTGGACGGGTTGAGTGATTTCAGCTCAGTGATCCAACGAAAGTTCCGTTGGCTCAAGTGATTTCAGCAGGGCCCAGCGAGAGTTCCAAAGAGCTCTCAAAAACAAGGTATTTTTATAGGATGAAAGACGACTGCGGGAGAGTCTAGTTTTGAATGAGAACAATGAGTTCCGGACTGGAGACAAAGCCTCCGAAAGGTCAGAATTTACATGATTGAATTGTGAACCGAATTGACAACGGTATAGCCAGTATGTAGGTGGGCCAGCCCAGCCGTTAAGTGGCTAGCTCGCTAGGGTGTCCTCTCAGGCAGAGAGTCCGTTTTGTTTTACTTTGCATTTTTGATTGGGTTGTTTGTATCAGCGTTCTCCCCTAAAGCGGAACTGGCTATCTATGGGGTTTTTGAATGACCATGCCTAGCTCAGCGCTTGTCCGGTGAGGCTTTTTCCAAACACATGGCTGAGGGCAGAGTAAGACTGAATTATGATATCAAAATGATATCTATATCTCACTAAAACTAGGCCAGTTCGCAGTGGTAAGAGTGTAATCCCATCCAACACAAGCTGAATCCCTATTCCTTGATCTGCCTTTCAGCTGACCAGGAGCACCACAGTCTTGTCTGGATTAAGTCTGTTACTAAGATTGGATGGTAAGGAGAGATATACTTGGGGGGCATCAACATACTGGTGACATCCAACTCCAGATAATCTCTCCCATTGGCTTCATGTTTTTCCTAAACTGCACGGGAGACAAACTGAGCCCTGAGGGATCCTGCAGGCCATTGGCCATTAGGTCAAATAAGATTCTCCCAGCACCACTTTCTGAATTTGTCCTCCCAGGAAGGACTGGAACCACAGAAGAACATGGCCCCCACATCCCACCCCAGATTCAGAAGTATACCGTGGTCAGTGGTACTGAAAACTGCTGAAAGTTCCAACAGAATCAACAGGGATACACTCCCTGTGTCCAGTTCCTTGCATAGGTCATCTACCAAGGTGATCATAACTGTCTCTACTTCATAGCCAGGCCTGAGCCAGATTGAAATGGATCTAGATAACCCATTTCATCCAGGCACCCCTGGAGCTGGGAGGCTACCACATGCTCCATAACCTTGCCCCAAAAAGGAATATTGGAAACTGGCCTGTAGTTATCCAGTGTAGTTTGGTTCAGGGAGTTTCTTTTTAGTAGGGGTTTCAAAACAACTTCTTTCAGGCAGGATGGAACTCTGCCTTGCTTCAGTGAGGCATGCATTATTCCTGATATTCCCTCAGCCAGTCTCCCTCTAGCTACTTTTATAAACCAAAAGAGCAAGGGCTCAGTGCACATGTGGTGGCTCTTGCCTCTCCAAGGATCCTGTCCAAATCCTCAGGCTGCAAAAATTGAAATGGACCTATTACAAATCTGGAACAAGCAGGAGCCAAGATTATACTCATTAAACCTGTATCAACCATGGCATCGAAGTCAGAGTGTTTTTATCTAAGCAATTTTATCTGCAAAGCTTCACATAAGTTCTTCATAGAGGGCTGCTCTACATGAAGCTTCTGTGGGGCAGAATGACTACAGCTCAGCTAGATGACACTGTACAGATGCATCGGTATCAGAAAAGAATGATTTCTTCACTGCCTCCACTGCCATGGAATAAGCTTTCCAATGGGCTCTACCCTGCAGTCTATTGGATTCACTCTGCATTTTCTACATCAGTGCTCCAGTTTTTGTCCCACTCATTTCACCAGGTCCCTAGTGAACCAGTGGGCTTGCTTGGCTCCACGCCATGGGAGTGGATGTGTAGGAATGATTGTATTCACTGCCCTGGCTATTTCCATATTCCAGAGGAAGGATCACATGCCCCCTTCCCCTCCAGAGGTTCTGAGTCTGGCGGAGTCTAAATCCCACCAGTGACCTGTCCATGACCACAAAACTATGGAAAGTTCTTCCACACCCAGATCACCACGATCCCACCCAGAACAGAAAAGCAGGCCCAGAGGGCGTCCTGCATTGTGGCTGGCCATGTATATTATTTGGAAGAGACCCATGGTCATCTTGGAAGACATAAAGTCCTGAGCTACTCCTGATGGAGTGATCTCAGCACGGATGCTGAAATCCTCCAGCACAACAAGTCAGAAGAACTCCAGCACTGCCACTGAGACCAAGTCAACCAGCTCAAGAAGGCAGGCTGTTGGGCAGTGAGGTGGGCAGTACACCAGTAGACTCCCTATAACCCAATTTCAGGTGCAAACACTTAGACCTAGTAGACTATAGGATGAGGCACCTGGTGAGGGAGATGGAATCATGATAGACCACTGCAACTCTGTCTCTATGTCCCCTCAGGCCTTGGCGGCTCCTATGTTGAGAACCCTGATGGATAAAGTTGAGAGAGATTAACACCCCCACTTTCCCAGCTTCATCTGGCCAGGTTTCTGTAATGTAAGACAGGTCCACTTGCTATTCAGGATCAAGTCCTGGATCAGAGGTGTTTTTCCATTCACCAACTTGGCATTAAAGAGCAGCCTTTTCAGCCCAAGGGACTATCCAGATGTGGGGGACAGTTTGAGAGAGACCAAGACCCAGTGTGTCAGCTGAGTCTCTCTTGCGGCTGCCCATAAACTTTGGTAGCAAGATCTCACTAAGTTGCCCCCTCTCGTTAGCTTCCTGATTTTGAGCTAATTATTTCCCCACCTTTGCAAGGAGGTACTGGCATCACGGGTTGGCCCTTGTGGCACTACGTTTTGGAGTGACAACCTGGGGCCTAGTTCTGTAGGCAGTGGTAGTCTTGCAGGTGGGGAGCAGTCTGCAGGAAAGAGAGAGGCAGCCCATGGGAGTAGCAAGCAGACAGGTGAAGACACAAGCTGGCAGACAGTCCTCTCTTTTCTCTGAAGGGTGTGGTGATGGTGCTGTTCTTCTCCCTCGGTGTTGGACTAGCCCCTGAGAGACCAGGGTCCAAATAGGAGGGAAATGTCCCTTGATCCAACCAAGATTGCCCATCCCTGCTTTTCTAGGCTTTGATTTAAAAGTCTCAAAAGACATAGAAGATTATTAAAACAAAAAGTCTTTGGCAACAACAATCTTTTGAAATAGGTTGTTGTGGGTTTTCTGGGCTTTGAGGCCGTGTTCTGTTAGTATTTGCTCCTGACGTTTTGCCTGCATCTGTGGCTGGCATCTTCAGAGGATCTGGTGGCATGGAAGTGAGACAGAGTATATATACTCAAATACTACCACTAATAGAACATGGCCTCAAAGCCCAGAAAACCCACAACTTCCTATGTATTCCAGCTGTGAAAGCCTTTGAGTTTAAATCTTTTGAAAGCTTAAGTATTTCTTCTTACTAAGCAACAACTGTTTTAATTTGCACATGCTGAATTTTGATGTCATGCTTTATTGAGAATATACGCGTGCACTAAAAAAAAAATAGGTGGCAAAAAACAGATTCAAGGAGATTTCTAATTCTTGTTAGCATAATACCAACATTCATCCCAACCTAAAAATCCCTAGTGCAATCTTTGGACAGTTTGTAAGAGCTGTACCTCTCTTGTTGGTAATCATTAGTTAATTGGCAGCCTAGGAACTACAGCTTGATGACACTAAACAAAAGTTCATATGTAATACAATGATCATCAGCCCAAACTCCCATTATTCTCATTATCTGTGCCGTTCTGCCCACCTTCTGATAATCTTGCTTCTTAATTTGGTACTCAAAGACAATGAAGGTCATCCTCCAGCACAGCATCCTATCTCAGCTCAATTATGGATGACTTTGGCATGCCATTGTATTCTCTCTTCTTAAAAACAACTTGCCAAATTCTGTTCAGAGAAGCAGTTAAAAGTTCGTCTTTGCTGGTTTTCAAGGGGAAGCTGGAGAAGTGTGTCAAGGAAATGTTTGATGCGGGTGGTGAATGTGCAACCTTTATGTATTTCTTAAGTCTGTGTCACACAGAATGAAGCACGGTAGACAGTCTGAGAGAGCTCCACTCTCTCTCTCAGAGAAAGAGAGCTCCACTATGGGTAAGAAGGCAGTGTAGATTTTGAGTTTACATCAATAACTCCATATCCGCAAGAAGTCCTCGGAGCCTAAAATTAAAAGTCCAAGATTAAACCTCAAGGAGACTGTCCAGAGCAGCTAATCAAATATGAAAGAACTACATGTTAATAGTGTGTTAATTTCATCTCTATTGCAAATGAAGTCAGTTAAAAGAAAACAAAAACTGTAACTGAGCATTTTTACAAGGCTTTTGAAGAACCTCAGTGATCCTTTTATGTCTTGTCCATTATCCAGTTATTAGACTAGCTTTTAGTAAGTGGTACTCCTAATATTATTTGAACCATTTTTTTAGCTAACCTCCAGAGACAAGAAGTAACTAGATAAAATCAATTATTAGCTAAGTTGGAAACTTTCTGACGCAATGGGGCACTTTAGTTAAATTTATTTTTAAAATGTTAAGTTAGAATTTTAGTATTAGGTTAATTCTTGACTTAAGCTATTAATTAACTCATTTATCAGTTAAATGAGAGAGCACTATATCTTTACCTTTAGCTGCATCTTTATCCAAAGCCGTGTTCTCTTGATTTTTGCTAAACTACTGTTTTTTGTTTTTGCATTTAAGTACTCGTTAGCAATCCAGTATATTGTTTCCTGTAAAGAGACCTCCTGAGTCTGGGTGGTGTTCACTGGCATATTTTTGAGTCTTGATTTTAGTGTTTTTCAGTACTGGTAGCCAACTTTTGTTTACAACCTACAGACCAACCAAGAAAATTCAACAAATGCTACGTTCAGCAAAGGACAAGAGGGATCCTCTAACTTCTGCAGGAGTTTACCATACCTTGCAGCTGTAGACAGGTCTACGTAGGGACTACAAAATGCAGCGTCCAAACACGAATCACTGATCCATCCAGAAAAATAAGCAGCAGCAGAACATGTTATAAACCAACCTGGACACAGAATGCTATTTGAAAGCACAGAAATTCTGGACCATTCAGACAAGTACTATGTCAGACTACACAGAGAGGCCATTGAAATCCATAAATACCTGGACAATTTTAACAGAAAAGAAGGAACTCAGAAAGTAAACAAAAGTTGGCTACCAGTACTGAAAAACACTAAAATATGCCAATGAACACCACCCAGACTCAGGAGATCTCTCTACAGGAAACAATACAATGGATTGCTAACAAGTACTTAAATGCACATACAGCTGTTATGCATATCCCCTGACTAATCACGCAACCCTGGGGGCTAGTCCACTCAACAATGGGCTACCTCACAGGCCAGCTGCATCACTAATGCATCACAAATGGAAATCTCCATTCCACCTCCATGTCTCCAGATCCTCTGAAGATGCCAGCCACAGATGCAGGCGAAATGTCAGGAGCAAATACTACTAGAACACAGCCTCATAGCCTGAAAAAACTACAACAACCCATGGATTCTGGCCGTGAAAGCCTTAGACTTTACAATTTTAATTTTAAGCACAAAAGGCATAAAGTGGGACAAGGGAAAAGAAAAATACCATTCCTCTCTAAGGATACCCTGTACCTACTAGTAGGATTGCTCTGCCAATGTATAGTTTTTTGTTGGCATTTTAAAAGTATAGTAGTCTAAGTTGCCCTGATGACATACTTGAAGGTGAGAGTAAATATATCCCAGAGGAAAGTATACAGGATGTTGATGATGATAAACTCCAAATATGCAGTTCTGAATGGTGGCAGGTTTGTGAGGAGAGTGGTTGGCCAGTTTGCCTCTGCTTGAAAATATGAAAATGATTGTGAGCATCTTGGGGGCTACAAGGGGTGGTCGTGGCTGAACTTTGGGGCACAGGGGAAGGACCCATGCCTTAGGGCAGAGCCAATTCCTTCATCTCCTCCAAACTCATTCCAGCAAATTGGTCCAGTGTTAAGGTACCCGATGAAATCCTTCCTCATGCACAGCAAGATCTGCTGAATAATTAAACTACAGGAAATGAATACTTTCTACTTTAAATCTGAATTGGAGTATTTGTAATCACAATTTTATTGAAGCATTAAAAATTAAAAATGTATCTTGAGGTTGTGCTTTGGGGAAAGTACTGCATGAAGTCCTGAGCAAAGAACTGTAAAGCTGAGAATCAGAAGGAGGAGCTGAATGGCTGGCTGCACCCTATCCCCAATGGAAGACAGGGGTCACTCCACAGTTTCTGCATATTCCTCTTTCACACTGCTGGTGGCACATAAAGACAGCAGACTTGTACAGAGATTTGTTATCAACACAGAGACGCATGCCACTCCCATTATCCACCCCTAACAGGAATTAAATGAACACAGTTTCAGTCTAAGGATGCAGGAGCTGACTGAACTTGCTTTGATGAACTACTTGGTTTGCTCATGAAAGTCACTGTCATCTTCCTCCTGGCTTTAAATGTACCTGACCTCTGTGCAGGTTAATCCTCCAATGTTCAGTGGTTCAGTGGTAGAAAGTCACATAGGTAAAGGTCTCAAGTTCATTTCCTGACATTTCTAATTACAGAAGTCTAGTCAGTTGGCCTGGGGACCAAGCAAGAGCATGTCACTTGGGATCACATCAGTTAAATTTCTTCTTTCCCTCCCTCCCTCCCTCCTTGTCTGTCTGTCTCTCTCTGGCCATTTCCACATGACATCGCTGAGACACTTCTGCAATGGGATGGCAGTGGTCAGCAGGTTGTAATTCTGCACGATGTCATCACTATCCTGCTGCCATCCCGTCATGAAGTGTCGCACTTGTGCAGTATTTGAAAAATGGAAAAAATCCGTTTTACATCTCCCATCACGCGGCGCTCCTGTACTTGCCATCATGCAGAAGCCACAGCTGGACGATTGCGACGCTTCCTGCCCCAGCACAGCAAAGCAAGTACCCAACTGCACTGCGGAAGAAAGGAGAGGGGCTATCCCATTCCCTTCTGCAGGCAGCGAGCAGGTGCGGAAGGGAGTGTTGCTGATGCGCTCCCTTCCAGACCCGGATTTGCAGCACAATGACACAGAAGAGCGTCATCATGTGGAAAGGGCCTCTGTCTCTCTCTTCCCCGATCTCTCTAAATCTGTTTAAATTAATGATTTGGTCATATAGTTTGATTTGCTGTTAGTAGTGGTAGTGGAAGAGAACTATGAGAATAAACCACCACCACGACCCCCCTCAGCAGCATGGTGGAGAGTGGGGAAGGCTATCCATCAGTACTCCAGTACAGAGAGAGCGAGTGTTCAGCTCGTTCTTATCCCCCTCGTTCTCAGCAATGAAAATTGTCCTTGCCCAAAAATGCTATTAATCTTGAGAGGGAAATCTCCTTTGGTGCTAATGGAGGCTTTCCACCTGGGGCTAACAGAAGTGTCGGGTGTTAGTGGGTTTCTGCAATGCTAGTGAAAATTTCTCTTCTTGGCCTACTATTGCTTTGATGTGATTCTAAGTGACACGTTTAGTGCCACATCTAGTTTGGCCCTGAGAAAGTCTTTACCTCACAGCCCTGAATGTTCCTTCAAATCAGAGTAGAGACTCCTTGCAAACATTGACCACTGTCCTGACTTGATATGACAGCTCCCATTAATTCTGCTTTCCATAAGAATCAGACTCCCACACAGCACGTCAGACTGTGGGATTTGCCCAGTTCTCATCAGGGTCAGAGCCTACAAACAACAGCATGGATGCTCAGGCAGAAAGAACTGGCCAGGCAGAATTAGATGCTGGAGGATAAACAAGGATTTATATACTCGCCACTCCTAAACAAGTAACCAAAGTTCACATAACTGGAAGCTGTCATCTTTTAAAATTTTTAAACACAAGATGTTCTTCATCAAATGCTTTTTAGTTATCACCAACTTCCAGTTATATTTATTGAGGGCAAAGAGCAAGCCAGAGGCAGTATCTCTGCCATGCCATCCAAGCAAACTCAATCTAATGGTCAAGCATCTCAAATTTTGACCTAAATCTCATTGCGAGTCCTGACTAGAGCAGAGTCATTGAATTAGTTGGATTTACTTACATGATGACTCACTCCTCAACAGTTAATTCAATGGGTCTTGCTTCTAGTCGAGGCAAATAAATGGAATTCTACACTGCCTTTTTTTTACTGGATGTGGAGCTGTGCTTTTAATAACAGTGGGACATGCAAAAAGGTACAGAGAAGAAAATTATCAGTTACACTTCCTATTTCAGAGTGATTTAGATATGACGGATTTGCTCACAGGCATAGTTTGTATCTTGTATCTGTATCACTGGCACCCAACTCTAGAGCTGGCAGGAAGCAACTAGGCCCACCTGATGTCCCTGTATCTAACTGTAACTAAGCCAGAGTTCTTATAAATGAAATAATCATAAATTCTTTTCCTGTTTATCTACGCATACATTCTCTTTGCTTTCTCAGGTTCCCATTTTCAGACTGTAAGCCCCTGAGTTAGAGGTCTGTCCTACATGTTCTTTGTTAAGTGTCAGGAAAATAAAGAGTACTATATAAATAGTAAATAAGTACAATAATAATGCAGAGATGTTGTAAGCTCTATTTAGAGGAATTTCTATTCAGACAAATTTATCCTCTAAATAAATCTTGCCAAAGAAACCCTATTATAGATTCACCTTATATGTGACTTGAAGACACATTTAACAACAAAAGAGAACTAACAAGGGCCACCATCTGTAGAAACCCATTTATGTCACATCTCTCCTCTCACAGTGTGTTTACACAAAGGCAGAGTAATGAGAAGCTTTTTCTGTAATAGCACCTCGCCTGTGGAACTCTCTATCCAAGAAAGTTAGGCTGGCCCCATTTTTTTTAAGCTTCCAATGGACAGCCAAAATTGTGCTGTTTTTTTTTTCATGACATTCAGTGTTTGAAATTGCTCTTCTAGCTGTTCCAAAACTGTATTCTAGGATTGATTTGAGACTGCTTTGTTAAGTTTTTAAAGAGTATTTTAATGAGATTTTTTTAATCTTTCTATGGTTTTAACTGGTTTTTATTTGTTCATCATGCCAAGAGCCATTATGGGCTGGGAGGTAATACAGAAATACTTTAAAGATATATATAATTTCAAACTGCCCTGTCTAAGTCTCTGTTTTCTAGTTGTAAAGACAGCAAGAACAAGAGGCTTGAAGAGTGATGGCCCTGGATGTTAGCAGTGGAGTTAGCACCTGGATATTTCTGGGTGAGTCCACTGTGGATTAAAATAAAAGTTGTCCTGATACATGCAGATGTCTGGCTAGTGCCAGGTTACTAGCGCAGAGAGACAACCAGATGAGGATACCTTCAGACTGGTCAGATTAGAACACCAAGACAGATCATCAGCTTAAAGCACTTCCCAGACACCCAGGACCTTTTCCTTCCTTCCTTCCTTCCTTCCTTCCTTCCTTCCTTCCTTCCTTCGTTGTTGTTCTTTAGATTTCTACCTGTCTCTTTGAAAGACACAGCTTTGTGATGCCCAGCCATCCCAGTTTAAATCAGTCATGTATTCAAGAATCTCTTTGAGGATCCTTTTCATCTCTCTTCCTCAATCAAGCTATTGACCTCTTTGTTCTGTCTCCACCCTGAGTGCAGCCCAGACTCATCGATCTCTTTATATTCTTTTGATTTTGAAGTCTATAACTGCCCTGGGTTTCTTTCAGCATGCATTTGCAGCTCTTTCATCATGGGACTCAGTGGATATGTACTCTCTACAACAACAATTCAAGAACTGTGCGTCTGCGTAATACTGAAGTCCATCCCTTGTAATCTTTCCAGAACTCTCCCATTTCCTGTTCTAGTGCCAATCCTTCATTTCCGAGGCCTTAGTGTCCATCACCTGTTCTCTTTCTGCTTGAGCCTCTCTATGCTTCCCTGTTCCCATCCCATGTAGATACAGATAGAGAACAACACCCAGGTGAAGAACCCTTTATGGCTCTCTAGACAGCTTCATTGGTGGCACAGCCTTCCTCCACATTGCAGGCTCAATACTTGACCCATATGTGAAGCTGTGCCTTATGTGTGTGGGTACATATATATATAATATATATGTATTAAATGGCACTTCTTATCAGTGTCTAATTCTGGGAGTTTATTCATTTGTTGGACAAGCTGGAAATATTGGGTATTATGTCAAAGTTGTTCTAGGGCCTTCAGTAAAATATAAACACATTGTACCCACATTCATAGCTAGATTTTCCTCCCTTGTCTCCATTTCCTCAGCCCCCCATCTTCTCTCTTCATGTTTGTTATTTTTGTTGATGAAAGTCTTGGTCCCAAGAGACACATGGCTTTCAACAACAACAGACAATTCATATGCGTCAGTGTAAGGCCCAGGTATTTCACTTGTATCTCAGTTTTAAACCTGACTTATCTATCAGTTCTGTCTGCTCTTCCCTTCTTATATCATCATTAACATCATTGTTTTTAGTTTATTTATTTTAAATCCAGTCATGTCTCCAACTTCTTTCAATATCTCTAACAGAGGCCCTTTCTGCACGCGGTGAGGGAAACGCTCCCTGCCGCTACTCACCGGCTTTTTGGTGGGTCCGTTTGGGTCCGTTCTGATAAGGAGCAGTGCGAGCTCGTCGCTCCGCACTGCTCTGGTGTCCAAAATGGTGGCTTCCAGTTGGTGGAGGTTCCCCACCAACCGCTGAAGCTCGCCAGCCTAAAGCCCGCCCCCGGCAGATCTGCAGGTTCACACTGGTGCGCGCCTGCAAATCTGCACCGGAGCACGGGAACGGAGTGGCACGGAGTGGTGCGCTCTGTGCTTTTGAAATACCTGTAAAAACAGGTTTTTAAAAAAGCACACTGCGCGACTACTTCGGGTCGCTCCGGAGCAGACTGAGATGCGGAACTTCGACAAGTAGTCTGGCCCAGTCCGCTCCCAAGGTGCGGATGACCTCCATCAGAGGTCACACCGCGCTGTTCTACTTACCCCTTGAGGAAATGGCCAGAGATTCTATACATTCAATAGAATGTTCCAAAAACAAACAAAAAACCACTGAGTCATTGTTGAATGCTCCTTTTAGCCTTTCCTTTTTAAACTTTATACCCTTTATTCTTTCATCTTGTCTTATAACTTTTTTTAACACTTCAAGGACTAAAGGAAATAATAGGGGTAAAACTGGATATCCTTGTCTAGTACTTTTTTGAATACCACACAACTTGCTCAATTTACCATTAACCAAAATCTTTACTTTCTGTACATTATAAATGGCTTTAATCAATGTGATAAAGTTATCTCCAAACCCTATATTCTCTAAAACCCACAACAAAAAGTTTCAATTCAAATTATCAAAAGCTTTTTCAGTATCCAAAAAAATAAGCACAAAATGTTTCTCACTATTAATATCTAAATATTTCCAAATTTCCACTACTCATCTAGTATTATCTCATAATTGTCTTTTTGACAAAAATCCAACTTGGACTTTGTGAATAAAATCTTGCAAAATATTTTGCAGTCTTTCTGCTAAAATCATTGTAAAAATTTTTATAGCCATTATCCAGTAATGAAATATATGTACAGTTTTTTGTCATTGTCAAATCTTGACCTTCTTTGGGAATTAAAATAATAATTGTCTCCTCCTAAATCTTAGGAATCTTTCTAGCCCATACTATTGAATTCAGTAATTTCTGTAGGGGCACAAATAGATACTTGAATTAGTAACTTGTTAATTTATCCACCAGTTTCTCATTTTAAAAAAATGTCCTTCTTCTCTGTAGGGGCATAAATCCCTCCAATTAGTATTTTAGTTCCACAGTTACCAGTCTTAGCCCCCCATGTACCTATGCTCTTGATCTTCCTTTGTAGCTATATCTCCTGATACGAACCTCCCCCTCCAAAAAAAACCCCACCTCACCTTGTAACAGTGCAGCCACCACAACACAGCCATTTCCGTGTTTTCAGAGAGTGGAAGAATGAGCAAGGAGGTATCTAGCTATTTTTTTTCTTGTAATTGGATGTGTTGCAACGGGCATGGGCTGAGACCTCCAGGGGTCCTTGTGAGCTATCTGCATAAGATTTCCTTGCACTACAAAAAGCTACAGGAAGATAAATGGACATGTTCCTGCTTATCCTCCCATTCTCCAACAACATAGAAATGGCTATGTTTTGGGGGGTTGGGTGGGGTGTACTGTGTGAGGTAAGTTGAGGGGAGATTTTGGTTGTTACATGGGCGAAACAGAATTCTGACCATAAAAGCAACAAGCACAAAAGCAAGTGGTAATAATGGAAGTCTGAATTGTTGTTGTTGATGTACACTGTCAAGTCATTTCTAATTTATGGTGGCTTTAAGGTGAACTTATAATGGGGTTTTCAGAGACTGAGAGTGTGTGAAGTAATCAATTGTAATTCACTAACAGAATGCCATCCATGGTGTCTAGATGTTGTTGAACTAAAACCGTCAGTCTTCATAGTTGAGTAATGCTGATGGGTCAGAACTGCCCATAATTCATCACTGTTGGCTATGTTGGCAAGGGCTCATGGTCAAAACAATCACATCTGGATGATCACATATTCTTCACCTCTCTAGCAGGCACAAATGTTTTTCTCTTCATGCAAGAGAGCCATATCTCATGAGATATGTAATCATTCATTCCTGGTTTCCATCCTATCATGCTAGATCACATGATTCATGCCTTGTGCAGCTGCCATACGCTCTATTGTGTGTGCTAATGTTTGTTGGAAGTAAATGGGCATCCTTGTCTGTATCAGGTGATCAGTATGAGGGAGCAATAGGGAACTAGAGAGTCTCTCTTGAGATTTTTTCTACTAAGTACTTAAGTACTATAAGTACTAAAACCTTTTTGTTTTCTTTCTAATTGTTGGGGTCATGTCTCCCTTCTTGATGGAAGATACATTGTTATCTTTGTTCCCTTTCTGGAAAGGGGAAACTATGGAGGGAATCCCAAACATACCAGATTCAGTTCTAGGGCCTCCTGTAACCAAGTATAGCTTATTTCTTTTGACTGATCTCCTTTTGCATTTTTTGATGAATTTTCTGAGTCAATGAACATTATGTTTTCTTTTTACCATACTAAAGCCTTGCTGTTGTTAATTGCCATCAAGTTGACTTTGACTTTGACCTTATGAATGACAGACAAATCACCGTTTCAACAGCCCTGCTCCAGTCTTGGAAACTCAGGTCTGTGGCTTCCTTGATTGAGTCTACCTATCCATGAATACCGTCTTCCTCTTTTCCTACTGCCTTCTATCTTACCAAACATTATCGACTTTTCTAGTGAGTCATGTCTTCTCATGATATGGCCAAAGTACAACAGCCACAGTTTAATCTTTCTGGCTTCTAAGAACAGTTCAGCCTTTTAAAAAAAAGATCTTTATTAATAATGTCTAAAAACATTCTACAAATATGTAGGAAAAAAATAGCATAAGGAAAAAATAAAGAACACAAATTAGAAATTAAAAAGTAAAGAAAAAGTAGAAAAAGAAAGAAAAGGGGCAATTTCCATTTTTCCTTTAAATGGTATACAACACTCAAGTTGTTTTAAGCCTCCCAAAGATAATATCCAGAAATTCTCTTCTTCCTCTTCCCCAACTTCATGCTTTCTAACATCCAAAAAAGAAAAAGAGACTTTCTTCTGCCAAGCATTAACACATCTAGCATAGCATATCAAGATTGCATTCTGTTACATTCTATTACATGTTGCATTTATGTGATAAACGATATTGTGCTTTCTAATCTTAATACTGAAAGCTACTTGATAATAGCAATAGCAATAGCAATAGCATGTGTATTTCTATACTGCTTATCAGCTAAGTGCCCTCTAAGTAGTTTACAATATGTTTAGTTAATTGCCCTCAACAAGCTGGGTACTCATTTTACTGACCTGCAGAAGGATGGAAGGCTGAGTCAACCTGGAGCCTGGCAGGATCGAACTCACAGCCTTGTGGCTGCAGTACCAGCATTTAACGACTGCACCACCAGGGCTCCTAACTTAATAACATAGTAAATCCAAATGTTTCTACACCATTTCATATTGTAGAATCCTTCACACAAATTCACAAGTTATTACCAAGTCCAGTTATCATTGCCTTTTATCTATAACCATTTCATAACCTAGTTTCAACCAAGTCTATTTCCTTTTAAATTTGACTCCCCTCTTCCCTTGCATACATCCTGTCCATGAACATCTCCACCCCAATCTCCTTAGGTTCCGTTTCTTGCCCTTTATGAATAATATTTCCAGTTCCTCCGCACTCGTTGTTTAAAAGTGTTTGTCCCAAAAAAAGACTTTTCTTTTTCATCTTACTTCCCCACAGTTCTGCCTTGATTTCATCAATCTCATTTCTCAGGCTGTCTATTAAGTCCCTCTTCAAATTTGGGAGTTCCACCTCTCTCAAAAAATATAGCCCCTCCATCATCCATTGTGGGAAGTCCTGAGAAAGTTCATGGAACAATTCAGTCTGGATTCATTCCAAGATTTATTTGTTGCTTTGGCAGTATATGGTATCTGCAGAACTCAGCACCACCTTTCAAATGAATGGTTTTTCTTCCTATCAACTTTCTATACTGTCCAGTTTTCATAACCACACACAGAAATCAGAAATACTATGGCATGGACAATCTTGACTTTAGTATTCAATAATACTCAAGAAGGATCTTGCCTTGTTCCTTCATAGCTTCCCTTCCTAGTTTTCTTCTGATTTCTTGAATACAGTCTTCATTCTGATAATGACTGAGCCAAGGTATGGAAAATTCTTTACTATTTCAATGTCTTCACTGCCTTCTTTAAAAGCACACAAATAATCTGTGGTCATTATTTTTGCTTTCTTAATGTTCAACTACAAACCTGCCTTTTCACTTTCTTCCCTGACTTTCTCTAATAGTCACTCCAAATCTTTATTATTTTCTTCTAGTAGTATGGTGTCATCTGCTTAACTTCAGCTGGTGATGTTCCTTCCTCCATTTTTTATACATTCTTCCTCCAAGTCTAATCCAGTTGTATGTATGATACATAGAGTATACAAGTTGGATAGATAAGGTGATAACAGTCAGCCTTTCCTGAACCCCTTGCCAATTGGAAACCACTTTGTTTCTTCATATTGTATTCTGTCCTTGCAGTGGCCTCTTGGCCTAAGCCCAGGTTACGCATCAGCACAATCAAATGTTGTGGCACACCCATTTCTATAAAAGCAATCCATAGTTTTTCATGATCTACTAAAGCGACCACAGTAATTATTTTACTTTCTACCATATGTCCAATTGTACTAGCCCACTGCACTCTGCTTAGCATGGATTCACAAATTCCTAAAAGACAATGATGAAGCAGATGGGAAGAGAACATCTTTTGTATCATAGACCAGTGGCTTGTAGTATTCAGATTTTGGGGGAGGGGAGTAATTAAAATAGCAATTTTACTGACCTTTGTAGACACATGAGAGCAAAGAGTTATGTTTCAAAGGTTGTCACCACAATAGCAACTAAGCACATGGGGATTATAACTGTAACTAATTGACTTTGAAAAGTAAGTAACTCTGCCCTGGAATATAGAGCTGTCCCTTTGGCCCAAGGCTCCGTTTTGATGACAGCTGTTACCCAAGTCCTGTTGTCTTCAAATCCTGTTGTTGCTGGCAAGGTACATCACAGTGGGCAGCAGGTCTAGGCAGGTAATTTTGCAGCATTAATGATGCTTGCCAAAGACAAGCCTGAGGCGGGTGAGGCAATGCTGGAAGCACATGACTGCCTGGCGTGTGTGCATTCACTCATAAAGCAAGCCCTTATGAAAAAGAAAATGTACTAGTAAAGGTGACAATTTCACTCTCATAGCCTGTTGAGTTCTAGAAGGAATTATGACCCATTCTTCAGAAGGCTTGTAATTCTGGGGGAAAGGGGGGAAAAACTTGAATAAAGAGGACATCTTGAAGTGTCGGTGTGAAAAGTCATGTCTTCCTGTTCTATTAATATCCCTGGCTGCTTGCATATAGCAACACACACACTAAAGCTGAGAATTGATCTCAGTGAGAGGTGGGCAGCTTGGCCTCCAGAGGTTTTTGGCCTACACCTGCCGTCAAATGCAGCCAGATGTTTGCCAATCATGAGTGATTATGGGAGCTGCTGTTGAAGATCATCTGAGAGCCACAATCCAGACACTGCTTAAAAACTCCAAAGAAAGAGACTCCACCACACTCCAAGGGAGAGTATTCCACTGTTGAACAGCTCTTAACATTGGGAAGTTCTTCCTAATTTTTGAGTTGAATCTCTTTTCCTGTAGTTTGAAGTCATTGCTCCTTGTCCTAGATCATGGAGTGGCAGAAAACAAGCTTGCTGTGTCTTCAATATGACATCCTTTCAAATATTTAAATGTCGATGATGGAGCTTGGAGTGGGGGGGCAGGAGGGGGAGGGGCTACAGTGTGAGGGGTGTACGGCTGTGTTGTGTGGGGGCATGGCTACAGGCTGGGACACCGCAGAAAAATTGCTGCCTGAGGCGAATCACCCTCCCCACCCCCATGATCCTGTGCTACTGTTAAATGTGGCTATCATATTACCTCTTAACCTCTCCTTCTCCAGGCTAAACAAACCCAGCTCCCTAAGCTGTTCCTCATAGGGCATGATTTCCAGGCCTTTTACCATTTTGGTTGCCTTCCTCCAGATACATTACAGCTTGTCAACATTCTTAAATTTTAGCTAAGGCCATTTTGTTTCCTGGGATTCATCATCATCGCTCTGGCTTTTGCAACTGTCCATGGTTCAAAATTATTTTAAGCAAATTGTTTTGTCTGTTTGTATATGTTTTCATTTTTGTGTTTAATGCTTCCAGTGCTTTCAGCCATCATCTGGAGTCTTGAAGGTCCTGAGAGGTGAAAATATGGCAGAGAGGAGAGCATCATCATACCCAATGGTTAGGGATGGTGGGAGCTGAAGTCCAACAACATGTGTTGTTTTCCTGTCCCCTATTCTGAGTGCTGGAGAGTCCCAACCTACGTGTGTGTGCGCCTTCAAGTCTCCTGACACTTAGTGATGGCCCCATGAATTCCACAGGGTTTTCTTGGGCAAAGAATATTCAGATGTGTTTTTGCCATTTCCTTCCTCTGAAAAATAGCCTACAGTATCTGGTGGTCTCCTACCCAAGTACTAACCAGAGCTGACCTTGCTTAGCTTCCAACATCAGAGGGGGATCCGGTGTCTTTAGATTATTTAAGCAGAAAATGTTCCAACCTGTAGGAGAGAATAAATCACTTGCACATAATGTCTGTGGTGTAAGTGATTTGGCCCTTTGTTCCCCTGTTCTTTTCTTTCTCCTCTACAGCTCCCCCTCAGCAAGGTTACTCAGCTTTCCTTGCAGTTCCCACAAGGCCTCCTGCTTCTTTTAGTCTGTGTATACAGAAAAACATTGGATGGAAAGAATGTTTATAATGATTCATTCAGTAGATTAAAAAAAATGAGTTTCCTGAAAGCCAGGAAATCCCTCCAAGAAGAAGAATAGACTAGTGAGAATTTTGTACAATTTTCTCTCAGTATTTGGAAATCCCAAAGTATCATACAGGAATTATTCTACACAGCAAAACATGTTTTGGGAGGGCAAAAAACTGTTCTCTGTGTAGAAAATTTGTTTCCTTCTCAGAAAACAGTTTCCTGTGTACAAAAGCTGTTTTCTGCAAAGAAAAGAGAGTGTTTTGAACACGCGTGCATAGAATCATAGAATCATAGAAATGTAGAGTTGGAAGAGACCGCAAGGGCCATCCAGTCCAACCCCCTGCCATGCAGGAAAACCCTCAAAGCACTCCCAACAAGTGGCCATCCAGCCTCCGCTTAAAAACCTCCAAGGAAGGAGACTCCACCACACTCTGTGGCAGCACATTCCACTGCCGGACAGCCCTGACTGTCAGGAAATTCCTCCTGTGTGTGCATGCGTGCACACAAACAAAACAACAGTGTTTTACTTCACAAAATAATTTCAGGAAAATTGAATATAAGGTGAATACTAGGCATAATTATTTTCTCCCACAACAGGGAAGATGAAATAGTAACATTTACATCCTTAAAACAAATTGAAGTTTATCACTTTTCCCAGCCAGAAGTAAATGACCTCTACTTTTCTACCATTTCTGAACTGCAACCCAAAGATCAGGCAACTCTGTAGGGGCCTCAGAACAGATTTTATTATTATTTCTTTTATTCATTTATATCCTGGCTTTTTTCCCATAATGAGACTCAAGGCAGCTAGCCCAGGATGACAAGTATGGGACTTCATCGAGGTGGACTCCACTGTGTGGCTTCCCTGGACCCTTAGGGGTGTGGCACACCAAACCCCCGGTCCTGATCTGGGCATCTCTCCTGCTGTCCACACTCTCAAAGTCCCTTAGGACCCCTCCAATGTTTGTTGGACCTCTGCATTCATAGCTACCTAAAAGCTGTGATGATAACATACATGTACAGTAGAGTCTCACATCGAGGGTGGGCAGCCGGGATGAGAAGGAGCTCCAAGCCAAGCTGACTGTCATGCTGGGGAGCTGACATATACTACAATGTCAAACCTGAAGGAAAACCACTTGCTTTTCCCTCAGGTCCCACCCACCCACCAACAGCTTGATTCTCTTTAGCTGGTGGCTCCCACCACTCTCAGAACCTGTGTGAAGCCACGTGGGCATCTAGGTTGAAGGCAAACATGGTGGCACATGGATCCACGGGGTCCCCTGGATTGAAAGGTCACCTCCCAATGAGTCAGGAAACACACTCTTTCTTGAAATTATTTTTATTTTTCATAAGCAGTGGCAGCAGATGGCTCCAACATCAGTAGGTCATTAACTTACTCTGTGTTATAGTCTGAACTTTAAAAGAGCATTCCAAGGTGATTGTTACAGATGTCCAAATGGGTCTCTCAGTAGACTATGTTTATATGAGCAAGCAGAGTCACCCCCTCCCAGGAAAGTACATAACGAAACCCCTGTAGGCAGGAATGCTGAATGGATCCTGGATGTGAATGCAGCTGCCTCTCTAGTAAATCATCATTATAGGAACAACCCGAGCTGTTCCTCTGACACACAGCCATTCCCCCGTGAGTCTCACTCAGACTCAGAATATTTTATTCTAAGAAAGATTTGATTTGTTCCAACAGACTATATGCATATTTTGTTAGTATTTTGTTTGCTACTTCTAGAGAAAATGTTATGTGGAAATGGAAATAAAACATCAAAGCCCTGGCAAGTTTTTCTGTATTATGTTAGGTTTTGGCTTGAAATTCTCATAGAAAAGTAAAATAAATCTGCATCTCTTTTCTAGCATGTGTCATTATTTTTCATTCTCCTACCAAAGGGACTTTTTAAAAACACACAGTTTTATCCAGTTGGAGAAACAGCACATGCCCACGAGGGTTCTGTCTTCACAATAACAGCAGACAATAGTAGTAGCAGGGAATTCACAGAGGTATGTTTGCTGTGCATAACTGCATGCACGTTGGAGGAATGAGGGAACTAAAGCACTTTGAAAGAGCGCTTTTGAATACAATTGCCAAAGTGTTAGAGCTGTGTATGGACTTTTTCCTGGCACATAAATGCTAAGCAAGAAAGCTGTTCCAAAATGAGTGGAAACCAATGAGACATCCTAAGGGTTCAGGCTGACATGCATACATACCTGGAAGAAAGTCCACTGAATATTGTGAGCCTCTTTCTGCATAAGTATGCAAAGCATGTTACCACTCAAAGAATTCTGTGGTAATCTTCCCGGTTATCATGGCTGCAATCCTATACTCATTTACCTCATGCCCCATTGTACTCACTAGGACTTCAGGGAAGGCACCATAAACCTAAAATTCTAGCAACTAGTCATACTCAGACCTTTGGGTGTAATCTCTACTTCTGCAGAAATGAGGAATCTGGAATGGAAATAGACATACAATCACCTTTCATTTTAAAAACATACTTGTCTCTAGTCATTATGTTTGTGAATATAAGGCCCTTTCACACAGGGGTAGTAAAACGTTTTAGCACATTGTAGCGCGATATCTGACGGAGGTCTTCCATACCTTAGAATGCGCTGAGTCGTCTTTAATTTTTCAGTTCCACACCTCAATCCGCTCAGAAACGTCTCCAACTGTGCTTGCACATGCTTTTTAAAAACTGGGAAAAAAGTGTTTCTTTTCCCCCTGAGCCGCGCAATCACGTATTTGCTCACTTGTGTGGAAGCGCAGATTCGCCCCTGAGATGAACGGGGGGCGGGCCGTGGGCGTGGACAGGTTCGGCAGTTGGCCCGCCCCACAAAGAGCTGGACGGCGCCATTTTTTAATCCTAGCTAAGCGAGAGCCCACAGCAGGAAAAATAAAAAGCATTGCAGGTACGCTAAATTGGACTTATTTCTTTACTGTCCATCTTAAAATCGCCTTTGATGTTTCCGTGGGGATGTTGGAGCTTCAGGGGACTGTGGATTTATTGCTTTCATCTGGTGTGGGCTATTGGGGGTGGGGGTGGGGTGGGAGGAATTTCTTGGAAAGTCGCCTCTCTAGTGACACCGCCATTTCACAACCCACCACAAACTGCTGGATGTGTGAGCCAGGGGGAAAGGGGGGCCGTGGTGGCGGTGGGTGGGGCCCTTCGGCGCCCTGCCCAGAGGGCGCTGGACGGAAAGGACAGCATGGTGGCCGCCAAGGGGTCCCGCGGGAAGCCTCGGATTAATGGCGCCTTCACTTTGAAAAAGCGCTGCGGGGATATCATGTAAATGAGAATTACAGGTTTGGTAAATTGGGTTTATTTCTTTCAACCCCCCCCCCCAATATGCCACCGCAGATGAAAGCGAAAAATCCACAACCCCCTGAAGTTTCAGTGGGGGTCTGGAAGCTTCAGGGGGCTGTGGATTCTTTGCTTTCATCCGCGGTGGCATGTTGGGGGGGGATTTTTGGAAAATCTCCTCCCTATCAATACCACCATTTCACAACCCTCCACAAACCGCTGGATGTGTGAGCCAGGGGGCAAGGGGGGCCACGGAAAGCCTCGCCGTCAAAAGAATTAAATGAATGTCGCCTTCACGTTGAAAAAGCGTCGTGGGGCTATCATGACTCTCCCCCGGAAATGCTCAGAACATGAGGGGAAACGGGGCAGGGGGGCATGTCCTGCATTGGGCAAATGGACCAAAATGTGTGTGGTGGGGTGGCTAGCTGGGGGACTGCGAACTACTCTGCGCACCGCGCAGAAAATTTACCCCGGTTGAATGCTCCAGGCATTCAGCCCAACCAGTTTCAGATCTCCCTGAACGGCGTGATTGATTTGCAGTTGGTGTCACTTGAGGCCGAGAGAGTGTGACCCGGCTGACATCCCTTGCTCCAACAGAACTAGAGCCTGATTGGTGGGCGGTTGGTGGGGGCCACGACAGGGATGCGGTCTGACAGGATGGGGAAGGAGGGGGGTGAGTGGGGTGCTCCAGACAGAAAGACTACCATCTGCTTTGTGTACACAAGCTTCCCCAATGCCTCATTTGCTCTGCAGGTGATCCCCGGTGGCCCGTCCTTCGAGGCTGAGAGAGGGATCACAATAAGGTACTCTGCTGCGAAAAACCTCCACAGCTTCCAGTTCTCCAACCCGCCTGGGGAGCCCCAGTCTACGTGTTCTTCAAAAGAAGCAGTTGCTTCAAGTACTAGCAGGTATAGGCCATAAGCTATATGTGCGTTCCTCCAAACCATGGATTTCAAACTGCTTTCCAAAGTAAAAACTCCAAGGTGGTTTGGCTGGCCATCTCCTCTGAAATACAGCCCACAGCACAAGACAGTCAGTGGCTGGTCCCCCCATCCAAGTTTAAATCCTAACACACCCTGCTCAGCATCCTAGGTTAGCATGGGATTTGCTGTCCACACGTACTCTTTAAGCAAGTTTCCACACCTGTGTGGTATGGTGATGCCATGCTACGGCGGGCGGACTCCAGGTCAAACTGTAGACTGCTTCCAAGGGTGAACTGGTTATATGCAACCATTGAAGACAAGTTAACATAAATGTTGGAGAATATATTTAGTAAATAATAAGATAAAATTGTCAGCCAACAGAACAGAAAACCAGCAAAACATACAGAAAGGTTGCAAAAGATTATAGGCAGTATGCTCTCCTCATCTGTGACTCCAGGTCCCGTATTCTTCTGCCATTTCCGCGAACGAATTATCGAGAGGCGGATGACACCTCAAGCAGGCTTCTCTGTGCAGACTCCTATCTGTGGGTGGAGAGCAGACATCAGGATGCCGTGCTGACACGCTCACTGAAAGCACCGTAGCCAACCTCCCATCATGGCCACCCATGTTGCTAACTTACACATCTTCCCGCTGTTTTCCTTTCCAAGCGGGTCATCCCCGCCATCGAAGACCGCGATAGGACCCCAGCTCCTGGGGGATGGACCTGGGAAGAAAAGATGACATTGGCGACCATCCACTCCTTGGAGGGGGCCTCCGTTTGTGCCACCTTCCGCGGATAATTTATCTACTTGCCAGCTGTACGTGAGGATGGGCCAGGATGCTCTCGCATATTCCTGGTTTCTGGCCCTTCTCCACTGCGGACACTGCGCCAACTGCGAAAGGAAGAAAACCGCTCAACATCCCTGTCAACAATTGGGCGCTGAATCTCTGCATCTTTTTCCGAACTAGGTGATTACTGTACCTTCAGCTGCTTGTTCCTCTTCCCCTGGCACATCAATCACCAGATTGCCTAGGCCAGGGGAGGAAGGAGAAGGCGGGCTCTTCTGCTTGTGCGCCCGTGGCTCGTAATAATAAATAAGGGGGAAACAAATGTTACCCCGGAAACAACATCCACATCCTGAGATGTTAATAAAGTTTTCATGCCAAAGCTGTTGCACATGTTTTACCTATATCTTCCCCAGCACCTCCACCATCACTTTCCTCCCCGGGGCCTGAGGTGTCACCCAGCACGATTGTTTCTGGCTCTGGAGAAAAAAAACACAGGAAAAAAGCAAAGCTCTTAACCTTTGCAAAACAGCGGGCAGACCTTTCGTAACACACCTGTTCCCCACGTGTTTGCATACGTAGGGACAGGGCTGGAAATTTCATTACAACTGGAGGTATTGCACTTGCCTTCCCTCTTTGGGGTCCCGGCGACATCAAAATCTTGCCGGGTCGCACGGCATCTGGTACCTGGGAAGTGGCACATGCTGTTGTCAGGTGTGCTTATAATGGGGGAGCCAGGAACCCCCACCATTTGACTGACCCACCACTGTTCATTGGGCAGGGGGCAGAGCTGCTCAGGCCACCCACGTCCTCTTCTGCGGCCATGCCAGGAGGGGCGCCCGGCAGACTTCCACAGCCGCAGCATGGTGCCAAAGTAGGGAGGCTCTGCTGATGGGCGGGTGGCCATTGAAGCGTTCCATGCAGTCGTAGAACGCCGCCTTAATGGCTTTGAATTTGGAGTTGACCTGCGCGGGTGTTCTGTCAAACCCCTGCCGTTAGCATACCCGGTCTCTGGGTATGCTAACGGTGTGGGAGCATGCAAATGGCGCACAGTATGTGCCTGGTCCCTTCCAGCTGGATATCAATGTGTATAGGTCAATGGGGGGTTAATGGCAGGAGGGGCTGCCAGGAGCCATGCAGAATGCATTCTCAGCAGACCTGTTCTTTCACACCTCGTAACCTATCCCCCCAATGTAGGGACATAGACCACACCAGCAACACGCCAGTTCATCCTGGAACATCTATAGCAGAAAGGACAGCACCACTGGTACAGGTGAGTTTTTAACCACCACCCTTACTCCACACCTTGTCACCTTAGCACTAGAGGTGCTGCCCGGAAGGTACAGGAACCTCTTCCTGGACCTTTTGCACAACAGTCAAGCCTGGTGTCTCTACGAATGAGCAGGATTCATGACATTAGACATATAATTGTTTACATGCACAGTTTCTGTTGCATCCCTTCTCCCCACATTTTTCCTTAAGTTAGGGATTCGCTGAGCTGCTACTCCCTCAGTGAGATGTTACATGTACGATGAGAGACGTAACTATTTTGCTGCTGCCCGGCATGCAGTTTTGTGAGGCCCTCACAGGAATGTCACTGTCAAATACTATGTTACACTTCTGTCACTTCAAAAATCACATCCCATTAACCAGTACAATGCTACTTCTGTTTTGCTTTCCAATCTCCATAGATGAGGCAAGCAACGGTACACCAGAGGTGACACGCAGCACCACCGCCGGCGGGCTGTCTCCCCCGGTCCAGACAACGCATGTCGCACCATAGGACCACTGGAGCCGGTCGTAGTGAGAACCTTCCTGCTGCTACCATAGCTACCATGGATCATACGGGAGCAGCAGGAGCTCAACAGGGAAATGCGTTCCAGGGAGTTCCGGCACTAAGAGCTCCACAACGACACAAGAACGCAGGGAGTTGCTCTCCCTGCTTAGGGAATGTATCAGGGTCATGTCTGCAATTGCTAAAATGAGGCCAATGCAAGAAATGCTGCAATCCTCCCCAGGAATGATGGCAGTGTGGTTTCCGAACAAACAGCCCGAACCAGGCCAAAGCCTTGCAATGGGGGAAGCCCATCGACCTTCTCCCAGCAGCAGGCAGCAAGACGAAATTTCCCAAGGGTTAAAAGACCCTGCCACAGGTACAGCCCTTGAGAAATGCATCTCCCCACCTACCTGCCCGTTTGGGTAGGTACAAAAATGCTCCCGTTAGTTGTTATATAACTTGTTAGCAATATCCATGATCTAACTGTTTAAAGTTATGTTTCCTATTTCTCCTATGAAAGGGGAGTTGCCACATATCTTGTTTTCCTTTGAAGTCAGTACTATTGTTTGCCATTAATGTTGTTTTTGTGTTTTGAAATAATAAAAGCAATCCCTGTTATTTGAGCAACAAAACCAGTGTAAAGTTTATTTGTAAAGGGGAAAGTATTTACAAAAGGGAGGGGCAAAAAACCTTCAAATTGCAATTACAGACAAGGGAGAAAACTACAAATCTAGGACTGAACATTTTCCTCAGCAATAAGGCTTGCGATGGCATTCCTAACTGTTTCCCCTTCACGGAGCCTGCTGGCGGAGGAGTGGGGTCGGAAGTCATCACATGTTTGTGGAAGACGCAGAGGTGGGGGGGAGCTAGGTCAGGGTGCAGGATGTGGCCCTTGGACTTGCAGATGTTGTGGAGGACCACGCAAGCAGATATCACTGGAAGGTAGTTCTTCTCGGACACTGTTAGGGGAGCTGAGAGGCAGCCCCACCGTGCCTTGAGCCTTCCAAAAGCCCGCTCCACCACGTTCTGGCAGCGGTTGAACACCCTGTTGTAAGCCAACTTCCTTGGGTCCATGGCCCCTCTGTATGGCTTCATCAACCACCTTGAGAGGGGGTACGCCGCATCTCCGAGGATGACTGGACCAATGGCAACGGCATTTATGGTGATGGTTGGGTTCCCAGGAACATACCGTCCAGCCTCCGTGGCGTGCCACAAGGAGGAGTGACGGAAAACAAATGCGTCATGTGTTCTACCTGTAAAGCCAAGGACAATATCCAAAAACCGTCCTTCATGGTCCACCATCCCCTGCAGGAAAGTGGAGAAGGAGCTCTTGCGGTTTATGAACTCTTCCCCTCTTCCTTTTGGTGGCCGCACAGGAATGTGTGTACTGTCAACCGCACCGATGCATTGGGGAAATCCCATGCGATGGAATCCATCCATGACCTGCAATGGGTGGCAACACAAAAAACAAACATTACTCCTTTCAAAGTACTCTGTAGGCTGAGATAGTGTCACTGGGGGACGTTGGGGTGCGGGGGAGGGAGGGACAGGAGGAGGGAGGGGAAAGGGTGGATGGAAGTGGGGAGGGGGGACGGAGGGGCGCGGATGGCCACGCGCGTGGCATGACCTTGGCAGGGAGAAGCTATGGATGTAGAGTACTCACTCTGCGATAGTCTCCAAGGGAAACAGTGGATGACAGGAGGACCTGCTCTATCGCCAGACACACCTCGATGACAATCACAGCGACTGTGGAGATCCCCAAGCCGAAGGTGTTCGCTGTTTTGCGATATATAAGCGGCGTTGTCAACCACCACACAGTAATCGCCACTCTCTCCTCCACAGATATGGGTTGACGCATTTCTGTGGCTTTCCTCTCAAGTGTGAGACGCAGACGGTCAGCGATCTTGAAGAGGGTGGCTTTCGTCATGCGAAAGTGGTAGAGCCACTGGTCGTCGTCCCATTTAGCAAGCACCTCCTCGGCTCACCATGTCCTCCGCATCCTCTCCCTGACCCACCACCTTCTGGGGCGTGGGAGATGCCGCGAGTATCCTCTCAGAAGGGGCGCATAGAAAACGTCCTCCTCCTCATGGTCGCGATGGAGCCTGGACCTCCTTGCTCGATCTCTGGCCCACTGTTCTTGCATGGTGGCCACCACTACACCCAGAACCGTGACAAAGGGCTCCAGGAACCTGACCAGGTCATCGAGAACCTCGCCCTCCATCGCAAAGCCACGAACAAGCCAGAAATTCAGCGAAGCAGGAAGCACAACGGCCGGCACCGACCAACGCACTAGTCCAAAGTGGGGGGTGGCGGTGGGAGGCATTGGGGGAGGACCTTGTTGGCTTTGCATACGTGCGTGCGTGCGCATGTACGTACTGGCGCATGTACGTACTGATGCAACGCGCCATTTTTTTTTAAATCGAAAGCAGCCTATCACAGCCATAGTGGGCAAGTTTATGCTAATAGCAGGAGTGGTCAGGATGGCAACGTGTGGATCTCTGAACCCGTGCTAAACCGGATCAAGCATAAGACGTATGGATTGAGAGAGCGCATTAACGCGGATACAAAAACCCAAAACCGGCCGGAACCGTCACTGCGCGAATTCCTCTCCTCGTGTGGAAAGGGCCTTAGCTTCAAATGGACAACAAAAGTCTGATAACAATTAAAAAGGCAGGGGCAGGAGGAGAGAAGTTCAGTAGCCATGCTAGCTGGGGTTCTAGGAGATGAACTGAACTTTTTTCGAGTTCTGCTTTCCAGTGGCCATGGGAAGGACTTTCAGGATAGTTCACCTTTGCTTCCTGCCTCTCTCCTTGTTACCTGAGTAATATGTAAGTAGATACTGTCTTAATGGAATAATCTAGGTAGCCCAATCAAATTAATTTATTCTCAGTACATCTTCTTGTCCTGCATACCATTCGATCCCAGAATCTATCTGTGATAGTAAAAGACTGGAATGAGGGCAAAATTTCACCAAGCCTGATCTGCTGGACAGCTGTTGCACAGAAACCCAGCAGCCAGGTATTAAAAAACTGAAGTGCTATCCAACCCTGACATTTCAGTCTATTTTCATTATTAGAAGCAAGTCTTCTCTCAGACAAGAATCCACAGAACTTATTGTTCCCCACAAGTTAAAAAACAAAACAAAACCTCTGCCCCCATTCTTCAGATTGAATTTATGATTCAGCTCCGGGGTTTCCGGATGAAACAAATTATCTAGATTCATTTCAGTCGGGTTTCTGGCCTGTTTATAGGTCAGAGGTGCTTAGGTTGCCTTGGTGGAAGAACCTCACTGGAAACTAGTCAGGAGAGGGTGTCCCTATTGGTTCTGTAGGACATATCAGTGGCTGTTTATATCATCAACCATGGTATACTTCTGGGCTGCCTTGCTGGGTTGAGATTTGGCTGCAAGGTTTGACAGTGGCTCCATTCTTTCCCAGAAGGATGAACCCATAATGTGGTCCTGGAGGACTCCTGCTTGACCCTCAGGGTTCAATTTTGCCACCCCCAATGTTATTTAACATCTGTATGAAACTTCTGCATAAGTCATCCTGAGATTGGGGATGCAGTGCCATCAAAATACTGACGACATCCAGCCATGTTACTCCTTTCCACCTCCTTCCAGGGAAGCTGTCTTAATTGTAAACCAGCACCTGTCATCAGAAATGGACTACATGAATACAAACAAATTTCAGCTGAATCCAAACAAAACAGAGGTACTCCCTGTCAGTCAAAAGGCAGATCAAGGAATAAGTATTCAGTCTGTGCTGAACTGGTTTACATTCCTCACTTGAAAAACAGCTTTACAGCTTAGGGGTGTTCCTAGATTCAACCCTGGGGCTAGAAGTTCAGGTTTTGGTGGTGACCAGGAGCTATTGGATCTGAGCACAATGATACATGCCTTAGCTACATCCCATTTATAATATTATCGCAACTTCTATGTGCAGTTGCCTGTAAAGAGCATTTAAAAACTTCACTTGGTCCAAAGAGCTGCCATCAAATGGTTAACTGGGGCGGCTACAGGGATCACCCAACTCCCTTGTTGCAACAGCTCCAGTCTCTTTTCAGGCACAATTCAAAGTGCTGGTTAAGCCCTGTGAAGCTCTGCATGACCTGGGTCTAGGTTATCTGAAGGACTATATTCTGCCATATGAATCTGCTTTGAGATCTTTTGGGAATACCAAAAAAATGTCCTGTTCAGAAAGCCAGCTAAGGTTCACAGTCTGTAAGCAGAGTCTCTAACAGAGCCATGGCGGGGTTTACAGGAGCTTATCAGTTATAAATAGTTACTGTTCTTGTTCCAGCAGTCTAGGTTAGCAATAAATTCAGGTGTCAATTCAAAGGAATATCCAGAGGTTCAGGTTCTTTCAGGAACAGAAGCCAAGGATCAAAAGACAAACACATTGGTTTCACCGGAAATGGCTGTTGTCTGCAATCGACATCTCCCCACAATGTTTCTGATATTTATTGGCCAGCAGCCTCCCTCAGCTGTTGCCTGATTAATAAGTCTTTCCCATAGTGCTCTGAGTGTCTCTCCCTTTCTGATCTATGTTGGGTTGCAGTTAGTATTGTCCCTTCCTGTCTTTGTGTTGTGACTATTGGAAAGGGTCCTGTCTGTGTCTGCACCTGGGTTCTGGCACTGAAGCACGACAGATTTAGATGATGGGGTGGAAGGAATCCATATCCAATTTGCAAAAGATACAAAACTGGGAGGGATTGCTAAAACATTGGAAGACAGGAACAGAATTCAAAAGGACTTTGAGAAACTAGAAAACTAGGCTGAAATTAATAAAACGAAATTCAGCAGAGACAAATGCAAGATTCTACATTTAGGCCACAAAAACCAAATGCACAGGTATCAGACGGTGGATGAGAGCTACTGTGGTATTGTGGTTTCAGCATTGGACTACGACCCTGGAGACCAGAGTTTGATTCTCCACTTGGTCATGGAAACCCACTGGGTGACCTTGGGCATGTCATACTCTTAGCTCCAAAAAACCCCATCATAGACCACCTTATGGTCACCATAAGTTGGTAACAACTTGAAGGCACACTACAGCAGGAAGGGAGATACTTGGCTCATCAATACTACATGTGAAAGCAACTTTGGGAATATTGTTGAATACGAGCCAGCTATGTGGTGTTGCAGCAAAGAAGCTGAATGCTATCTTTGCCTGCAGTAATAGAACCATAGTTTCAAAATCGAAAGAAGTAATAGTCCCACTATATTCTGCACTGGGCAAGCCACATCTAGAGTACTGCATTCTTTTCTGGGTGCCTCATTTTAAGAAGTATATAGACAAGTTGTGTCAGCAATCTTTCCCTGCCGGGCCACAGCCAGCAGGGCAGGAGAGAGGTCAGGAACACTTGGGGAGTCCAAATATACCAAACACCAGGAAAACACAAGCGCAGCCAGGTCAAGGTCCAGTCCAAAGGTTCAGGAGGCAGAGATCCATCTGGAGGGTTTCAGGGAGCAGGAGACACAAAGGTTGTGAGGGCTTGCTAATAATTTGCTGCAAGCAAGGAGCAGCCACACTGGCAGACTTAAATAGCCCCTGTGAGCAGGTGCTGCTTGTTATTGTTTCCTCAGACAAGTCCAAGCAGCCTCCCTCTCCACAGCCACTTTCAGCCTTCTGCATGATTGAGGGCTGATGGGCACAGCTGGCTGCAACTCCTCTGCCTCACTGCTGGTTCCCTCTCCATCATGAGCTGGCTGGGGCAACTCAGTCTCTGTTTGACTTTCCAGTGCAGAGGCTGTTTGCAGGTTGACTTGCTCACTCACTGGCTCGGCCCCCCGCACAATCAGTTGCTCCTCAGTCACAGCATCATTATCTGTCACAAGTTGGAGTGAGCTTCAAGAGGGATAATGAAAATTATAAGAGGTATGGAAAACAAAAAATATGAAGAGAGGTTGAAGAAGCTGGGCATGTTCAGCCTGGTGAAGAGAAGACTGAGGGCTTTTTTGCACTTGGAGAAGAAATCGCCCCGTTCTGGTACTCACCGAACTGGCGTGCTCCCTCGGAGGATCCAGGCTGATCCGGAGCAGCACATGGCTGTGCTACACACTCCTCCGGGGACGAAAAAGGCGGCGTCTGGTTGGTGGAGGCTCTCCACCAACCGGTGAAGCTCACCAGCCTAAAGCCCACCCCCGGAAGATCTGCAGGCTTGCGCTGGTGCGAGCCTGCAAATCTACACGGGAGAGCAGCCACGGAGTGGGGCACGCCGTGCTGTTGAAAGACCTGTTTTAAGCAATCTTTCAATAGCACGGCAAGCGACCACTTCTGCTCGTTCCGGAGCGGGCTGAAGTCCAGAACTAAAGAAAGTAGTCCGGACCCAGTCCGCCCCAAAGTGCAAACATCCTTGTTGGAGGACGCTCTGCCCCATTGCAAAAACAAAGTGCAGAAAAGGCCTGAGATGTGACACTTTTGAACACCTTGAGGACTGCCATAAAGAAGACTGCGCAGGCTCATTCTCTGCTGCTTCAAAGGGCAGAACAAGGTCTAATGGTTTGAAGTTACAGGAGGGTAGATTTTAACTGAATATTGGAAGGAACTTCTTGTCAGTAAGAGTGTTTGGAAATGAAACCAAATGCTTAGAGTGGTGATGGAGTCTTCTCTGGATGTCTTCAAAAAGGAGCTGGATAGCTACTTTCTGAGAATGCTTTGGCTGGACATCCTGCATTGTTCAAGAGGCTGGGCCTGATGGCCCATAAGACCTCTTCTATTTTTCTAATTCTATGATTCCTCATGAAATCTTATTGGTATTATTTGGTCATACTTTGCATTATATCCATTGACTGCTTTTGCTACATCTCTCCTTTTATTACACCTCTCTACTATTTCTTCTCTATCCTACATTTCTTCTTAGTTTTTCATTTCCTAAGGAATTGACATTTTCAGTCAGACAATTAAACAGTTTTTATGTGACTGAAAATGTCCCCTTTCTTTATATTGTTCACCCCAAGTACTGCAATGTTTATATGTTCCATTTCTTGTTTTACTATGTCTAGCTTCCCCAATTCAGGCTTCTTGCATCTCATGTTCCTGTAATATGTGTTGTGCAGCCTCAGACTTTGTTTTCACCTCTGAGGAATTCATATTTACTGATGAATAAAACCCAGATTGAACAAAGTGGGACTCAGATTTGATTACGCATGCATAGGATTGCATTGTCAACCATTTGAGCCACAGCAGGGATGGGCAAAGTGTGGCCTTCCAGATGTCATTCAACTGCAACTCCCATCAGCCCTAGCTGGTACAGCCCATGGTGAGGAAGGGTGGCAGTCCCATTCCAACACCTGCTCTGCATTGCTATCTGAGTATTGCAATGGTAAAATATTTTGTGGAAAATAACGAAAGCTATACCTTCTTTTTTTTAAAAAAGCAAGTTTCTAGATCTCATGGTTGCAAAGAATGGTTTGAAGGGATTTCTGCAAAGAATTGCAACAATTACAGGGATGTGAGATGAAGAGTTTTGCAGAGATTCCAAAGACACTTACACTTGCAACATGAGCACAGTGGCTGGTTGACTGTTCCTATTTCCCTGGTGACAGTTTCCTTTATAAGTCAAAATTGCCCTGGGCTGCTGGAAGGATAAAATAGAAGTGTGAACCCATTCTGTCGTTGTCGTCTTCTTCTTTTAATGACAGTGCAATGCTACATGTGTCTATTCAGGATTATGCCCGCACTAAGCTCAATAAGATTTACTCCCAGGAAAATGTATACAGGATTGCAGGTTGAATCCCTGTTTTTCTCAGTGGTACAGCCTCCTTCCTTTGCTTTAAAAAGCTGCAAATAAACCAACTGACATATTTAATACTCCTTGTCCTTCCCCTTTGGCAGAGCAGGAAACATTTTAAAGACATTAATAACTTACATTTTTGTTCTCAGATGTTTTAAGTGAAAAGACTGGGAAATTCTTCCGTTTGTGTAGAACGAGAGCGATTTGGCGTGGTGAAAACTCTTCTGAAGTAGAGTGTCTGAGGCCTCCCTTTGTAATCAGATCAAAAAGTAATCTCCAATGACAACCATTGTAGCGTGTTAATGGGAAGCCATTTAAACTCCAGATCAATATTTTTCTCCAGAGAGATAGGGCCTGTTCAATACAGCTTCCCAGTCAGGAAAATAAAACAAGGACCACACCAAGAAAACAGCCGCCACTCTGAAGCCCTGAAGTTCAACAAAGAGAAAGTCCAGTCCAGTGAGACTGTCTTCTGAGAAAACTTCACCAGAATGAAATGGGAGTTGTCCTGACAGAAAACACCCAAGATTAAACAAATGTTTAAAAACAAGCATTCCTCAGAACTGGGGTGAGGTGGGGAGACTGAGTTGGTTATGCTCCTATGCTTCTGACACTTCTGTTATAGAATTATTTCTTAAACTCACTATGTTTTTGAGTGACTTTGCTAATGATGGATGACTCAAGTTTCACATTGGAATTTTTAAAAATCAAATGCTTTTCCCTCAGATTTTTCAAGACATTCTTGACAAGCACAGACCTCAAATATTCATCAGGCTGCACTGGACAAATTTAATAGCTGCAACTGTTGAAGAGAATCACTTTGTGCATTCCTGCCATGTTGCAATTAAACATGAAGGAAAAAAAAAAGAGGTGGGAGAACTAATTTTGTGCCAGATATGTTGTTGAATATACAGGCATTCATAGTAGGATTGCCAGCTCAGGGTTGTTCCTGAGGTTTCCAGGCCAAAACCTGAGCCCTAGGAAGAACACAGATGGTGCTATTAAGTGTTCTGCCTTAAGTAACAGATATCAAGCATGGTATAGTGGTTTGAGCATTAGACTATGATTCCTGCGACCAGGGTTCGAATCCTCACTTGGCCATGGAATGATACTGGGTGACCCTGGACAAATTACACTCTCTCAGCCTCAGAGGAAGGCAAAGGCAAACCTCTTCTGAACAAATCTTGCCAAGAAAGTCCTATGATAAGGTTTCCTTACTTAGGGTAATCATAAGTTGCAAACAACTTGAAGGCACACAACAACAAAATTAAGTAGCAACCACAGTTGCTCACAGGTTGCTGTTCAAACACACACACACACATGTACGCACACACAACATATTTTTCCTGTTTGGAAAATAAGACAGAAATCTTAGCTAAAGGAGTTGTTCCCAGATCAAGGTGAATGAAGGTATTATTCTTTCTTGCTTATTTAAGGAGATGACCTGCTGTCCTGAATTCCCTAAAAACAACAGATCCTGTCTAATCTTGGAAGCCAAGCAGGGTCAGCCCTGGTTAGTTAGTAGATAGGAGACTACCAGTGAATATCAGGTGCTGTATGTTAACATTTCACAGGAAGAAACTGGCCAAGTACTAGATAAGGAGCAGACAAGGAATATCTTTGGGTATTCCTTGTCTAAGAAAACCCTACAAAATTCATGGGGTCGCCCTAAGTCAACTGATGATTTGAGGGCACATACACACCCATTTTTGCTTAGGGCTAAGCTTACACACACACACACACACACACACACACACACACGCTTCTAGCCAGAAAATGGATATTGAGCAGAGAGGCAACATCACAACAACTGGAAGAGAAGGAGTAAGCTAATAAGTAAATACATAGAGCTCCTCAAAAGTTGCAATCAGAACTCAGTTAAGCTTTGCAAACTGTAGGAAACTACTCCTCTCTTAACTGCACTGGGGATATACACACAGTCCTCTCCTCTTGCCAGGAGCCAAGCCCACCGAAAACAGAGAATTTGTATCTTTGGCCCTTTCCGCACAAGGCGAGTGAATCGCTCCATGCCATTACTTACCGGGTCTTCTGGGTCCGAAGTAATGTGGACTTTCACTTAAGCCCTTCTGCAGGGCTCCTCCATTAGTCCAGGGCAAATCGGAGCAGTGCGAGGTCTTTAGATCTGCACTGCTCCAGCTGAAAATGGCGGCTTCCTATTTCTTCATGGGTCTGGACCAATCGCTGATGCTGGCCACGCCCACAGCCCACCCTCCGCTGATCACAGTCTCGCATTGGTGCAAGCCTGCGCATCTGCACTAGTGAGCAGGAGCGCAATGGCGCACTCCAGAAGATTGAAAGACCGGATTTTTCCAGTCTTCACTTAGTGCGCTGGAGGACGACTTCGGGGCATTTTGGATTGGACTAAGGTGCGGAACTAAGGTAAGTAGTCTGGACCTAGTCCGATCAAAGGTGCAGACGACCTCCGTGCCAGGACGCCTTGGACCGTTTTAACTTCCTCATGTGGAAAGAGCCTTTGTTTCCCACCTGGAGATTACTAGCAGGAACTGGAGACTCAGAGCCACGCCCTGCAATTTGGCATCCCTAGTTCAAAGCCAAACTTGTAAAAGTAAAGCATGAAGAGAAAAAAAAAGTCTGCTTCAACCAGTAAATTTGTCAGTTTCATTTTCTCTTGTATTTGCAATTTTTTAATCCTCCCTCCAACCCTTCAAATTATTTACTTCCTATTTTTGAAAATCATTGCATTTCTTTTTCCTTTTTCTTCTTAAAAGTGAACTAAATGAATTTCTCTTATATTTCTGGACTGGAGACGTTCCATTTTATTTATATTGTAAGCTCCTGTGAATCCCATATAGAAAGAATGTTGGAAATCAATCAATTAATAAATAAAAATTTTAAAAAATCATTGTTTGGGTGAGCAAGGACTTTATTTTGCCCCATCATAGCTATACCCCTCTATGCATTTGAAACGAATTTAAGGATTGCATAAAGGGAGTGAATCTTTCCCTTAAAGTGGGCACACAAGCATAATGGTGTACTGGCGGCCTGGTGAAGGAAAGAAATGAAGACCAGTATTGTGTGCAACCCACCTAGATTGCAAACTGACAGCAACTGGCTTTGGAAAGATGAGTATAATCATTGCTTGCCCAAAAGCACATGGAGCTGCTGTGCCTTCTGTCTCTACCCCTTTCTTCTTTTTTGCATTTCCTCTTTGTGCCCCCCAAGGTGCCTCCAGATGCATTTTCCAGCTGCTTGGCAGAGTGTAGTGAAGGAAGGCTCAATTGTTCAAATTTCAGGCCATTTCCACATGGGCATATTGCCCACGCTAGAGCGACCTCTCTTGGAGGTCTTCTTCACTGGGGGGTGCGCTAGAGCAGTTAAAAAAAGTGAGGTTCTAGACCTCAAACTACTCTAGCGCAGCTGCGGGGGTGGCGCTGTGAGTTTTATAAAAACCACCTTCGCAAGTGGTTTTTATAAAACTCACCCATGCTGCCCCGTGGCAGCCCTTGGTGAAGAACTGCAGAGACGCGGTAGTGCGTCCCTGCAGATCTGCCCGGGGGTGGGCTTCCGGCCGGCGCGCTGTCCTGATTGGCGGAGCGCCGCTGGAAGCCGCCAGCCACCATTTTGGGTGCCGCCAAGCGCCGCCGAAATTCGGCGGCGTTTAGAATGGCGGATCCGCGCTCTCCGCAGGGACGGAGCAACCTGCTCGCGGGTAAGCTCTGCCCCTGCGTGCGCGGCCCTGTTTCGCCCCCCCCGTGAGGAAAGGGCCTCAGAAAGAACTAGAGAAGAAGGAGAGAGGAATGAACATTTCTTTTAAGGGCACAGCTTACAAGCAGAAAGTCCACCTTGCTCCTTAGTCAATTGTACACCTTCATTTTACACTTGGAGCTCAATATCATAAAGACTGTCACTCTTCACTGCTCCCATCAAGCCAACTTGGCATATCATCTTTAAGTATGGTGCCTGATGCTCAAATCTTTTTTCCATTAAGGGATGGGGTAGAGAAATGACGGTCCCCCAGAGCCGCCGTTGCAGAGCATTGGTTGTGCTGTCTGAAGAAACATCTAGAGGAAAGACTATAGGTTCTTCAACCCTGCTATAAGGGTCAAATCCCATTTGATGTAACAGTTGCACCTGACTAATGTGTTCTGGCATTTCTAGCATTCAGCATTGTCAACTGGTAAGTGGAAACAGAGATGGGTATAAGCAAGTATTAGAATTGCATTAGGGAGCTGCAACCAACTAGGACACCCCACTGTGAGTCTAGCATGTTTCCTCTGCATGTCTGCAAATATGTCTGTTTCACCTTTTCATAGTGGTCATGATTGAAAGTGGACCCTTTCACACAACACAGTCATTGTGTTATGATTACACTGTTGAGTGCCACTGCTGTTCCCTATGGAATCCCAGGATTTGTACACTGGTGAAGCGCTAGCGCTTCTAACTGTAGTATTTATTAAGTTGGAGTTGGCTTCACCTTATGGTGACCTTTTTGTAGGTTTTCTTGTTAAGATTTATTCAGAAGAGGTTCTCCATTGGCTTGCAGAGAGTATATGACTTGGCCAACATCACAAGTGGGCTTCCATTGCTGAACACAGATTCAGATCTTGGTCTCCTACTCCAATATGCAAACCACAGGACTATGTTGGGTTTCAAACATTCTAAATACCTCTCCATGACTGCAACAAGTGTGCTTCTGCATAAAGCGTGGGGCAGCTGTAAGTTACAGTTTCACAAAACAGAGAATTCTAGAACAAAACAAAATCCAAGTATCCACTGATTGGCCACAAAGCTCAGTGCCCCCTAAATATGAGTTACTATGGGGAAAACATTGGACTGTTTTTTTTCTAACAAACTACAATATTACTAAAACAATGAGTATTTTCTTAAATGTTTGTGAAAAGCACCCTCTGTTTTGGCCCAGTGGTATTGTGAAATCAATTCTAGAATTAGATTGGAAACCACAACAAGAAATTCAGCATTTAAAAAATGTAAAATGGAACATAGAGACTGAACCTCTCTTCCTTACCCCAGTTCAATTTTACTGTTTAGAATCTTAAACTATTGCAATAGACCGCTGCACTACAAGAAGGAGGAACATACAGAAATATTGTTGTTGTATAAATAATCACTATAAATGTCAGGAACTATAAGGACAGTGAGAAGGGAGAAGAATACCTTTGAATGCTGAAGCTGATCTTACATTGCAGAGAAATATTTCTGTACAATGCCTTAAACACCTTTAAAATGAAAAGTAGCTGGGGGTGATTTTGAGCAGGAAAGCAGCAGGAAGATATAAGAACTACTGAAGCTACTGTTGCGAACCAATGTGGTGTAGCAGTTTGAGCATTGGTCTATGACTCTGATGCCCAGAGTTCAAATCCCCACTCAGTCATGGAAATCTGCTGGGTGACCCTAGGCATGTCACACTCTCTCAGCCTCAGAAGAAAGCAACCTCCCCCCTTAAATAAATCTTACGAAGAAACCCCATGACAGGTTCACCATAGGGTTGTTTTAAGTCAGAAACAATTTGAAGACACAGAATAACAACAAATGAACTTACCATCATCCATTTTCTTTGATTCTGCATTAAGCAAGAAGTTGGACTTGGTGGTCCATGAGGCCTCTTCTAACTCTATAATTCTGTCATTCTAAATCTCCCCTGACATCTGGAACCACCTGTGGCAAAAGTGAAACAGCTTGAGATTGCAGTATTGAGGAGGGAGAAACAGCTAGTGGGAAAAGGTGAGAGTAACTTTGGCAGACTGAAAACTGGAGAGAGCTCCTATACCTTTAATGGGTGTGTAGAGGAGGGAATTTCAGCAGTTGCTGAAATCATACAACCAGGTAACAAGCAGCAGCTGCTGAAATTCCTTCTTCTACACAACCATTAAAGGTACAGGAACCCTCTCCAGTTTTTATCCTGGCACTCCTGGGTGATGGCCACCTACTGCTCATGCATTCAAAATCAGAACCAAATGGCTTGTGAATCGGAGCCAATAGGTGATTCAAGACTGGAGTGAGGGGTGCCCCCCAGAAATCTGAGGGTGAGACTCACACTCCTGGCTCAGTTCACAAGCCTTGCAGATGAGGCTGCTTTTTATTTTGAAACACACCAGAGCATGTGTCCGCATGAGATGTTTCATTTCCTACTTATGTAAAAGGCCATTTTTATCTGTCTGTAGATGGGAATGGCAGTGAAGCCTTTGCTTGGAAATCAGCTGATATGACATAGTTCACAGGTTATGTGCATGTGTATGTGTGGGGAGGTAGCTTTCTTTTCTTCAGTCTCTGGTCCTGGGATGAGATTTTTGTTTCAAGGCCAGTAAGTATTCAACACATCTGTCCATATCAGTTGAACAACAAAAGAATAAAAGCAATGTCTTTCCCCCTCTTGCCATATGTATGTGTGCACATGTGCATGCAAATGTACATGTATGCATGTGCTCTTGCTGATGCATGCTTACTGCTGACCTAGAGAATAACCAGGGCCCTCTACTCACCTGGGTCAAAGGAGGAAGCAGACAGGGCATAGCTAGGAGGACTGTAATCTGGCAGACACTGTGGCCAGATACCCTGCACCTGGAAAACAAAACAAAATTGTGGAGCCTGTTAAATGGCAGTGAGCCAAAGCTCACAGAAAAGAGGCCCATGGCTAGGACTGTTGGGAGCAATTTTTCAACAACATCTACTGCTGACCCAGGTCTATATTGAGCAAAGTGTGGCTTGTGGGCTACCAAGATTTGGGTGGAGCAAAATGGTTCTGCCCTCCAGAGGCTCCTCACCTCAAGGATTCCCAGATCTCAAGACCTGGACTCTTTTCTCCAGTCCTCAGAGTGAAGGGATGGATCTCAGGGTAACAGTGCTTTGTCTGTATTTCCCCTCATTTGTTAGACTTGGTGTTCTTTATTTGAAGAGCATGCTCTCTGTGTAACTGTGGTTGATATCACTGTATCGTGTTTCAGGATATCACCAGGGGCTGGCCATTTTAATATCACCTTTGTGATCTCATTAGGACAAGGTGTCATCCCTAGCGCTTAGGTTTTGGCTTTGAAAACTCAGGATCCTGACTTGACAACCCTACCCACCTCTGATATAGACCCAAAGGCTGGGTTGAATGTGCACTCACTGCAAATCTCAGCCTCCACTGGGTTTTGGTATATTACCTTATTTGGCAAACTTAACTGTCCAGACACATTGGCAAGTCAGTTATTTCAGGTGTCTGAGCACTCTAGTAGTTATTTCAGGTGGCTGAGTTCTGACAGAAAAGAATTTAGAACACAGAAACAGGAGATACAAGAGAGGAATGTCAGTATGCCCAGGTGAACCGCAAGCTATGCAGAGGTCTTTACAGACAAGAAGACAAAGCAGAGGGGTATGCCCCCTCCTCCAAAGGATTCAGCAGAGAATGAGCTTGCTTAGGAGACATAGTATACAGAGGATTGGTTGGAAAAGACAAAGGAAAACAGAAACTAGATTGAGAGAGGTGGAAGAAACAAACTGCATGTGCTGAAATTGCCTCTTCTGTGCAGCTATTGAAAGTTCAGCAGCCCCATCATGTGTGTGTCAGTCATATGGGCACCTTGTTTAGAACTGCAGTCTTGGAATCACGGGACTGAAAATAACAAGAAGGCCTTTCAAGGTGAATGGTCCCAGAAGATACCGGTCTTTAGCCTGCAGAGATGTGTTAACACACCCTTGGAGGCCTACTGTGACTTGTTTGCTAAGCTCTTAACGTTGCTTGCAGTGCTTCATCTTAAGGCCAAACTAAAAGGTTTCTTTTTTTAAAAAAAAAAAAGATAGGTCATTAAAAGCTTCCAGCATAATGGCAAAGAGCTTAAAGATAAGACAAACATAATATGTACCTGATACAATATAATCCTATATATGTTGACTCAGAAATAAGCCTCTTTGAATTCAGTAGGAGTTACTTTCAGGTCTAACATGTACAGGAATATAGCCCTCCAAAGCAGTCCTACACATTTACTTGGAAATAAGGGGTAGGAAAAGTGGGCTCATAAATTGTATGTGCCCCTGGGGACATGGTTGAGGCCCCAAGAAATGGAAAAATCTGGAATATTTTCCAGTGTTTTCCTTTTTTCCTCAAAATGTACTGGCTAGAGCAGGGGTAAGCAAAGTTAAGCCTGGAGACCACATGTGACCTGAAGGCCATTTTTGTGGCCCGGTGCTCTGCAAGAGCAAAACACACTTTTCTCCAAACACTCTCTGGGGCATTTTTGCCACATTTTGCCCCCCTGACCACTTTTGGCCTCTACAAGAAGCCTTTTTAAAAGACAGAAAGTATTAAAAAAAAGGTCTCTTTTGAATATTTTTGGAGGGGAGTGCAGCCCTCTAAAGATTTATGGGAGGTAAATGCAGCCACCAGTCCTCTAACAGTTGCCCTCTCCTGCCCTTGAGGGTTTGGGGAAAGGTTGCCATGTTTGGTCCTCTCTGGGCTGTTTTAAATCCAGGAGAGACTTTTTTAAAAAATTGGATGTGGCCCTTTGCAGGTCTAACACAGCCCAGAGGGGACAAAAACATGGCAACATTTCTGCCCATGCCTTTTAGAGGGAGCAGGTCACATTTTGAATGACAAATATGGGATAAAACTGCAGTGGAAAGAGTTATATTCCAAAACCCCCATATGTGTGGGGGGCATGGCCTAAGACCTCAGGTGGTTGTCCCTTTCTGGCCTAATGCATTCAGTGGAGGCTTCTCCTATACAAAGGTACATAGGATTGCAGCCTTAATAACTGGCAGCGTGAGTGTGCAGTGAAGCATCACATGATTAGCTTAAATGAACAGGAAACATTATTTTGGCTGAGGCGTTCTCAATTGATTGGAAAAGAAAGACGAGATGCTGGGAGAGCATTGAAGGGGAGATTATAGTAATCAAGGCCAGAAATGACTGGGACATAAATGAGAAACTTTAGCAGCAGAGATGAAAGCTGAAATGAATTTGAGGGAGGGGAGCCCATTTTTACTTCTTTGAATTTGCTTGTAAAGATTTCATAATGGTCAAGTCCTCACAGTATCTTGATTCTCCAAGTGGTGAAAGCTCCAGAGATGGGACTATTACCCAAGATTTTTATCCTCAAAATAGTATCACTGGAAAGTTGAGGTAATATTGCAATATATGGTCTACTTACAGATTTATACTTGTTGAGCACATACCCTCCAGCATTATACAGATTAAAACCAGGACGTATGTGGCCAAGCAAGATCTGAGTGTGGTCAAGATGGCAAAAGTTAGACAGTTGGAGAGTATGTGGGCATAAGTGAATGATTCACAGTATCAGCACTCCCATTGGCATTGTTCTCCCAGTGGGTTCTTAGGGGAACTAGTGCCATAGAATTTTTGCAGAGAGCAAACTAGTCCTCTCAGGATGTATCTGCAATACACAATTATATCAGTTTGATACTACTATAACAGTTGTTGTTCCATCTGACAGAATTCTGGGATTTGTAGTTTGGCGAATTGCTTAACATTCCCTGTAAAAAGGCGCCAGAATTGTCTCACAGGCAATACATCCTGTGTGTCTTTATGTTTTTGACCAGGAGGGGGAAATCTCAATTCCATTGGCATTGGATGTCGAAATATGCCACTGGATTCAGTATTGCTGAATCTTGGTTTGGGCCATTAAAAGTTGCAACCTGTTGTCTGAAACACATTTTCACCCATCTGCTGCTAAAGCATTTGGGTATGCTGACAAACTCACCACAGGCAAGGAAAATATACACAGTCAACATGGTATCCCTGGCATTTAAACGTATTTGTATTCAGTTTAGCTGGAGATTCCAACCATACAGTAAAGTAAACTGCAGGGGTCTCAACAGTAAATAGAGAAAGGTCATATGCATCCGATATTCAATTCCAGCCCATGTATGTCAAAACATAAACTATGGCCATTTCTGCATGACGACGTCCTCATGCTGTTAGGAGTGGCACCTTTGCATACTTAATTAACTGGCTAGTTAGTCTGCATGTTTATTGTAGGCACAGAGGGGACTGCCTAGAGTAAACTTTCTGTTGTTTGGTCAACACTCACTTCCCCTTGCATGTTCTCTTCCTCTCCTTCTCTCTCGCCCCCCCTTTTTTTTGTTCTTCAGCTTCCCTGCAAGTATGTGGTCTCCAATCCTCTGGCAAGCATGCTTTCTTGTAAGTGTGTGAGTTCTTATTTTCGTCTTACCTTTCTTCATGAATTGAATCTGTGTAGACTGTGCACAAGAATTTATGAGTAAACTTTTCATATTTTTTAACCAAACTGTTTGTGTTTATTTTGAACTAGATTAAGTGTGTCTGGGGTGCAGATGATGAAGTGGGACTGGTGTTTTGTTCAGCTTCTGTCTGTGCATTACAAAATACTCTGCTGATTGGGAGACTTATTACTAAAAATCTCTCAGTTCCCTAGCACAGTCCCTGCAGGGAAGGGAACACAAGAGGAACACTCCCCTCTCCATCTCACTGGCTCCCTGTGGAAGAGATCATGATGGTCCTGCCTCTTCCTTCCGCAGCGCAGCAAGGCAGTTTCCCATGCTGCACTATGGAAGAAAGAATCACCATCATGCTTCCCTGCTCTTCCACATGATGGTTAAGTACAGGAGCACTGCACAATTGTAGGCACAAAATGGATTTTCCCTGTTTTGTGAATACCGTGTGAGCATGATGCTTGGGGATGGGATGGCAGCAGGTCAGCAACAAAGCGCGACCAGCAAAGTGCTGTCATCCTGTCCCCAAAGCAGCACAGCTCTGTCATTTAGAAATGGTCTATGTCTCTAAACCATGGGTGGGCAAAGTGCAATGTGCATCAACACTAGACAATCTAGTACAGTGGTTCTCAACCTTCCTAATGCCGCGACCCTTTAATGCAGTTCCTCATGTTGTGGTGACCCCCAACCATAAAATTATTTTTGTTGCTACTTCATAACTGTAATTTTGCTACTGTTATGAACCGTAATGTAAATATCTGATATTTAGTCCACCATAAATGATATAAAGTTTGAAGATTTGGTTTCACTGAATTCAGACTGAATTAAATCCAAAAATAAATCTGGCATGGGAATAACGCTAGATTCTGTAGGCTTATTCCTTACAATTGATGCAACATTCTTGTTTTTATCAATATCTGAAGTGGCACTCTCCAGACTGTCCAGTCCCAGAGTTACCAACACCTTTTTCAGCAAATTTTTAAAAGAATCTGAGGAAAATAATCTCACTTTATGATCATCTTCTGCATCCTCCTCCTCGGAAATAGAACCATCTGATTTAGAGTCATTATCCCCATGAGTATCTGCCAAATCTGGTTCCTCATCACTTTCAGATTCAGTGTTGATTTGTTCAGAGTGTGACAAAGCAGATTCTTCAACTCTAGTCACTTTGGACCTACAGGTAGACTTTTTTGGTAAACACACACCAGCATCATTTGATTCAGCTTGAATAACTGTTGTATCATCAGGAAAATCACGTGAAAATGAAGGATTCATGGAAGTAGTTTGTTGACTGCTTATAATGACATTACATTCAAATTCAATGAATTGTCCAACTTGCAATACATTTTTTAAACTTGTTATGTATTTTGTGAAATCATTTCACTAATATTGTTTGCCTATTAACATGCACCTCCATTTCTTCAGCAATCATTTGTCTTATCACCTCCCTACTACACTCAGACACACTCCCCCGGGAAGACACTGAGGACACAGGAGGTTCAAATCTTACTTCTTTACGTTCCGTAGGCATTGCAGTTTGACTCCTAGTGAATAAGGGCATCATACACAACGCCAAATTGCCCTGCGCTGCTGTATTGGCTCATACAGAAGGGCCAGAGACTGCCGACCGAGAGGCGGCCATTTCTCCCGGCAGAGGCTGCTCGCAGGCTTGAGTGTGATTGGTTGTGTTGCTGGCGAGCTGGGATTGGTCAGGAGAGCTCCTTCCTGTCATAGCCCCCTGCCTTGCTTTCTGAACGCCTCTTTTCAACACGGCGACCGGAAGTTAAAGGAGCGGTTGGGAGCCCTTCCCCACCCTTAACAGACTTAACTGCATTACCAGGTAATTTTCTTTTCACCTTCTTTTTATTTTATAATAGGCATTTTCCAATGGTCTTAGGCGACCCCTGTGAAAGGGTCGTTCGACCCTCCAAAGGGGTCGCGACCCACACGTTGAGAACTGCTGATCTAGCATTTTAGTACCATTTGAATTGTCATCACTCCATCCTATGGAATCCCAATATTGTAGTTTCATGAGGTACATAAAATTCTCTGTGACGCAGGTCTGTTGCTGCAGTACAGAGAGAATGCAACCTCAGAGAACTACAGATCCCAGAATTCCATAGGATGACGCCAAGAGAATTTAAATCATATCAAGCTGCTACTAATGTGCAGTGCTATCTACTAAAACAAATGACCTTTTAGGTGGTACCTGGCAGTGTGATTTAATAGGACATTTGTTCAGTGAAACTGAAATGTTGCAAATGTAGAATTATCTGGGCTATCAGCAGAACTATCATCTGGATAAGAATTGTAAGATGCAAATATCAAGTATATTTTTGCCAGTTCTAGAATTTACCTTACTGCTGAACTCCTCATTTGTGTTTTTTATTTTTATTTTTTTTATATTTTATTTTTATTAAAATTCCATCTTACACATATATTTCTACTTGTCATATTCTTTTTTCAGATTGTATAAAACATATAGCTCATTATACATTATACTTATCATACTGTATATTTATACTTATAATACAATACATATGATACTTATATAGCTTGTAATAGATAAATACTCGTACTGCTTATAATGCTTATAATACAATCATCTGTTTTTCCTATATCACGTACTATGTTTTATCAAGGATCTTCTATTTGCTTTCATCTAATCTTCTTACATTCAGTTTCTCTCATCAATTCCTGTAAACCAACTGGGAGAGAAACCCAAGAGATCCTACTTCAGATCCTTCTCTGTATTCCCTTATCTTTCACTTCCTACTTTCTTTTACTTGGTTATTCTTCCCCTCTTATACTTGTTACCTCTATACAGTTATGTTATTGTTGACTAGCCAACAAAAAGAATTTCCTAACTTTATTTGTCATATTCAGCTACCAAACACTCTTATTCTTCACACATTACTATTTCATATTTAATTGTCTTCTTGGCATAACTTTAACCAATTATTCTCTATGTATTTCTTCACTTCCATCATTTCATTTTCTTATTGCCAAGTTATAATAAGTTAAATCAACTGTTAAATGAATTGGATAGTTCTACAATGTCTTTCCGTCTATACTCTATTAGCTGTAGCTCCTTGTTTATATGAAATTTCTATTCCATAAAGTCCGATTTTACTCACTGTTCCGCTACGTGACTGGCTCAGTCCTTCATGTTGAGGTCGTGTTGATCCCTCGCAAAAGAAAGTTTTAATGTTTTCAGTGTTTCTTCTCCAACATCCCGTTCTTACTTCTTTAAAAAAACGGTTTTCGGCGTCCCTTTGCTGCATCGAAGGTATGGAGACAGGAGAAGAGCCGAAGAGATACCACAACCACGCTGGGCAGCCTCATTTGTGTTTTTTAAAAAACACTGGACAATAGGAGAACAAATCCCTCTTGCTTGCAGCAGCTGCTGCCTGATAAGTTAGGACTGGGGAATTTTTATGATCCCTACACTATTGAATACATAGAGACTGTGAATGTGAATCAGTTACAAATGTGTAACTCTGGGTTGCTTATTTGTAACTGCAACAATGAATTCCACTTATTCAGGGTAATATTTCTAATATTACAACACTATGATAATCATTTTACTTAATTTAGTAAAAAATACTTGGGTAAGATACAGAAAACATCTTCAAGAATGTCTATCGAAATGCAGTAGTATTTATTGTTGTCAGTAATAGACAAAATATATGGAATTGATAGAGGCCAAAGGTATTATTGGAAATGAGCAGGGGGGATTTAGGAAGGGAAAGACAGTTATCAATAATCATATAGTCCTGAACGACTTGTTGGAGAAATGCTCATGTGCCCAGAATACTAACTTGTATGCCACTTTTATAGATTTAAAATTGACTTTTGATTCATTATCTAGTATCTAGAAATACATTCTTGTTTCCAAGCTCCTTATTTCCTCAATCAATAAAGATTATTTTGGCTAATTGTGAACTTATACAGAAATACTACAATTGAGACTAGAAGGTAATCTTGCTAAAACTGTCCATACCAAAAGAAGTGTTAGTCAAGGATGCATTCTCATGCCCGCGCTATTTAATTTATATCTGAACAATCTTGCTGCATGTTTCATCAGAAGCCTTTCCACCACCATCACCCAAAAAACTGGCCTTGGTCAACGTCCTCCTACTTTTGTATGTGGATGATGTGGTCCTCCTTTCCGTCACCAAAGTTGGATTGAGACACTTGTCAAGGTCTTTTATAAACGACTATGATAAAAATCAGTTAAATATCAATTATAATAAATCCATAATTATGATCGTTTGTAAAAATCACTCCCTGACCAACTGGGTAACAGAGGGCAATAAAATTGAACAGGTTAAACATATTAAGTGCTTAGGCATTACCTTCCAAGTTTCTGGCTCTTGGGAACCACACTGGACTGCAGCTATTCAGTCAACAATTAATAGCAGTAAAGCAATAATGTGCTTTTTTAAAAAAAAATATCAAAGGAGGTCACGTTATATCTGCTGTGTGTATGACATAAGGTTCTATGTCAATTGTTGTTCAGCATTTGGCTTTCTTTTTGCTAATAGAACACATTCTATCAGCTTTTCTCAGGAAATTGTTCGGAGTACCAAACTGTGTTTCATAAGTGATATTATGTATGGAAGGTGGTTGTTTATTGTTAGAATGTACCACACTGAGATCAGTCGCAGGGTGGGGATGGGGGGGTGATTAGCCCCAGGTAGCAATGTTTCTGAGGTGTCCCGGCCCGTAGCCACATCCCTGCGCACCACAGCCACGCCCCTGCACACAGTGGCCATACCCCTCACACCATAGCCCCACCCTCTCCTGCCCCCCTCCACACAATCCAAGCCACCACTGATTGAGATGGGCACTAAGGTTGGGACTCCTTTTTGTAGGTCCAGAGATGGGTTATATTAGCCTTAACCGGAAAGATACATATTGAATGAAATTGTCTAAAGCTGTTAATGAAAAATTTCAGAGACTAGGCCTCTCAAATGATTTCCTTCTTACACCCAATTTGTCCATGGCTAGGTCAATCCTTGCACAGAAGATTAAGAATATTGATATTCAATGCTCCTTATCTGATACTCATAGCCTTAATCTAGGTTTCTCATTTAACCTGAATATGGGTACAAAGTATTTAGAAAATTTAACTATCTCAAAATATCACTGGGTGTTTAGCAAAGCTAGATTTAATGTAATCCCACCTGCCATTATTAGAGGGTCGGTTCCAACCAACTAAATATAATGCACATGTATGCCCTTGCAGAGCAGGATTAGAAGAATCCCTATTGCATGCTAGTTTCTTGCATACCTTTTACAAGAAGGACACGGCAAGGCTAATAACACCATTACTAAGTAAGTTTCCAGGAAGACTTTTGGATTGGTACTTGAGATACCTGTTAAGAGATACTTTTGGGGGGGGGGGTTTGGTAACATAAGAGGTTGCAAAGTTTTTCTTCTCTGTTATCAAACCTCAGAGGGCTATATTACAATTGATAATTTAATTGGCAGTAGACAAGGACCAATAATATAAGATCTCCAAATAAAGGATATTTAAAGGAGGATTGCATTGATTATGCTTTGCTATTAAAAAGATGCTAATAATTTTTAATATATTTTAATATATTGCATGCTGTGTATCTGTATATTTATAATGTAATCTCACTATATATTTATATGCTATATTTAGTATTTATATGCTATTTTTAGTATTTTTGGGTTTAACTGTTTATTGCCTCATGGTCTGTTGACTATAATGAAAGCATTGCTTTGGATTGGATTGCTTTGGATTGGATTGGATTGGATTGGATTGGATTGGATTGGATTGGATTGGATTGGATTGGATTGGATATGCTTGCATAATGCAGAAATGGGTCTGGTCACCAGTTATTCAGAGGAAGTGTGGAAGCAAAGCCTTCAGTACAGGAAATCAAGGGGATGACTTTTTTTTTTTTTTGGATAAGGATTTACACTGTAGTTATGTATCACTATGATTATGCTAAAACATCTTTTTCCTCTTCCCCTTTTAAAATAAATATTAAAGAGAAAGCGTGCCATTGTGTCCTTTGAACTATTTATTATTAAGAGAGCAGCTCTGCTGTCAGTAGAGGGAAGATAAGCCAGAGGAATCATTTAGCACCTGAAAACAAAGAGTAGACTGACCATGCTTGTTCCATTTGACTTGTGCTGATTTGTGGTCATTGTCATGATCCAAATATAAATTGGCTGACCATCAAGCCGGCTCCAAGCAGCTTCTTCTTCTCATGACACCGTGGCAATCTGGCAGTATGCAGTGACAGCATAGCATGGAAAGGCAAGGGGAAGAGCAAGATAAGGCTGCAACATTCACAAATCACTCCTCCAGAGACTATGTATTTAAACTGACATCCCACTCATGCCAGCTTCCCTTTTATTTGGATTTTATGGTGCTATATTTTCAACTGACAAGAGCAAGTATAAAATGGCTGAACTCTAAAATGAAGAATAAAATATGAAAATGAAGACTTCTATCAAAGCTCAGAAATTTCTTTCATACACCCCCATGGTCTCATACACATTCCCCTCTTTTGAAGTGCTTGGAAACTGGTTTCAGTGGTCTGTGAGGTGGAGCCAAAGAGATATCTTTGGCCTCTGAATACACATGGCTACTCACTTTTATTTTTGATCAACTCTCATATGTCTTAACTGCGTATCAGGAAGAAATTCAAAAAGTGCAGTAAGTGCAGTTTGCCAAGCTGTAGAAAGGTATAGCAGTGGGAAAAGCAAGATGTTTGAGATTTCTCCATGTTGACAAACAGCTGTTAAAATTACTGGGTCTTTCGTTTAATAATACTGACAGTTTGCAACAAGGACGAGAACCAATTTTAGTGATGTTTTGTTAGTATTTGTTTTAGTTATGTGTAGATGTCTGTTACTATTTGTATGAATGTGTTGTTGTTCTTGTTCTTGTTGTTGTTTTTCATGTTTGGATTGTGCTGGGGATTTTTATTTAATGTTTTTTAAATCAAAAAGAAATTAAGAAAAGTCATTTGTTTTTTCTTCCCTTTCTCTTTGAATTCTTGCATAATTACCTTAAGGCCATTTCTGCACGACACTCTTATAGTGCGATTATTCCACTTTCAACATCCTATGGAATCCTGGGGTTTGCAGCTCAGGGAGGGGCCATCCGGCCCCTCCTTAAACTGCAAACCCCAAGATTCCATAGGATATGAAAGTGGAATAATCGCACTATAAGAGTGTCGTGCAGAAATGGCCTAACTCTTCCGTTGAACCAAATGGGACTCGACAGAGAAATATTTTGGATGGATAAGGTACTTAATTTTATAACTGGCCCTTACTAAATATGATCATCATCATAATCACCACCACCATTTCTATAGCTATATGGGAAGAACAGTGCCTCTTGCCATCCTGATAATGACCAGGCCATCCCCATGCCTGCTTTTCGATTTTCCAATGTGACTTGAATCCACATACTGTAATATTGTGTGTAGGACCATTCTAAGATTTGAGGAGGCAGCCTCCTGTTGCTTTGTAACAGAATTGCCAGTGTTTAGAAAACAGCCCCTGGAGGGCCTCTCTGCCCCCTGTCTTAAAAATTAGCTGTGTTTTTCAGAGACATCTGCAACTTGTAAAACCTGCTTTGCAATTAGCCAGGGTTAACCAGCTTTAAGCATGAGTAGATGGTGCTGCTGAGGATTGCCATTCAAATGGAAACAACACTACTAACAAGCTCTCAGTAGACCTGGAACTGTGTCTTAATTGTAGGCCTGAAGGCATTCCCATCACCAGAAAAGTAGCTGCATAGAATACGACCATCTTTAGCACCTTGGAATAGCAAATGAGTCTTATGCAAGGCTGTGGGTATGTGGTTATTTATAGATATATTTATTTATTGGAGTGCCAGCTAAAGCAGAATTGTTTGAATATTATGACAAAGACATTTCTGTTTTCACCTTCTTTGGGTGCTCTGAATACAAGTAAGGTGTACCCAAGGTAGCAGTCACGGAATATAGAGAGGATGGAGTATGCCAAAGTTGATGAATGAGGTTAGATGCCATTTTTCAGGTTTAGGCTATGAGATGCTACAGTGCCAGATTTATGGCTAAAATACTTTTGATGGCATATGTGTGGTCAAAGAAATATGCAGCTGAAAGACAAGAACAGTTGCCTCCCCCACAAGATCTCCAGCTGCTGTTTCAACCAGATGCTGCTTGGGTGCCACACACCCTCCCACAGCTACTGAAAGGCAATGGGGATGTGATGGCCACTGCGAAATTTGTTCTGCAAGGGATTGAAATAGCAGCTCAAAGGGACTACACAATCTATTACACACATATGGATGCAGGGTCTCAAGTGATAAATCCAGATGTTTTCCCTTTTCCTCTAAAATTCTTGTATCTGATATTTTTTCTGTTCTGTTCACCAGGAAATTAGAAAGGCTATGATCTTCTGAATTAAAATGTATGGCTGCTGGTTATTCTAACATCTGGATCAAGACTGCAGATTTATGGTGCCAGAAGGGAAAATTATGCATTAATTGTATCCTTCTGGAATCCTGAATAGGATGATTTTTCATGCTGTAAAAATCATCTATATGTATATTTCTAAAAAGGGAGAGAAGGAACGAAGGAGAGAAGCAGAAATCCTGTCGAGCTCTCTTATCACACCCATCCTCTGCCACTGCCCTCTTGAGCTGGTCAAGTATGTATCTTCCTGGAGAGGAAGTCACTCTGGCCACCTGTCCAAAAATACCTGGCTCTTAGGAATTATTGCTCAGAGCCAGGCTTACTAGTTTTCTGGCCAGCCAAGAGATTCTTGCCACTTGATTTCTCACTCTGAGGAAATTCCCTCAGAGAGGAGGGAGAGAGAGAGAGAGAGAGATTGGGAGGGAGGGAGGGAGGGAGGGAGGGAGGGAGGGAGGTGATCTATTCTGGGAGCCCTATCATTTGATTTTCAGGAGGAAGAGGAGGCTGGTGGTTCTCTCTGAAGGTGAGGAGCACATCACTGAGGCAACACCGGTTGCCTTTCTGGAAATATGGAGGATACAATTGGCCACCCTTCCTGCCTCACCATCCATAGCCCTGTTTGTGTGCATGCTCACATATGTATTTTGTACCTGGAGACATCTGTGTGTCAGGTATAGGTGGTTACAAGGGAGAAGGGAGAGAATGCAGGGGATGAGGGAGTTCTGTCAGTCAAAGTGGGAGAGAGGGAGTTGGATGATGAGAGGTATCCTACTTCAAGGATACAACTTTGAGCAGTTTTCATCTTCCTTGTTCAGCCAAGATATTCTCATTGCATTAACTGTAAAACAAATCTCATTCCTATTTTTTTAGTCCAGTTCATACTGTTCCCAAATGAGAACGCAGATGTGTAAAGTTTGAGCACCATCCTACCAAGGAAATCTTTGTTCTTACTATGTATTTTACAACAGAGCTGATTTCTTTCTCTCTAAAGCCCTCTGTTCAGTAACTTGTAAAAAGCTAAATGTTGTGGTTGCCTTTCTTTGCATTCTCTGGAGGGGCAGTATACACTTCATGTTTTCTCACAGAGTTTTATGAAATCCTGCATGAAATAGGGAGAAGGGGTATATTGTTTTTCACACTCTTTCAAAGTACTACAATTCAGAGTAACACCTATCTGTCAAAGGAACTGGGACTGATGGAGGAGTATGCAGTCCATACATCTGAGATGAATGTAATACATAGGTATGTACTACAGTCCTCCCTCCATGTTCACAGGTTTGACCTTTGTGAATTTGATTACTCATGAGGCATGTGCATGCCTCCCCCACTTCTCCTCCCATTCTCCTTTGCTTTTTCCCCAGGTGCACATGCCTTCCTTCTCTGTGCCTGGGCAAAAGGCAAGGGAATGGGAGGTGGACCACTGTGCATGGAGAAGGAAGGCACCTGCATGTTCCCTACATTCCTTTGCCTTTTACCCAGGATGGAGAATTTGCACTGATGCAAAAGGCAAGGGAATGGGAGGGGGAGCACTCCACCTGAAGGATGAAGGTGCACATGTGCCTTCGCCCCCCATTCCCTTGCCTTTTGCCCAGGTGTGTGTGCCTTTCTTCTCTATGCCAACTCAAAAGGCAAGGGAATGGAAGGGGGGAGCCCCAGAAAGGAATAGGTGGGAGAACGTGAGACGGGATTATTCACAATTTTTCCATTTTTGTGAGGATTCTGTGCCCTGAACCCTCATGAAAGTGGAGGGGGCACTCTATCTCCTTGTCTGTATCAAGGAAACTGATGGCAGGATGTTCAGAAGAGATAAAATAAAGAATTTCTTATCACAATACGTGTTTTAACAGGCAATGGCTGTAATCCACGAGTGTAGTGTAAATACTCAAATATGGAGATAAGCTGCACCAGCAATATGCAATCCCCATGCAAAAGAGCAACATAGTGCAACATATCAGTGATTAAGTGCTGCTGTGCAATGTCCAATGCACAATGAATGATGTGCAATGTGCCACTGCAGTGCACAATACACAACCGCAGCACACAACCACTATGCTTAAAGTTAGTGTACATGCAATACTGTTTCCACTACTGGCAGCAGAATATATCCATTGGGCTATCACAGTTATTCGCTCACTTGCATAGCACAGCTTATGTCTCCATATGTAACTAACAGGATGCCAACCAAAGCTTGTTAAAAGGATTAAACAAATTCATGTGTTAGGCAATCTGGGGCATTTCAGATGTTTTGGGCTACAGCTCCCATCAGCCCTGCTTATTGGCCATGCTGCTGGTAGCTAATGGTAGCTACAGTTTAAAACATCTGGAAGCTTTTCAAGACATAAAACGTTGGCAAATTACAACAGGTGAGAACTGCTGCCACCTCCATGCCCTGTTTGATTTTCCTGAAAGCATCTGACTACCCACCAGTGGAAACAGAATGTCCCTAAAGGACCAATATAGCCATATTATCTTGTTTGTTTGTATGTTCAGTTAGGGTTTTTGGTGTTTCACAGACCTGTTGCCCATATTGTGTCCTTTTTGGTCAGGGGTCATATCCAACTGGCACTGTATCTGCCACAGTTGCCCAGCCCTGACTTACTTTGTTTGCCACATAAAACTTGATTCTAATTTTTACCTCATTCTTCATTGTTTTCCTCTTTCTGTTGTACAATAACTAGATCCAGCAACACAATATGCTCTTTGCTAACCTTTTGTAGCCATCTTTGGTTTGATGAATTCCCAGAATCTACTCTCCGTTTAGACATTTAGAGGAAACTTGTTTTGCTTGAGGTCTGGACCTGAAGAAAGAAGTTGCTAGTGAGTCAGAAGAGTTCTGTTACCAGAACTGGACACTTGGGTCTGGAGATGCCCACCCGTATGTACTGCTGTATATATCTTCCCCAATAGGTGCCCTGCAGATTGTTTGGACTGCAGCCCCCATGATCCCTGCCTGATGTGGACAATGACAAAGATTGCTGCAGCCCCAAATATTTGGAAGGCACCAGGCTGGAAAGCTCCAGCTATGTACTTCTCCCCAGTTCAGCCATGAAGTGGTTTTAACAAAGATACCTGCTGGGTGTTGTTTTTTTGTTTGTTTTTTTGTCTAGAGCTTCTCTCTAGCTCCAGGTCTGCCCCAGAATTAAATGTATGTGAGAGTGGATGGTGTGTGATCCCACAGTATTAGTTTTGAGCTTGGTGGTCTAAGGACTGAGGACACTTTCAGATTTCTCATTTCACATTAATTTAATTTGGGTGAGGTCTGTCCTGGATGATATTTAAATATTAGAGATAGTGATGATCTAGTCAGATACTCTTGCAATATATTCCTGTACATGTTTACTCAGAAGTAAACTCCACTGGGATTTATTCTCAGCATGTACAGCAGGACTAGCAAAACTAAATACCATTGGACTGGAACTCCCATTATCCCCTGCTGCTGGCTGTGCTGGCTAGGCATAATGGAGATTGCTATCAACATCTGTTGGACCATATGCTCCCCTAAGCCAGTTTGCAGGTTTAAAGGCTTCAATTTTGACGCAGCTTTTCAGGATTTGAGTTGCCATTCCTGACCACTTTCTCATTATTGCTTATTTTTTTGAAGTTCTGATTGCTGGGTTCAGAGTTTCCAAGGCCTGGAGACAAATTACTCTCTCCAGCCCCAGCCACGCCCCTGCATAATATGAGAGAGATATCACTGCCTGTGTATTTTACACAGTTCTTAGGGTCACAGTGGATGGCTGAATGAAAACATCAACTCAGTAAATCTATGATGTGGCCAATTGGGAATATTGTACTCAATTAATTTTATTTGCCTCATTTAAAGAAGGGCAGAGAAATGCTGGAAAAGGCAAAGAGCAACCAGAGTGATCAAGAGCTTGGATTATCATTATCGTTTTATTTATTTATTTATTTATTTGATTTTGAGGGCAAAATCATGTGATGGCACCAATATGCTGCTAACACCCAGCTCTGTAAATCTAAGAAGGCTGCTTTAGTCCTAAATCAGGGAACTAAAACAGCCTAATAGACTTTGGATGAGAGTAAATAAATTGAAGCTTCCTCCAAACAAGACAGAGCTGTTCTTGTTGAATCAAAAAGGCAGTTCAGGAAATAAGGACTCACCTTATGTTAGAACCTGTAGACTCAGCTTCTTCACTCCTGTGTACTCCCGGCCTGGACCCTTGAAATGCTCTTGCACAGATGAGGCCAGTGCACCAACAGCAGTAGTGGGTATGTGCTGACACTCTCCCTGCGCCATCACCAGTGGGGACAGTGTTTCCCCACACACAGAGGAGGATCTCATCCCTGTATACAAGGCCAGTGCTCTATTGGCAAAGGACTGGCTCTCCATCCCATCTCTTGCCATTGTTAGCCAAACACTCATGAGAGCTTTTCTTTTACACACAATATGACACATGGAGTAGCACAAGCTATGCCATGTAGGAATGTATATCTTCAGCTATTTCATCCTTGCATGTAGAGATGAGTAACTATAGTAGTTTCCTCTCCACTACAGGAGAAAATAAACATTCCTCTGGTGTATTCTTCCCCTATTCAAATATCCTGAATGTTATGGGGAAATTAGTCTCTCTTCTGTTTGATACTTACAAAAAGGTTTTGTGTGCGCCTGTTTTTCTACCCCATATTTTTCTATTCAGGATAATTCTTCTACAACTTTTTCAAATATTTGAATGCTTGGAGAAAATTGCAAAAGATTCTCTCTTGGCCTATCGTTCTTCCTGATGGGTTTTCCCAACTTTTGGGAACTCGGTTTTTCAACCTGGAAACAATTAACAACAAATAGTTTTTCCATCTCTAGTGTCAAGACACAGAGAACTGTACCGCAACACCCAACAGGGAAGGAGTATGTAGCATCCAGATTTTGCCTCCTTGACAGGGGAGCATGAGGCAAGCACGGCTGAACACCCAAGCAGCACCAATCCCTCGTCTCTCATGTACCCTCCCAAACACCTACTGTCTGGCCATCAAAGGCTAGGTGTTTTCAGCTGACACCACTGATCCCTGTGTTATTGTATGTGCCCCTTTGCTCCTTGCAGCCTACCTTTGCACAGGTACAGGATCAACTCTCCACTCTGTTCCATGCAGACCATGACAGATGCCCATCCCAGATCAGAAGTAGTAACCAGGATGCTCCCAGCTATTCCTCTGTGGCATAGTTGAGTGCCCTACCCCTAAACTTGGAAAATTACATTTTAATCCATTAATTAAAGGATTGGAAAGGTAATTCATTGGCATTACTTCTTAATGTTAAGTGTGTTTGGGGATGTAACCCACTAAGTTACCTATTGCATTTCTTATTGCTTTTTCTAGGGGAGCTGACTTTCCCCCCCAAATAAAGCCCTTTGATTGATAAGAGAATGGGATAAAATTTGAAAAAAAAATCCTGACAAAATGCTTTTAAAGAGCACTTTAAAAGTAAAAGTAACTAAACTAAGATAGATAGTCTATCTTAGTTTGGATTGCACTACGAAAAAATAGGGTTTATAAAAAGCTATGATGAAAACTTAACCTCTTTCATTGTTGAATATATAAAAATAAGATGACTGTCTTCTAAGCTATATATATATATATAACTAGAAAAGTAACTGCTTCTTATACCAATACAAGAGCAATATTTCAGTTATTACAATGCTTCTATAATGTCACATCCCTGGTTATTGCCACTCCTCTCTACACACCTGACCTAAATGTGCACTATTCAATGTGTTGGCCGGTGGACCAATGAGAGCCATTGGCTGTCAATTGGCAGCAGATTTCCAGGAAAGAAAAAAAAAGCTGTAGCCAATGGGCACAAAAATAGTACTGACATGCCAGCCTCCCACATCTGATAGCCTGAGAAGTACTAAACTAAGTAACCCATTACTATATCACATGTCATCCATGTGACTTCCAGGGTGTGAGTAGTCCAGGCATCTCCATCACCCTTGCAAGTACCATGAAACCTGTGTTTCCCAGCAGACCAGCCAGGGGAAGGCTATATGAATGGCATACTAAACTTGCATTGCTGTTACCAACAAGCTTGCTCATTTCCTTTTCAACCTCAGCAATCTCTCCTATCCTTGAAAGTTTAGTAGTAAGCTTGCCACTTGGAATCAAAACTATTTCAAATAATTCCTCACCCAGACCAATTCATGTTTTTTTCTTCCCACTTTAATTTCAACCCCCCCAATAAAAAATAAATACAGATGTTTAAGGAAGATGAACTCTTAAAGTGGGGCCTTCTTGTCCTTCAGAAGGAATTTTTTTTTACACCATCCTTCTAAGCCTCTTCAAGGTTTCCAGGGGGCTTGGATGCAGAAGAGATATGCCTTAAAATTAATGTTGGAAAAGGGTCATTCATCTTTGACTGGTAGACAAAACAACCAATGAAGTCTCATTGACATCCAAGTACATTTTCACAAGTCTCCAAGAAGATAGTCCTGTTTGGAACCTTCTCAAGTATTGCAGAAGATTTCATGGGGAGAAGAAAGAGAGTTACTCCTTGCATGTGTGGGTGTTTGAATCACAAACAGTCCCTGCACAGGGCCACTTGTCCTTTCCGGTAATCACGGCATGGGCAGAGGCGCTGGTACTTGGTATTGCATCCCGCACAGCTGAATAACAGAGGGTCCTTCTGAAGGTAACACTCATGGACATTTTCAGCCACAGCTGGGTAGAGGTGATTCATCTCTGACTCTGTGCTCTCACAGACAATGTTGATCCTAAAAAGGGGGGAAATGTGAAGAGAAAGATCTTGCTGTGTGGGGTCTATCAGGGAAAGATCAGGGGGTGCTACATGTGGATTCCAGCATGTTTCCAAGGAAGTTACTTCAAGGGCCCATTCACGCATTACACAGCAACCAAGGCTGGTCCTATCATTATGGCCACTGTTATCCTGGCTGTTCCTAAATACCTTGAAGGCACCAGATCCCTCTGATTTTGGAAGTTAAGGAGAGTCAGGTCTGATTAGTAATTAGATGGGGGATCACCAATGAATATCTGGTCCTGTGTAGACTATATTTCAGAGGAAAGCAATGGCAACCATCCCTTAGTATTCCTTAAGAAACCACATGAAATTCATGAGGTCACCGCAAGTGGACAGGCAACTTGAAGATGCATCCTTTACTTTTCTTCGTCAGCCCCACCATAGCCACTGCCCTCTGTTGGAGGAGAGCCCTGTTTGTTCAGATATTTAGCCTTTGGCCCTTAAATGACCTCTGCTGCCCCTGTGGTATTAGACAGGGCTGTCCAGTCCCCAATATTGAAGTAAGATTCCATTGCCAATCCACTGAGGGTTCTGTGGGTGGAAATGAGATAACCTTGTCCTCAGAAAGCAAAATGCCTGAGGCTGGCCCTGACAGCAACAAGGAGCCACAGCCCAATCTGTCTCTGTGATTAATGTGCATGTAGGATAAGGGGGGGTGACCTTTAGGGGGGCTTGCATTCACATTTTATCTTCTGCAAGTACACACTTTAGGTGGGATTATATGCAATGTTTGGAAGATCTGTGAATACACAGATCTCTTTTTTAAAAAAATGTTAGAGCAGCCATCTGAGAAACATTGTCAGAGCTTGGAAAGTTACTTTCCAAAAGTAATTTGTTATGGTTGTAGTTCCCGGGCCTCTTAAGTAGTTATCAATGTAGTTACAATTTTCTGAAAGTAACTGTCTGCTTCAGCTTTTCTCAGATGTAACCAAGATAGTTAACGTTTAGTTATTTTTCATATGAAAGCACCACATGAAGTGTTTTTCATTCAGTAGCAAAAGGCAGAGCATAAGCAAATGACTGAACTCCCATGATATTCCTTCTCCAGCATGTTGCTAGGTGACACTAAGGTAAGTATGAAAGTAAGGCAGAAGTTACAGTCATAACACAAAAAGTACTGGAATTATCTGTTGTTACAAGGTACAGTTCAAATGTAACTTAGTTATGCTTTAATTGTTAGGGGAATGGATCTATTACAAATAACTATTTGTAACTAGTTATTTGTAGGTATTTACTTCCAAGCTCTATAGCACTCTTGCAGGTGATGCTAAAGTCAGGGATGGGCAAAATGTGGCCCTACAGAAGTTGCTGGACTGCAACTCCCATCAGCCCTAGTTGGCATGGTCAATGGTGAGGAATGCTAGGTGCTGTAGTCCAGCAACAGTTCACCCACCCCTTCCGCAGCATTTTCTTTCTCCTGCTGTTCGGCAAGCAACCTGGCATCTCTTTTAATAAACTCTGATGGGAGCTAGTGATTCTGAACCAACAATTTCTCCAGAACGGTTGGATTTTAAGAAGCTAAAGGAGCTTAGCAAGTAGAATCTGAGCTCTGCCTCTAATTTATCATATAAAAATGTCACTCGGACTAAAATTGTCTGCTTGGCCGCCGTGACAAAAATGATAATGCACCCATTTTAATTGTCCAGAGCTATGTATGGAGCTGGATGGCAGATTTATGTTCTATTAAAATGTCAGTGCCTGTGTGTTCCAAATGTACGCTCGCAGGCAGAGGGATAAAAGGGGCAGGGGGAAGACAAGAGAACAAAGGCGCCGCCTCAGAAAACCCAACACCTTTCCAGCCACAGAAAGCCACTTGCACACATTAACAATACAACAAGAAGGCCTGTCCAAATATTTTTAGTCTGTTGTGCTGTGTGTGCAAAAGGCTCTGAACAAATGTCAGGAGAGACATCTGGGAAAGCAGCTGATATGAAAGAAGGCAAGAAGGACCAGTGGAGATCCGTAGCGGTTCTCAGGGCTTCAGGAGATGATTAAATGGAGGGAAGACCCCCGGCCTGTAGGGTATACTCTGTGGTTTATGAGGCCGGTCCCACCATAAGGTATAATGAGGTAGCCATCTCAGGCAGCAGGAATCTTGAGCATGGCAGGAATGGCAGCCTCCCAGCTGTTCCTTTCAACTTACAGGCTGTTTCCCTCTACTGAAGCACAGACAGGTATGCCCCACACAGCCTGTCTGGCATCCCCTCAACTAGCCTCCTATATCCTCAGGCAGGATATAGGACCAGACCCCACTGCCAGTGTTGAAGCAAGTTTTGACTGCCAGCCTAGCAAGCTACTGTGCATGGGATGGAGATGCGGTAGGTGGGAGACCATCTTTGTGTTTGCTCAGGAAGCAAAATGTCTTAGGTGGGCCCTGTTGTTTCACTCAGTGGTCAAGAATCACCAGCTGGATCCATGTGCCTTCAGAACTGAAGAACATGGTACCCCTGAGCAGCTACTGAATACAAGGATGTGTTTTCTGTCTGGTTGAACTGAGAGTCCTTCCAGAGAAGAATGCATTTACAATTGTTTAAAAAAAAGCAGTCAAAGGGCCATTTTGCTGCTATAATTGTTAAACAATTGGAAGCCAACTGACTGCAAATCATCCTGAGATGGACTAGTAGATTCCAGTTACCTTGACCACTCCTGGCTTAAATGGTCCAGAGGAACAAAAGGGCTATGGAGTTAGGAAGTGATGCCTACTGGCTAGAGCAGTGGTTCTCAACCTGTGGGTCCCCAGATGTTCTTGGACTTCAGCTCCCAGAAGCCCTGAGCATTGACCATAGTGGCTGAGGCTTCTGGGAGCTGAAGTCCAAGAACATCTGGGGACCCACAGGTTGAGAACCACTGGGCTAGAGTTTTATGAGGTGAACTATTGTCCTCTCTTGAGGTCGTGAACTAGTCCTTGTTATAAACATGTCAGAATTTTATTCAAACTAAAAACAAAACAAAATAAATATGAACTATTGAGATCCCATGAAACTATCAAATGCCCATGAAATACAACTTGGTTATACAATTCAGATTTCAGAGCTGAAATGTGATTTTTGGAAGCAAACATCAAACTCCATATATATATAAAAAAGCACCCTTTCCAATGTGGGTTTTCCAGTAAGATTCCATTTGTGGCACAGAAATGTCAGCTTGCAATATAGCCTTGTTTAAATGCCAAAACTCCACATCAATTCAGACAGAGATAAAAATGTGAACTTTACGGTTTTGCCCTATGGCTTCAAAATATAAATGCCTGTGTTGATATTTGACACTGTTAGTGTTACATAAAAAGGAAGACTAAAGGTCTCAGGGGAAATAAGGTAAAGATGGGAGAGAAGACACAGACTTACTGCTGAAACACCTCTTTCTTGTTGATGAATTTGAAGAACCCAGGCTCACAGACCAAACCATGCTGCTGACAAGTACTGGTGCATGCCTGGCCTGTGTCAGACACCCACACTTGCATTGAGTTGACTGGAGGCCAGACTGCAGGGCTGTTGCTGGAACTATGGGACCATACCAGGGAGGTGGAATTGAGCTGCAGGCTGAATGGGCTTGCAGAGCTTTGCATAAGGTGGCTGCTGGACTTGTCCGGCAGGGCAGCAGTGACACAGAAATCCTAATGGGGCAGAAAAATGATGGTATTTATACACGTTCCAAAGGCATTAACAGTACAACCCAAGATGGGAGGTAAGTACTGGGGAGTCCCAGCTAAGTGGTTACATGATGATTTAGAACTGGAGCCGTACTACATGAGCTTACGCGTGCAAGCCCTGCTACGTACAATGTGGATTACTCCCAGGTCAGTATACTCTGTGAGGCTGCTTCCAGAAGGACAGCTTCTACTGCAAGGTGCAGCTATTACATCTTGCAAATCAAAAGGCAAGGTACAGCTCCTTCATTGTTTCTTTAAGGGAGTGTGTGTATATGTGTGTTTTAAGAATAAGTTTGGGAAAAGCAGCAGGGTGCATGGTAAGATATCATTGTTTAGAACCCACATTAGATTAAATGTTTTCAATCTGGAAACCTTCCTAGCTAAGTGTGTTTTCTCTCCAGTAAGGATGAGGAAGTGAAGGAATGAATTCTGAGAGGGCAGTGTCTGTAATATTAGCTGTTTAAATATAAATATATCAGCCTCCTGTGATTCCATGCCTCAATCTTCGATGTCACTTGCACTAGTCAATAATGACATCAAAAGTGATGGAACTCAAAACTGCTGGCTAGACTACCTTCTTAGGTGTGTTTGCCCTAACTTGGAAGAAATAGACTCTTTTAGTGGGAAGTGGTTTTGTCTATACATGTATTCCTCCAAGGGTATAGCTATGGGGGGAAGGCTAACATGAGGGCATTGACCCTCCAAAGAAAATTCTGCTCCCCAATGAAATTTTTCTTCTCCTCCCAAATTTCTAGCACTGCAGGGAGGGACACACTGAAACTGTTCAGCCCTAGAACTCTTTAGCTGTTGCGGTTGAATTTCCTCAGTAACTTGGCCTACTTCTTTTCATCCAGTGTCTAAACTGTACTTCTAAATGCTCAAAGGAAGTTTTAACTTAATGCAATGCCAGAATTTGGGGGCTGAAGGAACATTTCATGGAGAGGGGAGAATTTTTATCTGAGAAGGTAATACCCTCATTTTGCAACCCCCTATAGCTACACATTGCTTCCTGTGCACTCCCATGCACACGCAGACGCATGTTTCCATATTGTAAGCATGGAGTCGATAGAGAAGAGAGAGAAGGAAAAAGCCATCTTGTGTTCTCCAAGTGCACAGTGGATGTAATTTTCATTCAGATAATAATTACAAATATTCCCATGGTATATTCCCAGAGTTCTTTGAGCAGAGGGAACAAAATAAAAGTGCTTTCTCACCCCTTTATCCTCAGACATCTATGCACTGGTAGAAATGTAAACCGTATTATCAAGGTGAATGGCTCTTGTGTCATTACACCTTTTGTGCATGAGTGAAACCAAATTGGCTTCTAGGTTAAAAAGGAAGAACTGCAGAACAAAGGAGGAGATCAATTACCTGGTACTGAATGTAGGAATTGATTCGCTCCAGCATCCCTTCAGAGGTGTATTCATAGGGCAGGTAAGGATCAACCTGGAAGAAGAGAATAGCAAGACACAGGCACAAATTAGCTGGAGCCAGTAGACCATCCAACTCTCTACTTTCTGTCAAAGAGGTGTGGAAAACCCAACATTTTGTAACCAATGCAGCTTATATTTTGCATTTAGAAAAGGCAATACAAGTTGGCAAGTTTGATTACATTTCTTTATCCAGTGAAATTACTAACTAAAAATATTTATACATAGTTTACAGTTTATGGCAGATTACTAAAAACTTAATAAAGCACAGCATATATACTTGTATACATGTATGTAGATAGGAATAACAGCAATACATAAAAGCATTAAAAATATAAAATAAAACCTAGAATGAAAAAATCAGTGACTTTCTCAACTTTTGCAGAATCTTATGGCAACATTTGATTGTGGAAGAATGTTGGGATCCAGTGAAAACAGGAAGGGGGATCCTAACTCACCACAGCAGCTTCTGCGCTCTTTAGGTACTCTCAAGACTGGCTCTGGAGGACTACGTATCTCTCTGGAGCACCGCTGAACACTGAAGTGGGAAGGCTAAGAAAGTTCAGCTGCAGATGTTAGCCAAATGGGACTTGGAGTGGGGAAGGACTGTGGGGGATAAGAAAACTCAATGGAAGAAGGAGGATAAACCTGCTATGAGTAACAAGTTCACTCCAGATTGCTGCCCACCACAACTTCATCTGGTTTTAGAGCAGACTTCCCTCAACATGGGTGATGAATGGTCAGTGAACCACTCTGGGTGGGCAAGGTGGGAGTTGTAGGCTGACACATTGGAGACCATCAGGTTCATGAGAGTGACTGGTAAGGAGGGTACTGAAACTTTGGAAACACTGAGACAGTCCTGTATGTCCCTGCCCCACGTCCCTGCAAACGTCAGGGATCTTGTTGAAAGTGAAGAGGTTTTCAGTCATCTGACAAAAGTTTTAATTATTAAAAAAAAGAATTCTCCAAACCCAGATGTTGCAATTATGTGTGCCCATCTGTCATTACAAAGTTGCAAAAGAAGAACTCAGAGCTCCTTGAGATAACTCTGACAGCAATTCATACACTGTACCAGCAATTTCTGAGCAAAGCTGTTGAAGCCAACAGCATGTTAGACAGCTGGCATGTTCTACACGCCTGTATTATGCATTGGGACTTGGCTTTGAGCTTGCTCCTTGGGCTCCTTCCCTGTCATCCTCAGGAACGCTGCTTGCTGGCAAGCATCCTGTTGGATCTGTCAGAAACACTCATGCCAGGCAATGCCAGCAGACAGCCTTGTCTCCATCTGCCACCAGGAGACAGTTGGAGGGAGCCTTGTCTTGAAAGGTAAAGCACCCCAACAACAGACAGACTCCCTAGGCCAAGTGGCTCCTAATCAGCCTCTCCCTTTCCCCTTTCCTTGTGTCTTAAAAGAAAAGAAAAAAAGCTGATCAAAACCAGTTTAAAAGGGGGGGAGAGAGAAAAAAGATATCAATTAAGAATCAAAATAAAACTAAGCAGTTAAAATCATATGGCATCTTTTCTTCACTTCCAGAAAAGGCTCCCCTTGTGTAAGCCTTCGAAATCTAACTACAAAACTCTCCACCTGGTGAGCTTGGTTTCTTAAGCAGCTTATCAGTGGATGACTGATGATAAGGCAGATTGGATCCCCTCTGAAGATATCTCTGATCTTAAGGCTTCCTTATGCTCTCCCCCCATATTAGCTTTCCCTCTATCCTTTGAGTATAAGCACAGGGCATCCCCACACGGGCCTTTTCTGGAGATTTGAGTTTGACAATCCACCTAACAACCAACCTGATGTTCACACTGATTCCAGGCAACCATCATGGAGGGTAAAAGCTGTAATCTCTCAATGGGGGGGGGGCACAAAAGGGAGTTGTTGCATACACTGGGCTTAGCTCCTAGTTTGAAAATATTTTTGTTTATTTATTTATTTTCCATTTTTTCCTGGGACACAGTGTTAAACAGGTTCAAATAGAAATCCACATTACTAAAACAAAATTAAAATATAATTAAACTATACGTAGAATTCAAAGCAATTTATAAATATGATCATTAAAAAAATAAATACAAACATGGCAAAACACTATTAAAACACTTTTAATTCAGTTAGTTCCCAAAGGCCTTTTATGAGCAGTTATTTCCCAAAGGACCTTTTAAAAACAGAGTTCTTTGTCTGACTCCAGAAAGACACCGTGGAGGGTTCCAGACTAGCCTCCCTAGGAAGGCATTCCAGACCTTTCCTGTGTTCCTATCAGATGCACTTGTGAGGTTGGTGGGACAGAGGAGAGTCTCCTCGAAAATCTGGAGACACGGGCAGGCTCATGTGGGAGAGGAAAGTCACTCAGATAACCTGGATTTGAGACAAATAGGGCTCTCTAGGTCATAACCAGCACTTTGAATTGTAGACAGAAACAGACCAGCAGCCATTCGGCTGTTTTAACAGGGGAGTTGCATGTGTTGTAATAAGGGAGTTGCATGGTCTCTATAACCAGCCCCAGTCAGTGGTCTGTACTGAAGTTCATTCTTTGAACGCTCTTCAAAGGCATCCTCATTCAACGCATGTTACAGTAGCACAGATTACACATCCATTCAAAGGATCAGCGTGCCATGGGCTTCAGAGTTCAAATGAATCAGAGGGTAGCTGAAACCTTGGAAGTGTTATTTTTTTGGATGACAGTGCCCTGCATTCCCCAGTGAGCATGATAACATTTCCAAGCCCTTCTCTTAACTTCTGGGACAGGTGACCCCTTTGGCCTGTTTTTAGAAGGCTATACCTAGGTCATCTCTTTATTTAAACTGCAGGAGTGAAAACAAATGGGTGGGATTGTGGAATTTGATAATAGCCCTTTGCTCCATTTTCTTGCCTAATCTGAGTACTGCAAAACCTCAGAAGAACACAGGTCACCCTTCTTCTAGTTCTGAGTCGAAGTCCCCCAATTTTTCTGCTTCGTGCCTTCAAATTGTTTCTGACTTATGCTGAACCCCAGGTGAGCCTACCATGGAGTTTTCTGGGGGCTGAAAGTGTGTGTGATGTGCACAAGATCACCTAGTGGGTTTCTGTGGCTGAGCGGGGAATCAAACCCTGGTCTCTAGGGTTGTAGTCCAATGATCAAACTGCTACCCCCATAAGCAGTTCTAAAATGGTTCTTTAGAGCTGGAAGGGTTCACACATCGGTTGAACAAACTTCCACCACTGCCAGAAAAGAAATGGCCACAAAATCAAAGAGACATTTCTACATTTTATAGGCAATAATTAATCTGTCCATTCATCATCGTTTGTTTTTTTACCATTCCAGGGAAAAAAGGGGGTGAGAAGCTGAGGAGTCTCATAGGATATTTTACATTTTGAGCTTAAGCTTTATTGCACCAGAAAAGCCAAGCTGTATATAAAATGGGCCTGCAGCTGAGAAAGATTAGCATTTAAATGGGGGATATGATTAGCTATCAAATCCAGTGGGGCTAGGGAAGAGAGAGTGGGCAGGCAGGGTGGAGGGGAGGGGAGCTGATGGAGAGAAAGTTTCTTCTGTTGGAATACCAAGAAACACAGAACAGTGGGTGGCAAAAAGCTATCTTCTAATAAAGAAAGTATTACATATTATAGGGCTCATGATGAACCACCTTTGTTGCTTTTCCATTACAGGCGTCCATCGATTTCCAGCCCTTACATGAAGGATGTCTATCAGAACTAGATGAAACTTGATCCTGAGCCAAACTCAACCACTTTGGATCACTGGAGCAGTCCAACATTACTGGGCTGACAAATCCACTCTGGCATTTAGTCTGAACTTTAAAGGAACCCATTGAGGGAGTTGAAGCAATTTTGGGAGCAGAGTTCAGCACCAGGGACAACATCAATGGATCCACTTCTCCTCCCCAACATCATAAACCACTCACTTCCTCTGTTTTGGATTGTTCTGATGCTTTCTGAGGTGAAGTACACATTACTCTTAAGCTATCACAACCAGTGCTGGTCCCTGACTAAGGTTTTGTGTGGGCATCAAGCTCTGGAAATGCAGAGAAGACAATACATTCAACTGCGCCTCCTAGGTTTTGTATTTGTCAAAACTCTCACAGTGGTTTTGGTAGCTGTTAGAGGGGATGGATTGTGAGAGATTATTATTGGAATAATATTGGAATAATGTTAGAGCCTTTACGCCTGTCACAGCAGAAGTGCCCATCTTAGGATGGTGAATTTGAAAGAACCAAATTGCAACAAGTGCAGAAGCTACTGTTTCTTCCTACAGTGGGGAACTGGGGGTGACTGACAGGTCCTCCATCTAATTCTTGGGAACATTTTACTGTACTTTGGAGTGAGGATTCTGCAATGAGAGGTGTGAACTTCCAGATGTCCAAATCTCAACTCTAGTTTGGAAACAAAGTCAAAGCAGACTGGCTCTGATGCAGTCAAAGCTGAAATCAATCAACTTTTGAAGTCCTATACCGGATCTGAACCAAATTGTGGAGTTGGATCATATGCCTATTTTATACCCTGGGTTTATAGATACATACAGTTCTGCTTTGTTTTCCTTCACCATCACAGTGGTGCCAAGTTTCTCACGTACACTTAGTCTGTCCCTCTTGGATGCCTAGGAAAGGTTGGTGACAAACGGTTCCCTCTTTACTCCTCTTCCTTCAGAAAGGCCAAACGGCTGGACTTACGAAAGACATTTGTGAAAAAGTTTCTGACTTATTACTAAAGACAGTGTAATTACAGGTGAGGCAGCTTGCTACTCTCTGGAAATCTCATATGTGAGTATGAGCTTTGTAAATGATATCTGAGTCTTGTAAAAAGAATCTCCAGTGTAAGTGGGTGATTGATGTTGCTTTGGTAGAATTTACTTCATTTAATAAAAGTAGGAGGTTGCACTATAGGAGAAAAGATTGTTTTGGCTTTCTTCCATAACGTGGGCCAAAAGAAACCTCCCGTGCATACAAATGTAAAGGGTATAGGAAAGATGCCTGTTTTTTTCAGAGTTTGGCCAGCTTAATATTGTTTTTAAGTCACTGCAAGCATGTGTTGCTATTACCTGGCCATAAAACAGTGGCAATAGGTCAAATGCCAGCTCAAAGCTATTCAAATGTCTTCACTTGCCAATTGCTACTATGGAGTGAATTTTCATAATCTGCCACTGGCTGTTGTTGCTCCCATGGAGATCTTCCACATGACAGACGTGACCCAGACAGTAAGCTGATTTATATTCATACAGCTGCTATCTGGAGGGGTGTGTGTGTGTATTTGGAACAAGCTTCCATGTAATACAGGAAAATGTCTAACCCCCCCATGCTTTTGAACTACAACTCCCATCAGATCTAGCCAGCAGTTAAAGATAATGAGAATTGCAGACCAACAAAATTTGTTGGGCTACACTGCCACCATCTCAGCTATAATGTATGGCACTGATTCAGGACTATTTCAGAGCCATTTATTTCCAAGAAAGTAAAGCTGGAGTCAAAGCAATGAGCTTCATGGATCTCCACTCTAATCCCACAAATCAATCTTGCTTAATTTTAGATCACCCACAGTCCTCTTCCAAGGGCTGTGAATCATGAAAGTGAATCATGCTCATCAAGGCATCAGCCCAGTTTTCATCTTTATATCTCCTTGGGTGAACTTCTCCCTACTGCTACTTTGGCTTCCTCAGAACAGCTGTGCACTTAATAACCAGGCATGTTGAGCAGCACTGCCATTGAATGCAGCAGCCTGAAGCAGGCAACTAGGAGGTGGAAGGAATTCAGTAAATTGCAGGACAAACATCTCAGACTGCAGTTGGATACCACCTCCCATTAAAATGTATTGTGAGGAAGCACTTAGCTAAACCAGCACAAATAAATAAATAAATAAATCATTTTTTAAAAAAATCCAAGCATTCATGAGGACATTATGTGAGTATTGGAAATTGCTTGTCCTCATATCCTTCCCCACATAGAAAGTTTGGGGTCCTGCAACTTGGGGAAGAAAAAGAGGCACATTTGGCTGTGTGCAGAGATAAAATGTAAGTATTTCCAGAAGCTTTGAACTGCTGCCATTTCTGACATACGCCTCCCATTTCTGACTGCTATTTATATACGCTTTGCCATCTCCTCTGCCGTTATGATTCAAATGGATGATACAGTTTGAGAATGGATTATGAAACACCACTGGTCTTATTTTCAATCCTATACCTTCGCTTTTTAGCAGCTGGTTGTCAGTGGAGGAGGGAATAACTTTACAGCTATATCTGAACTGCCTATCCCAGTATTCCTCAAGATGATATGGGATTACCTCTGGAGGTTCACAGTCCTGCAGAATAACTTCCAATCTTCTCTTCCTCACCGTCTCCAATTACATTATGAAATAGCTGCTCAGATATTTGGAGTATAACACACGCACACACACATACGCACACACAGATACACACTGAGCTAGTTCTGTAAACTTGAGAAATTACAGCTCTCTTTTGGGTGAATGGAGAACTGTAAGGGGAGGGGGGAGAAACCTTAATCAAAGTATGGCCAATAGTAGATAATAAACTTCTGTCTAATGTTAACACTGAGTCATTAATTGTGGTATCATTCCTCAATTTGCCAGGAAACTATTCGAAATGCATTGTTCCACGCATTATATTTTTCCTGTACCAGTTTGGGGAGATCATGCTCATTCATGTTCACAGGTATGTGTTGAAATCCTAGTGGGGATATGCAGCTCTTGGGCTACATTTGGCCCTCCAGTTCCATTTTGTGGCCTCCAGGGGCCAAAAAGTTGTTTGCACCCAAATACCTTCTAGGAGGCACAGAGGCAGATCTTCCATACTTTCAACCTCTCTGGTTTTTCAGCCTAGGAGAGCCCTTTTTTTTCTAACAGAAAGTGAAGTGCAAGTTGACTTCTGAGCCATTTCCTGTTGTAAAAAAAAAAAAGCTATCTCTTGGGTCTAAAACAGCCTATATGGGGCCCAAAATCCTGGCAAAATTGCTTCCATGCCATCTGGAAGCATTTAAGGGGCAAATACTTGTTTGTAGTGTGTGGTTGCAGCCCTTCAAAGTTTCCAGTGCAAGCCCTAACCCAACTCTAGTGAAAATCAAGTGAGTGTCTACCTTGTAACATGCACACACATGTGATCCTGTAGATTCTTTACTCTACATCAGGGATGGGCAGGGCTTTGTCTCTCCTTCCATGAAAAAATAGTTTGAGGGAAACCCTTTTGTCTCCTCCACAAACAGAAGCAGCTCTCAAGTTCTCATGGGCTCTCACTAGTCATTTTGCTGCCATCAAGAGCATTTTGGGGGCTCCTCTCATCCTTTTTATGTTGCCATGGGCCTTCCCTCCCCCAAAACAGGAAATGAGTGTCTGGTAGAACACTGAAGACACTTGCTTATACAGAAACCAGTGGGATTTAAAAATGCTTAGCTTTGATTGTAGACATAAAATACATCAGCATTGTAGTAAGTAGCAAATAGGCAGTGGGGATAACACACAGAGGAATGGATAGCTGGGCTTGGTGTTTGAGCTTCTTGTCATCTTTCTAGGTAATCATTCACTTGATTTTGTAGACTGACACAATCTAATCTTTTTATATCTTTCCTCTGGGAGGGGGAGAGGGAGGGAGGGAGACTTCACTCCACAGTTGCTAGATCTGAGGGCTTGGCTCTGAATCTTCAGTTTTCATAGGCCGTCTCCTGGTAGGAGATGAGGGAGCAAATTCTCCAGTTTTGGTTGGCTGAGCTCCAGGCAAGAGGAAAGGATCCTGTGCAAATCTGGAGAGCAGCAGCTATGAGAGCAGCAGCTTGCAATAATTTGCAAGGCTTAATTGATTTGTTGCTTCAGTAGACTTTCCAAGAGGTCTATATATTTACTTACTGGTAGTTAGCTTCTGCTTTTCCTCCCAGCTGTTTTTCTACCAGGGCTCACTCTCCACTCTTCTCTGCAGCCATTTTCTGGACTAGTAAACTAAATTAAGTATTCCTGATTCCATCTCCCTAAGTAAGTGAGAAGGAATAATCCTCTCATTTACCTTAAGATTTCTGTCTCAATTTTCAAGCAGGAAAACATTTTCTCTCCCCCCGCCCTTCTCTCTCTGTCTTTGTGTGCATGTGAATGATGAGTTGTGAGCAACTTTGATTGGTTCTTAATGCACATACATAATGACAACACCATGGTCTCAGATTTTGACCTGGAAACCCTAGGCCCGGCACAATCCTGAACTGGCAACCCTAGGTCTCACATGGTGCCCTGTCTCCATGATGCTGTCCACACATCTCCATGCATAGGAGCCAGCTTTGGAGACTCCTGTTGCTAAATCACAGGATTTTCTCCCTGTTCTATCTTTGATGGATTTTCTGGAAGAAAACCCACATGTTTTCTTCTTTTAAAACTTCATACAAACATACAGAGTAACTACTCATGTGGCTTGGGTTTCCACACACCCCATACGTTCATACCACTAACCCATGATTTTCAGCAGGCATAAATATCACATTTTCTTATAGTTGGATCATAGCTGTTATTTCAATCAGGCTTTCTTCAAAGTAATGATTTCTAGTATTTAGGGGCTAAAAGAAAAAATTAAAAGTTCATCAAAGTAACGTAAATTCCAAATCAAGAAAGATTCAACTTGGTAATCCATATAAAAGATATAAAGTAAGTAAATTAACTTCTGCGTATTTTATTCTGCACCATTAGATCAAGAGGCAAAGGCTGTGAAAGTTAATGAAAGCCCACTCCTGATGACTGGATATTTTGCACACAGACATATACATATGCACGCATACCAGCTTATGAAATTGCATCAGGCTTGGTCTTAAAGAACTAGAATAAAAGAGCTAGAAACATGCCTTTTCAAAAACAGCAATGGCAGAACATCTCCAGATACTGAACTCTGTTCCTATTTCCAAAAGTGAACTTTGCAATTTTATGCAAGGAACATAGAAACACACAGTCCTGAGTGCACATAGTCCTACCACTGAGAACATTGCTGTCCTCTAGGTATCTTACCAGAGCTTGGACAATGAACAGCAGATGGGCCATAAGCCAAGACACTCTTTTGGTTTATGACCCATTTTGTGTCTGTTGTTTCAGCCACGTACATACTGAATGGAGTTGTTCCTGCTCTCCTAACGAATGAGTCAAGCTGCACTTGCAAATACTGGAGGAGATACCACTAAGCAACCTTCTGCCATAAATATCTCAGCTGAGAGTTCAGCAAGGCTGGAAATTGTACCCATTATATCTAATTAAGGTGCAAATGGTAATCAGTTTTGACATAATGACAGGAGTTGATACTTCCTATGAATTATTGAACTTGCCCTGGTTTGATTTCAGTAACTTTCAGACAGCAATTTGATGGGTGCTTCAGCAAGTTCCTTAAATAGAAGTCTCTTGTTTGGCGTAACCCAGATTACCTACTTGACTTATGCCAGTGCAGAGCTCTATTGGAGCTTGTACTCGTGATGTCTGACATACAAAATGGATTTCCATTTGACAGAATTGTCCTATTTTTATTCCTGGGAAGGAGAGGGAGGATTCTGCTTTTGTGTTAGCAGTGGTGATAATGTTCCATTTTGTGCCCTATGTTAGTTAAAGGGTCCCTGTCAGCCTCCCTTTGAAAAAAGAGGAGATGAAAAAGGCTGCAGAAGGAAGTGAGTGGCTTCCTTAAAGTCAGGTGGTCTTCACAATACCAGATGGCATTAGGCTGAAGTGACATGGACAGTAGCTGTAAATGGTTTCAGGCAAAAAATATGTATGTATAAGTTTATATATATGGAGACATGCTATAAATAGAATAACAATGACAATGAAGAGGGAAAGCAGATGGAAAAGAAGCAAAGAAACAAGAGAATTCACAAAATCAATAGAAATGGCCAGCACACTGATCTTTCTAAAAGCTCTTACTAAATGCTTTGAGAGCTTTGCTCTTAAAATTGTGACTCTAAATCCTTCTGCATTCAACCATAGCATCAAAGTAGGGCTACTGCCTTCTTTTCTTAACAGGTTCCTCAATTTTAACAGCTTCATAGAAAGCAGGTCCAAAATGGTTCTCTGTGCTAGAAACAGCTGTATCTTTTGAACTTGGACAGCCAGTTTGGTATAATGGTTTGGATGTTAGACTACGACTCTGGTGAGCAAGGCTTGATTCTCAGTTCAGTCATGGAAACCCACTAGATTTGCATGTGGTCTAAAGGCATACAACAGCCATTGAATCTGAGCAGTGAAAACTCGTGAAAATTTTGTTCCATTTGGGATTTGACAGAAATTTATCCAAATTTCTTTATAAACAGAAGGTGAAGAAACTGAATTTTGAAAATCTTCAAAATGAATACATTTATCCATCCCTTTCCTGAACGTCAGTTGCTGTTGTTGTATGCCTTGGAGTTGTTTGCAACGTATGGCAACCAAAAGGCAAATCTTTCAAGGGGTTTCCTAGGGATGAGAGTATGATGCGCCCAAGTTCACCCAGTGGGTTTTCCTGGCCGAGCAGGGAAGTGAACCTTGGTCTCCACGGTCGTAGTCCAGTGCTCAAACCACTACAACATGCTGGCTGTCTCCAGAGCCTCTCTTCTGTATGTATCATTCATTTATTTTACAAAAACAAGACTTAAGAGTTGCATGTTAGTGGACTGGTGACTCCACTCTGGGTTACAACCTGAAATTTAAAAGCATTATCCAGAGTGCTAAATATAGTTTGAGGCAAGATCCTGCTGACAAGGAAGCTAGCACCTGCTAATGCCAGTCTGTCTGTGTGTATATGTGTGCAGTTTCCCTGAACCTTAACTATATTTAAACTACCAGAGGAACCAGATTTTAAATCTCACCCAAGCAGCACTTACCTGATGGGTAGGAAACAGTGAAGTCATAGTAAGATAGCTAGGTAAGATTACATTTTCATAGGAATTGTTCCTTGAATGAAACTGCTCTGAGGAAAGTGCTTGCTGTGTAGCTTGTGGCCAGGAGAATGACTTACATAGTTACTTGGCTCACTTAAGCCCAGTTGTTCTGCCTGATTTTGATGAAAAGTTTTGATATGAGTTTCTAACAGAAATTTAGTTTTCATATATATATTACTACAGTGGTTTGGTGTCTTTTTGCTTGGGGAGTCAAAGAAGCTAAAATCTCACCCCAGAACTTGTGGCACCTTAGAGACTAACAAGTATTATCCAGTGTGAGCATTCATTGGCAATTTTCACTGACTAACACGATTGCCCCATGGAAATACAAAAATGAATATTCTTGTGGGTCATGGTTTGGAAGGATGAGTCTGTCCATTTTGCTTTCTTCTACATTTGATTTTAAAAAACTCTCAAGTCTGAAGAACATGTTTATTTGATTGTTTATTGGATTTATATCTTGCTGTCCCCCTCCAATGGTCTCAAGGCAGCTCGCATTAATATGAGATAAAAGGAAAAAACAATGAAATGGCAAAATAAAACAATCATTAAACAGAATTAAACCAAAAAGCAAAATTTAAAACAATTTAGAATCTAGTTTTGGAACAAGTCATTTGTAAAACCATAGCACCTAACTGACAACAAAGACCAATCTCAGCATCTGGTCAACTGTCAGAAGAATGTCCAATTTAAAAAAAAATCTTGAGAGAATTCTGCAAAGATCTTATCAAATGGAATACAATTTGCTATTATCTGTATAGCCAAAAGTCAAAAGATACAGCTATTCTACAGTATGGTGTGAGTCATGTTGTACTCACCTGTCATGTAGTTATTAAAGACAAAAAGTTTGCCAGAAAAATAAAGTGAGAACCTCCATTCAGCCCCACAAGCATGACTGCATACGATTCCAAACCAGGCTTTTAAGAGCTAATCACTCAGAGCCCTCTGCCTGGATGGGTAACTGTCTGTTGTGCTTTCTTGCACATCTGTTCACCACCACCCTGCCCTTCTGCCAGATTTATGAAGAAATGTGGTGAATTTAGAAAGACCTGGTACAGAGATTGCAACAAAAGACTGGCTGATAAAACCATTTGACTTAGTGGAGATGGATAAATTGACAATATTGATTAAGGAAAAGTCTATGATATCTTTTGTGAAAGACTGGGAGCTTCTGATAAACTTCTTGCAAGGTAAAGAATATAACTTAGCAATAGCTGTTGCAGTTGTTGTGTGCCTTTAAGCTGTTTCCAACTTATGGCAACTCTAAGGCAAACCTATCATGGGGTTCTCTGGAGCTGAGAGTGTGTGACATGTCCAAGATCACCCAGTGGGTTTCCCTGGCCGGGCAGGGAATTGAAGCCTGGTCTCCAAGGTCATAGTCCAGCGCCCAAACCTCTACACCATGCTGGATCCCTAATAGTAGGATTTTGGAAATGGTAGCAGAGGAAGTATGGAAAGACACTGGTATTTGGAAAATATATATTTTTAAGGTAATGTTAGATAAGATCAGAGTTAGGAAAGGTGGAGCCAATATATATGTTTATCATTTTTTCTTTTGTTAACAGCTTATTTAGTATTTAGTATATAGGATAGCTCTTTGTTTATTCTTTTTTGGTGAGGCATATGGCGTTTATTTGCGGCTAATTTGTTGTAACTTTTTCGTTATCTTTTTTTACTTTGTCTTTGTTTAATTTGTTTGCAAGATTTTTTAAATTTTTTTTAAAAGAAAAAAGTAATGCAGGGGTGCTTATGCTGATTGGAACCACAGGGGGCAGCAGTTTTCTGGTACTTGTTACTTCTTTGGAATACAACTCCCAGAATCCTCTAGCAAGAATAGCTTGTTTCTTCAATCTTGCCTTTTATGGGTTCTTACAACTGTCATACTCACAGGCAATGATGAGACAGAAACTATCATTCTATCAAACATATGCTGCCAAGAAGCTATCTTCAAAGGATAATTTTCATTTAATTTACCTTAGGGAGTTAACTAGCTGCATAGTCATTCTGCAACAAATGGCCCAGCCTTCCAGATCAAATAAATAAATAAATAAATAAATAGCTGGCTTTGATACAAGTCTTCACCTCCAGTGAAAAAGCTGATATGACCTTGGGGCCTTTGAGACTTATCAAGTTATAACACTCTGATTCTGCTTTAATTGTCATGGTTCCATCCTATGGAATCCTGCGGCTTTTGGTTTGGTCAGAGACACCAGAAAAGCTCTCTGTCTCAGGGTTCTAAAGTTCTACCCCTAAGCTGCTAACCCACTGTGTTCCATATGATGTTGACAAAGAGGAATGACAGTGCTATAATTGTGTTGTGTGAATGGCCCCTGAGCTAATTGTCGACAAACTGACATTTTGGTGGTTCTCACTAAGCTTACTAGGTATGTGAAAGTACAGTGTTAAATAGATTCTGGCTTCAAATGATGTGTGCCCATGTCCTCTTTCTCCCACAGAAGGAGACTGTTGGTAATTTAAGTATTGATGTTCTGGAAAGGTCTCAAGCACTGCAGCAACTAACAAGAGATATAGGATGTGTCCAATTTTAATTAAATAATTACTGTGGAGAAACTGGCACTTTGTCATGTGGCCTTGATTGGCACAATCTCTGAATCTATAAACAGAAGGACAAAAAACAAGAAAAAGAGAGGTGAGAGGTGCTCTTGGGAGTGTAGTTAACAGATGGGTCACCAAGAACAGTGCTGGAAAGATGAATGCTTCAATTACAGTGAAAAAGGCAAGAAGGAAAGTGCAGAGGAGACAAGTTAATGAAGCAAGTGGGTGCACCCATGGCATCGCAGGGTGATTTGAATGAAGGCCACAGCGAAAGAGGCAGTGATTTTAGGAGAACTGGGAGACCACATAGCCTATTTGTCAATGAATCCATGATTTTGCTCTTGTGCCAGGAGAGGAACAGATGGCAGCTACATAGAGCATGAGTAGCAAGCATGAGTAGCAATGACAGCCAGTGTAAGAAGCCGAGATGCGACAAGTGTTTCTTAATTATACTTGGTACAAGATGAAGACATCTAGGTACAGGCATGTCCAGAGCTTAGAAGTAATGTGGTAACTATGTCACAAGTGCAACACATTGCTTTTTGGGGTAACAATATCTACCCATATCCACATGTACTGCCAACACATTTTGGGGTTTAAGAATTAACATTGACTTGTTACTTGTTGTTTTAGAATCATGAAGAATGGCCATTTTACACTATTTTTCTATTCTTCAAACTGTAATTAAAATAACACTTTTTGCCTTTACCAAGGTATTTTACCAAGGTTTTGCCAAGACTTGATTGATAGCCCAAGGAAGAAGTGACTGAAACTAGCTTGAGCACTGGGTTCCCTTGCGCTCTCCATGTATTAGGGGCAAGATGCAGGAAGGAGACACATTGGGGATGACACTAAAAACACAGTCCCACTCTTGCTTAAGTATAGTTAGCCATGAATAACAGGCAACTCGGACTAAGGAGGCTCCTTTCAAATAACGGTATTGGTAACAAGGAAACATACTCATCACCCAGGAACAGATTTAAAAATTTGATTTCTCCACAAGCATCTGCATCTCCAGTAGGAATCATTGCTCTGAGAAGAATAATGAATCTTCCTCAAACAAAACCATAGGAGGAAAAGAAAAATCCCAACCCAAATGTTATCAGCCAAATAAATAGAAAATAATGCAATTGTCTAACAGTGTGTAACAGCAGCCTGAGGAATATTTTAACCAGCTATTTTCACAGCGATGCTTAATATGCTACTTTCTCAAGCATACCCTGAAATATATAATTTCCCATCATATTCCTGTACGTTTGACTTTAATATAATGATGCCTTCCTCCCTTCACTACACCAGAATATTGGTTGCATTAAATTGCTTGTATAAGAACCATTTTCGAAAATGTAAAAACTGAAGTTGACGCCAGTGACCTCAAAGGAAAACCACTCCATCTCTGCCCCGGCCTTTAACCTCTCTGTAACAGCTGTAATTCATCATTGGAACAATACTCCTCATGTCACCTTTCCCTGTGGGCTATAATTTGTCTTTTTATATCACACTCTCACTCTTCCCTTCATGTACCTGCCCTGTAGACTCCTCTCCGTGCAGTCTGAGGTGCTGGGTGTCACAAGAAAAATGGTGAGCTCTTGCTATAATTATCTTGAGAAACAATGGCTTATGCATGATAGTAGGACCAAAGAAACAAATGAAAAAAATCAGGCTGGCACCATTATAGTCCAAGAAGAATGTAGCCCTCTAGCCATCTATAGTAGCCTAGCCTACAAGAACCCCACTTGAACCTCCTTGCTTTGTTACCTGCCTAGGGGTCAGAGACAAGGGTTATCAAGTTTCTACCAAGACCAAATTGAAAAATGAAAAATGCATGGCCAGAGGACTGTGTTTTGCTCGCTATGACACAAATAACTGTGCAGGCATAAACTCAGTATTGCTAAGGAATACATTGGAGAAGCATACTGATGTCATTTTTACGAACAATGGTGTTGAATTCAAGAGTCAAACAAGGGAGAGCTATATGTGTACTTCAGTGAGGTCTTGTTTAATTATCTTTTCAAACTTTACCAGATATTTCCTCAACACGTACCATGCCTATCTTTTGTCCAGTTCCTTTCCAATGGCCTTTTACAGTGGGTAGTGACAAAGAAGGAGAAATAGTTAGGGGCTGGTATAATACAATGAAGAGGACAAAGAACTCTGATCTAACCAAAAGATGGCATGGACTGAGAAACTCCAAGGGTCTTCAAGGGCATGCAAGTGTCTGTCTCTTCAGGCCTCTACATCATTAAGGGAGATGCATAGCACTGAGGCTTACACCTTGAGACTGCAGTGGAGCTCAGAAGGCTAAAGAGGATCCCCTGTGGTTAAGGAGACTAATGCTGGCTGTGTGCTAAAGCTTACTCTAGGAAACTCCATCCTCTGTGGCAGAACTCAGAAAATTACTTTTTAAATAGTTAGTACAGTCATGGTACAAGACCATCCAAAGTAGTTAGTAACCACTGAAATTTGTAAAAAGTAACCCTTCACTATCCTGTTTTTCAATAGTAACTAGAATAGTTATTTTGTTACCTTTTTTTAAAATCTAAGTGTCAATTCAGAGGCATGTAGTACAGCCCAAGCTAGCCTTTGAGCCATATCATACCCCTCTTCCACCATTTAGTGAGGCTGCACAACCTTGTAATACTGCAGAAGTTAGTTACATCACAAAAGGAGGAAATTGATCTCTCACTAAGTTATAATTGTGATTTAACGTAGTTGTATCTTCCTTATTGAGAAAAGGGTTGACTTATAAGTAACCAATAACTTCATTATTTGGGCTCACAGAGGGGCTTCATTTAAGACATTCCACCAGAATTTCAACAACTTCCATCTCACCATCAGTCGCAGCCTGGAACTATCAAAAGAAGTTCACTTTCACATCATTCAGCTACACTATGGACATCTAAGCACAAGATGTCACACAGACCCATTGACTGCTACACATACTAGCATGTCTCCAGTTTCTACCCTGAGCACACTATCAAATTCATAGTTTACAGCCAAGCCCTCTGATACAACTGCCTCTACTGAAAGCCACAAGATCGGGATGCCAAACTCTTAGAATTACAAGCATTCCTCAAACTACAATATCCACCATATGAAGTAAGGGGAAAAAATCAACAAGACAAGACAAAGATAGACTACAGACAGGAAATGGCAGAACCTCACTAGTGGTCATATACAGCTCCCAGCTGGGACTACTCATACATGTCATCATGAATTACAACCTATTCTGGACAATAATGCTGCCCTTTTAAGCAGGCCTTTACTTGCCTGCAGACAGTCTTCCCATCTCAAACAGTTACTTACTTACAGGAGGACACACACATACAGATGGGGATAGGGGAACAAGACCTTAGCACAAATTCAGATGCTACTTCTGCCCACATATCTACTAGGGAAATGTCATTACAGGACCTAATCACATCACCCACATCATGTTAGAGGTACTTTCACTTGCTTATCCTCTAAGGTGATATATGCCATCTTTTGTCAAGAACACCCTCGAACACTGTACTCTCGATAAAGAGGCTGGTCTCTGTGTTAGAGGATAAACGGACATAAATCAGACAATAAGAATGGGAAGTCACAAAAACTGGTTGCAGAAAACTTCAGTCTTCCTGGACATTCCATCTCAGGTCTCAAAACAGCAGTCCTTAAACACACACACACACACACACACACACACACACACACAGACGGGAAAGAGAAACAGCAGAATTGGATATACCGTATATGTCTTCAAACTCTAGTCCATTGTCAGTGGATTGAACAGAGACAATGGTTTCCTGGCATACTATATGTATTATAACACTAATTAACACTCTCCTGCCCTCCTGAGGACTCTCTTGCCCTTTTTAATCACATTTTCTTCCTGATTCCTAGCTAGCATCATACTACATTCCAATACTTACTCCACCATTCATATGGTTATCTACTCACCTCCTGTTTTTCTCCCCCAATGACCATCACCTCATCAAACCCACAAGTTTTGCATTTCTACTGCTATCTACACACAGAGCCTGATCATTCACAGCTATAAATATCTGTTCCTAGACCCTTCATTCCATGCATCTAGTAATTTGTTATTTTAACTAGATACTTCAGATCTCTGTGTCTTGGCATAGTGGTTTGCATTTCCTGTGTGACTTCCTCTTAACCACTAGATGAAGAAGTCTAATGGTATCTGAGAGGTGCCAAGAAGACACAGAGCACAGTGGATTTCCTACAATAAAGAGAAATCCACGCTTGGGACAATGAATCATTCATTCCTCCTCCCAATCTACAGTGGAGGAAGTGAGGTACTTTTCAGAGAATGAGTACAGAGGGATCCAAAAAATCCATGATAGGGACATAATTCTTTGCTAATTTTTTTATTGAAGGAAGCAACAAGTTATTTTTAGCAATTTTATTCCTGTTGTGAGAAAATCTTTAGAACCTGTGCAGGACAATTTGCAGTTCAGAATTTCTTCTGCACTAAATTTGCATCTGTTATTTTGGAACAGAAACCAGCATTTTTTTGCACAGGAAACCAGATTCAATGTATCCCATTGTTATCACCATGAACTGGCCTGGCCTTTGGTAACCTTTAGATATCATTTTGATATCATAATTCGGCCCTGCTCTGCCACCAGCCAAGTGTTTGTAAGGCCACCAAACAAGCACGAAGCTAGGCATGGCAATTATGCTGACTCATTCTTGTTTACACCAAGGCATGCCAGAAACTGCCAGATATGCTTTAGGGGACCTCCTGAAACAAACACCTTCATTACAAATGCGTGTTAAAACAAAGAGACCCTCTGCCCTGAGAGGGCACCCTGGCGAGCTGAGTGCTAAACTGCCAAGCTAGCCGCATCTACATACTGGCCACACTATTGTCCATTCGGACCTTAACTCAATCATGTAAATTCTGACCTTTCGGAGACATTGTCTCTAGCCCAAAATTCATTGTTTTCACCCAAGACCAGACTAGCCCACGGTCATGCCTTCCCCTAATAAAACCCCCCAGCTCCGAGAGCTCTTCGGACTTGCATTTGGACTGCCCTCCTGCCTTGCTGCCTCTTTGCTCTGAGAGCTCCCCTCGGCCGCCGCACCGAGCCCTCCTGCCCTCCATTGGATCCTTCAGGACTGCGAGATTGGTGACGTATCACCCATCCCCCTAAAGCTTTATTTCCTATTCCTAGTTAGCAGCGTGTTTGTGTTTTTCTTAATAATTGTTTAATAAACCTTATTGCTAGTTTGAACTGTCTGTCTGCTCACTGACCCGACGCTGTATACATTGGGTAAAAGATCCCCGCTAAGTTACCCTGCCTCTCGCTAGCCAAGAGAGTGCTCCAGCTAATTTCCCCATCTTGTTGTATTTGTTTTGGTTATTTGGGTGTCCCTCCCGGAACCCCCAAGTCACAGGGTAACACCATTGTACAGAATAAGTTCTAAATTGTGAAGATTCTCATCAGCCCAAAATTCAGTCGTGTAGCTAGAGCTTTTGCTGCCTAGGGGTGGTCCCTGAGTTTGCCACTCCTCTCAGGGGAGGGAGGATCTATCCAAAATACCAAATAAAACTGCTCAATTGGCATTGGATGATTGGGCTCTGAGTGTTTGTGTTCAGAGACATGCTAGCATTCCTGCGGCAGCAAGCTCTTTTCTCTCTCTCTCTCTCCCCCTCTTCCTCCTCAGAGGGTCGGCTGGGCTGGGCTGGGCTGGGCTGGGCTGGGCTGGGCTCATCCCCTGTGTCAGGGGGAGGGGGGTGCCTCTCCCCACCTCCTTGGGGCCCCTTCCCTTCTCTCTTCTCCTCCTTTTCTCCCTTGGAACCGACAAGACTTACAACTTTAGTCATTATGGGGTTAATTGGTCTATTGGTGTTATAGAGGATCTTCACTTGCTACTGTTATTGGAAGTAGTTGTAAAAGCTCTATAAAAGCAGCATTCTCTTAGTGAACACTCACTTCCTGATTTGCTCTGATCTGCTGTTGCTGCAGTTTGTATCATATCCTGCTTCATTGTGGTATTGTATTATATTTTGATATTTTGACATATTTTGTATTTGTATTTGTATTTTAACTTGCCAAACTTGCTCATGTTCTCTTTTAACCTTTTGTACATTCAGAACCCATATGCTATTTTTATCTTTTAACTAGAATATATAAAAGACTATTTCTCTCTCCCTATTTTGTCTTCTGAATTTCCATTTTATTTACAACACCTCCTTCTCTGCCCGACCTGGAGGTCTGCCAGCGTTGGTGCTGGTGCTTTGGCTGGAAACAGGTCTGACTCCAGATTGGGAGGGAGAAAGAGGGAGGGGAGGGGAGGGGGTGGAAAGGACAGCCCCATTTCTCGGGATGGCACACTCCTCCAGCAGACTTCTTTGGGAGGCTCCAGTGCCCATCTAGTCGCTGGACATCTGCCAGCATGTGGAGGGCGGACTGGTGCTGCCCCCAAAAACATGCTGCCCGAGGTGCCCCCCCTCTCAACATGCCACTGCCAGAATTCCCCTCTTCAGGGTTTTCTGACACTTAAGAAATGGAATTTTCAACTATAAGTCAAATATTTTTGAATATTCTTTCCAGCTCCAACTCATAGCCCTCCCAGCCTCCAGTCACACCATCAACACAGAGAAACATTTAGAAAAGTCTTCAGGTGGTTGTAATGAATCCCCCTGATTGTATTCTATCTGGCAAAAAAAATCCAAGGTGTGTTTGGTGATGCAGGGAAAGAAGAGAAAAAAGTCTCCTCGCTCTCTTCTGCTTAGCCAGGAAAAGCCCAGCAAGCCTCTTGGTATGTTAGAGGCACCAAAATCTGTGCTGTACCAGACAGCACAGCATTGCTTTCAAAGGGGCTGGCCTAACCTGGACAGATGCTAAAGAACAAATGCAGGGCACATTTATAATGCAGCTATCATATTTCAAGGTTCAAGTGAGAATCCTGATTGCTTTATTCAAAGATTTAGTTATTCCCTTTCTAGTTGGATGTTGGAGGAAATAAAATCCCTTCAGAATATGCACTGCACATTGAGAACATGCATTATGAAATCCAATTCAGGTCTACTCAGAAGTAAGTCCCACAGCATTCACTAGGTAAAAATGCATAGGATTGCAGCCTAAACCACTGAGTCGCCCTCTCAATGGGGTCTGTTTTTATTTCCCTGCTGTGTCAGAACACTGTTTCAAAGACAAAAACATATCAGGCGAATCCGACAAGCACAAACCCATAATAAGGCTTTTAAGCTTTTAAAGGCAGGTCATTTTTAGGCCTAATTGCCTTGACAGCATCTCTAATATCCCTGCCTGTTAAAAAATAAATAAAAATAATAAAAGAATGAAATGGTTGTGAGTTACTTTGTATTCTATACCTGTTTCCAGGTGGTTTATAGAACAGCTTTTCAAAAGCAGCTCTTAGACATTGGAGGATTAGCCTAGAATGGCTAACCCAGTGTGGGAGCTGGGGTGAGAGCAGGGGAATGCTCCCAAGTTTACTGCAGGCATCCAGGTCCTATCTAGCATCAGAGGTTTCTTATATTTCAAACTAAAATGAAGGCTGGTTCCAAGTCCCACTGTGGTCAGATTGGATAGCTATGGCTCTGTGTCTTTCTACCTCTTATGAGTACAGTTAGGAATTGAGAGAGACATTCACCTGGTTAGTATTTTTCTGTGAACAGAATCATAGCAGCTGGTGACTGCCGTGTGAGTGGGTAGTGAATCTACTCTGGGTTTTAGTTCAAACTTTAAAGGAACTATCTGAGGTGCTGCAAATCATTTTTCAGCTGCCTGCCCCTCCACTGTGATACCACAAGGACCAATCCTTATATCACAAGGACCTGCGTGCACACACATGCACACACATACACAACATTTTAGGTTTCAGCTGAAGGAACAGGATGCTGTAGCCCTTTACTTTCTGACATCTAATTTTGGCCTCAGCCACTGCATCACACCAGCTATAATGGAAGGAGGATGCATTAAAGGAGGAGGTGCCTCAGTGTTGAGCCATTCCCTTTCGTGTTTGGAAAATACAGAACATCGTCTATAGCCCTCATTTAATTTTCCATACAGGTACTGGTTATATGATTTTCTTAGTTCCTCCAGATCAGTCATAAGCAATAGTTGTTCTCCAGGTGTTTTTGGACTGCATCTCCCATAATCTCTCACCATTGACTGTGGTGGCTAGTTCTGATGTGTAGGCCAAAAAAGAACTGGAGGACCATAGTTGCCCATTCCTGCTTAAGAAGTTCAAATCCCAGTCCCATGGAGCAATGCCCTTGATTGTACAAAAAGTATTCTTGGGATAGGGAATCTGAAAGAAGTAGCCATGTTAGTCTGTTGCAGTATTAAAAAGGTGAGAGGGAGAGGGAAAAAAGAAAAAAGAAATGTAGCAGTCCCTTCAAAAGACTAACTCATTTTTGTTCTAGCAGGAGCTTTTGTGGATATCAATCCACATCTTCAGATGCAATGAAGAGTGGTATTAAAGCCTCAGGTTACTAAGCATATTTATTCAGTTGTGGAGCAGATAGAGTCTAACAGGGTACTGAAAGATGCAAATTGTGATCCTTGCCCTAACTCTTCAAAAGGCTGTGTGAGATGATATAGGTCTTTCAGATCTCTACTGTAATCAGTTAGTATTGATGTATGAAAGCAATTAAATATGCTTGCCAAAGTCAGTTTCCTTGAGGTCAAAATCTTTTCTGAGGGTTTTGTTGTTTTTTTTGAACGTGCAGTAGTGAAGACTCATGTATTAATATGCATAGCAAACCATAAAACCAATGGGGTGAGGGAGAGGTTGTTTATTCATCTTGTATTCAACTCATGATTGCAGACACATTGCACAAGCTAGTCTGAAGCATCCAGATGCAGGGTGTGCCAAGTGATACTACTTTGGTGGCTAGAAAAACCCATGCTATATTATAAATGGTCAATCACCTATTTCCAGCATCTAGAAGGAGGCAAAATAGTCCATGCAAAGATGCATGTCAGGAGGGAGGAATTCAATGTTCATGAAACTATGATCAAAAGTCCATATGTACAATGCTGAGGATTTTATACCCCACACTTTGCATGGTCTAAAAATGTCAACAGCACTTCACACATGAGCACTTTTATGTCTGTAGACAAAAATGTTTTCCACAGATACTTAAAATGTAACGACCCCAAGGGACACATTGATATTTGCAAATACTTATACCATAAACATCAAAGAGTTGTTAACAGGCTTATGGTCGAACAGATTTTTTAGCCCTTGAAAGTCCATTTTTCACCATCGGCCATACTGAAGAGCTGATGGGAACTGCAGTCCAAAAACAGTCAAAGAGCTGCACATTTCCTAGCCGTTTTTTATTCCACAATAAATCTGATAGTCTTTAGGAGCCACAAAAATCTTTGCTGCTCTTTGCTAATCCAGAGCAACACAGGTACTTTCTCTAAAACAGATCAGACAAGTACATGTAGCAGAGAACTTAGACTAGCATGTGTTGGCTTGGTCTTCACTGGTCCCTAAATTAGCCCTTTAAATTACAGTTCAGTTGAGCTGAATCCCCTGACCTCCTCCAGCTTTCCTTGTCAGATTCAGATACTAAGAGAGGCAGCATTTAACAGCGTATCATCTTTGTAACAACAGGAACACCCATCTTCCACCCAAAGCAAATTGTGAGCAAAATGGAGATCACCACATTTACCCCCTCCAGGAGATTTGACTTTCATGATCTGGACAACTTGAAAGGCTTCTGCTGTGGGAGAGGTAAATATTCATGACAGATACATTTTAAGAGCCTTTCAGGTATCACATCACACAGCAGGTGTTGCATTTTTCAGAAGGTCCTTGTCTTCACTTCCCAGTATTAATATATATATTTTTTTACAGTGCTTGCAATGTTCAAGTTTAAAAGGAGCACTTGAGGCTCTTCCTCTTATTGTTGAATGTTTTTATACAAATTCTGCTAATACTGATTATGAACAATTAATTGAAGATGTTAATGCCACCTGATGTATTTGAGGTCTTTGGGGGGTGAGTGGGGCAGAGGGACAGCAGGCAAATGAGGCTAATATCTCCTGATACATAAGAGGTTCTGTGGAACAGTCTTTGAAAAATGACCCAGAAACTGAGGCTTTTATTACAATGCATATATTAACAAGTCCCCAGTTTTACGACTAAACTAGGGCTGAGAACTTACACTGACACAACCTTACACTTAGAGAGTTGGTCAGCAATTGAATTGTAATGTTACTTGATCAGATGCACAACCACACAAGCATCTGCAGTGCAATGCATACAAACACATGATGCTCACACAGATGCACAACCACACAAGTATCTTTCTGTGCAATGCACAATGTACAATGTGTATGTGCTTTTGTGCATAATGTACATCCTTGTTCAGTGGCACCATATTGAACCTTCAATTGAATATGGCTGTTCACGCCAGACAAAAATGTCCAACCTCTTCCATTGGGGAAGGTATACCAGACACCAACAGGATTTCACCCTAGCCATCGTCATAACTATCTGGCAGCTTCCATAAACAGCCACCACACATCTGGTTTCAGTGGTAAGTGGTGGTTCTGATCACAGTTTGCAACTGTCCAAAGTGCTGAATTTTATCTATTAAATAGGTTTGACACCCTTGGCAGCTCCTTCAAACTCAGCCTAAAACCTGCAGTGGACTCATCACTCCACAGAAGTGGAAGCCATCAGCTGCCACTCTTTGGTTTGTCATCCATCCTCCATTATATTTAACAGCAGTTCTGTTGTGACATGACATCATGATAGCCAAGTTTCACTAACACCACCAGACTATGAAGTTTGGATAGACTACGACCATTCTCTGTGACACTGAACAATGCAAGGTTTTAAAACATATATAAGATTTTCCCAGGATAGTGGTGAGTGAAAGGGCAGGATGAAAACAAGATGTACAAAGGCTGTTTTGGTGGCCACTATCTTTTTGCTGTAATGTCCAGACTGGCCTTACAGCATTCAAAAATGTTCTTATTTTATTTTAGACCTGGATGTTCTGTTGCAAAAATGTGTATCTGGAAAAACTAGAATCTTGAAATTGCAGAAGCTACTTTGCAAAATGTGGGCCTTTCTTGTGATATGGCTGCATTTTGTGAACATTTCTCAAATGATGTTTATGTGCCTCTTGAGATCACAGTGGAAACATCCATGAAAGACACAAGAGGGATTTAGAACTCACTTAAGAGGCAGCCTCCCACTCTCTTGACATTCAGAATATTTTTGAAGTGGGTGTATTGAGGCAATATTTTAGAAACCAAAGCACTGGGCAGAGGTTCAAAATCAAAATAGTTGGTTTCATCTCCAGATTTGGAGCTTAAAAACCTACTCACATGGTTATTAACACCTCCAGATCCAGATGGTTTGACCACCTGTCTTGCAGTTTTGTATGCTGAGAGATGGAAACATACCTGTAATTGATTGAGATTTCCTACATTTTCCCCCCTCTGGTGAACTACAAACCCACACTCATTTTCAACCTGGCATTATTCCTGATGGATCTACCTTCTGGAACTTTTTGCAAAGACACAGAAATATGGGCTCAATTTCTGTGATTAAAAAAGTTTCACAAGTTTGATTAAGTGATTACCTTGGTCCTCATAATGGCTTTGATAGCAGTTTCAAACTCTTCTGAATTATTGTAGTCCACTGTCCACACATGGGGTCTCCCTATGAAATCCTCAGCATAGGGGTGCTGGGAGGATACCTAAAATACAGAAAGGAAATTCAGATATGAAATAAGAAATTAAGGTCTAATCCAGCTTTCCAATCTCTGTACAGGTCGCTGGTCCCACTTGTGTATCTATATACCATCACAAAGTATGCACTTTTTCTTACTACCATTTTTTAAGAGAGGAGTAACATGTAAAGCACTCCAAGAGCTTGGAAAGTTATGTTTTAAAAGTATTTACTTACAGTCATTATTCCACGGCCCCAATTATTACCTTTTTTGAAAGTAATTCTTAACTGTATCTCAGTAATATAGTAAAAAATAGGTTACCATTTCTCAATAACTGGCTTAACAAGGTAAAAATTAGTTACCAATTAGTTACTTTTTTAAAAATCTGGGTGCTTCTTATTCAACTTTGTAAGCCAAGCCTTGAGCCATGTGATTTTTTCCAACACTTAGTGAGGCCACTACGTATAAAAGTAACTAATATACTAATATTGCAAAAGTCTTAAGTTTCTCCTTACTGTGTTACAACTATGATGCAATGTATCACAATAATAGTTCATTATTGAAGAGGGAAGAAATTACTCATAAGATTTTGCAGTGTTACTGTAACTGATTACTTTAATTATCTGTAATTAGTTATTTATGACTAGTTACTTCCAAGTTCTGAACACTCCTTGTTTAACTGCATTCTTAGTATTTCTCACAATAATACAATGATGTGGGTCATTTTAGAACAGATTGAGAAACAATGAGAACACATTGAGAAACAATGTGCTAGAGAGAGGAAGATGGATTTCTTGCATCTAAGCTCAGTCTCCAATTCACTATGAACACACTGGTCCTCAGAAGGATAAGGTCATATTTCTCCGGCTTTACATTTTCAAATCAACTGTAGACACAAGGAAGGGGAGGCTTAGGTCCTTTCCCTATGAACTCTTCCTTTGCTCAGCTGGAAAGCAGCCTTACCTCTCTAGATGTAGGCTTCCCTCTGAAGAATTCATGATTGAGTGAACTGTGGGGTGGATTGAAACGAGCCTGCAGGAAAACACAGCCATTGGCTATCGCTTCCAAAGGGGCAGGACCTTCATAGGGGAAACCAAACCCAATGAAGAGCTGCAGAAAGCAAATGCAAATGTTTCAGTAAACCGTCGGCTTTTCATATCATTAATAATAATAATAATTATTATTATTATTATTATTATTATTATTTTGGCATATCATTTTGGCTGAAACAGAGCTGGTCCTACTAGGATGCAGAGACAGGGAGCAGATTTCAGCTATCATGACAGGGAAGCAAATGTTTAGTTATCTGATTTGTTCTAATTATGTTTGCATTGCTAGTAGGACAGGTGCCATGGGATTTTCTCCCTCATATATGAAAATAATTTGGTGGTGCCTTGGCTTGGGTGGGTGTGGAGCACCATTTGAAGCTCTCAGACAGCAAAATATTGTGGCTGGGTCTTGGCTGAAAGATACCACAAGTTGCAGGAACTTATAACACTTGCATGGTGTTCTTGAAAAACCCTTGACTACAGAACTTGCTGTCATTCATTAACAGTGGGAGCTTGCATTATACCAAGTTTTCCTTTTGCTTTTTCTTGGAATTCTTACCTGTTGGCTGAAAGCCCCACTATTACTCTACAGAGGGCAACTTGTCGTATCACAAAAGATTGTATTTGAATTTTCATATGCCCCGGATACACTTTACTCATTTGCATGTATTAGTAGTCACTCATTAACCATTTTCCCATGATTTCCATAAACAGGTCACAGATGTCAAATTATACTTTGTGAACATGCTGCATGCATTATTTTGCGACATTCTTTATTTAGAGATGTTGTTGCTCTCACATGACAAGCCTATATTACCCCTTAGGAGTGATGACAGAAGACAAAAATATTCAATAATAAAGATTTAGAACAGGATGTGAATTGAAAATTTGGAATCAGGCTTATTTGTGTCCTCATTTCAAGTCCATCAGCATCTTTCTGCCATGTTTTTTTTAAAAACAACAACAACATGCATTTCTGCCTCTGAGTCCTATAAAATTACTACTCCCATTTCCATATGACAACTGGGATTCTCAGGAGACCAGCAAGGTGTCTTTGCACAAACAATTCTGGACTTTCTCCACCTTCTGCTTGGTATTTCTTACCCGTCATCCAGAGAGGCACGTGGGCAATGGGGGATACCGTGGCTATTTTGAGGAGCGTGCTTTTTTCCACGTGATTAAAACAGCGAAAAGTTTTTGACTGGCCTACTGAGGAAAAAATACATTCCATCTTGCTGGAGTTCATTATGTGCAGAATAAAAAATTCTGTCAGACTATCATTCTAAGCAGAATGGGGTTTACTAAGGAGTAGACCCCATTCAATACAATGAGACTTACTCCAGTAAAACTGGATAGACACATTTGCTGTTAGGACTCATTTCCATGGAGAAAAAGCCATACATTGCATGCCTCTACATCCAGCAATCAGTTCCTTGGCCATAGTCAATGTCTAGCCTCTAACAGTTTCTTGAGGGCTCAGCTATTGCTGAAGTGAATGCAAGAGGCATTCTCCTTTTCCCTACCATTTTACTTATTACTTCCACTCACTCTTATTCACACCCTCATTTGCTTCTTTTAAATCAGTTACTGGAGCCACTCCTGCCCTTAGGCAGAATGAGACACCCACTTCAGGGGCCAGATGCTGGGGTACTGCAGTGGAGATCCCCAACTGGTCCTCCTGAACCCCTGGCTGTTCTTTTCTCTTGCCTTGAGGCCTTCTCCCCCCAAACTACCTTGCTGATCCATGTTCAGGTAAGATTCAACTGCCAGTGCAAATAGCTTCTGTATGAAAACTACCTCCATTATGTTTGGGCCCTAGCGGCTGAGGGAGAAGAAGGGCAGCTAGGCACACCTCCATCATACCTGGGTCCCAGCAGTGGGTGATGGGCCCTCACTTCAAATTCCAGCTCAGGTCTCTGAGGGAAAAGCATTCACTGAACGTAATCCTCCTCCCAAGCCATCTTCTTTTCATTTTCAGGCAGAGAGCCAGTGTGGTGCAGTGGTACAGCATTGGACTATGACTCTGGAGACCAGGGTTCAAACCCCCGCTCAGCCAAGAAAACCCACTGGGTGACCTTGGACAAGTCACATGTTCTCAGCCTCAGAGGAAGTCAGAGGCACAGAGAAAGTGTGTGCATCTTCCCCCTACCTTGTCTTACTTTTTACCTCAGGTCAAGTTCTCAGTGCCAGAGCAGAGGCAAAGGAATGGGAAGTGAGAGCTCCAAAGGGGTGAAGGAAAGCACATGCACATGTCTCCCCCATACTGCCTTACCTTAGCCTCAGTGTGAGTTCACAGCACTGGGGCAGAGGCAAGGGAATGGGAGGGGAGAACTCCAGAGGGTTGAAGGAAAGCATCTGTGTCTTACCCCCCACATTGCCTTACTTTTTACCTCAGTGTGAGTTCTCATTGTCAGGGCAGAGGCAAGGGAATGGGAGTGGAAAGCTCCAAAGGGGTGAAGAAAAAGCGTGCACATGTCTCCCCCACCACTGCCTTAACATTTGCCTCAACACAAGTTCTCAGTGCCAAGACAGAGGCACAGGAATGGGAATGGAGAGCTCCAAAGGAGTGAAGGAAAGCACACGTACATGTGTCCCCTGCCCGTTGCCCTACCTTTTGCCTCAGTGTGAATTCTCAGCACTGGGGCAGAGGCAAGGGAATGGGAGGCGAGAGCTCCAGAGGGGTGAAAGAAAGTATGTATGACTTACTCCCCACATTGCCCTACCTTCTACCTCGGCGTGAGTTCTCAGTGCCAGGGCAATGATGAAGGAACGGGAAAGGAGAACTCCAGAGGGGTGAAGGAAGGTGCACGCATCTCCCCATTCCATTGCCTTACTTCTTGCCTTGGCACAAGTTCTCAGCGCTGGGACAGAGGCAAAGGAATTGGATGGGGAGAGCTCCAGAAGGGAGAACTAAAGTGGGTGCATGTGCCCCCCCCATTGCTTTACCTTTTGCCTTGGCATGCTTGCATCCTTCCCTCCCCCAGGCAAAATGCAAGGGAAGGGGAGGAAGAGAAGTGAGGGAGGCATGGGTACCCCATGAATAATCAAATTTGTGAGAGTCAAACTCATGAATGTGGAGGGGGGACTGTATAGTCTCAACAACATCAATTAATTAAGTAAGGAGTTAGAATGTTTTTGCTTGGGCCCAGAAAATGTTCCACAGGTAGCCAACAGGTGGTGTTGCCACTAGAAAGCCTCCCTCACCCTCTTCCACTGTGTTACCTCCAAAGGTTGGAACACCAAGAGGTGTTCAGCTAATGATACCATTCTGACTACAGATGGACTTTGCCCTTTTAGCTCATCACAGGAGAAACAGAAGGAGAATTGATTAAAAATGACGGGAGGTGAAGGCAATGGCAGCTGACAACTTCTGTGGCAGTGGGGAAGCGCCCTTTCACACCGCACTAATATTATGGTTCTACTTTATCTGCCATGGCAACATCCTGTGGAATCCAGGGATTGGCATTTGAGGGAGGGGCATTTAGAAATCTCTACCAGGGAGCTCCTCTACTGTCCTTGGCCAAACTACAAACCTCAGGACTCCACAAGATGTAGCCATGGCAGTTAAAGTGGAACCATAATGTTATAACTGTGTAGTATGAAAGGGCCATCCTGAATCTGTTGCAAGTTTTAGTCTGAATTTTAAAGCAGCTTTCAAAGGAACTAAAACTCAGAATGGTCTGACGGCTCTTCTGAAATGGCAGCAATCAGATGTATCTCAGTGAGGGTCAAGTTTTTTTAACTACAACCCTTGTTTGGAAGTAAAAAAAAAATTCCCAAGTAACTAAAGAAATGAGCAAATCATAGCCAATAATGTATACACTGGAGACTTTTATATAGGCACAGACAACAAACAGAGAACAAATCTAATAAATTCTCTTTTGCAATTATACGCTCCAGTGACTTCCTTAGAACCACTAGCAAGATAGCTAAAGGGTTGCAATAGGAAACTTTGACTCTATAATTATGAGGAAGATCTATCTGTAAGATCTTCAGCTATCTCTTCCCATAATGAGATTATACTTTTCCCAAGTCACTTCTATTTGGCTCTGCTCTGTTCTACTCTTCTAATTCTATTATGCCATTTCTATACAAGCAGTGGCTTCATCAGCCTCGCATGACCAGCTCTGGAAGTGGATTGTTACCATGCTTAGGAAATGATCAGATCAGAGCAGCAGAGAATGTCAATGGAAGGGGTGAGGAACCTTCTCCTATGGAGGGACATGTTTCCTCAAGGGTAGTTCTGGGGCATCACAGAGGGTCAGTGAATTCTTCGCTACTTACTGTTTTTATTGTATTTGTACTACTAGGAATGGACATGTCCTCGTGGGATATTCTGCCTCAAGTACCAGAATAGCTTGGTTGGCTCTGGATACCCGGTACCCTGACTATAGTTGGTAGGGCAGGCATTACTTGCTACCCTGCCTCTGGCAGCAAAATGTCATGGGAAATCTTGCTTCAGGTTAATCTCTCATGGGGCAATCCTCTTTTCCTCTGCTTAATTGTATCATCTGTATTTGTATCTCTCTCACTCATTCTGTCTCTGCCACCCACATTTCCCTCAATAGTTCTGTTGCACTACCCATTGGCACCACAGTGCAAAAGCCACTACATACTCTACCTTTCACACACACACACACACACACACACACACACACACACACACACACACACACATGTCTGTAGCCAAGATAACAGCAAAAGTCTCCTTTATATGATATTTTTGACAGGAGTTCTTATTGTTGAACAGCCTTTTCCTTCATGTGATATGCAATTTGGGATAATTTTTTTTGAGGGGGCATTATAACTTTTTTGGCTGTGGCAGAGTACCTTGGCCTTCCTCAGCAGCTGCTGAAACTCGTGCTGTGGCAGAAGGCCATGATTCTTGACAAAAGCCGGAACTTCAGGGGGACGCTGAGTTTCATAGTAAACAGTGCCGTGGATCTCCATGTACTTGTTAAGAATGGCTAGAAACTTCTCTTTGCCCTGAAGAAGGAAAGAAACAAAAAACAATCTCACTGGTGCCATCTGAGGCCCAAAGTTTCAATCCTGCAAGAAAATAAGATTCCATCACATTGCATGCATCTTGTTAAGAAACACAGAAAAAAGCAAAGAGAAATACTTCTTAGAGAAATAGAGAAATTCTGAGAGACCAACTCAGGAAATGGTTGGAGAATCAGTCACCGTCTGAAAAGGTCCTGCCACAAAATCTCCCCCAAGCCATGATCTCACTGGAAGGCCCCTCCTCACTACAATAGGATACTGCTGCTCTACCTTACAGGGATGTTACAAGGATTACTGAGACAATCTATGTCAGGGCTAAGGAAGCTGTTGCTTCCAGTTGTTGCTGGATGGTAACTCCTATCATGTCTCACCATAAGCCTGATGAGAGCTACACTCCAACAACATCTGGAAGACTCTGCCTCTTCTGAACTTGAAGTGCTTTGATTGCTTAGGCCAAAAAAGAACAGTGAAGACTCATTACACCATTGAAGGGGATGGCCTCTTGAGTCATAATACCTAGGAAAACCAGCATCAGAATGGGAGTCAGTTATTTCTCTCTTGTTTGATTGCTACTTTGCAGGAAAATAGATAAGGTCTTTAAGGGTTTGAAAAGCGATATTTGTTTGCAGCTTCCTAGCACTTTTGGGAATGGGGCTCACATTAGGTTGATTAACTCTGGAGCTCATTTGATGTTACCTTTTAAGAATTGCACACAGCCAGTAAGAACTTCATTATCGCTCCATCAAGTGAATAGCTTTGTAGATCAATACATGTCATGCAATGTTTCCAAGCGTGGATCTCTCTTCCCTGCCAGCATAAATTCTACTCAAAAGAAGCAACTTCCCCTCTGAATTCAGCTGTGGTCAGCGCTGCCCTTTGCGGAATAGGCTTCTTTTCATTTTCCCTCCAACCTCCCTCCCCCAGTTTCCTTACTTTCCTCAGCATTAAGAGACTAACACCAGCCATATTAAATTGTGATGGGGGAGGGAAATGGGAGAAATATAAGAAGCAATTAATTCAGCAATGAAATGAAGCTGTTCCTAGCCACTAAACCTCAAGCACATTCTGCTGACAAATTTTCATAGTCTCAGGAGGAAGGAAAGCCTTGATATTGCAAGTTAAGGTTGTACGGCCATTGCAGTTGAATCCTGACGATAAATGGAATTTGGATGACTTGAACTGATCCAGCTTTGATCTGAACTGAAGACAACACAGTGCAAGTGCAGAAAAGCAGCCAAACTCTATGCTCTAATTCTCTGGTGTGTTTTAATTTAATTTTAGATCTGCATCCTTCAGAATATTACTTCAGCCGTAAACATTACAAATATTTGTTTCTGCTTCCCTTTCAGGGCACTGTTTCAACTCTGAACTTGGAAGGCAATCTTAGGGGCTTCAGCAAGATTCCCTCAGTAGCAGAGGAGCTGTGCCCCCAGAAAAGAGCATGGACTGTCTAGACTGAGCATCCACCTGCCTGGATATGCTTTTTCATAAACTGTATTTCATGTTTTGAAATGCATACTTTTAAGCTGGCAAGCACAAACCTTCTGAAAACAACCTGTTTGGAAAGGTTTATATCATCTGAAAGAGCTATCTTGTCATGAAATAGCATGCACCAACACGGAAGAAAAAATATAGCTGTTTGGGTTTCCCAATGCAAGTCAATGAATGGCATTAAAAAAAGAAATCACAAATTTTGATTCAGGTTCAAGTTCTTAATCAACTCAGATTGGATCCAGTCTTGCCTAGACAAATCACAGTTCATGTAAGTATCTTCACATGTTGTGTTCTTGTCTAACAGACAAGTGTGCAGCATATTTTTTCACATGCACGCTATCATACACCAAAGATTAGTACAGCTAGTTGGGGTGGAATTACAGCAACTGAGTGTGAAATTTTTTTGGTGGATGAAGATAACCATGCATGTATGCAGCTAAAACTTTCAGTTTAGAAACAGCATTCATGGTCCCCAGCGTGATCATAAAAGGCCAGAAACCTACTGATGCCTTATGTTGTTGTAACAGCCTGATACATCAGTGTAAGACACTTTTTGGAGCAACGCATAGCATTGGTAGGGTGACAGGAGAGAAAGTGATCTCCGCTGCCAGAGAAAGCTGTCTCTGGCAGCTTCCAAGCATCTTTGGAGACAGCAGGGCTTCTTTCCATCCTGACAGAGATAGTTTCCAATGCCATCCCCTGATGCCTGTCACTGCAGTGCCTGCAGCTGTTTCACCCCTTCTGCCATGTTGCTGCTTATGCCACTGCCACTGCCACCTGCACAAGCATAGTTATGCCAGCCACCACTATGGTGGTTTAAGTCTCCTGATGCATGCACAGGGGCACCACAGCATGTTGTCCAAATCAGTGGCAGGCATGGCATGGTTCTGCACTACCTGAAAATATAGCTGGAATTTGTTAGGAATGTGTCATACATGCACAGGCCCCTAGCGTATCACATGGTGACATGGGCTGAGGACCAAATTGCACAGTGTGCCAGATCAATGCTTGAATGTATGGCTCTGTCTGCATGGGACCACACATAACTGATACAAACAGAGGAAAAAAATACAACAAATGGATAAAAGCTGTACCAGCTCAAAAAGACTTAACAAGATTTTGGATCCTTCCCCCAAAAGTTGCAAAAGTCTTTACACCATGCAACAAGACACTGTTTTGTTCTAACATAATTTGTTACAAAAGATAGCACCTCAGAATGGGTTTTCTGCCCACCCCTCAACTTCCCTACGCTAGAGAAAAGAGATTATACAGAATGAATGGAGTCAGTGAGGGTTAGTCTACAAGTGCCCTTAAAGCTGTCAGGAAGTGGCTTACATTACAATCTGTCATTGAGACTGGTTAATGGAGGAAAGCTATTTTAAAAAAAATAGATAAAAAGCCCATTGACAGAATAATTGGCAGTAAAAATAATGTTGATATTTTGTCAGAGAAATAAAATGGAGCATATTCTGATGGGATATTGGTTAGCTTCTGAGAACAAATAAGAATTTCATACATGCCATTTATTTAAAAACTGGAAGCACCTACATACATACACACAGAATGATGCCTCATAGCTCCCATGTCTGCTCTTTCAGTCTGAACTTCAAAAGAGATATCCAATGTGCTGAATCTTATGTCCTAAACAGGTTCATACCTTGAGCAACTCCTTTAAACTTTGGACTAACTCAGAGTGGATTCACTGTCCACTGACATGGAAGCCAACAGCCAGCACTATATACACACTCACACATATGAACTACTTGACACTGGTATTTCCAACTAGTTTCACTGCAATAAATGGGAAGTTCTGTTTGTTCTGCATTCACAGCCTATCACTGGATCTAGCAAACATGGGTAGGATGAATACAATTATAGCATTATTCAGCAAGACAATCTCACAGTTTCTCTGTAATGCTTGCATCTGCTGGGACTGAGTAAAGTCCTTCACTGCCCTTTCAACGATTGCTATTTGCACTTTGCTAAACAGGATTTTAGCACTGAGCACCACACATTAGGCCCACTGATGTATAAGATGCCAGGCCAAGCAAAAGTACCTGTAAAAGTGACATCTGACTATTGTTTATGTCATTTATTTGAACAGAACTTGTCTCTCTCTGTTTATGACTTGCACAACAGTAACTGAAACAAATGAATTGGTTCTAAGAACAAGCCACAAGATAAAAGTTGCTAAAAGCAATTTTATCCACAGTTTTCCCCATGTAGTAATTCAAATGGATAGCCAGAACTAAAGATATACATTAAAATACATGCTCATAATATGGTAGATAATGCACAAATAGTTTACGATTTGTCATTTACAGTACCTGCAACTGGAAATTCCACATGTGATGCACAGAGAGGCAAGAAGAGATGAAAATTAGTTCTTCTGTATTAATGACAAGAAATAAGAAGGCTTTCAGGAAGCTCTCAGATGATGTGATACAGGTTATCATGAGCATTAAGAACTGCAGAATAGCTCTGCTGGATCAGACCAAGGTTTTATCTAGGCCTATATCCTGCATCCAGCCAACCTGATGTTTCAGGCAAGCCGACAGATATGGCCTTTAGGCAAGAGCCTTGCCATGCTATTTTTGCCAGTGCTATCCACAGCAACTGGGATCCATGGAATTTCTATTTAATTCTTATCAGCAATAGCTAATGACAGACCTATCTGCCATGATAGAGCTAGTGAAGGACCTGTCTTCCAAAAATTGCATCAGTCTTCTATGACTGTTGCTGAACTAACTTGTTCCACCTTTGTTCACACACAAAGCTGTCCCTCTGAATGTGCCCTGCCTCTTGCAAGAATCTGAACACCTGCAGTCACTTCCATGCATAGACCAGAACATGCTGTGTGCCAAAAGTCATCACCTGAAGCAGAGTCTGTGCAAGTTCAGTATGCCTTTGCCAATAACTCGGAAGATTATGGCCAGCATCCTGTTACTAATGCATATGCAAGTCCCTTTTTGCACAGGGTGTAGAGAGCTATTTTCTTGTCCTTGCACACCAGTTAAAAACTTCCCACCACCTGGCAGCTGTCAAGCTCTGTGTAGGGTCCTGGGAAAGGGAGGGGAGTAGGGCAACAATCCAGACTATGAAGATCTGGCTGCTCTGAACTCCCAGGGGAAGGAAGAAGTAGGTGCACACTTGAGAGTGCACCCTATTTCTACTCCCCCAACTGAGAAGAGACCAACTGCTGATTTACCTCCCTGCCTCCTTCTTCTCCCCACTTGTAAGCAACAGCAGCAGGGCCCTCCTTGGAGCTTCACAGTCACCAGATGGTGGTAGGACACAGAAGCACGTGTTTGGAGAGCACAGATGTAGGATCTAAATTGATGATAGTGGATACCATAACAATAAGGCAGTAAAAATCTCCTTAATACAGTAATAAGCATTCCCACTAGTTTCTCTACTACCCCAAAGCACTCTAAATCCAAAAGAAATAATCTATGAGATTATTAGGTGTAGTATGACTTCTTAGAGAGTCAGTGTGGTGTAGTGGTTTGAGCACTTGACCAGGACTCTGGAGACCAAGGTCTGAATCCGAACACAGCCTGAAAACCCACTCGGTGACTTTGGGCAAGTCACACTTTCTTAGCCTCGGAGGAAGGCAAAGGCAAACCTCCTTTGTACAAATCTTACCAAGAAAACCCCGTGATAAGTTCACCATATGGTTGTCATAAGATGGAAACAACTTGAAGGCACACAACAACAACAACAACAACAACTGCCTGACTGCTTGATTTCTGTCACCAGGTCTCCACTTTCCCACCAGGTGGGAAGTGGTTAAAGGAAATCAAGCCTACTTCATTTTCCAATTTTTTTAATGGTAAGATACTCATGTGAATGTCAGTAACCCACCTTCCAAATGCTTGCTTCTTTCCCGTATACCACTGCCATGTTGTTGGCCTTATTGGATTTAATCAATTGCTTCTCTGTCTTGTTGAGCTCCTCAGACACAAACCCCATGAAGGAATTGTCAGGCGTATGAGCTGTGAAAAGAAATATCCATGTATCTGACTGCTGTTAATGTCTTAATAGGATCCTCCAAAGGTTTCACTGTCATTCTTAATAGCACAAAGAACCCTTTTTCAATGGAGGACCCCTTCTTGGGTGCCATGGAGACAATCCTCGCTGGGAGCCTCTTACAGCTTTCTCAGAGTAGGCTTTCTACCACAATGCATTATAAAATAAAAAGAGCTACAAATCCTCCCACATACGCTTCCACAATTCATGTACACATTTTCTGATAATTTGCAAGAGATCTGCTGTGTTAGTTTTCAATCCAGTTACATTAATTTCAGAAATGCATCCATTGAGACATTTCACACTCTTCAATACACAATATTTTTGATCTTATAACTGAATAAACCTAGAAATACTTTATTTTCTTTTCATGATAAAAGATCCAGCAGAAGAGATGAAGCAGGAACAGAAATTAAAGAAAAATAAAAATATATGTGCCCCAAAAAATCATTTTAAAAATAAGTAAAACTGTTTAGTCTTGGCTGATAATTTTTACTTGAATGCAACCTTTTTAAAAAATGAATGACTGAATGAATATAATTCCATCATAACCCTCAAAATAACTGTTTTCCCCCAACAGCTTCAAATAGCCAAGAAATTGAATAACTTTAGGAATCACTTGGTTAGAATTCAACTAACTATATGGACTACTACCTACAAAACCAATAACACACAATTTCATGGGCGTTATATACATGTAATTTCTTTCACAAAGGCAGTTAGACAATCATAGCATTTTAAGGAATGGTTGCTGTTTGATAAATGTAAATGACATTCTAAGTTAACTCTGTAACCTGTTTTCTGTATGTATTTTACTTTGGTGTACAAAACTGGATTGCCTATGGCTGAGAACAATAAAGTTTACATGACATGGCATGATATGTGGAACATCCACATTCAGTTAAAGTTTGCAGAAGTGGAGTTGTGCTTGTGGTTGCATCATTCTGTTACCCTGTGAACTGGGGGTCCCGGGAGCGGCGCCCAAATAACCAAACAAACCTAGCAAGATGGGGAAAATTAGCTGGAGCACTCTCTTGGCTAACGAGAGGCAGGGCAACGCAGCAGGATCTTTTACCCTATGACTACAGCGTCAGGTCAGTGAACAGTCAGGTAGTTCAAATAGCAATTAGATTTATTTAACAATATCAAGAACAACACAATCACACTCCTAACTAGAAGAGGAAAATAGAGTTCAAGGGGAGTGGGTGATACGCCACCTGTCCTATAGTCCTGGAGAAGCCAATTGTAGAAGAGGAGACCCAGCGTGGTGGCCGAGGGGAATCTGCTGAACCGAGCGGCAGCAAGGCAGAATAGAAGTCCAGAGCGATCTGGCGAGAGTTCCAAAGAGCTCTCAGAGCAGGGGATTTTTATAGGGGAAAGAACAACTACAGGCTAGTCTGGTCTCGGGTGAAAACAATAAGTTTTGGGTAGGAGACAAAGCCTCCGAAAGGTCGGAATTTGCATGATTGAGTTAAAGTCCGAGTTGACAATGGTATGGCCGGTATGTAGATGTGGCTAGCTCGGCAGTTAAGTACCTAGCTCGCCAGGGTGTCCTCTCAGGGCAGAGGATCCCTTTATGGTAGCGTGCATTTGTAATGAAGGTGTTTGTTTCAGGAGGTCCCCTAAAGCAGATCTGGCAATATCTGGCTTGGTTTGGTGGGAACAGCAAGTAATAGCCATGCCTAGCTTCGCGCTTGTTCGGCGGGCCTCACAAACACTTGGCTGGTGGCAGAGTAGGGCCAAATTTACGATATCAAAATGATATCTTTGGTTCACCAAAGGCCAGGCCAGGACACGGTGGTAACAGTTCATGCAAATGCACATGAGCTGCATATTCAGTTGTGCATTTAATTGCAGCCATGGAGTAAATTCAGTTGCACAAGGTAGTCATACAAAACAAGGTTTGTGAAGCACAATCAATGCATAACTCCAGATGTGGAAATCTGGTGTAGTATCTCAGCCCTCAGGTGAACTTTGATCTCAAACATTCAACTGATTTCAATCAAGTTGTTGCAATCTCTCAAAATGAGGGCTATCTCCACCATTGTTTTTGCTCTGAATCCTTTGCATTAGCAGATCTTTACCTGTTGTAAGATACATTTTTGAGAAGCAATATTGAGAACTGAACAGGTGAAAAAAAATTTAGAGGACAAACAAATAGCAACAGTATGAGCAGAGTAGACAAAAAGGTGTATCTAATTTCCGGTACATTTGGACCACCAATCTCTCTCGCTCCTCATTCTCTCTCTCTCTCTCTCCTGGGAACAATGTGTCAAAGTTAAGCTGGATCTTCTCATTTAGTGTAAATAATAAGGCCTCTTTACACAACACATATGTATGAAGCAAGACCTGTAGGCCAGCTCATCCACTTGTTATATTGTGTCTTAGTAGTGTACGTTTGTCATATTTTGAGCAGTTATTTTGCCTTAATTTGCAACTATATATAATTTAAATCTGCATTTAATGTGACTAGAAGGGCCTTTTACACCAGCAGATAGCTGTGTCTGAAACTTCAGAGCCCTAACCATGTGAGACTCCAGACACTGTAGGATTACTTCAATAAAATTCATTCATTGGACAATTAGAGAATGAACTATGGGAAAACAGTATAAGATTAGATTATTTTCTGATGGTTAATTATCAGCATAATCCCCCACTGAATGACTTTTCAAAAAGAATACCAACAAGGAATTTTTTGTATGAACCTATTCCAAATGAATGTAACCATCAGTTAATCTAACCGTTTTGGAACCAACCTAAGTGAAGCCATTAGTTGGAACTACATTCCATGTTTTGGAATGTAGTTCCAAACATTCTAAGTCAGCACAGACAACAACATGCTAGATGACTGGAGTTGTAGCCCCACAGGTTCAAATCCCACTTATCCCTCAAGTTCACTGACTGATCTTCGACTAGCAACACTCTCACACCCTAATCTACTATCCTGATCAGGATAAAATAGGTGTGGAGAAATAGTGCTCTTTACAGGACAGAATAAAACAGGGCAAATAATAATAAAATAAAATAAAATAAAATAAAATAAAAAACCTTGATCAATGGCTTCCGCTATGTATAAAGCAGGGATGTAAATCTTCACTTACTTAAAGCATGTGAGAGTAAACAATTTCAAAAGTTTTCTCCCTCAGGCATTTTTTGGCTAATTTTTTCAATCCTTGGATTTTTTTTTTCTCTTATCCCACCAAAAAGTCATTTTGGCAAAGAAGAAGAAGAAGAGGAGGAGGAGGAGGAGGAGGAGGAGGAGGAGGAGGAGGAGTGCATAACATTGTACAAAATACATGGAGTTTTTTGTGCAAAAGGGAAAAAATATAAAAAGTGGGATTTTTGCCAAACAGCTACGGGGCAGGAGCAGTAGTGGAGGCTGGCACTGGCAAAGAATCTCTTAGAAACAACCATATTGGCACCAAAGCTAAAACTTATTAGTACTGCACAGAAGGAGGCTTTTGAATGTCTTTTACCACGAAAATCCTGTGATGAGACAATCCAAAATGAAATAAGAGAGAACGCCAGAAGATAACACTCCCAGGTCGGAAGGCACTTAGCGAGCTACTACAGCAAAGCAGGGGACAATTACAAGTAGCACTGTGGTTGATAACGCAACTAGACTCAAGCTGAAAGGACGTTTAGCTGTTGATGTGCTCCCAGGCAAAAAGAAAGCCCAAGCTGCACAACACATATTATAAGCCACCACCCTGTATCTGCAAGGCGTGAACAGGGTTATTGATGATAGGGTGACTTGGAAGTTTCTCATTCATAGGCCATTTCCACACTATACTGTTATAGTGCTATTATTCCCCTTTCAACCTCCTGTGGAATTCTAGGGTTTGTAGTTTCCTGAGGCCAAAGAGCTCCCTGGATGAGAATATTAAATGCCCCCTCCCTACACTGCAAACTCCAGGATTCCATAGGATGGTTGAAAGTGAAATAATAGCACGGTAGCAGTGTAGTGTGGAAATGGCCATAGGGTCACCATAAGTTGAAGCTGACTTGACAGCAGTTAACAACAAATTTTCGCTCTCCTTCAGAGCCAAAAGAAGAAAAAAAAGGTCTTACTGTGATTGACGAATTTTTGGGTGGAATGTCTTGCTTACTTGCGGCTTTTTCTTACTAAGGACAAGAAAATATTTTTTACTTCACCAGTGTAAAGTAAAAAGAGAGAGCTAATGTGGTATAGCAGTTTGAACATTGGACCAGGACTCTGGATGACCAGAGTCTGAATCCCTGCTCAGTCATGGAAAACCACTGGGTTTACCTTGGGCAAATCACACTCTCTCAGCATCAGAAGAAGCAATCCCTTCTGAATATATCTTGCCAAGAAAACCCTGTGATTGGGTCACCATAAGTTGATGTCAACTTGAAGGCTGATAACAACGACAACAAAGTGTAAAGTAAAATAGAACTGTATAAGAGCAATGGAAAACCACAGACATGCTTAAGCTATGCACTCAAAAAGCAGGCCCAAAAGTTGATGAAACAAAATACTCTGCAGCTAATTGTTAGAGACTGTATTAAAAGGCATTGGTTATTTTATGTCACTGCAAAAGAACTCACTTCCAGTTGGTATAGTGCTGATGCTCACTCACAACATTTGGATTCACCATGAAATGACTCAGAATGATGCCACATCTTTTCCTAAGATGATGCCAACTGCAGTCCTCCTTCCACACCCAATTGGGCTCCTCTAAGGAAACTTGACTGCCTTTAACACAGATTGGTTTCTGGTTGTTGCCCCCTCCTTGGTCCTTTCCCTTCTTAACTTTCCAACAGGAACTGTGCACTTCTCATTTATTCTGTAGTGGTTTCCAATCACGCCCCAGGGAGCTTTGAGACTATATGTGGCTGCCTACATAGCCAAGAAAAGGATGTTTTAAAAATGTTTTAACAGCACAACAGTTTGCAAAAGCCCATTTGTTTCCTTTCTAATCTAACCTTGAGATTTTGCAGGGCTTTTTAACCATGACACCACATCCCATTCTACCTGCTGTCACTTTCCTTCCAGCTGGGAGAGGAATGACTGGTTACCTTGGCATTCCCAGAGAGAGCAACTTACAGTGAAATAGTTCTGTGGCAGCTGCAGGTCTTTCACCCTAGCGACACCAGGGAGGAGGGGAAGAGGCGAGGACTGCTGGAAAGCATAATTAGCAGAACAGTGGGAGTGGGACAGGAAAGTATGAATGCTAATTAAAATGGCAAGCCCCATTAAGCTGGTTTTTCCTTTGGGTGTCATTGTCAAGGTTAAGGTCAGGAGGCATCAGCATATCTGCCTACCCAGACCCCTTTGGGAAATCAACTTTGAGGTGCAAATCTGGCAGAATTTCTAGAATCCATTCCACATCATGGATGCATCATAGGGCACAGACCTTTTCAGTTTCTGTCTTTATGACACCTTGGGGGCTTCTTTGCCTTGCAAAGCCTTCAGATATATATTCATCATGTTTTATCTCTACCAGATTTGAGAATGGAGCATCAGAAAAGCTATACAAATGAGGTAGGCAACCAATTCAAGGCACAATGATCAGGGGCCCATTCACATTATGCAATTATAGTGCTATGATTCTACTTTAACTTCCATGGTTTCATCCTTCAGAACTCTGGGATTGGCAGTTGAGGGAGGGGCCTTCAGAATCCTCTGCCAGAGAGTTCCAGTGCTCCTGACCAAACTACAAACCCCAGGATTCCATAGGATGGAATCACATGGCAGTTAAAGTAGCATAAATGTATTATAATAGGCCTCAGGTTAACTTGTCAAGTGGCCATGCAAATAGCTGAGACTTCAGGCAATGAATGAGCTTGTCAGAAAAAGTAGGGCTTTTGGGATACACCTCTAAGCTGTAATAAGTACAGGATGGGCTAAATCAACTGGTATTGTTAGTTGCATTGTTTCATGTACAAATCTACAGTGGGCCCTTAGGGTTTGGTTCCAAGACCCTCACAGATACCAACATTTGTGGATGTTCAAGTCCTATTATGTACAATGGTGTAGTAAAACTGCACCCCTTACATAAAATGGCAAAATTCAAGTTCGCGTTTTTGGATTTTTTTTTTCTTTTTTAGTGAGAGGAAATATTTTCGAGCCATTGTTGGTTGAATCCATGGATTAAGTAGGACCCATGGACAGGCTGGGAGGATGGAGTTATGGAAATCAGTTTGGGACAGAGGGAGAGATCAAGCATGGAATATTCAGGTTTGATTCAGCCCAGAGAAAAAGGGCTGTGAGAGCTCAAGGAGAGGCCAATTGTTTCAAGGAAATCAACAACAGCCCAAACTAGCACACTATCTGAGCCAGAAGGAGAAACACTGCCTCATCACTATTCCACTCAAAGCTGTTTCTTTCCTTACCTTGTCACTAGTCTTCCTTCCTGCACCATTCACTCTGTGTCTTTCAGTGAGACAAGGGGGACCAGAGGTTGGGCCATTAAGAATGATATCAGTCACAGTTGCACAAATATACTTTCAAAAATAATAACAGCAACAACAAAAACAACAACAAACCATCTTACCAAATCTAACAAACGAAGAAAACATATATGCACACACTTATCAAGATGGTACTCTCGCCCTGAGATTCTTCCTCCTTGCTTTGAGGACTGGAGAAGAGGGCCCAGGACTTGAGACCCAGGAACCCTAGTGGCAGGATTCTGAGGACGAGGCAAAGAGGGCAAGCAGGCAGTTCTCTCCTCTACAGAGCTGGCCAGGAACAAATACCTAGCTCTTGAGGATTTCAGCCAGGCACTGTGATGGGTGGCCAAGGAAATCAGATGGCCTCCTAAGGTGAGAGACCAAGAGGGCAAAGTGTGCCTCACCCAAAAACTCAAGAAAACCATTTGCAGATGTAGCAATTTGCCTCTTCCATCACTCTCAGAATTGCCCCTTACCTCCTTGTGCCTTTTTTAAGCTAAAAACTCACAGAAAATGGTGGACTGAAGTAACATGGCATTACTTCAGTGCCTATGACACTTATGTGATTGTGTGGAAAGAAAGAGAGAGATGAATAGGCATACCCTCCCACACTCACCCCCTGTACAGTTGTGCCCTACTGCCCAGGAGGCTAGGTACACTGGTCCTTCTTCAGCAAAAGAGAAAAGAGCATCAGGAAAATTGTGCCCCCGCCCCAAGGTCCAGTAGTGGTAGGCCTCAGGCCTTTAGAATTTGCTCATTCATAGATCAAATGGAACTTTGGTCTTTTCCAGCAGTGTTCTTATATCACTCTTATGCCTGGTCACCTAGAAGAAGACAAGTCCTGTTGCTCCATAAGACCAAAGGCCTAATTAGTCCCACATTCTGTGACCCACAGTGTCCAACCAGATGCCTGTTGGCAAGCCCTTGAGTAGTACATGACTGCAGTCATGTTTCCCAGCTTCCAGTCTACGAATCCAATTTGACTTCCACAGCTACATTCTATGGAATCCTGGGATTTGCAGTTTGGTCAGAGGCACCAGAGGAGCTCCCTGGCTGAGAATTCTACAAGCCCCTCCCTCAATTGCCAATCCTATGAATCCATAGAATGTTACCATGCCAATTATTGTGGAATCACAGTGCTATAACTGTGCAAATTGAAAGGGCCCTGGCACATTTTATTTGATTCATGCCCCACCTTTCTTCCAGTGTTAGAATACAGAGTTTAGAGACTTGGAAAATTACTTTTTGGGACTACCACTCCCAACACGGTGACTTGGACACACTAGCTGAGCAATTCTGGAAGATACCCTCTCTCCCCCATGCTTTCCCCATCTTTGATGGAGGCATACTGCCTTTGATATTGGAAGTAATATGTAACCATGAAGACTCATCACATCCTCCCCCAGGAGCTATACAACCCAGTGTCATCCCACCTCTAATGAAATGGCAGATGTCATGACCACTTACGGAACATGGTCATGAACTGCTTAGGGTTCAGGTTCCAGTAGCCCCAGTTTGTCCGATAACCATGCAGTGTAGCATATTCTTCATGATTGTATGCAGGCTCAGTCCCAAAAGTGTCAATTACTCGAACACGGCACCTGGTCAAGGGAGAAGAAAGAGAAACCATGCTGGTTACAGCTAGTGACAATCCAGCTGGATTATTGGCACATGCTTCACATGGGGCTGCCTTTGAAGAGTGTTTTGAAACTTCAGCTATTCCGAAGAGCTGCAGCCAATTTGCTAACTGGGGCTGGCTACAGGGACCGCACAACTCCCTTGCTGTAGCAGCTCCAGTGGCTGGCTGTTGGTCTGTTTCCAGGTACAATCCAAAGCACTGGTTTTGATCTGTAGAGCCTTATATGACTCAAGTCCACACTATCTGAAGGACCAGCTTCTCCCTTACAAACCTGCCTGTGTTTTGAGATGTGCTGGGGGGGCCTTCTCTCTGCCCCATTTGCCTCACAGCTACATCTTGCGAGAAGAGGGCCTTCTAGGAACCCCCTTCCCAGAGAACTTACTCTGGCACCCTCCCTACCCTTGTTCCACAGACAGGTGAAGACCTTTCTGTTTTGTCAGGCATTTGAGGACTTATTGTCTAGGCAGGATGGGGTGCGTATAACATGTGGATTTTCTATTTGTTATTTTTGTTGTTCTGTCACGTACTGTCATGTTTTACATGGTTTGAGTTTTTTATGGTTTCTGTTTTTAACTGATTTCAATTTTTTCGATAGTTTGATCACTTTTAACTTTTATATTTTGTGAATTTTTAACTATTTTTAAAATCTGTGAGTCCCAAACACTGAGGAAGAAGGAGGAGGAGGAGGAGGAGGAGGAGGAAGACAACCACTGAAATTGGGAAATGTTGTTGGCAGCCACAGCTTTGCAACTGCATGTAGCAGTATGTGACCTGAATGGACTGGTCTGGGAACATAATGCTATGGCAATGTTAGTTGTGCCCTGGAACCTGGGCAAGAACAGCTGAGCTGAATACAGGAACGACTGAATGTTTTTATAACCTAACAACAAGAAGAGGCCTAGAGAGAGGCCATATCAAAAAGATATAGCCTGAAATCATGGATTGGGGGAATGTACCATAAGGTTCCATACAGGCAGAATGACAATATATCTCCCTCTCCTGCATGCAAACTCTCTCTCTTAAGCTTCAGCAGCTCCCAACAGGGTTATTCACTATCTGAAAGACTGCATTGCCTTCTACGAGCCTGTCAGAATCTTAAAACCTAAAGAGGAAGGCTTTTTCTCAGTCCCACCACCATACCATATTCACTTGGTGAGGACATGAGAGGGCCTTCTGAGTGGCTGCTCCCACCCTCTGAAATTCTCTTCTGTGGGGGGCTCAGTTGGCCTTCTCCTTATTCTCTTTTTGCCAGCAGTCAAAGACCTTTTTGGTTAAACAGATTTTTAATATGTAATTGTTCACAAGTAAGCTTCTCATCCAGGGTGCATGCTTTTTTTAAACTTATTTATGCATCTTAAATAAATTCATACTGTTTTAATGTGATGATTTTAATTGTTTTTAAAATTTTATTGTTGGGTTCTAATTGATTCCTTTTGTGAGCTGCCTTGGGTCCTATTCTGGGAGAAAGGTGGCATATAAATTAAAAAATTAGAATTATAAATTCACTGGCTGGTAGAAAACTGTGCTGAGCTGGGAGAGAAATATCCCTCTATGTTCTTTTAGCTTGACTCACAGTAACCAGTATCCTCTGGGAGTTTGGGCGGCCCTCCTGAGACCCTGGAAGATAATACCATTGCCATGGGTCCAGCTATAAGTACATAGGCCATCTCTGCACTACACTGTTACAGTGCTATTATTCCCCTTTCAACATCCCATGGAGTCCTGGGGTTTGCAGTTTAGGGAGGAGCATCTAGAATTCTCAGCCAGAGAACTCTTTGGCCTCAGGAAACTACAAACCCCAGAATTCCACAGGAGGTTGAAAGGGGAATAATAGCACTGTAACAATGTAGGGCAGAAATGGCCATAGCTGGATGCTTCTCCATCCCTCCCCATGCTGGAGGATGGGGGCTGGCTGCTGCAGCTCCAGAAATGATTTGGGAGAAGTTTGGTCACTAGAAAATTCCGAATTCCATCATGCCCAAAAAACTGAGTCACACACCTTTGTAAGTTACTACCAGGATGCCAACTGGAGTTGGCAAACACTGAGGAAGGTTTATGAGGCTGCTAGCATAAAGAAAGAAAATTAACCTAACAGAGCCAACCGAGCATTGCTGAACATTCAAACACCCAGCTGAAGAAACATTTTAATACAATATAAAATCAGGACAAAGCACATCGGGTCCTTTATCCACGGTGATGTTTTGGGCTGAGTTTTGAGATGTCTCTAACCTGTTGCCTCCCCATAAGTAAGAAGGGCAAATAGAAGATGAGGTACTGCCTTTCTCCTTTTTCTTCCTCCAGTCCAGACTGGTAGCCAACATAGTAAATTCCTCTTGTAAACATTCACCAAAGTGGATGATAGAGAGGTGGTGTACATGGCCAGTTATACATCCACCACCACCACCACCACCAAACAGCATGCATCATCAAGAAAGAAGACAGATTTCAATAGAATTTATAAAGTGGGTTGTAGGGGCTTAGCTGGGGACGGAAGCAAAATAAGGACACTGTCCTTCCAAATAACAATTTCACTCCAGTGATTTTTTTCCTTCGGTCTCCAAATTTTTACCATTGCAGAGTGAGACACCAAGAGTCACCCACTCCTAGAACTGTTATATCTGCTGTGTTTGCACTCCCTCGGTAATTTTGCCTGTCTCTTTTCTGTAGATGTCTAAACTGGACCTCTAAATGCTCAACTGGAGTATTAAGTTACTGTAGTGCTAAAATTTGAGGACTGAAGGATAATTACATGTGGGAGAATTCTTATTTGGAGGCAATGCCCTCGCTCCCCTTTGCAACTGTACACCTCATGCGCACTGCAGAGGCCTTCAGGGACTATTCTTCTGTGAGATGAGGACATGGGTGGATCGGACACAGGGCTAGCCTATCTTTCACTTTTTAAGAAAAGCATAATTAATCCAGCCCCAGCTGCAAACTAAAATTATAAATGTCTCTGAGTAGGAAGGGAAGGGAAGTGGGATTACCTCCACTTTGTTTATAGCAGGATCGGGCAACTATGGACCAACTTTTGCCCCCACATCCCTAAAGTGGGCCACACCTTATGATTTCTGACTGAAAATTGGACTACATTCAGCCCCAAAGTGCCTGAAAGTCTACTTTTGGTTTATACTTCTGGGCTTTCCAGCCAATTTTTGGCCCCAAGTCAGCATGTCAGGGTGGGGGTGTTTCTAAGGCAAACACCGTAAATGCTTTGTTACCATTGACTTTATGCAATACCCCACCCCCCATAAAAGGGGTGATCTGGAGTCTTTTGGATATACAAGGTGACTTGGAGTCCTACAGAAAAGGATTTGAGGGCTATACCTGTCCTCCAACTGTTCCAATTCGGCAGAGACAGTCCCAATTAAATGTCATCTCATTTTTTCAGCTGCTTTGAAAATGTGCCAATTTATTATTTCTCTTCCACTTTCCAACTTTGTCCTCAGCTTACTTCCCTTGGTACAGCTTACTTCCCTTGGTACTTCCCTTACTTCCCTGAGTTGAAAGTACAAAAGTGGCTTGTACTCAATTTAACTCAGCAAGAGAGGAGGAGAGGACAGAAGGGGGCAGAATCTTACTCCACTAAATAGGTTCAGGCAAAAACAAATTGCTTCAACCTCTGCTGGCTTACATGTGATTTCTCATTAATAACTTTTGCCATTTTGTCCACACTCTCGGTTCATACATGCTTGGCCACATGTGATCCCATTTTTTATCTGTGTAATATTGGAGGGTATGGTCCCTCAGGCTGCACTTTTCCCATCCCTCTTTTATAGGAACAATTGCAAGGAGAAAGAAGTGGCTGCCTTCATAGCTTGCCTGTAGGGGAAGCTGTTTCTTTCTCTCTTTTTTCCCTGTACAATTACGCTTGAGAAGTAAACAGAAACAAATCTCCAAAATTCCAACAGGTATTTAACGTCTCTGTTTACACCATGGAGGAAGCAGCTCAATTCATCGGCTGTATTGTTTTCCCTTAGGCTTGGTTTAATTGTGTGGGTTGATTTTTTTTTTAAATATAGATTAGCAACTATTGTGTCTCAAACTTTTGACTCAATAACCAGTAGAAAACACCTGATGATACTATATGCATTGCAAATATTCCACTGTTCATCACCCATCCAAGAGGAACCTCTCACACTCTGTTAGGGGTCATTTTAGGCACAAACTTCCTCTGGTCAGGGTTAGATGAAGAAGGAGAAGCCAGATTATGTGATTCCCCTCTCCACTGGAGCTAGATGTGCTGCTGAGGGTCTTATGTGGGGCAGTTACTCACTTTTAAAAAGAGACCCAAAGGTCCATATGGGCAACTGTCAAAGGTTGGGGGGCACAGTAGCCCCTCAGGACAACTTGGAGGGCTGTACAGTATGTCCCTGTGTCTCTGCTCTAAAAAAAAAATATCAAAATTTTGCTCCCCAAATGCCTTCTTGAGGATATAAGGCGCATTTTCACCATGTTTTTGGGCCCTTGTGGCCCTTGTGTTGCTTCCTGTTCACTTTGTCCTATCTCAGACCAAGCAGCACAAATGATAATTCAAATGAAACAAACTTGAACAGCTCCCACATCATTACTTACTTTCATTCTGTAACCACAAAGGTCAAAAATAAAGTCCAACAGAATTCAAAGGCAAGCAAGTCCAAAGTCAGTCAGGGTAATCCAGAGTCAGACACAGAGTTCAGCACAGCATCCAGCAAACAGAGAAGCCAGCTAAGCTCTGACAACTCCTGGAGGGGAAGGACAGCAGCCATATAGGTCAGCCACCTACTGCAGCTGTTGCCTGAATAACCCTTGCCAATTATAAACTCTCTGGGATCGATGTAGGTTTTCTCTTTATTGTCTGTGCTTGGTAAAGGTGGATACAGGTAAGTTATCTTCTGTGTCTGAAGCAACAGGACACTCTGCTGGAGCTGGCACCGTCCTCTGTTCTGTTTGTAGCACTGTAACCTCTTCCTGTATAGCAGGTCCAATCATGCCCCCTGTTTCAGGCTCCGACTCAGAGTCCATGTTCTGGAAGAAGGGCATGACACACTTCCCTTTTTTTAAGGGCTTTTCCTGTGCCTAAAATGGCCTATATAGTAGTACAGCCTTGTTTTTTCACAGTAGCTGGCCAGACAGTCCATTTCCACAGTACACTGTTACAGTGCTATTCTTCCACTTCCAACATCCTGTGGAATTCTGGGGTTTGTAGTTTACTGAAGCCCAAGAGCTCTCTGGATGAGAATTCTAAATGCCACTCCCTAAACTGCAAACCCCAGGATTCCATAGGATGTTGAAACTGGAATCATAGCAATATAACAGTGTAGTGTGGAAAGGACCATATCCTGGTGAGAAGCCCACAAGAAAGTCATGAGGACAACCCCACCCTCCTGGTTATGTTCCTCAGCAACTGGGAAACACTGCCACACTGCCTTTCACACCTGAGGTACTACATAGCTATCAAGACCAGTAGCCAATCATAGTCTTCTCTCCTACTAACATTGTAATTAAATTTCAAGGAAAAATATTGCCAGTCGTAATCAGTGTTAATGGAGATTTTGCTAGAATCTGGTGTGTAGCTACTCACCCACCTACCCACCACCAAGGGCCTTGCTATCCTGGTTCCTAACGTTAATTGTAGATAGGGAATGTCAGAAGGAGGGCGGGGGAGAGAGAGAGAATAAAAGCAAGGACAGGAATATCAACTCTTCTCACCCAACCAAGCTGAATGTAGAGAGAAAACTGATTTATAATGAAAGCAATAACATTGCCTGCCATTTTTCTCCCTCATAAAATTCTGTAGGATAACAGGCGGGGAGAGGAAAACAGTAATGAATAGCAGGACTATCGGTGCTAAATTAAATCACAAAATTTTTGCTAGCTGCTGATCCAGCAAGAGAGGCTATCTTGTTGTTTCGTCTTGGTACTGAATACAAGGAATTAAATAGGCAGCAGTGTCTTGGGTGGATCCATCCCTTCACCTGCCTCTTCCTTTCTCCTTATAGTGTTTGCTGAACTCACCTAGAGAGGATTGCTAGATTATTTACTCTCTTTTTCACTGGCCTGTGGAATCCTGGCCCCAAGAGTCTTGGCATTCTCCATGGAAAGCAATATGATTATTTTCGTTAAGAGAGTGGTATGTGAAATGGCTCTTTCTCCTTCCTGACTGTAACCCAGCATGTGGCAATGGCAGCTGGGAAACAGCATGGAGGCCGCTCACTGGGCAATTTAACAGCTGTCAGAGCCACAAAGATAAACAAGGCTGGGGCGGGGAGGAGTCTAAATATGAGTACACGCTGGAAATTTACTGTTGGCTGCCTTGCTTGAAGGACAAAAAAAGGAGGCTAAAAGTTCAACAGAGTTTCAATTTCAACTCCATTCAGATTTTGGAATACAGTAACTGTGAAGAGTTTTAGCCTTGAAAAACTGACAATACGCAATGCATTTTGCTCTTTTGAAAAGGCATCAAACAAGCAAAAAAAAAAAAAAAGCCTGACTACAATGAGGAAATACACCAAGAACAAAGAAACAAGGAAAGAAAAACCTAGCTAGAAAGAAAGAAATTCATCATGATAATCCAAAACTCATGGTTCTGTTCAGTACTATGTAGAGTTGCAATTTCAAAAGGACAGAACAGGATCTCAAACAATACTAAAAAAGATGACTTGGAAGATCAAGGGGTCAGGGGTGGATAGAAAAAACAAAGCCCTGGGTCACACGTGCTTCCCAAGAGTGTTTTTTCCTACCCCTCAACCCTTCTAGGCTCCCTGGATCACCCTTTTCCTGCACCTTTACAAGTAGCAATTCACCTTTTAGATAGCTTCCAGACCTCACTCTCTTGCACTGTTTAACATTAAAAGAAATTCTCTGTTGATAGTTGTGCAATCTGTGCAGCCCTGGATGGTTCCAGGTGGAAAAAAAAAGCCCACTTTTGTTGTGTACCTGCTCCACCAGGTTGACTTAAAACATAAAACACTCTTATAGGTTCCACTGTAGCACCGTGCAACCAGTGCTGGATCCCAGCTGAATGTGAGCAATTATCCTTTTAGGCCAGTTCATAGATCCAAATGTATCCCCACCCAGTTCTCTGTGCTGCTGCCTTAGAGGAATAACTAATCAGATTGTTCCAAATTATACCCTAGGATGAACACAAGCAATCATTTGCCAAGTGGTAGAAAGCCAGCATGGTATAGTGGTTTGAGTGTTAGACTGTGACCTTGGAGACCAGGATTCAATTCCGCACTCAGCCACTGAAACCTACTGAGCAGCCTTGGGTGCATCACACACTCTCAGCCCCAGAAAACCCCATAATAGGTTTTGCTTTAGGGTTGCTGTCATCTGGAAACAACTTGAGGACAGTCAGCAACAATCCTCCATGCTATGTGCATCAGCACTTGGTAAGACTGGTAAAAACGTAAAAGAGTATTTCAACACAGGACAGTACTTATCATGACTTTTCATTGGACAATTAAAAAACAATAATGGTGCCACCATGTAAGCTCTGGCAAAGGATTATCCAAAGGTCAGTGAAGCAGAAGAAGCAAGCAGAAACTGGGAGTGGCTACAGAAGAAAAAGTGAAGTTGCCCATTCCAGGAAGCCGTTCAACATGAAGTTGACCTTGATTCCACTAACGTATTGAACAACAGTGTAGTAGCCTCAGAAGACCAGAGAGGTGTCTAAGATCCTTGCCACCACTGCATCTCTGACATTTGCAACTTAGGCCCTTTTCGCACCTTACCTCTGTCTGGTGCAGTCGCACGGGGATCACACGAGCAGCCTCTTGCATGAGGCTCTCGTGTCCCCACTGCTTCATAGAATCATAGAATCATAGAAATGTAGAGTTGGAAGAGACCACAAGGGCCATCCAGTCCAACCCCTTGCCATGCAGGAAAGCCCTCAAAGCACTCCAGCTCCACTCAGCTCCACTCCAAAGCACTTCAGCTCCACAGGAGTTGCCTGCCAGCTGGCAGGTAGCATGAAGGCTCTGCCTCTTCCTTCTGCAGCACAGCCGGGTATTTTCCCAGGCTGCGCTGGGGGAGGAAGTGGAAGGGCCGTGGCTCTGGAGCTCTGCACACAAGGTAAGTGCGTGTGGGGTCCCAGAGTGATGAGCAATCACGCACCATTTTTGGCTAAAGGCCGAAAATTATATAGTGCACGATCGACGCCTGCCGGCCCCAGCAGCATCACGTGATTGTGAGGACATCATCTGAAACAATCCTCGCAATTGCACAACACTCCAAAGGCCCTTTTGCATGAGAAATGCCATGCGAAAAGGGCCATAGACTCGTGAGTATCGGATCTATGGAAGTAGCTTCAGAACGTGCAAGACTTCTACATGGTACATGGAGGAATTCTCCATCTATTGTGCTGTTGTTTTGTGCCTTCAAGTCATTTCTGACTTATGGTGACCTAAGACAAAACTATCACAGGGTTTTCTGGTGCTGAGAGTGTGTAATATGGCCATGGTCACCTGGTGTGTTTCCATGGCTCAGTGGGGAATTGAACCCTGGTCTCCAAGGTCATAGTGCAATACTCAAACTACTACACCACACTGGATCTCCATCTATACTTTCATGATTATTGCCTGACCCCACAGGATTTTTTGTGCATACACCACAATATAAAAATTTAATCTGAGGAGAAGAACTGAATGGCAAGGTATTAATATTCACTTTCAACATCTGGGAGGAACAAACTGAATAGGAAATGCCTTGGGTTCACCGACAGAGTCTCTAACAGACTTTTCATACCACCTTTTCACCACTGACACAAAAGAATCTACTACGGGTGATGAAAAATGTCACTCCAGAAAGGAAACAAGCAGCCAGAGCAATGGTCAACATTTATGTAAACGGATGAAAATCTTAAGATATTGTCTCTCCATGGTAAAATGGTTATATGATCCCTCACCTGCCTCCCTGAAGATGAGAAAGCAGCTTGAAATAGGGTGATTTGGAACAGGAAAAGAAACGGTTAAGCAGCTTCATTCTTTCTCTCCCCTTCCCATGGTCATTAATCAGTTTCAGTCTCCAAACCCATTTTCCACTAAAACCCTGGTAGATAGAAATAGAATCACTTCACTAAGCACCCACAGTGAGGAGGGTGGCCTTGATGTCTGGGAGAGGAGCAGCGGGAGAGATGTCAAGAAGGCCCCCAGTGCACTGCAGAGCTAGAAAAGTGTCTGTGTGTGTGTGTGTGTGTGTGTGTGTGTGATGATCTCAGGAATCAGCAAGTCTTGCTACACTTTATAGAGCACCAGCAGAGGTGTTCTGAGTAAAACCGTACATCTCTGCCTGTCAATTCTGTCACAGCCTTTTCCACCAGCTGCCTTTTTAAAAGGCACAAAACATGGAATGGAGATCAAGGTGACTAGGGGAATAAGCCCCTTTCTTCTTACCTGTATTTTTTAAAGGAGAGGCCCATATGCTGCTTCATCTGCTGTAGCCCATGGTAGTCTGTGTAAATGAGATCGAAGGGCAAAGGAACTGTGAGCGGACAATTACCCCGTCCAGGAGGCACTCCTAAGTTGCTAGAAAAAACGATAAAAGGTTTAAGTACAAAGAGTGGGGTGGCCATAGGTTCAAAGACATTGGTGTGGGGCAGCCTGATGCAAACCTCCCCCATTTGCCTCCCCATTGTCCAGGCTGCCAAGGGCTTCTGGGAGTTGAAGTTCCAACTATTTGCAGGGCCAAAGTTTCCACATCACTCAGGTATACAGACTGACCAAGATTTGCCAGCATTTCTGGTAAGAGAGGCTTAACTGGAGATTTCCTGCATGCAAAATGTATACTCTGTCACTGCACTGTGGCCCTTGCTGATAAACCCAATTATGTCCACTTCTTTGCAGAACCCAACTGTACCACCGGTCCTCATGGTGCATTTTTTGGCAGTACATCAGCATGTTAACTCAGGTGCAGACATCGGCACAGTTACTGCAAAGAAAGCTTCACTGAACTCAGGAAAACCTACATCTAAGTCAACATGTGTTGGACAGAACTGTTAAAGTAATCTCAGAAGCAGGAGGAGGGATTTCCTTCATGTCACTACTTTTTGATTATTCACAGGCTCTTTCTTTATGTAAAAAAGCAAACATTCTCCACCCAGTTTCCCCATATTAGCCCTCAGTTAGCTTCCCCCCTAACTCTTCTCTGCTGGCCATCAGTACCATCAATACAGTCCATGGCTCTGCTGGCTAAAGCTAATGAGAGCTGTAGTCTAAAACATAATAGTGGATGAACATGCAGTTTGCCATAGGTTCAGCTCTGCTGTAAACAATACTGAGGTAACAAGACTATAAGACTATAAGGCAACTTCCTGTGCTACGTTAGCTCTGCTATTGCCCAGAAGTTCAACTCACCCATGAGTCACTCCTGTGAGGATGAATTAAAAATCAGTGCTGCCTGATGAACATACCTCACAGCATCTCCACCTTGCTGCAGCCTGCATCACTATTGCTCTGACTTCTTCCTCCCCCATCTGTCTCCTTCTCAACTCTGTGCTTGGCTAACCAGGTCAACTAAATGATTGTCAAATTTGGGATAGTTCTCCTCTAGACAAAGTGCAGTAGAAACAGCAAATACATCAGTCAATTTGGATAGACAATATGAAATAAGAGATCTGGGCCACCACTTCTCCTTACATTGTCTCTTCTAAGATGATCATGATCATGATCATGGTGATGACGGTGATGATTTTATATCCTGCCTTTTCCCCAGTAATGAGCCTCAAGGCTGCTTAACAACTTATTAAAAATAGTATGGATGAGACAACTGTTCCTTATTTATTCATTCAGCTATGTACTGGACACTGTATCTGTAGGCACAAAAGCACAGCCAGATAACAGCAGTGACTGATGGCTTCCCACATTCAGGGCATGGTGAATCTGCTCTGAGTTTTAATCTGAACTTTAAAGGAGAGATCCAAAGCACTGAGCCTATTCTGGGGATAGGATTCAGCACCTTGGATACTTCATTTAAAGTTTGGGTTGGAACCCAGAGCAGATTTACTCTCCCTCTGAGTTGGAAGCCACCAGCTGCCATTGGCAGAGGAATGGTTGCTGCTCCCTGCATCTCATGTTCTCTTAGCCCAGTTCCTGCAGAAGAAGATGGTGGAGGGGGAAGCAATGTGGTTCATTTATCATTTTGGAAAGCAACACTGTTTTAATGTACAGTATTATCATGTTGCCTGAGTTATTTTGATCAATTGCATTTTTGATCTTGCTCCATCATAACATGTTTTAGAAGTGCTTTCCTGATTTGTTCCCCTCTCACATTTGATGGTTAAGTTCTACTGCGTGAGGGCAGGGAAAGGACCTTCTTAGCTCTGGCACACAAATGCGGAACGCCCTCCTCTGGGAGGTCTGATTGGCATCAGAGTTGGTTTCATTTAAGTACCTAGAAAAATTTGGCTATTCACAAAAGCCTCTCACCTTCACTGATTTACTTCAGATGCTATGTGCAGGGGTTCCAAATTGTTTTAATCTTCTAAATCTGATTTAACTTATTAATCTGTTTAATAGGGTTTTAGGCTATTTACATTATTTATGGTGATTTAAATTGTTTAACCTGTTAGTATTGATTTTCTCTGCAAGCTGTTGAGATCTTTTGATATAGGGTGGAATATTTTAATAAAGAAATATACTGAAAACAAAACAAACAAAAACTCACTCAATTTATAGGCCTGAGTCAATAAATTTCCTGATGGTTCCATCTCCTAATGCCAGCTCTGCACAGCTATGATCACTGAACTTGAACAGTATAAATGGGGTCAGGTGTGAAAGGAAGATCAAGATGTGTTTAATCCTTTCCAGCTTAATGTGGAAGAGCTCACGTTTAGCCAAAGCTCACACAGTGGGCAGGGGGAAGGCCTATAAACTGAGATTCAGTCCAGGCAATAAAGAGGAGCTGTTAGCAGGTGGTCCATCTGCCTACTGAAGAAGTGTTCATCCTACTTTAGATGGGGTTGTATCACCTTGGAAACAGAAGGACCGTAATTTTGGGACTGCTCACAGATACAAAAGGCCTCGATGAGATAGTGCCTTTCATTACTTTTGGATGATATACCACCCACTAGGAATGGAAGGAATATTCATAATTACTAATTCCCAGGTCAAAAACCAGATTCCCAATGTGCCAGAAACTCTATCAGGAAGAATAATAGACTGGCTAGAAGTCTGTACAATTTTCTCCTGGTATTTGAATGTCCTGAAACATTGTAGAGAAATTACACATTCTGTAGAGAAAAATACACACATGGTGCAACCCCCCCCTTCATTTTCTGCATGGAAAATGGGTTTTCTACACAGGAAAAAATGCCTTCCTGCACAAGAAATCTGTTTTCTACAGGTATTTTGCGCACACACACAAAAACATATGATTTTCTCCACAGAGTAATTCCTCTGCACTACTATGGAATCTTCACATATGGGAAGAACACTATGGAGGAATATTCATTTTCTCCTGCAGCACAGAGAAAACTACCGTAATGATTTGTCCTCATGTACAAGGATGAACTAGTCAAGGATTTACATCCATATCCACCAAACCACGACCAGGACAGCAAAAACTTGGGTAGCTGGTGACTACCAGAGAAACAGCCATCTAAGTAATGCCCTCCCCATGACAAGCGCCAGCAGAATGCCTTCCCAAATGAGAGCCACCCAATCTCATTAATTAATACCATTAACACCAAGAATAAGACTAAGGCCTTCCTCTTCCAGTTGGTGCTCAGTTCTTGATTTTTATTGTCCTCTTTGGATTGTTAGATGTTTATTCTGACTGGAGGCAGGGAGAGTGGATCCTGAAAGTTGTAGTCCAGACACTTATTTCTCCGAGCTCTGCATTTAGCATTCATTTGAGGGCCAGTGGTCAAGCACCACAGTTCTGCCAGACACTAAAAGCTAATGAAGGACCACCCGACATTTTGAAGCAAGCAACAACAAGCATATTCAATTTACGGCGCCTTGGCTGAGGATAAGTGCTTGCAGCTGCTTCATTGCTCATGTCACAAAGAATATAAGTTTCGGCACCATGTAGAACAGAGAAGTCTGGCAGCGGCGAGGATGAGCTGTGGTGTGATTGCTTGTAATTTAAGTTCACTTTTATGGGCAATGTTACGCTAAGTGGCTGGCCAGGAAGATGACATGAATAGAAAGTCTCTTGCATCTGACAGCAACCTTTAAAAAAAAGAAGTCACATAAATAAAATGACACAACACAGAAGAGCTCAGATGTCTATTATGGAGTAGCTTGGGTTTTTCAGGTGTTTTGTGAGTGTCTGGTAAACAGGAGACATTTAATACTAAAGAACAAAGGTACACAACCCAAAGAGGAAAGGACTTCTTAGAATCAGAATTTCAGCGCAGAACAGGATTAAGCCCACTTGTGCAGCAGGGGGAGGGGGTGTAGGTCAGCTCAGAAAGAAGAGGATGAGCACTAGGCAAGATACCCATCACTATCATAAACAGACTTGCTGGTGGAAAAGAAGGCTCCATAAATTCTCCCATGGATACCTGTTGGAAATGGAGCAACACCGATAGCAATAGCAACATGGTGCTTTGATGGTATATTCCTGCATGACAGGAGGTTAGACTCAATGGCCCTTGCGTTGTCTTCGCACTCTTATGATTCAATGATTCTATGATTCTCTGAAGAGACAAGGGTTAAAAACTAAGGACTGAATAATCCCTTGTCTCTTCCCCTCACAATATGACATTACCATATGCACACACTGCAGTGAATTAAGACCCACTAGCTTTACAAAAGACCTGCTCCTAGTAGGGATGAAAACATTTAGAACTTTTGATATGGTCAGTTCAGGTGATAACCTTCATTTGAAGATGGTGAGACAACTTTTTCTTTTTTTTCAGTGAAGAAATGGATTGGCTGTGAGATTTATACTTTGGATAAACTGACCGGTCCAGACTAAGAATTTTAGCCACCTTCAGTATGGCATTCTTGTTATCAGTTTCCCATGGGTGTAATGTGGCCCTTTTAACAATTGCAATACTTTTTGCTGTCTTTATACATAAACCGTCAGCTCTGAATGCTTCAGCCATCCTGGGTATGTTAGAAACATTAATCATATCCTCAGAGAAAATGAAACCAACAAATTTATGTTATATATGTTTGTTGAAAAGCTTCACATTTGATATTAATGAAGTTAAAATGAAGTGAAATAAGAGGATTAGATTGTCCCATGTAAAATTCACCAATGTAAAACTGTCCTAGCTTCAAAACTTAAAATCTCTTTAGATCTAAAACGATATTTGGTCCAGAAAATAAAAAAAGATATCTCAGATGTACTGGGTACCATTATGCTTTTTCAAAAAGAAATTGTCTGCTTCAACTAAATGTTGCTGATATGCTGTCAATAATGCTTCCGTGTGGCATACGATGTGGACATGTTCAGTGATTACTAGTTTTTGATAAGATGTGCTAAAACATATTAATTTTATATTAAAAAATATTTGGCATTTGTAGATATGTATCTATGTATGTTCTTTTAAATGACATTCCTGTGATGTGAAATTTAACTGAGGTTGTTGAATCTCACAAGCTGTTAGTGTTGCAAAAAGACTTACACTTCAAGGCTGGAAAGATAAATGCTCACCATCACCATCTACCATCCTTTAGATAGAAGATCTTACTGCTTTAGCTATACATGAACATGTATTTTGTAGATATGAACTTCAAGAAAATGCAGTTTTGGAAACATGGTCAGCCTTTGTCCATATCCTACAGAGTTTTCTCTTATTTCTTTCCTTTTCTCATTCTTTTCAGATTCTTTTCTTTGTATTCATACTTTAAAAATCCAATATAATTTTTAAAAATATCCCAACATAGCTGTCCTCTTCTGAACTCCCATTGAGGGTGTAACTTACAGTGACGGTAATGCTGGTGATACAAGCAGCATAGTTCAAAAACCAGTCTGTTTTTTAAAAATTAAATAGCAGGCTTGCAGGGGACAGGTTTGATATTTATCAACACTACAGCATAGGTGGAGGTAAGGTTTAAATTCTACATCCTTACTGTATGTCCTGAGTGTTTATAACATAACAAACTAAATAAGCTTATAGACCATGCTTACTGTCTAAAGATGCAAAAACACTCACTTAGAAAAGGGGGATTGCAACTGTCCTTTGAACAGTAATTAACAGTAATTGCAATAATTGTACAAGGGCTGCAAATTAATCAAGTGCAGTGTTTGTATTCTTATTGTTGCACAGACTCTAGAAAAGGAGAGAGGGAACTCCACTAAGCTCCTACTGCTCCAAACTTATAAAGCAAAATGGAACCACTAAGAACCATACAGTAAACCCCACTCAGGAATTATCACCTAGAAGTATAGATTAAGACAGCTGTTAAGGTTGAGTCCCTTGCAGGAGTAACTTAGGCTGCACACAACCTGCCCCATGTGCATTTCCTTGAGGATAAAATGCACTGAACACTTAGAGAAGACTCCTAAGTAGACACTGTGCTTGTATAAAAGTTCACAGGCAAGGGCGATTGAATGATAATGGAATGAGAGAAGTAATTTGCCCTTCCCTTCACTATGTCCTATCATAGCTGTTGTGAAGGCCTCACTGGAAATTGCAGATCACATTGGAAAGTAGTTTGTCCTGACATCCATGGCTCTAGAAAACATCTATACCTTGAATAAGTGCTTCACTGAGCAAAGGGTTGGCTTACTTCCTATAGCCAGAGAATGAAGGTGAGAGCTTGCAACAGCCATTTTTATTCTGTGTACTGGATATATATTTTTCCAGGTTTTTTTTTCCATTCTGGATATGCTCATGGCTGTGATTTTAGTGTGCCTCTGATACGCAAAAAGACTGTATTTGTATTTTAACATTTAAACTCTTAATTTCTCCAAAATTTAAAATTCATTTTCTTTTGTTCTGTAGTTGTAATGAAAGCATAATCAATAGAGAAGAAAACCTATCTTTAATTGGTATAAACTGCTAACAGCATCAGGATGAGGCAACCAAAGTGACTGCAGCAAAAATTTGAATTGTTGGTGGGCGTTACATTAAAAAAAAAACCCAAATATAATGTTGTATGTTTTTTTCATTCTTTACTTTGCTGGTTGGATTTATTTTTGCTGTTTTAATGAAGTGTATTCTGTTTTCACTGCTTTGAAAATGCACTTGCAAATAGGCAATGACCTGCCTCCCAGACTTGAGCCCAGATCCCATTTTAAAAATGGTTCTGGAGGCCCTGCCTTGTTGTATATCTTACCCCTTCCCAAAGTGTGGTGTTCCAGCAGAAGACAATGTACGGTAATTGAAGTACAAGACATAGTTTTTTCTTTAAAAGACTAGCTGCTCTATGGGGCAGAAAATGGAATTTCCATTGCTTCCTAAAAGAACCATTTGGCTTTTGTAGGGGGAAGCTGTCACAAAAAAAAGAAGAAAGGTAACAATCCTCATTGACTTTCAAGAGTTAAAGGGCACACACAATCAATGGTGTCCTACAGGTAATATAAAGTGTCATCAGCCATGTAGGCATTTTGACAATTACCTGATCCGTTGCCTGTCTGTCTGCTTGCCTGCCTCTCCCTGGCCGTTTCCTCCCTAGGCTGTCATAGTGCTATTATTGCACTTTCAACATCCTCTGGAATCCTGGGGTTTATGGAGTTGAGAGAGGGGCCTTTAGAATTCTCAGCCAGAGAGCTCTTTGGCCTCAGGAAACTACAAACCCTAGAATCTCATAGTATGTTGAAAGTGGAATAATAGCACTATAACAGTGTAGTGCAAAAATGCCTTCATTCTCTCTTACACAGCGAGAGTTATAGATGGGAAATTTTAATCCCAATAGTTGAAGTAGAGAAGAAGTCTTGACCCAGAGTTGGGTTTGAGGAGATGATGAGGAATGAACATGAACACTGACTGGATCAAAAGGTCTGTTTAAAAAGTCACAGTGCTTATTATGAAGCTTTTAAGATTAGTTTCTGTTTCTGTTACATGGAGGAGGATTCAACTGTGAATTCTGAATTATTCTAGTGTTCCATCAGAACTGGCCCACATTACAAGAGTTCCTCAGAGATCAGATGCTTTGATGAGAAAACGTAAATTATGGTGGTGATGATACTAGTGTTTAGACATTTTTACATTTACAGCAAGCTTTGCTTCTTTCCTCCTTCCTCATTGCCAGATCTTTCCACTGACTTTATGAAGAGTTTGTAAATTTTGGAAAGTTTGTATTTTTTTTTTAAAATGAACCAAATCAACTTTTCATCTTTCCCCTGCATGGCATGTATGTGTCTGTACCTGCAGCTACATGAGTCTATATATAATTTAGGCTCAGTTCAGGAGTCTCAGCTGAATCATACAGACATAAACTGGTGAGTACATTGTACACGTTTCAGGTTCAGTTGCCTGCAGAGAATATAATTTTGTTACAAAGACACACAGTTGTCTCTTTCCCTCCCTCCCTCCCTCCCTCCTTCTGTAAAGAAAAAAAAAGCATCCAATGAGGCTGTATAGCCAATAGATGCAATTCAAGAAGATTGCACCAGGGGAAGTCAGGAAGGTTATCACTATCAAGGAGAAGCGAGATAACATTTATCTTTGCATTTCCAGGAGAGCAAGGGTAATCAGCTGGAAGCTCCCTGACCTACAAGGCAAAGAAATTTCAGCTACCTGGGGTTTTGTAATACTCAGAGGATTAAAAGTGGGAATCACAGAAGGTTAGCAGAGTAGCATTTCCTCTCCTTGACTGTGAAGAAAAGCTACAATGAAGCACCCGGCTGGATCGATGGTGCAACTACTGTGCAGTCACAGGAATTCTTGCTAATATGGGTTATGGGATGGGAGTGATTACAGTTGACATTTTTGACATCTTCACACATATTTTCTTCTGTTTTTTATTTATTCCTACACCTGCAACTTGCTGTAGTCCTGTGGATAGGGGAGTATGATAGGAGTGTTCATGAATTTGAATTATGGTCTTGCTAAGTAGCTTTTGGCAACCCACTGTTCCTCACTTTGTCACTTTCCCTTCTTGCAAACAATGCTGGATCTCTCTCTCTCTCGCTCTGTCACACACACACACCCATTTGTTTTTTCTTTGACATGAACTGTTCCAGAATGTGCATATTGTATGTATGCATCTCTCTCTCTCTGAAAAACTGGCCATACTGATATTTTATCTTGACCAGTTCATTTATATGTATAATTTATATGTGTAAGCATATTCACAGGCCTATGTAATGTGTGTTTCAGATTTCTTTCCAGCCAGTTGGTCTATATGTCTATGTATCTACTTTGCTTTTAAAGTACTTTGAAAATTAAAGGCACTAGATGAATGACATGGCTGGATGGACCCAACGACTGATGGAAAAATGGGTGCTCCTTCAAAAGCCAATCTATTTTAGAGTTTTAATTTGTCCACTGTAGTTTGGATGCAGCAGTTACCAGCCCCTGCTGCCCTGTGATTCATCTTACATGGATGACTCATGAGAGATACAGGATACAGGCTTCAGATGGACTTTCTTTATCATAACGGTGAATACAAATTGCATTCTCGTGGGTTTAACCATAAAAGCAAGGGCTAACTCACTCAATGGTATAAGATCAGCATCACTTCCACACTTTCCCTGGAGTAATGCTGATTGAACCATACTGTTGGGAGATCTGGCCCTATATGGGGCCTCTTGAATGAACGCTTTGTATTCGTGTGCCGCTGCCCATTTATCATTTGCAAGAGCTAATGCATTGTCTGAAATGGCAAAACCACCACTGAGTATTCTTTGCCTAAGAAAACCCTATGAAATTCATGGGGTCACTATAAGTCAGCAAGTAACATCAAGGCGTGTGCACACACATACACACACACAAAAAAATGCATTTTCACTTGAGCACTGATCTCAATTCAGCCTCCACCTTTGCATTTCCTTTCTACAGTTCCTCCTAATTTAAACATTTTTCATTCAAGCTTTCATCATCTGCCAGTTAAGTCAACTAATTTTCTACTAAACCCAATTTCACTCATGATTGGAGTGAAAACTTGGTAATTTTTCCTCTTGCCATGTACTATTAATGGCGCTTGAAATTATGCAAATAAAATTGAACATAAACACTTTCTTTGCCAAGAGCTCCACAGATTCATTTGGATGGGGAATAATAGCGATAGTACAGTCCTTGCATCCAGGGCCAGCCACTTCTGGAAACCTAATTTTTTAAAAAAAAAATGAAAAATTGACTAGCAAAATCTGCTTTTGATTGAATTCTCATGAATCCCCTTCTCCACAGACGCTACAAACCTCTTATGAGGATATCATTAATTAAAATTGCTCTGGAATGTGCTATAACAAAGCAAACAAGCTAGAGAGCATCTGCAAAATGAGGCTGGGTTGCGTTTATTAAATGCAAAATAACATGAATGATGGCTGACATTGTTTCCCCTTTAATTAAGCCAGTTAAAAGGCGCTGTGTTCACCTATCCAGCAACTCTTGCTAGTTGTTTTTGGACATCTGTCTCAAACAGCTGCCAATAGCCCAAAATAAATCTGCAGCAGGCTTTTCTCCCACTACTTTCCCCTTACTGGTAATTTAAGCAACCAAGAGCCCCCTGTTGAAGTTGATAACAACAGATTCTGATTACACCAGGCTATCATCACATCCCATTGACCTATCTTCAAATTAACCTGATTGGTGCTTCCAAATGACTGGTTCCTGAACTGAAACATCCAGCAGCCAATTGGTCTAGGGGGACCCCCACTTCCTTGCAGAGGACAGACAATATAGTCACATCAGCACTAATTGTATCTCTGTGGCCAGCCCTTCCTAATTATAAATTACAGTAACCCCAGAAGAAAGAAGAAGAAAAGACTCCAGATACTGATGACACTGAGTGCCCATTGCTATTTTTAATGGGAGGGAGAGGTCTAAGTTTATTATTGATTTAAAGTAGTTCTGTACCACATTCCTGGAACACCTCATGGCAGTACACCCATACCCACAATAAATCTAAAATAAGGGTTTCTTTCCCCCATTTGGGCAGAATGTAATTCCCATGACTTTCTAGTTGCCTTTCTCTCTGATTCATTGTATTCATCTTCTGGGGTCCATCTATCATATTGTTTGCCCCATAGTTCCTGGGTCCCTCTTTGCTTTCCACAGACAGAGGCCATTTCCACACAAGGATGCTCTGCTGCATTGTCGTACTGCAATTCCAGGTCCGGAAGGGAGTGCATCAGCAACGCTTCCCTCCACACCTGCTCACCCCCTGCAGAAGGGAGCACAACGGCCCTGCCTCTTCCTTCTGCAGTGCAGCTGGGCCATTGCTGCACTGGGGCAGGAAGCATCACAATCATGCTTCTGCACAATGGTAAGTACAGGAGCACCACACAACTAGAAGTGCAAAACAGATTTTTTCCGTTTTGCAAATATCGTGCGAGTCCGATGCTTTGTGACAGGATGGCAGTGGGGCGGGAACAACTGACCACTGTCAACCTGTCACAGAAGCGGCACAGAGACATTGTGTGGAAAGGACCAGATTGTGCAATCCTAAGTACCAACAATAAAATGTGGTTGTGCCAACTTTGCATGAAATCTCCTTCATGACATTTTCCCTGCAGGGAGCAGGAGAATAGCTGTCTTATTTAAGTGCTGCTGTTATGTGATGGTTGTGTGGAGCTTCCTTCTTCAAGCAACTAGTTATGGGGACGATGGAAGAGGAGTTTGCCCATGCTCCTCCACCATACACAGACAGTAGCAGCTGGTGGCTTCTGTGCCAATGGGGGTAGAGAATCCACTCTGGGTTTCAGTGTGAACTTTAAAGGAGCTATTCTAGGTGCTGAACCCCATCTCCCAAATGGATTCAGAATTTTAGACAGCTCCTTTGAAATTCAGGCAAAAACCTGGAGTAGATTCACTGCCCAATTGACATAGAAGTCAACAACACCATAGCATGCATGAATGCACACAGACACAGACACACACACCACTTGATATTGTTGTTTTGAAGCAGTTTCACCACGGAATAAACAGAGACATTCTATTTGTGCTGCATTTCATGCCTTCACAATCTGTCATTGGATCTAGCAAAAATGGTTAGAATGAATACTATTATATAATTATTCAGCAAAGAAATCCCACAATTACTGTGTAATACTTGTGCCTGGCAGGAATAAGATATCCAAATAGCTTTGGCACTTTGCATAGCCCCTTTAGAATTCAGACTAAACCCCCAAATGAATTAACTATACCCACTTACATGGGGATCCCAGCTGCCAAAGTAAATAGAGCGGAGCTTGTCAGTCAGGGCTACATTCCTTATTTGCTCCTGTGAAGCGCAGGCAAGTGCGAGCTATGAGTTGGGGTACTTCACCTGAGTCACAGGAGAAGAATTATACTGATTGCCCAGGCCCGTGGTGGCTCTTTTGTCAAGTGAAATGAAAGTTGCAGATAGAAGGAGATATTTCTTCAGTGAAGAAGGTTTGCAAAAGCTTGACGCTGTGTGCAATCTAGCATATTCCAAAACAGCTGTCTGTGCACCTCAACCATCCGTCATCCCTGGCAGAGACAGAGAGTGTTACTGCATCCCAAGCATGGAGTAAAATCCAAGTGAGAGGTGAGAAGGGGGAGAGAAATAAAACAGCCCTTCAGAATGGAAGTGGAATTTTAATGAATGCCTTCCACCTCCATGGCTTTCAGTCCATGCTTGATTCCCTCTGACATCTGCTCTGCAGCTTCTCCCTCTAGTGGGAGACCCATTTAAGGGACACAGCACTGACAAAAGATGACTGATAAGAGCAGGATGCTCTCTGCCTGTAAGTTCATGCAACAGCTTATTTAGAACAGAGGCAATTTTATAATGAAACTCGGTAAATAGAAATTTCTTCCCCAGTGCCAGGAACCTCCCTTGCTAAAAACAAAAACAATTAATATATTTTGTGGAAAAAAGAGGAAATTTAACAGCTCACTGATTCCTCTTTCCTTTTCCTTAAAGGGTCAAACGCAAAGGGGTCAAATGTGTTCACTTTCAAGAACGTACAATGGTATTGAGAAAGCTATCTAGCTTTCTCCCTTGTTCAGGAGCAGGGAGTCTGTCTAATGTACTCCAAAAAAGAGAGTTGTTTGTATATCTAAAAGGCAGCAAATTTTAGAATCACCCTAACCGGCAATGGCTAGATCAAAACAAGCATTCTATAATTTTGTTTCCCCTTTATGCATCTTTGACAAATACACCAAGGAAAGTTTGTTGCCATGGGGTTCTGGACAATAGACAGCCATACCTGCCAGTGGAGAAACAAGAGGGATCTGTCTGGTATAGATGAAAGGGCCCATGCAAGTGACTGTGGCGTCCTTTTGTAGAGAACAGGAATATCATCGGTCCTGCTAAAGACCACAGAAGCTTTGATTGTGTCTGCTTCTTTTTATTTCCACATGTCTGCATGTAAAGTGGGGACGTGATAAGGCTCTTGCTTTAAAAGGAACTGAGTGCACAGGGGACAGTAATCTGTATATTTCCCTCATCTTACTGCCTCTCAGCTCATTGTTCTAGATGCTTTTTTCCTTCAGAGCTCACTCCTGGAATCAGAATGCACAAATACATGTGGAGGACTGCATGAGGAGATGCATACATACAGAGGACTGCGGTGGTGGGGAGGTAAGAGAGGCTCCACAATTTGAAGGAGTTATTTTTGGCCTCCAGCTCCTAGAATATCCCAGCCAGAGTGGTCAGTGCCTGCACTACCTAGAAGTTTCTGGCAATCCAAACAGTAATTTCTCCAGGATCTGGGATGATTTAGTGTTCATCCCTTATATGTTCATTTCATTCACCACATTATAGGTGAACAGTGTTCTGTTCCACTCATGTCCTACATATGGCCTTCTCATAAGCAAGTAGTTGGCCACTCTCTGATCAGGATGCTGGACTGCAGAAGCCTTTGGCCTCATTCAACAGAGCTCTTCTTGTGTTTGTAAAAAGGGAAAGACATGGATAATAGCCCTGTCACTTCTAATTTGACCTCAGGGTCAAAATAGATGGGAAGTTAAATGTGTCTCTGACTCCCTCACTTGGGATTTTCCTCCTTTAAATACTGAGAGCAGTCAAAGAGAAACCTGATCCAGATCAAGATCAGAGTGCAAACAGAGGGAAATTAATTATTTTCCAACTGGAAATACCACCTTCTGGTTGAAGTACCTGCTCAGATGAACAATTTTCTGTACAGGCACACAAAAGGGTTAACCCACTCATTCTTCCATGACAATGCCTCTGTTCCTTATTGCTCCTCAGCAATAAGAAGAAGAAGAAGAAGAAGGAGGAGGAGGAGGAGGAGGAGGAGGAGGAGGAGGAGGAGGAGGAGGAGGAGGAGGAGGAGGAGGAGGAGGAGGAGGAGGAGGAGGAGGAGGTTATTTTAAAACTTTTGAGGGGGGAGAGGGGAATGAAAAATCCCAACTGTGAGATTTAACATTAAGTCTAATTAGACAAATGCAAATGATAGTTGTCTGGATGACAACTCCCATAATTCCATTCAAACTGACCATGCTTGCTGGGGCATGTTGGAAGTTGTAATAAAAAATAAAAAAAAATCCCCCACGCACCCACCCAAGCTCTGTCCTTAAAAGAAGTAGAACAGAACTACTATTCAGCACTAACAATCTTTGGACAGCTCCCAGTCCTGTCAGAGAGGCCTTCGGAACCACAATAATGAGTCACAGATTTATGCTGGCATAAAAGGAAAAGAAGAGAAGAAGGAAACTAATCTAACAGCACCTTTAAGACTAACTGATTACTGATTTATGTTGGGTTTCTCAGGTGCTAGATGGCCATTTAATGCAGTCCAGCACCTACAGCTAATACTATCAATCCAAAGTAATGACTCTTCACATGATCATCATAAAATCTTTGGAATGCAAAACTAGGAAAGGACTGACAATTCAGCTAGTCTTACACATCCTACATGACATTAGGAAGGACCCTTCACACAGAAGGCTTCTACCATGCTGCACTGTTGAACAAAAGAATAGCCTATAATAATCTGTTATTGTGTCACAAGCAAACAAAGGCACTTCAGCAAAGTGCAGTCAAGAGGTAGGAATGTAGGAAATCTGTTTCATACAGCTACGATACGTAGTTTACATAAATAAAAATTCTGCAGAGCGGCACAAAAGAACCATGAGATATATTTTGTCTCTCTCTGTCTGTGTAGGGGGGTGTATAGTCATATCTCCACATTTCCAAGGGTTAGGGGCACAGGACCCTCGTGAAAGTGAAAAAAACTGTGAATAACTCTAGGCCCTCCCAAACCATATTTAACACACACAAAAAGTATGATCACTATATTCAACCCACCATGGATTCCTTTGAGGCATCAGGGTTCCTTCACAAGGCAGAAGTGGGTGGCTGGTGGGGCTTACTTCCACCTCCACTGCTGCCCCACACCATTTTTAATAGGGACTTACAAGCCTCATTTGCAGTTTCTCAGTCTCATGAGGCTTGCAGTCCCTATTAAAAATGGCACAGAGAGGCAGCAGAGGTGACAGCAAATAATCCATGAATAATCAAACCCACAAAAGTGAAACCTGCAAATGTGGAGGGCTGACTGTACTTATAAGTCACAATAAGACAAAGTTTGTGTTAATCATGGTTCGTGGCTTAAGCTACAAATTACATGGTAGACAACCAAATAAATCACACCCTATCTTCTGCGCTTTTGGTTTGCTTCTCTCCCATCCCTTTTGTCAGTTCCTGTTCCAGAGTGAGTAGCGGGAGAAATAAATTAGAATCAAGCCATGTTTGCTGATTCAGATGTCACAAAAAAGCAATTGTTTGAAGAAGCCAGCTACAAACCATAGGATCAGATTGTCATTTGAGGCTGGTTAACTAACCATGGCTTGTTCACAGAGATAATTTTGCACATCACAACAAGCCATATTTCAGTTAGTAACACCCTGGTTTCTCATGACGTGAGAACACAATAACTATCTTCCCGGGCTATAATATTTTAGTGACTGTATAATGTTCCTTGCCACTGTTGTTGTGTGCCTTCAAACTGTTTTCCACATATGGAGACCCTAAGGTAAACCTCTTGTGGGGTTTTCTTGGCATGATTTGTTCAAAATAGGTTTGCTACTGTCTTTCTTTGAGGCTTAGAGAGAGTCCCCAAGGGTCGCCCAGTGGATTTCCATGGCTGACCAGGGCTTCCATCCTGGTCTCCAGTGCTGTAGTTCAATGCTCAAGCCACTATGCTATGTTGGCTCTCTCCTTGCCACTGTTACCTTTAGCTAAAGTCAAAAAAAGGAGATCATGCTTTACACCATGGTGTTTTCTTTTTAAAAAGAAAAATAGCATAAATGTGCCTGAAGCACCCCCTGTCTCCTATTTAAAAAGCCAAGATACAAAAAGAAAACCCACAGTTATCTCTTTTTCTCCATGCAAGTAATGTCTGCATGCAGTCACAGAGAGAGAGAGAGAGAGAGAGAGAGAGAGACCAGTATGGGTGAATTTCGCAGGTCTATCTGGTATCAAATCAATTGATTCTGGCAGGAAAAAACAATATACAGCACCATTTACCGGTTCATACGTTTGGTAGAAAACAAGCCTGGGCTTACCCAGATGGTCACACATCTTCAGGCACTGGCACAAATGAACAGAGGCAGCAAACTGTCAATCTCTCTTGTATTCATTTCCAAAGACACACAAGCACCCAATTCACACAGTACAGCCTGTATTTGTATTTCTTTCTCTTTCTCTCTTTCACAAATGCACACATGCACCTTCCTACCTGGTCGACCTCTTTACTTCACCACCACTTACTAACTTAAAAATGGATCAGTTCCATTACAGAGTGCAACGCAGATGGGTTTGTCTCTACATAATAAGCAGACTGGAAGCAATTGCATTTAGAAGGAAATTTGAGTCCTGAGCACTAGATGTTAATAAAGTTATGTAAATTTCCACCAGCTAAGATTCTAAGTGGTAACAGGGGGTGAACAGAGAAGGAGAATGAAATGCACTCCCTTGATAATGTCTCCATTAAGAGTAAACAGGTATAATTACACCTTGCGGTCTTATACTTTTTTTAACTGGATAATGCACCAGTTTTATCTGTGCCAATTGGGAGACATTAATTTATTGAGCAGCACTGCAGTTAACCATCATATTGTACTTCCTCTGCATCATAGCCTCCCCAACTTAAGGTTTATTTATATCAGAAGTTTTTCCCCTGCTACCCAGGGTGCTCCAGTTTCCAGACTTATTGGATCCTAGTTGTACTTCATCAATGTTCTTCCAGGGCTAAGTTGTGTACAGAAATGCAATTGTGTTTCCACACTGTGGTGGTTATAGTAGCCTTCCAATGCGCACGGCTAGTGAACAAGTAGGAGTCAATTTACATAGGTATGTCAAGCTTCCCAAGCCTTAAAACCTTCATTTTTAAAATTTCCCTAAAATACAAGAGCCCATAGTCATCCAATAAAGCTGAATGTATGTAGGGAGAAGGGTGGTGGATTTCATATGGATACAGAAAAGAACTTCTTCACCTACTTTAGCTAGGGAATTTGCTTACACTGGATAAAGTGATGGCCACTAATGGAAACAGGTTTCAAGGAGGACTGGACAGATTCCCAGAGGATAATCAATAGCTTACACTCATGATGGCTATATATGACCTCCACTACCAGTGGCAGCGTGCCTCTCATTATTAGTTTCTGGGTAGCAAAAGCAGGAAAGTGTTCCAGTATTCACCTCTTGTTTCTAGACTTTCCATAAGCATCTGGTTGGCCACTGTGAGAAATGGGGTGCTGGACTAGACAGGCTTTTGGGGCAATTCCAGCATGGTTATTACCATAGCCTTACAAAGTACAGAAGAGCTGTATCTCTTCATTAAGATGTTTTTATTTCAAGCAATCTCCTTTGAATCTGCTGTGCTTGTTCTTGAATTGGTTAACACATGATCAACTGGGGAGAAATGATGATCTAAGAGTAACTTGTACTCGGCCGGTGGAGTTCAGCGAGCAGCACGTATGGGAACTACCTATTTTATCTTTACAGTAAGTCTGTAAGATGAGTAGGCTTCTGGGTGAGCAGATTCCTGTTGTATCTCTTTATTCTTTGCTGCATTTCACTCTTAATTTCACTTCAGTCACAAGAATATCAAATATTAATTTTGGAAGTGAAAAATAGCACTTAGCTCCAGTTTTCATTTCGTTTTGTTCCTTAGTCTCTTCTTCTCGATTTTGTTGTGCGCATCACATTTTGAATTCAAATGTTTGTAAGTGCTGTATATTTTATGAAAAAATGTGCAAAAGTATTCACTGAAGTAAAGTACAATTTTTCATGTCTAATTTTAAAAAATACAAGTGCAGAAATAGGAGCGAACAAATAATGAACACACAAGAGATTGACAGAGATGGAAAACAGACTGTAAACCTATTCCTGGGTAGAAATACTGCTGACAATGGAGTGTTGATATCATTTGTACCCAGAATATTATCTCATGCACATGGTAAACACATCATAAAAAGGATTTTGGTATAGTCATATGTATGATTTCATTTAGCCCCTATTTTCCAATGTCTGATAAATTCACAGTGGTACTGTAAAGGCAAAACACTGAGCATACAACTTAGGAACTAAAAAGGAAATGAAGAAATAGAGGATTCTTAATGCTTCACTACCACACTGGAAACAACACCAGAAAATCTGACACCAGAATGGGGGAAAGCTGCAGCTCAGCGGCAGAGCACTTGAATGGTCTTTATGCAGAATGCTCCAGGTTGCATCTCCATCCTTTCTAGGCAGGGATTGTCTTAAAACACGGGGAGCCACCCTCCACTCAATATACATAGCATGGAATTACATGGACCAGTGGTCTCCAGATTGGCAGACAACAGCTTCCCATGTTTCTAAATCCAGGGAGAAATTCAGATGAAAGGGACATAAAGATTCTCCCTAGTCAGACTGAAATAAGCTGGCCTGATGACACCTAGTGAATGCCACAGTCAGCCAAGGATTCAGAAAGACATGTGATTAGCTCCAGGGCCCATGCACTGTCCACTGCCCCAGCCTGATGTTCAACAATACTTTTCTATATGTGAGCACAGAAAGCTACTTCTTGTGTTTTTCACTAGCTGGTCCTAACTATTACCATAACAGCTTCCCCTGCTCCCCTTGGGGATTCAGTTTGGTACTACAGTTTGGTACAATTTGGTACAAGAGTGATTTAGAAAGAAACATGGAGCCAAATCAAGCATGCATAGGAGATAGCTTTCTTTCAAATTCCTCTTGTGGTGAATTCTAAAACTGAATCAGTATAATACACAGTGTCATGCTATCATTTGAGGTACATACAGGGAAAAAGGAAAAACTATGTACTTAGTGGGGGAGCTACATCTAAAACCCTCCTAATTTGTTTAACAGCGTGATGTATCAACTTGCAAAGAAAGAGGTGCCCTAGCCTTAGCCCTCCTATTGTCAATTCAACCAACTTCCCATTAGGACTACCAGTCTGAAAAGAGAACTTCTGCTATCCATGGAGGCTTTCCATGCAAGCTTGTCCTGGGCTTGGCAGCCCGCCAAGGTTCGTCAGCTGCCTAATTAGCTAGATTGCAGAAGCTCTGTAAAAACAGCCTCAGGGCTGAAGTAAACTCTCAGTAAAACACAATAACAGTCCAGAAAGAGAAAAGTCCAAAAGCCAAACCGATAATCCCAGAGAAGTGTCAAGCTCTAACTTCCAAAGCACACACATAGAGAATGCAAGAATAACCACAGTTGTCACCACCAACAGTGTCGATAGTTTCCAGCAACCTTCTGTTTTTAAGGCCTCTGATTATATAGCCTCAGCATCCTGGCCAGCTATATCCTAATTAATGAGCCCCTTCCATATAAGCACTGCCCGAGGTCCAGGCTCTCCCTTTACCTCCTGCACTGGCTGCCATTAAGTACTGCCTTTTCATGTTTCTGGGGTGTGGCTGCTGGGAAGGGACCTGTCTGGGTCTTGGTGCACAGGCATGAGAAAGCTGGAAGAGGGAAAATCAAGATTTTTAAAGAGGGTTAACAGGTTGAACACAGGACAGGATTCCTGTTATCTTTAACAGTTTACAGATCCTGGAGAAGAAAGACATAACCTAAAGTTCTGCCAAGCAGAATCTCACAATATCTTGTCCCTCACCACCCCTACCTACATTTTACCTGGTCCATCCCTCTGCACATGGCCACTTACCGGCCAGGGGGGCAGAATGGAAGAGAAGCATCCAGTTGTGTCCATATAGTTGTATACACTGTACTAAAGGGTGACTTCCTGTGCTAAAGATACAGAAGCCCCATTCCATATTCAGGCTGGCAACCCTAGCAACCCTAGATCCAGCTAATGTGGAGAGCCACCACAGATCAATAGCAAAAGATGTCTACCTTAGGCTATTGCCCTCCACATGCAAGAGAGCAACAGAATCAGAAATACAAGGGGTAGGGCTTATGCGCTCCCTCTTCACTGTTGGGAGATAAAACTTTTTTAAAAAAACTGAATAAGGTCTGTCTCTCGGGGGGGGTGCATACATGGACACACACACACCTACATTGCCTATAATTTGTTTTATCTGTCGCCTATCTTATCAATATTGGATATTACTCTGCAGTTTAAAGATGTGTTTTTTAGATCACAGATATGTTTTAAAGTCTAAGTTGTCTTCTTATTCTGAGGCCTGATCCACTCAAGAGTTCCTCAAACAGATTTGCTGATGACCAAGATTAATTTAAGCCACTCGTGCAGTATATTTTGTTAAATATAATTGTGATTAATGGATGCAGACAATGTATTACAGCACATAAAAATTTATCACTACATTCTATCCTCTGAGGTGGCTTCCGGTCCATGGTGGATGATTCCAGAGGCCTCAGAAATTTCCCAGAAGCATGTTTGCTCCTGCGCCCTGTGGAAAAGCCAACTTGACATAGTAAAGCTGGCAGACTGAAGTAAAGCAGCCACAGTAAAACAGTTTCTCCTTCTCCCACAGTTTGGGAGAGGAATCAGAACAAAGAGTCCAATTAAATTGGGAACTCTGGAATACTTAGATGGAAGGTGAAAAGTTCTATTGACCTTAACACTCCATGTCACATGGAGGACACAGCAAGCCTGTTTTCTGCTACTCCAGAGACTAGGACCATTTCCACACTACAGCCCCATCCCAGCATGAGGACACATTGAAGCCAGTCCATGGCATGTGCTGTTGCACGATGTTGTTGCAGTCCTGCTCCTGTTGTGTTCCCAGCCATCACAATCCCATTATACTATAACTTGAAAAAATGAAGCAATAGGCTCCTTTTGTGTAACAATCACATCAGCTGGGGCCATGTGGGAAGGGCAGAAGTGCTATCAAAACATTTCCTTCCTCAGTACAATGCCAGAAGAGGCTGGCTGCACTGCAGAAGGAAGGAGCATGTCCTGAATGCTGCCAGCCAGGTGCAGACATGCTCCCATCCTGGCAATGGCACTGCTTGGATGATGCCAGGACATCGGGGATGGTGCCCAAAGAGCCTAGGACATGGAGCAATGGCTTCAAACTTCAGGAAAAGAGATTCTACCTAAACATTAGGAAAAACTTCCTGATGGTAAGAGCAGTTTGGCAGTGGAAGAGGCTGCCTCAGGGTGTAATGGAGTCTCTTTCTTTGGAGGTTTTTAAACAGAGGCTGGATGGCCATCTGTTGAGAGGACTTTGTTGGTATATTTCTGCATGGCAGGGAGTTGGACTCGATGACTCTTGTGGTGTCTCCCAACTCTCTGATTCTTAAATGCAATATTCAGCCTAACAGCTAATGGAACCTTTTCAAGCTCATAAATGGCTGTTGGCTTAAATCTGTGAACAGCTCACACACTTGTGACCATTCCTCCCATGGGACAACCACCACATAGGTAACTATTACAAGTAACATTAATGCCAAGTATTTGTGGTCTCTCTTTGTTCTTGCTGTTGCTGTTATTTCACTAGCACAAACAATGGCTTGATTCACATGCCACGTTCTCAGCATAGGTACATTCAATAGATAATATGAAAGTGATTTCATATTCCAAAGTTTGAAGCCTTTCTTGGTTCACAAGGAGAAAAAGAAGCCACGGATTTTTATTTTTATTTTTTTTAAAAAAAGCTTTTATCTGCCAAAAATAATTAAAATGCTTTCCTTTGAAAGTTTGGAGCTTGCATATGAACCAGGCAATTCTGGAGCATAATGAAGAAAACAAACTGTTAAAAGCACACTCCGTAATTAAACAGGACCCATACAAAAGGAAGACAGTCAAAATTTTGGTTTAGCATTTCTTTTACTGAAGCTTGATAGAGGGTGTTTTTTCCTGTCTCACAGAATGGAACTAGATGCCTGGAATGGAACTGCACTGTTTTTACTGGGAATGCTCAAGGAATGTGTTCAGTCCTCATGTTGAAGAGACCCAGCCTAATTCCCACTTCTTAACATGAATGCACAAAAATGTGTTATCAAAAATAAGTTAAAAATAAACTGCCACAGTCCTTAGACTCAGCAGATGTGGGAGCTTCTGCTGACTGCACTACGGCCGAGTGAGGATCCCATAGCTGGAGCGTTGGTCAAGGGGGGCCTTCCTTGCTATGACTCTCACTGTGTGGAATGGGCTCCCTTTGGAATACAATGGGCTCCCAGGGTTGGGTGAAGACTTATCTGTTTACCCAGGCACTTTCATGTTCATTTTCCCAATTGTTAACTCCATGCTTTTTACCCCATGCTTTAAAAAAAAATGAACAATTTTATGCATTTTACTATTTTTATTTTATTTTATTCTTTTAGCCTATGTTTTATTGTGCCTGCTCTTGCTATGAACAGTTTTGGGGATTTTAAAACAAAAAGTAATATATAGATGTTGGAAATAAAAATAATGGATGAATCCACGCCATTTCATGCCATTTTTAAAAAATTCAAAGGCTGATGTAGGAAAGAATTTATGAATTAACACATGGCAATAGACTGGGGTGCTCATCCCTAGCTGTCACTAGAACATCCTTTCTTAGCTCAGCAAAGATGAAACAAAGTTTATGCCTGTATTTAAAAGGAAAGGCCAGCAACCAGATTAGAGTTCAAATGTCTACTCTTATTCTACCCAAAGTGAGTTGTAAACTTTGACAAGTTCCCTTTGTCCCTGCTCCCCCTGACAGCATTTCCAGAAATATTTGTGCAAGAGTTTCAGAGGAGTCTAAAAAAAGGCCAGACAGGTAGTTAAAAGACCACATGATCTCTCAGCACTCTAAAAAGAAAGCTAGTGTAATTACAGCTTCCTGCTGCACTTTTCCCTTTAGACCCATCAGAAGATTACACCAAATTCTTGCAAGCAAGAGAGAGGCTCCTCAGCTTACAGTGAAGATGCATGTGTCTGTGTGGGAAGAGGAGAATACAAAGATTTCCTAAACTGTCCTTTCTCTACTCTCTCCGATGCTGACCTTCCTTCTGACCTAGATGGATACATCTGCACCCTGGTGGCACAGTGGTTAAATGCCGGTACTGCAGCCACAATGTTGTAAGTTCAATCCTGCCGGGCTCCAGGTTGACTCAGCCTTCCACCCTTCTGCAGTCAGTAAAATGAGTACCCAGCTTGTTGGGAGCAATTAGCTAACACATTGTAAACCACTTAGAGAGCACTTAGCAGATAAGTGGTATAGAAATATACCTGCTATTTCTATCTTAGGGGAGTCACTGCTTCTTTCTTGTCACATTTCTGCTTGACCCTCTCTAGACCTGGGGCCTCTTGGCTTTGTCCAAGAACACAGTTTTGCACAAAAACATATTTCACCCAATATTATTTTCTTTCTGCACATATACAAAAATACTGTATTTGCCCAACATACAATGTCTTTTGGCACAAATGAAAAATTTTGAGAACAAATCCTGAAATGCAAAAAAGAATAATCAGAGAATGTGGATCGGGGTAGGGATAGGAGGGACTCTTAACATTTTAAACATCCTTTCTCACTGAGGATGAGAATATTTGTGTATATTTTTACATCCCTAGCTAGTATGTCACACACTTCCTCTTCACTCTATCTGTGACAAGCCATTTAGGTACGCAAATCATCAAGTGACTGAGATGGAGATAGAAACCAATTCTTAGGCCATTTCCTCCCTACGCTGTCATAGTGCTATTACTCCACATCCTATGGAATCCTAGAGTTTTCAGTTACTCACTGTAGCTTGCTATCAGCAAAGCCCAAGATTCCATAGGATGTTGAAAGCAGAGTAACAGCACTATAACAATCCAGTGTGGAAACTGCCTCAGTGCCATCTCTATCCATTTTTTGCAAAGCCAAGTTTGTTTGTTTTTCTGTTTGGCAGCAGAGCAATGCTGCCCCTCCATTTTGTACCACACAACCAGTCACACCCATTTCCACCTGGAAAATCTCTATGCACAGCACAAAAGTTACAGGCAACCTAAAGTGATTCAGCTTGACACTTGCACACTCTCTCCCGGGAGCTGCAAATTGCTGGTGATGTTACAACCTTCCTTAGCATGGTTTGCACCAGATAATCAAGTACATTTCACCTCTTGACTGTCAGAACACATAAAAGAGATGCTAACAAATTCACCAAGAAATGCACGGGAATGGAAGAACAATGGAATGCATGCATTGATATTAACTATGGGAGCCAGGGGCAGCCAGATGTTTTTTTTTTTACTTCCAAGTGAGATTAAGAGGACTGCTAGATGCAGAAGAAATATAAATGCCAACTCTTCCCATGAGTTTACAGACAGGATGCTATAACATTCACACAGAAGGAATACCACATTCAAGTAAGGGTGTTTTTTTTTTTGCATTCTTCAACTGGAATTTATTGGGCAAATTAAGGCAATTATGCAAATGTGTATAAGCTGCAGCCTGCGATCTTTCAGTGCTAGTGGCAAAACTGGACTTTAGGGAGGAGAACAAATTAAACATAGGAATTAGCTTGCATTTTGGAGAGTACACAGTCTGAGAAAGAACCCCAGCCCCCATGTTTGATGGTGAGATTGTAACTCTGTGGTGGTAAAAACCTCAGAAACCCTTCCATTTAAATAGTCACATTTCTAGAATAAAGAAGTACCACGGACTATGTAATGTAGGATGGGAGAGTTTTGCCCCCTTCCCTCAACATGAAGGATGAGAGAATGAGTCTCCATGTCTGTCACTGGGCCAGTTATCAGCCTTGTTTTACCCAGCTGATAAGAAGCTACAGTGAGTAAACAGCCTTAAATCCAAAGCCCCAGCTTCAGAGAGAAGCAGGCTCATCAGCTCATCAAACAACCAGACAGTGCAATATTAGCTGCCTACATCCTAATTGGTCCAAAGGAAAAATTGTGTTGTTAGTTCCGCTGCCTTCCCCCACAGTGTTTGGAGGGGGTAGTGAGGAGAAATTTGACTGGCATATTTTATTTTGTTATCTTTATTTTCCACCTTGCCTTGATGGGGTTCAAGACGACGTACATTGTCATTCTTCTATTTTTTTTCCTGGGAGAGGAAGGTTAGGCTGAGTAGGAATCACTGACTCAAGGTCATCCAATGAGCATCATGGTTGAGGGAGGCTTTCGGCCTTTCCAATTCTAGCCCAACACGAAGGTCAAGGCAGCTCACATTTTACCCGGGCTCCACATGGCTGCTTCTGAGCATGTCAGTAGACAAGCGAAGAGCACAGTACACTGGATAGTCTATTTTCCCCAGGGCATTGGGAAGCTGAGAGAAGAGCACCCATCCCAACTTTTCACAGCTCAACAGTTTGAGGGTTTGGGGACAAGGACCCGTTCACTCTTGAAAGCCTCATTCAGTGACCGCCCCACTGCAGTCTTACTGTCTGGGGAATAGCCGTACTGTCAAGGCCCCTCAGATCACCACAGACCCAGTTCTTTCAGCAGAGTTGGAAAGCATGATCACAAACATAACATTTTAGAATTATTGCATTTATATCTATGTAGACACTTTTATACACACACACACTTTTCACATTGTTCATTCTTCACTAGTAATGCATCGGTAACATGCTACTTTTTAACTGAAAATCCCCCCCCCAAAAAGCCAAAAACAGCACCCCAAATCCCCCCAAATAATACCTCCAAATAATCCTTTGAGGTAATGAGTAAATGTTACTCTTCATGTCAAAAGCTAATCACAGACCTTACTTTTGGGAAAGAAGAACGTATTCCTTGGACATCTCAGGACTAAGAGGCCAGCCACAAGACAGACTTGTGTCACTTCTCACAACCTTTTGAAGGTTTATGGGGCAGTGTCACAACGTACTTCTTTCTGTATGTCATCACAATCTGAGACCACTCCCACAGCTATGTAACTTGTGTTTACACACATGCAGCTGTTGTAATATTGTTCTCTGCCATAGAATCTGATAAAGCAGATTGAAATCTATGAAAATACATATTAAAATTTTACAAAGTTATTAGACATTGTGTGTTTTTTTTTTCCGCAGAATGTAATGCTGCCGTCTTCTTGGCCCCAAATGTAACAAATTGCAAGGAATGCTGTGGTGTATGTCTGTGCCTTGAAGTTTCCTGACGACTTACAGCAATCTCATGAATTTCACAGGGTTTTCTCAGGCAAGGACGACTCACTGTGGTAATTATGCCAGTTCCTTCCTCTGAAATAGAGCCTACCTGATATTAGTTTGCAATCTCCCATCCAAGTACCAACTGGGGCTGACCCTGCTTATCTTCCAAAACCAGATAGGATCTGGTGCCTTTTCAGCCATAAGGAATGTGGTTATATATTGCTTCCAGGCTTTGGTTTTGAGCCAAAATGGGGTTCTACCACCAAGAAAGGCAGCAGGAGATCCTGAGCTGGGTCTTATTCATTAGTCCTAATCAGGACAGTCCCACTGAACCAAAGGCTGACTGCTGAGTCAATGTATAAGTAAATCTGATTGATTTGTAGCTCTCCTATAGCTGGGACTAACAATGGGATTCAGGTTACTCTTCTAGCCTTTGCCTTTGGTAGCAGTTGATCTGCATTAAAGAAAAGGGAAAAGTGGCATGGACTGACATGCCTTTCCGTTAAGCCAATCCATAAAGTTGAGGCTCTTAATCCATCCCATTTAATCCAACCATATGCTCTGGTTCTGGGATGGGAGGGGAAACAGCACCTGCAGAAATCTGTGTATTGCTTAGGATACCATGACAGCAGCTAAGTGGATGAAGAAATTCAACGCTGGACAATGGCCAGCTGGCCGTCTGGAGGGGGAATTAAGAGGAATAATGCCAAACTTATCTGTGTGTGCCAATTAAATATCTACTTGGGTCATACCAAAAGGCATCACTGTGACCCCCACACAATTTGCAATGAAGACAGGGATAAGAAAACAGGTCCCATCCCCAAGAATGCACAGCTGGGTTTGAAGACAGGAAGCTGCTAGCTGAGATGCAGTACAGCACCGAATTGCCACATCCAAGAGCAAAGGATTACCAATATGTAGCTGAAATTTACTTTCCACAGGCTATACCACTCCTTGCTCTGCTCAAGGTCCTGCCTGAAGACTCAACAATCATAATTAAGTGCTTTAAAGTCTTAATTACTACCAAGACATTTGACTCCTCTTTCAAATACAATCCATGTTAACTACTTCACCAGATGGCCCCTGTCCTAACCATTCTGTGGATGTAATATACAGCAAATAGAAATGATTTGCAAGGGAAAAAATTCCACTTAGAGCAAGAAAGCAAATAAAATTAAATTGAATTCAAAGATTAAAAAATAGAGTGGTAACTTCACTGAACAAGGAGGCCCCTTTGCCTGCCCTTTAAATGTTATGAAAGGAGACACTCTATGGGTTTGCTATGTTACAAAACCTGAGTGTGTCACACTATATTAAGAGGAGAGCTAAGAAATTATGCGGTGCTGATTCTCTGCTCACAGAAAGCTCTGTTTTAGTTGGAAGAGACAACTGAGGAAAATAGTGGCTGAAAGGGAAGAGGGTCCCCTACCGGTTACATGGAGGGCTGATAAAATTCAGAAAGAGATCTAAGCATCCACCGGTCATCAGAGAGAAACAATGAGATGTGAAACAGATGTGGAAGCTCCTTATACCACTTATAACTATTTTGAACACGATGGGGGCTGGGGTGGCATGGAATCCTGCCAGAAAATACTATAGAAACAGAAGCTTCAGCTGACACAAAAGGGAATCCTGCTACAGCTGAGGTGTAAGATATATACATACAGCCTCTCTCCTCCAATGGGACTCTTATGGCCTTCTGAATCTTGCCCGACTGCAACTCCCATCAGTACTACCCAACATAACCAACAATGAAAGATCATGGGAGGTACAGTACAATAGCATCAGGAGGGCCAAACTTTCCCAACCACAATATTATGCAAACTGGTTTAGACACGGATATCAAATAATGTATTTCATGCCCTTCCACCCTCCCTCCATTTGTACAAGTGGCCCCATGTCCAAATATCATTATGCTGGCTGTTTTCCATTCTCCCATCTATGTTACAAGTTAGCAAAGCCAGGAAAATGTGTACTGCAATGATACTAGAATGGGAGTGGGGGAAAATTTGGACAGGGAACAAGACATGAGGCTCTCTCCTGTTACATTTACCTTTGTTTTCTGTAACATTTACTTTGGCACTACGGTTCGGTTTGTTCTATTTTATTTTTGAGAATGGCAAAAAGCTAGAGCTGATAAGGAAATGTGCTATTCAGACTGAATCAGCAAATGTTAAATACTAATCAGCACATGCCTGCTGTGATCCCGTTTGCTCATTCTTGTTCTTAAACCTCATCAGGAGCAATCCCCATTATTTAGCATAATTGCTTTCTGTAGCTCAGTCTGAGCTATAAGTAGCACAGAGCTGAAGCAGGAGGGGCTTTTCATAACCACTTTCATCAGTGTGCAATGGTGCCTCCCTTCCCCATTTTTGCTATTTGGAGGGTGTGGACATCACTGCAATACAAAGAAAAATATTTCTCTATTCCAAAAGCACCACCCCAAAGGGATTTCATTTATCTCCCTTCTCTCAGTGACTAGGATTTCCCATCTGATCAGCACAAAGAAGTAAACTAGAAAGCTAGCTAAACTTAGCCTGCTCATATTATACCAGCCTTGCTACACTCTACTTAATGCAAATAGTAAAGATTTCTACAGTTTCTGGGTGGAATCTGGTCTGTTCAGTTGCTGGTTTGTTCTTGCTGGAGAGGGACAATGAAGTTCTTCCACAGCAGAAGAGAACTGTGCCCATCATTCCAAACTTCCTGTCTCTGATTATGTCAGAGCTAAATATAAGAAAGAGGAAGACCTTCTTATCCTTTCGGAATGATAATACCACAGGTCATAGTGGTAGTGATAACATTATTATTACTAATAATGATGGTGCTGCTGATGATGATACACAACCTTACTCCTGTTTTCATGTGGGCCCTTTATTTTTTTTAAAAAAAAATAGTACCTAACAAGTGACCATAAAAACACATTAGAAATAGAAATAAGAAGGGAGGGGAGGGAGGAAGGCTACCTGAAAGACAAGCAGTATTGCTTAGACAGGACTTGTAATTTGTTTCCAAGGAAGGATCATTTTTAAGCTATTGTTTCATCAGCAAACCCACCTCTGTAGCTCTTTCAAAGAGACTGTGATTTTCAGGCTATGACCGAGGATGAAAAGGACAGCTAAGATATCTGCCCATTGGACCATCTCTCCCAGTGGGCCCCCTTTTAACACACGTGGGCTGAAAACATCTCCTGATTCTTCCGTCAAGAAGCCAATGTGGATCAAAATCTGGAGGAAGAATGAAAAAGGAGGGGCAGTGATGTCTTAACATCAAGGGGTACATGGGACAGGGCTGTTAAGAAAATGAAACAAATCCACAGAACACACAGCAAGCCAGACATTTTCACTCTGACAATGCCACGTGGGCAATAGGCAGTTTGATTCCCAAGCAATTTATCTAAGTTTCTACCTGTTTCTGATCTCTCTGTTTGCCTTGCAGCTTCTCTTCCAGTTTATGGGAAGCCCTCAGCCACTGGGCAGCCAAATGCCGGATCCTTTTCTTCATGAAGATCAAAGACTCCTTGCCACTGCCAATCAACTCCAGGAGGTAGGAGAAGTCTCTCTGAAAGGCTGCCTAGGAGTGTGGGGGAAAAAGGCAAACAGGCTGTTCCAGTTAATGCAAGGCCCAAGGATCCTCTCCCTGTAAGCTCTTTAGGCCTGCGTAAGTCACGTGCAAGAGCCAGCATGGCTCAGTGGTTGGAACACTGGACTACTGCGCTGGAGACCAGGGTTCGATTCTCCACTTGGCCATGGAAACCCACTGGATGATTTCAGACTGTCACACACTCTCAGCCCCAGGAAACTCTGTGATAGGGTCACCATAAGTTGGAAACAACTTGAAAGCAAACAACAACAGGTCAAAATGCACAAATTCTCTCTCTCTCTCTCTCCCTCTCTCCCTTGTCTCCCCCCGCCCTCAATTGGAGAAGGCTGAAGATGCCTTTAGATTACAGCTAGACACAGGCTGGCAATATGCAGGGAGCCATCTTGGAAATAAACTGTCATGGAGGTCACAGATGATTTCTAAAGTAATACAAATGCAACCTGCTGAAACTAATTATTGCAGAGTTTACTGGTAAGTTTTTACTCAGGGTTCCAGCCAACCAGGCCACCACACCCTCCTTGTAAAAACTCCATTCTGTTTTCTGTTTTCCTTCTTCCCTGTTCTTCCATTTCCCACACACACACCCAACAGACATTAAACATTCAAGACGCTCGGTTCTCCATGAGAAAGGGCAGCTGGATGTTGCCAAGGTTCCCCCCCCCCTCAAATCTTTTTCTTGTATTTCTGCTAACTTCAGCATTCTCCTGATATCCCTTTTTGGTTCTAAAGTGGTGCCATTTTGGCTACTATCCTATCAGCACTCACCAGCTGAGTTTGGTATTAGAGTCAGTGATCTTTCAATATGCCCAGAGGTTAACAATATGGATGAAACATTGTATTAAGAGGTGTATTCAAACACTTTCAAAGTACACATAAAATAATTATGTCCATATTGCATTCTAGGTCAACACCTTAAATGTCCTCCTAAAACATTTCACTTTGGGAAGCAAGGCTGACATCAGTGTCAAATTCCATCAAAATTGCTACGAAGGGACCAATGAGGCACTTGCTGGGATTGTACTGAGTTGTTGGAGAATTTTGTCTTTAATCCAAGAGGATGTTACAAAAATTAGAGAAGGGGGTTTAAATGAAGCCTCATTTCATTACACACTAGAAGGAAGGAGGTTCAAGAAGGACATCTGGGGAGTAGGTAAATGGTCTTTTGTGATATTCCCACAAACACAAACACAATGCATGTGCACACTAGAAAGTATGAGTCTATTTAAGGACACAAACAGGTGGTGAAGAGACATAGGTTTAATTCTCCTTGCATTACTGAATTTTGCTAAGCATGTTCACTCTTCCTTTGTTAATTTCCCTCCCTTCTCTGTGTATCTGTGTATGTGTGATCAAGTCGTCTGTCGACTTATGGCACACAAATGATTTTTAATAAAACATAAAACATAAAATTTGAAAAGACAAAGAACATACGTACATAGCTATATCAGATAATTTTCATGTAGATACGAAGATCTCTAAAATTAAATTTAAATATAATAAATAAATCATAGTAATATCATATTATAATATTAATATACACATAATGGATGTAATACTTAATTTGATATTTCCTAGGATCTGCCTACCCGCCTTCTTGCTTCTTCATTTCAGTTCCATTCATTCCTCTTCCTCTCTGGCTTCCTGACTGGTTTGTCCTTAGTATAACACATGAGCTATATACATGAGGATCCATTTCTCTTATTTACTTACATCAAGACTCTACTGATATTGTCCCTTGTATAATATTCATCTTAATCTTTATACAATATCGAATTTCATAGGGTTTTCTTAGGTAAGGAATACTCAGAGATGGTTTTGTCAGCTCCTTCATCTGAAATATAGCCTACAACACCTGGTATTCATTGGCAGTCTCCCATGCAAGAACTATCCAAGGTTGACCCTGCTTAGCTTCCAAGATTAGACAAGATCTGATGGCTTTAGGCTATTTCAGTCATCTCCTTCCCCTACGCCACACTTACAAAAATCCTAGGTATTCTAGTTTTATATCTATGAGATTTTTGGCAAGGTAGAACCTCCAAAAATCTCAATAAAGGTAGCTTGAAGAGTTGACGATAGTCTCACACACATATCCCAATCTCCTCCTCCTTCACATCCTCTAACCCTTCAGACAGAGAGTCATGACTCCAGAGAGTGAGCAACTTCCTCTCTGAAACCTCTAGACAAAAAGATAGTCCTAACTGACTTCCCTCTTTACCCCAAGGCATTCTGCCAAGAAAAGTGGTGGGCTTTTTGTACCAACACCAGCCCAGCATGGTTCCAAAACAAGTGTGGCTACAAGAAAAGGCATGTATTTATTGTGGGTCACACAGCAGCCTAATGGTTTCTCAGGACCACCTTACCAGAGGTAAGAAAAGTTCTTTTTGGGACCCTCAGTTTTCAGACTCACTGATCTGGCATGGTCACTGGCCATGCTGGTTGGAGGTTTCTGGGAGCTGTGGTCAAATAATTAACTCTAGCAAGCTGTATTCTTTAATTGCACTTAGCCCAGCTTGAATGAAGGTCGGAAGTCCTGGCCAGTGGTCATGAAAAGTCCATGTCCTGCCTGGACTCACCATTTTCTTCCTGCTGTTCCCATTCTCAGCATCAACAATGGCTTTCCTGCTACTGAAGTAAGTTTGTTTTTTGGTTGTTTTACAACAAGACTTTCTGGCACAGCTTTTCTCTTGGCATCCTGTGATCTTTGACTATTTTCTTAGAACATTTAATCCAATGAGCTTCAAGAGAAAACAGATCGGTGACTAAAGGTCAAACCAAATCTTAAGAGGAGTGTATATTCCAACACAGTGAACCCATTTTCCTGCCCTCAGAGATGTGTACCTCTGCAAGCTCACTTGCATACTGAGGCTGTCTTTAACTTTCAATGACCAACCAAAAAGCAAAGCAGGCTAAATGCAAACTATGTAGATGGGGACAATTTCACACTGTGATAAACAGGCACATTTCACCACTTGAGGGAGCAGCTCTTTTAAGAATGTGCTAAGGCCTATGAAGAACCGGTGGGAACCAGTGTTACTTAACTAGCACCATGTGAATCCTCTAAGTCTCACCTGCACCTGGGGTGGCGGCTTCGTGGGAGGTGTAGCTGCCGTCTGATTCCGCCAAGGCAACACAGGGCAAAACCACTCAACTTCACTGAGGTAGATGAGGAATGAGCATTCTGTGCCATCCACACCAAAAAATGCATAGCAAGGGTCCGATGTCCACCTGGCCCTCATCCACTGCAAGATAAATGGGGTATTAGGCAAACCTCCAAAACAGTTACAGTCAAAGTACTTTTCAAGTCAAATGAATGATACCACAAGAGCATTGGCTTAAAATCTGTATATCTTGAAAAATCTGGAAAATTTTAAGAAGAGGTTTCAATTTTTAGAATTCCTCTTACCATACAAGGCAGTATCATAGGGAAATTATTGACAAATAAACTATGTCAAGGCAAGCATAGTTCTTGTTAAAGAGAGGATGCAAGTGAGGGGATGCAATGAAAAGGTAACCTTTCAGATTGGGAAGGTGTAGCTGTCTCCTGACCCATCATGGGAGCAAATTCTGTTCAACAGAAGCTGTAAAAACAGTTCAGAGTGACTAGACTCCCAGAGGGGCAGCTGTGTTTGCCTGTTGTAGCAGAAACACCAGAGAATCCTGTAGTTTCTTAAACATTAACAGACTGATGACACAGCACAAGCTTTTTGTGGACCAGAATCCACTCCATCTGAAGCATAAAGCCAAAGAGACAAAATTCTGATTAAAAAAAATGTTCATGGCACTAATCAAGTGCAAAAATTACCAGACTTAAGAATCAGACATAAATGTATAAATGCACACATGAGTGTAAATGTTCCCTTCCTATATGTAAGTAAAAAGGCACATAAGAAACAGCTGTAAAAATGACTGAAAGCACTTCTTTCACCTCTTAGAAATGTCTTCACTTAAAATACAGAGAAGATCTTGCTAGGAAGCTTTGCTAGTACCTATCAGTTCACTTCTCACAAAGCTTATCTTTTTTCTTACTGTGGTCAGCACCAGCACAGGTCACCACAGCAAACAAATAAATTTTGGAGCACTCACCAGAACAAAAGCAGACTGGCTTGTATGTATCAAAAGGAGCAAAGTGAGAGATCAGTACAGCAGCACACTGGCATAGGGAAGTAGAGCGACCATCCTCATGCTAGGGAGGTGGAAACTTAGCAAGATTTTGAGGAAGTGATTTTGCATGCAAAGCAATAACCCACAGGCTTCTCTGTGTAGATCTATCATCCTCTGTAATTGCTGGTGCCAGCCTCTTCCAAACTTAACTACACAAACGAATCCACTCAGGAGACAGCCTTCCACTCCCAATATGTAAAACACACCAATCATCCAGACAGAAGATCGAATTACTGCCTTCAACAATTAAATTACATTTAAAATTTAACCCAGCCATGGAAAGAGATGGCAGAAAATGACCGTTATGTAGCCAGGACAATCAGAGTAACGTACGTTTGTGTCTTGTTAATCTGGCAGTTAATTCCTTTTGTCAAGTATCTCGATCAATAGCATGTAGGTTTAAATAATGGCTCATGTTTCCCACGTGTATGTAATTAATTTGTGTTCAGCTCAAATATGTGTGTGCAGATACACAGCTGAACTCCAACACACTGCCATCCAATACAATGTCTGTGCTGTGTAAACATCTGAAAAACATTTGCAGATTTTCTCATCCTTGCACGAAAAGGTGTCTCAACCTGTCTCAACACATTACAAAAGCCTGCAAAATAAATTACCGTATTTACCAGAATATATGACGCACCCATGTATAAGAGGCACACCATTTATACATGGGGAAATACTATTTGCTGACATATAAGACACACCGACATATAAGCTGCACTCCATTTTCAAACAGTATTTTCTGGGGGAAAAGTGAGTCTTATACACCAGCAAATATAGTAACTGCCACACTAACAAGATTAACAAGGCACAACCATCAAATTGCTTAGATCATCTGAACCACATTTTCAACAAAATGACATTTTGCACAAAGTATATTAAATCTGTACAAAGTACAAAAGTATTTTATTCTCTGCAAGATGCAATATTTTTGTGCAATAACCTTGTTGTATCTGCACAAAATAGAATGTTTGGCAGATAACCTGTTTGGTCCCATTTGCAGGATGAAATGAGCAAAGATTTATATCCCTAGTGCTGTGTTCAAGTCAAGACTCTGTACGGCGTGAAGCAAAATGTAGTCTGGGAAGCCAGCATCAGGTTGCAGTGCTGAGTTTATTCCCCAGGCCAGAGATAACACTCCAGAGTAAAAACAAGCAAGGCAATAAATCCATTGGAGCTTCCTCACAATTGCTGGCATATGAATAATTAATACAGATGTAAATGTTACATTACCACATTAATCATGCAAGGCAGAGCAACCTAGTTGCTAAGGCTTTACACAAAGGAGTCGTGTAACCTCGCTCTCTCTCGGTGAATATTTGTTTTTGCTATTTCATTATCCTAACCTGCTCCATTGCTTGATCCGTTTGAATAGGAAATGTTAAGTATTCTCCTCTTCCAACAGTACATCCACCAGGAGAAAGATAAAATTCTTCTGGGTTTGTCTGTTAATCCTCCACTTCTATGGACTGCTAGTTTTACCTAATATGTAACTGTATATTGCTTGTTGTTGTTGTTTTTTTTAAGATAATAGTGCTTTAATGTGTGAATGCCCTTTTCAAAAACCTTCAATGTTACCAATTACCATACCCCCATGAAATGACCCACCTGCAGGGTCCATATCCTCTTTCCACATGAGCTGGTGAAGTGAGGCAATGGTATTTCAACCATTTATAGGTAGGAACCAAAGAGCAAATTTTACTGCCTGCAATGCCTATTGCATTTCCTGCCATCTTGACAGCAGGAGGCTGCCACCTTTTGGTTCCCTAAGCAGGCAGAGGCTGGCATCCTGTTTGTTAGTCCCAGATAGAGTAGACCCATTAAATCAATGGTTGAATCATGGGTCAATAATTAGGTAAATCCCATTGCTTCAAAGGCTAGTCAGGACTAACAACAGAATTTCGGTTAGGATGATGGTACAGCATTGTTCTGAAGCAAATGAGAGTAAGGCCAAAGTTTCCATGTCTCATTATGCCTCTTGTTGGGGAACCAGTGGAGACTGCCCCCAGCTGAGATACCCACAAACACAATAACCACCACCACCAGGGTTGCAGAATAAACAGCAATGGTGAAAAGGGTGAGCAGAGGCACTTGATGATGATGATGATTAATATTAGCAGAAGCAGAAACAACAATATGCTTTCCACAAACTGTATATACAATCACTCCTCCATTTTCGCAAGGGTTCGGAGTGCAGAACCCTCATGAAAGTGGAAAAAATGCAAATTAACTCCCCCGTGCTCCTGCTCCCATTCCCTTCTGGGGCTCCCACTCCCACCCCTTGCCTTTTGCCCTGGTGTGTGAGCCCTCCTTCTCCACACTGGACAAAAGGCAGAGGGGAGCCCTGGAGGAGAGAAGGAAGGCAATCACACACCTCCCCCATTCCCTTGCCTTTTGTCTCAGCACACATTCTCAGCACTGGGGCCAGAAGCAAGGGAATGGGAGGGGGAGCTCTGGAGGGCAGAAGGAAGGTGTACGTGTGCCTTCCTGCAGTTCCCTTGCCTTTTGCCCTGGTATGTGAGCCTTCCTTCTCTGCACTGGGCAAAAGGCAAGGGAATAGGAGTGGGGAGCTCTGGAGGGAAGAAGGAAGCTGTGCATGTGCCTTCGCCCCCATTACCTTCCCTTTTATCTCTGCATGAATTCTCAGTGCTAAGGCCAGAGGCAAGTGAGGGGAGCTCTGGAGGAGAAAAGGAAAGCAAGCACATGCCTTCCCCATGCCATTCCCTTGCCTTTTGTCTCAGCACACATTCTCAGCACTGGGCCAGAAGCAAGGGAATGGGAGGGGAGCTCTAGAAGAGAGAAGGAAGGTGTATGCATTCCTCCCCCCGCCCATTCCCTTGCCTTTTGCCTGGGTGTGCTTTCCTTCCCTCTCTGTACCTGTCAAAAGGCAAGAGAATGGGAGAAGGGAAAGGGGGAGAGGCACCTGTATGCCTTTTGAATAATCAAATTAGTGTAGGTCACACCTGCAAATGTGGAGGGAGAACTATAACAGCATCCTGTGCATCTTCAGCAAAGCTACTATCCTTTCACTGTGGTCCAGGTTAGGCATAAATATCTTAGTTTATTAAAAAGAGACATGCCTGAGCAATGTCCCTGTGTACTCAGATCTCGTATTTTTGCTTCCATTCTTCCTCTTTTGATACACCATGATCAAAGACTTTCTGAGTTGAGTTTCTCTTAAGTCAGTACCAGAAGACTTAAATCCAAACAAGCCTGAATCTTCAATCAACTTCAATTCAAATTTCAGATCCTGATTTGTTTCAAACCAAAGTATTCTACCAGTCCTGGTAGAATAGACCAATTAAACTAGGGAGTTTTAAGTCAGGGAGTTTTAGGTCATGCCCTGCTATTAGACAGAGGAGGGAAGGGATGGAATAGGAAGACTCAAAGCCCATGTATCTCTCTTAGCTTAAAGAATGGGGTGGTGCAGAAGCTAACAAGTCCTGTTGGCTCCTGCTATCTTGGTACTGTCAGATTGTAGTCCAGGACAGAAGCCTGGTAAGGGTTTTTTGTTTCTCCTTGGCACTGCTAGCTAGACTGTATGGGCTTAAAATGCAAATTGGTTAAATCCAGTTAGGTGGTGAGGTACTGATTATATCTGACACCATCGCTTCTTGGCCTTTTGGCTAAGATAAAGTGTATATCTGACATCCCATTATGTGGTGGCTGTCAATTCTATTGTCAGTGGGCCAGTAGATCTACTCCAAGGTTTAATTCAGGAGCTACCCAAGGTGTGGAGCCAGCATTCCCAAAACAGCTTCAGCACCTTGGAAAACTCCTTTAAAGTTTAGATTAACAGCAGAACCAGATTCACCACCTCAGTGACATGAGAGCCACCACTGCTAACCACTCTTTACATCCCACAGTTTCCTTTTTCTCTGGAAAAGTATGCAGATCCAAAAAGGTCCTCCTTCCTTTTTAAAAACTGCCATCCAAGAAGAAGCGTTATCTTCTTCTATACATATTCTGATGGGAGCATGAATCTGAGTTTCACTTACTCACCTCCACTTTTCCAGAGCAGTCAGGGTACTTGGGGTCTCTCGGCACCTCACACTGGTCCCGTCTGCCTTCTATTGCTGTGGAGTACAGATGGGGGATGTAGGTAAGAGGCAGAGGATCTAGTTGAGAACATGGATTCTGGTGCAGAAGTTTGGTTTCTGAGAAAACCAGCTTTTTAAAAGGAAGATTTTAGTTATCACTGCTATTGAAAAACCAAATTGTGCTGCCTTTTGCAATTGTTGGTATCCTATGGATATGTGTGTGCATGCACATGCATGCGCATGCACACACACACTTGAGTTACCAAATGATTAGGATTAAAGACTACCCTTGTTCACTCTAAGCCATGCCTAACCAGCTGGATTCGAGCAGTATGACTCCATACCTAGAACTGGTCTGGCTTCCACTTCACCACTATTGCCCCTGCTAGGACATAGAATCATAGAATCATAGAAATGTAGAGTTGGAAGAGACCACAAGGGCCATCCAGTCCAACCCCCTGCCATGCAGGAAAACCCTCAAAGCACTCCCGACAAGTGGCCATCCAGCCTCCGCTTAAAAACCTCCAAAGAAGGAGACTCCACCACACTCTGTGGCAGCACATTCCACTGTCGGACAGCCCTGACTGTCAGGAAATTCCTCCTGAGGTTCAGGCGGAATCTCCCCTCCTGCAGCTTGCATCCATTGCTCCTTGTCCTGGTCTCAAGAGCAGGAGAAAACAAGCCCACTCCCTCCTCGACATGACACCCCTTCAAATATTTAAACATGGCTATCATGTCCCCTCTCAACCTTCTCTAGACATGACTAGCTGCTATTTATTATTATTATTATTATTATTATTATTATTATTATTATTATTTCATGGGCTGATGACCTCATGGATGCCAAATGATTTGTGATCTCATGAATGGCCTCCAGTAGTAGCAAACTGAGAGGTCAGCTCAAAAATTCAGCCTTGAAGTATTTTCAAATCAAATTATTTCTATTACCTATGTTTGGTTTTTTTAAAATCTAATAGCTCCACAAAATGTTCATTTTGTTTGTTAATGTTTATGTATTTGGTTACGGAGAACCATTTACCGCACAGGGAAGTGGCTGGATCTCAAATCTTTGCCTTTTCTTCAAGCCCCGGTCACCTAACCATAGTCTGGACAGATCTATCCAAGAAACCGTCATACACTCCATAACACAGAGAGAGAGAGGGAGCCCAGGAAACTGGGCAATCCTTTTGGGCACTCACAGGACACAGCTTGGGAATGCTGTCAAACCTCAAAAGCAACCTCTGAGTATAAAGATCCAAACATGATCTTAGTTTCCTCCATGGCTTAGCTAAAGCAGGAGTCCCCAGGTGACTTCTCCAACTATGGGACTGCATGCTAGTGGGAGAACTTTCTAGAAAAAAAATCTATATAAAGGAACTTTGCCTAAGAGCTACTCAGAATGGTCTTAATGCTGTACCCTGTGGCCTAGATCATGCCCAATGACTGCACATTTCCTCAGATCCTTAAAAATCACCCCTGAGCAGCTTTTGCATGCCTCTTTCTATTGTTCCAAACGTGGACCAAGAAAATGAAAATAGTTTTAAGGCAGCAGCTAAACGCCCATTGAAAAAGAAAATTCTGCACTTCTCTTTCCAACAGTGATGGAAGCCAAATGAAAGCACATTTCCACTTCTCAAACTATAGGGCATCTTAATGGTTGGTCCAGGTTTTACCTAGAGCAATTGGCCCTACTCAGATTTTGTGCCAAAGGAGTGCTGGGTGTCTAAAGAGATATTTGAAAGCTTTTCAAAATATAAGCATTTTCAATCTGCAACAGGAAATTGGGTTAGCAATTGGTAAAGTACAGAACCACCCAATGGGGAAATAATGACAACCACCAGTGGCACAAAAGCAAGCAAACTCAGAAGTACAGAACAGCAGCTTTTATGAAACAGGCCCACCCACACATTCGCCACAGTTTAAAGAGACATTCTTTCACCTTTTTTTTTTTTTAACCAGAAAATCATTCATCCTTTGGCCACTTCCACACCCTCACTGTAGCTACCTATTCCACAAGTAAAGGGTTTGGCATTTTTATTACTATAACTCCCATAACCCACTATCATTGACTGGGAGTTGAAATCCAAAACATCTGGAAGACCAGTGTTGCTCCACTCAGTTCTTAGTGAAGGTTGCACAAGAATACTAGAATACCCAGGATTTTTGAAGACACATATCTTTCACCAGTCCCACTGACTGAATCAGCAACTCTTTATACAGACAGGTGCTAGAACTCTCTAACAATTCGTCATGCCTCACCAGACTACATCTCCCAGAGGATTTCACACGATGGTGTCATGACATTTAAAGTGTTATAAAACAGATATAATTGCATACTCTTTAAGTGTAATAGATATATAATGCAATTATAATCCTAGGACAGCTAAATTTGGGTATGGCTCATTTTTATCAAAGCCAGGCATTATTTCTAGGTTTTAGGAGTGCTTGTGCTCCTTGTCCTCTTGTCTTTCACTGATCACTATCCATTCACCACCCTCTCCTTCTGGGCAGGGATGGCCAGTGGATTCATTCATGCAGAGGTGGCAAATCTACTTTTGGTTTTATAGTTCCTCCTCTTGCAGCTTCTCCAGGTTCTACACAAGCCATTCAGATGCTGTAGCCTCTTCCCAACAGAGAGTAGGCAGCAGAAGAGCTCCCATATAATGTGGAGCAGGTATGGAAGAGTGTGTCATGTCCTACCTGCAGGAGGCCTCCTCAGGTAAGGAAAGCAAAGAGGGAAGCCCAGATGGCAGTCTCTGTCAGAGCCAGAAGAGGTTAATAGCCCTGCCCTGGAAGCAGAGCTTGGACCATCACATGCTGACTTTGAAGAAAGGAAGTTATAAGTAGAGCTACTTCATCCTTTCGAGTATTACAGACTAAAACAACAGCAACAAAAGGACAGGCAAGAGCTTCGTCTGCCTTAAAAGGGAAATGGTGGGATAATAAGGTCAGCTGTGCTGAGCTTCAGCTGGATATAAAGTAGTATAGTCATTGTCTTTAACATCATGGCATCTGCTGCTCGCTAGTTTACTGAACCTTGACTAGCTTTGAATTCTTCCCTTTGGCCATCCCTGACTGACCTTGGCCCTGTTTGGGCTGCTTTTTATGCTTAGACCTCAGACTTTTTCCAGCCACTCTCCTTCTGTTTTATATTCTCTGTGTATGAACCTGGACTGGCTTTGTTTCTCTTTTCTTTCTTGAACTAAAGGTGTACTCTCCTGGACACTTGGCAGAATAGGACAAGCAGCCCTAAAACTGATTCACCACTGCATGGCAATGGGTTCAACAGCAGGCCCTTCCTCTGGGCCCAATCGGTATCACCTCCCAGAGAACAGAAGAGGCATGGAAGCTGCTCTTCCATTTCCTTGGTCCCCTCAACACTTGTTCAGACAAGGCAAGTGACAATGGTGCAACAGCAAGGAGAAGAAGAAGCAGAGGTAGGAGAATCTAGGGACTGGCAGTGTGTGCCTGTGGACTGGGGCCGGGGAATTAGCAGTCCTAAACACCCTGATGTCACCCCTCCAACCAAGAGTGTTAAATCAAAAAAAAAAAAAATCAAGCCCAATTTTGGATACTTCTCTATTATTCATACAGTGCAAAAGCTAAAAGAAGGAAACTGGCAAGGGTGTTATACACTATTTATAATGTGTTCCATTTGTTTTTACGAACAAATTGCCAAAACCTATGCAATTATTCATGTCCTTAATGTTAAATAAGGTCTTTGCCACCCTGGTTCATTAGGAACCTTCTCTGCAGATTAAAGACAGATATTAAAAATTGATAATAGAACAGGAACAGAAAATATTTTATTGACTTCCTTGCACCTTTCCTTGTGTTCAGGGAGAGACGGCAGCAAAAGCGATTTGGAGCATGGAACCACAGCTGGATGAAGAAGGATGAGTAGGAAAGCCAATATTTAATATTTGAGGGTCACAGCTTGACAGCATGGTGAGACAACTAGTCGGAAAATGCTTTTGCATCTGCCACATTAATTATCATAATGAAATCCATTTGCAACTTCAAAGTATAAGTCTTTGGTTCAGGAAGGCAAAGGCATTATTTTTCAGACTGGATGATAAAGCTCTTTAAAGAACGGAGGAATGATCAAACAGCCAGGTATGAATGTATGGTCTGTCAAGAACAGTGTGATGATAGTAGGAACAAAAGTGTCTTGGGAGAGGGGATGGGGAGGGAAGCAGTTCTGGAGAGCACCAGCAAATGGACTGAAATCTAGGGCCTCTCTTACACTCATATACATGAATGTGCTCGCACAAACAACCGTCTGCACACACACGCTTCTAGCAGTTCCAGATGGTGAATCAAAGCAATCTGTCTTTACTTTGCCAGCTTGATCAGCTTCCGTACTGGCCATGTGAAATCCAATTGTGCTGGTAGAACCAGGACAGGACAGACTACTCTCCTTTGCTATTCCATATTGCTAATTAGGCTGGAGATGTAGTTCCCTCTTTCATTTCCTGTCAGAAACCATCACTCCAAGGCAGTTTAGGCAATAAAAATCAGTGGCTCCAATGGAGCTCCCTTCCTTCATCCCTTGCCTTCATGAGATGGTGAGGCTTTGGCTAAGATCTTGGCAGGTTCAGTGGGCATAGCTGGGGAGACCTGGCAGGCTGGATCTAGCTCCCAGGCCAGAAGATCCACCATGGGTTGCTGGCAACTTCCAAGTCAGTGGGTTTTGGTTCAAATTTTAATACAGTTATCTAGGATGTTGAACCCCTTTGGGGATAGGGCTCTGAAGTCTGGACTTTTATCCAGATTTAATTCACTGAATCCATATAGATGGTTTTGAGCACAACAAAGAAATATTGTAAGACTTTGGCAATGGTAAATCTACACTGAAAATCTAGCACTCAATTAGACCTAGGGAAAAAGTGATAGAACTACAACAGCTGAAGCAGTGAAGAGAGATACTCTTAAGGAGAGTGAACAGAACAGGAAAGTACTTTCCTGCCCCTCAACAAAGACTTGCCCCTTGAGGACTGGGATGTAGGCTCACTGTCTCCCACCCCTTGGAGAGTTCTAGACATTTTCAAGGCCTCGCAGGGGCATTTGAAGGGATCCCATTTGTGTAACTTCAGGGAGGCCACTGGGAAAACTTTGCAATGTAGCGTGGAAGCCTTAAAAGTGTTCAGCTACTCCTGATTCATCTCCTCAGGATGTGTCTGGGTCTCTGTGTAAATAGCAGGTTGTCCTGGTCACAAGATGTGATCTGTTACAAAACCCATTTGTTGCTGCAGTTTTAGGGAGATAGGGCCCCAACAGTGGCTGCTGCCTACAAGCTCCTTGGCTTGGAAATTCACAGGAGCAGCACAGATGTTCAGACTTGTGACAACTGTCCAGCTCTGTGTCTTATCATGAAAAATTAGAAAGACAGACTCCATGGGAATCTTGCTACAAGTAAATAAATATATATGCATAAATGCAATGAAGTCAAGTAGAAAACTCATTCTGCAGCAGAAGTGACTCAGTCACAGGCAACAAAGAGAGGGAACAAAAAAAGGCAAATAAATGGAGCTTTGAATGGAGAGATTTAAGGGCACTCACATGGGATTCAAGACAAAGTGTTTTCAATGGTGTCAGTTGGGGATTATTTTCTTGGGTGGATTAGGAGGAAACAAACATATCATTGTTACATGATTAAAGTGATTCTCCAGTAATCCCCTTCCTTAGCCCATTAACCCACTGGAAGGGAGGGGAGGGAGCACCCTTGGCTGACAAACATACCCAGGAAGCCAGGGAGTAAGGATGCTAAAGGGAGAAATGCAGGTGCAAAATGCCCTCAGGACAGATGTGTGCTGCCAGTAGAGCACACAACCGCCCTCTCTGCAATGTGCTGCTGCTGCTGCTGACTGAGAAGCTGGCTTTGCAATGCTGGTAGTGAGCATTATCAAGTGCTTTGCTGATCTATACTCTTCCTTCCCCAGAAGACTGGTGTAAAGCCAGTGGAAGGCCTCTCCCTCCCCACACTCCTGACTCTACTACATAATGGGGAACAAAGGGGAGTCAGAGCAGGGCAGACTGACTACTTCTTCTCCCATTTCCTCACTGACTGAATGACAAGGAGTGTAGCAATGGACTGTGGGGGGCAAAATGATGGCACTGATCCCAGATAAGAATTCTGCCCTGCATGAAATTTCCCTTCAGTTCTCAAAATTCTCTAGCTTTGTAATATTTGAAAAATTCAGTTAATCGTTTAAAAATACAATTTGGGAAAGGGTCAGACACAAGCAAATTTCCGAAGGGAATGTGAACACAGCAAATATAAGAATTAGAGGTGTTAGCAATTTTCAGTGTCTCATTCTCTGCAATGCTAGAAACTTAGGGACTGAAGGAAAATTTCATTGCAGAGGGCAAATTATTATTTTGGAACAAACCATGCATTCTTCCCTCCTATAGCTACACCTCTGAGAATGGCAAATCTAGTTTTGCCAATCTTTTTCCAAATATTGGAACTACTGCTCTTTTCATTTCGAGGCACGTAGGGATAAACTAGTATTAAATGCATCAGAATTTCCAAGATCCCAAGGGTGTGTTCAAATTGCCCTGACAGAGGGAACAGATGAGGTCCTTGAGAGACTCTGGTCTATGTGGTATAGATGCAAGTAATTTTTCTGCTAATATCCATCCCCTTCCAATTCCTCACAGCTGATAGGAAACAGCAGTGAATTTGCATTCGTTGTACAATCTGTACAGCTGGTTTTCCGGGGTCTCCCATGAGCAGAGCTGCCTGGATACTGAGGCTTTCAGCTGAGAAACTGGGATAGAAAAGTTATCCACTAGTGTTTGGTTCCTGGCGTAATTATAATGACTTCAACGGGCTTTTGCTTAAGATAGTCAATTACACAACACAACCAAAGCACTAAATGGATCACCCAAACATTTCATTACCAACATAACAAGATGCAGATTCAGAAGACTATATAGTATGAGTTAGAAATGTCTAGTTCATCAGAGAACAGTTTGTTCATCCTACCAGGACTAGATTTAAAATTAGGCTAATGGTTGGAAGAATTCAGTAGCTCCCTAAACTGGGCTAGCCACTGTAAAGAGGAACGTATAAGAGGAGTACTTTTTTGATTTCTGTGAACCTCAGGACATCATAGATGTCTTTTTCCCCATTATAAGAATGTGGTAGCCATGTTCTTCAGGTAGTTTATGAATTTAGGACAGCCTCAAATTTCTAACAGCTAGTTTATAAAACATTGGGACCAGAAAGGTACTGCTCATAGAAATTTGTTGTTGTTGTGTGCCTTCAAGTCCTTTCCAATTTATGATGACCCTTAGGTGAACCTATCACAGGGTTGCCTGGGGCTGAGAGTGTGTGACACACCCAATATTACCCAGTGAGTTTCCATGGCTGAGTGGGGAATCAAACCCTGGTCGCCAGGGTCATAGCCCAGTGCTCAAACCACTACATCACTGTGGGTCTCCACAGAAGTTTAGAATTCTCAAATTCTGTCATTTTAAATCATTATCCCTTATATTTGGCACAGTCATACAAAGCATAACCGATTTATATGAGAATATTATGTCTCTGTAATTCACCCTTCTAAAATAAAGAGACAACAGGGTGAAGTGTCTCTGAAAAATTATATACCCTGACCTCTTCAAACCCAGAGCAGATCTGGAGAAGCAGAACCCGGTTTGCATACTCAGGATGAGTAGAAGACATGGCCATCAATTAAAACACAGCCCCAAAGAATCCAGGCTCAAGTCGCGTCCTTTCCACTGTATCATATAGTAAACGGAGGCTACTGTCCCCTATTGAAAGCTGATGGCGCTCTTACATTTTCCATTTAGGAGGCTGTTGCGAAGAATCTGATCCACCTTCACTGCGATGTCTGAGACGTTCTGAGCAATTGCTTGGATCCTCTCCATCAAGCCAACTGCTGGAGGGAACCTGAAATGTAAGTAAATGGATAACAAAGCCATGATTCATTCTTGTCAGGCACACAAACTTGTCAGAAAGAGCAAAGAGGGCCCTCTGCTCTAAAACAACAATCCTTTGAAACTGCAAAGCCAAACACCAACAGGAATGGTGCTGGCAGATAAAAGGATGTTGGCTGGTGGTAGGGAGAGGGCAGGAGAGGGGGTACTGATGGAGCCAAATTCTCACAGCGTTTATCAAACTGGCTGCAACAACAGCCTTGATTTGAGAGAACAGCAGAGGCCGATCAATGGTCATTTCTGAACCGAGCAGAAACTGCCATGGTAGATTCTGAACCGCGCCGCTCAGAACTTGAATTTATCCTCCATTTGGGCTCCTTCTGATCAATCTGTCTCAGAATTTCTTTCTACAGAGGTAATTTCATCACCTTTTACACATCTCTCAAATGACTTCCCATATTAGATTTTTTTAAAAAATCTTACAGTAAACATAATGATATTTCAAACATACACTTGAAAAGGTCAGATTGTGAATGCAACAACCCTTTGCTTCGAAGCACACGTAAGCTGTGTTAACTTTATTCATCAGGGAACTGTGATTAGCTGCTCAGTCACAAGTACATTTAAAGTACATCAGCATTTGGCACGCTGCATATGTGAAAGGGTTCCATTTTCTCAGGGCTTAGAAGCGACATGTTACAAGTAATGGTGTTACCTAATTTCTTCTACTATTAATAACTTAATGGCTGGAATCCTCTTGGTTGATTCCAACTAGAACAGACCCATTCAAACAACTGCTGAATGTTGATTCAGCATGTAGGTAAATTGCACTGATATAACACATCTTGAAGAGCGCTCAGGCCAGACAGGTATCATTGCTACTTTTCCCGTGTAGCCAGTAATGTTTTCTCATTACTTTTTACCATCAGCTCAAAAATATTCTGAAATCATAGGACATATTCAGATGAAATTATCTTCTGAAATTTCAGATTTAGTCCATTAACTACAAAATAGAAAAGTATCCTCGCTAGGAAGAAAAATATAGCACGCACAAAAAAGAATATTCACTAACAAATATTAACAAATGCCACACTTACACTTTATTTTTCTTAATATTTTTGTAGGGTTAAAGCTCTTTGTTGTGCATTTGGAAGAGAACTTTCAAATTTCGGGCTGTTATCTTACTTAGATAGAGTTTTTAAAAAACTACTAAGTACTGGAAAAGTAATGAGTAACTTTACAATTGCAATAGTGATGGTACCAAGTTGCTGTTTGGGTTTTGGTAAAAAATTATATAATATATTCTTTTTAAAAGTCACTTTTCAAGGTCTCTACTTCTCACGCCAAGGAAAGACGAGAAGTCCTGAGTCCTGAAATGAAAGTTATCTGTGCTCGCAGTGCAAGTCAAACAGGAGAGATCTACTTTAGAGAAACCACAACAGAAATCTGGCTACTGAAAACAAACAGTGGAGTCATGTCCTCTGCGTGCTCTCCTATGGGGAATTGAAGATCTTGGATGAAAGAAAACAAAAACTCCCAAGGACATTACTCTGCCAAGAGATTCTAGCTATTTTAAGAATATAAACCAAGAAGCTCAATTATACCTGTCAAGTTTCTAAACTTCCAAATAACAGTTTTGTGGTTTTAGTGAAAGACAGTTGCACGAAGAAGGATTGGGCAGATTAAGCTTGCATAGATATAATAAACTGTGCTGAAATGGGGAAAAAACTTAAATAAAAATTGTAATTAAAAGTAGTATTAAACAGAGGAGTAGGAGACTGAATGAAGGAACAGATTAATTGCACATCTTAAATTATATCCTGGATCTCCTCCAGGATTACAGATTTTAACTACTTTTATATAGCACACCTGTTTGTACACAATGGTGAGGGTGTCTAGGAGGCAACTACATGATCTGCAAGTTTATCAGAGAAAGAACAAAATGCTGGTAGCCCACATGGCCTTTTCCTAATGGCAGTTAATGACTATTGTTGTGTGCCTTCAAGTTGTTTCTGACTTACAGCAACCTTAAGGCGAACCTATCACAGGGTTTTCTTGGCAAGATTTTTTCAGAGGGTATTTGCCTTTGTCTTCCTCTGAGGCTGAGAGTGTGTGACTTGCCCAAGATCACCCTGTGGGTTTCCATGGCCAAGTGGGGAGATTCAAACCCTGGTCTCCAGAATTGTAATTCAACATTCAAACCACTATACCACACTGGCACTCTGGCAGCTAACTATGCTGGTGCTGTTAAATCCTGATCAAAGCTATCAGATCTCTTTGGTTTGATGTATCACGCACAACATTAGTAAAAACCAGTGTGTCAATTCAGTTCATATGCAGAATAAAGAGCTTATACATCATGATCATGTGAGTGGAGCACAGCACTCTGCTCACAGAGTCCTGTACCCCTTCTGCAGCCAAAAAGCAGTTCCCAATTTGTCACAGCCATTTACTGGCCAAGGGTGGGAAGAAGCAGGGCAGGACATGCCTGCAGTCCTGCAACTGAGAGAAGAGAATTGGTGTTGCCTTTCCAGATCTTCAGTTAGCTACTCCCTGGTCTTGCTTCACTCACCTCCAGCTAGTAAATGGCCATGACAATGTCCTTTACTGCTTAGGAGCTGCCACAAGGGGGATGTTATACAAGGAGGTATTGAACACCTCCTTTCACAATGTCAAAAAACGGACAACCTTATGTGTAACTTTAAGACTCTGACCATTGCGTCTATACAAACCTGAAAAAAGAAATAAATTCAGATTGTTGTTGTGTATCTCCAAATTGTTTCTGATTTATGGCAAGTTAAGGCAGACCTATCATGGGGTTCTCTGCATCTGAGAGTGGCAAGAAGCCCAGTATCACTCGGTGGGTTTCCATAGCCAAAGGGGAACTGAACCCTTGTCTCCAAGGTTGCAGTCCAACACTCAAAGCACTATTACCACACTGGCTTGATTAGGAGATCTTAAATATTTTTACAGCAACTTCCAATTGGAAGAACTGTGTTTGAAACACCTCCCTTCTGTCTGTAGGTCCTCTCTTGTTCACACTTTATTCTGGATTTGTTCCTCTTTATTCCTGAAGAGGACCCGGTCTGGAAGGCATATTTATGATAAATTTGGGTTGAAATCCAATGTTGCACTGATGGAATGCCAGCTCATCCAATGGGAGGACAGAATTGCTCCAAACTGAAAAACTTCAATGAGTGGTGCAAAATTCCTCCCCTGGCTTTTGGATGGTGCCCCTTTCCTCTGTAGCCTGGTAAGAGATAGACCACCATGGTCACCTCTTATGGATAGACAGTCTTTTCAGGTGCTACAGGGGCCTTCAGGGTCAAGATGAGAAGAGAATGAGAAGGGAAAGATCCATTTCGTCCTTTGCTTTCCACTCACATAGATTTCATCAACTAAGTGACACTAACTTTTTTCCTCCTAACAGTTCCTAATGTTGCCACACTCTGTGTATCGTTCATATCTGCAGAGTTTGAAAAATATATTTAGACATCTATTCTGACCTATTTAAACACTGGTTTTTATGGCACACCAGTTATCATGGTCTGAACATAACACAGCTGAAATCACACCACATGACCACAGCACTTGTCTTGTTCTTAATCCACTATTCGAAGCATCCTGCTGTAACTGAACATCTGCTTTTCAGCATAATAAGAACTAAATCCACATTTGTAAATATTATTTAATGTAATTCATGCCTGCAGAACTTGTATGACCCAGAAGCCAAAGGCAGCCCACAACTCATACCTTGTGATCTGCCAGACTCTTTCCTTCTTAGACTTTGTATCTACAGTTCCAGGCAAGTAGCAATACCAGGATATTTTTTATTTAGCTCTCAGTGAACTACCATGCATGACTGGTAGCTGCTCTCAGCTTGATGAGTCACAAGCAGTATATTCCTGTGCTGCCCACCTTTTTTCTAGAAAAGGTGTGCCTAAGTATTTGGCACCTAGACATGTAACAAGTTCCATCTCAACCACCACAGAAAGGATAAAAGAGGACAGAAATAATCTGGCTGGGAATGTGGGAAGAGTCTGAACTCTAAGACTCATTTCCCCGATTACATACATAGTTCCCTACTATAAGAGAAAAGATTAATAATATGTGTCACAGTCAGCACAGTAGTCTGTCATCCTTACTAGTACCTGAAATTCTTCTAGAAAACTGGTAAAGAAAACAATTAAAGAAGGGTAGGGGTGCAAAATTATAAACAATACAATTAATACAATTCTCCACATTAAAGGAAAAGGGTTTTAAACAAAAATCAACTTGGTTCCCTAGGGGGTAGGGGTGGAAGGGAGGAAAGGACTAACACAGTATTATACTTATTGGGAAAATTAATTTGTTGGTTGTGGGTGGAGCACTGAACATTTTGTATTAATTGCTGGAAAAAAAATATGTATATCAGTCTTAAAAAGGAATAATAAATAAATTTATATATAAAAAGACCTCTAAATTAACTGTGTGCTTCCTGCAACTTTCCCACTAGATCAGTGGTTCTCAACCTGTGGGTCCCCAGATGTTCGTGGACTTCAGCTCCCAGAAGCCCCAGCCACTATGGTCAATGCTCAGGGCTTCTGGGAGCTGAAGTCCACGAACATCTGGGGACCCACAGGTTGAGAACCACTGCACTAGATGCTGTCTGGTAGTACCAGTGCCCTGATTTACAAAAACATTTCTATGGTTTGTTTTTTTGTTTTTTAATTTTCTGTTACTGGTGCTGTTGTTCTTTTGGCTTAGGAATGCGCTGGATGAATTTAACAGATAGGGATCTGTTTGGATTGCAACAAGTCTTGTGTCAAAGATTCTTCAGCCTCTGTAAACCAGTTCCTATAATAGGAACTGCCCAGCTGTAAAGCTTTGACTACAATATTTGTGCCAATAGGGGAATTTCAAGAAAAGAGCTTTGGCACATCTCACTCAGTGCCATGGGAACTGGAGAAGCTGCCATTGTAGCTACCTACAAATATTTGCACAAGTGCCTCTGACTTTACTGTTTAAAATCCCTTCCTACCAGTCATGTATACTCATTACTCACACCTCAGGATTATACCTTATGCATTTGATGAAGTGGGCTGTAGTCCACAAAAGTTTATTTGACAATAAATGGGCTAATCTTTAAGGTTCCCCATGCCTTTTTGTTGTTGTTCCCACTTGCAAAGGACCAGCAGCTGTAATGCTGAAAGGTTAGCTTTCCCCTGTTCTACAGCACACCTCATTAAAACCAAATGGGCCTTATTCTTGTTGACAGAATGGGGCCCTGCATACATTACATAAGGAGTTACTGAAAGGTTAGCAGGGTGGGGTGGGCAGAGATGACGCAGCCTCGACTCGATACTCCTTATTGTAATAGCCAGTACGGGAGAGAGTCAGTGTGGTCCAGTAGATAATAAACTTGGCCCTAAACGGGGAAGCCTCGATTCAAATCCCAGCATAGCTATTGTTTCCCTGCGCAAATTGTTACCTCTCAGTTTTTCACTTCTCTGTCTGTAAAAAGAGGTCCAATAATTGGCTTCTTCACAGAGTGGCTCTGCTGCTGAAAGAGCAGAGCAATTTTCAAAGCACTTTGTGGTTTGGCGTGCTGAATGGGTAGTAATAACAGAGTTCTTCTTAGACCAGGAACAAAAGCTGCAGGTTCTTCTTCTTTTCCTCCTCCTCCTCCCTCCACCCCCACCCTTGTATTACAGAGAACAGAGCAGGGGGTCTACTTTATTCTCTGGAATAGATGGAACAAAGGCAGCCAAACAGGTTGCAGTTATTAAAGAGAGACTCTAATGGGAGAATGTTACTCAGGACATATTTCCATTTACCTAGCACATTCAGTTCCATACAGCTGTCCAGTGGGCAGGAGAACCTGGATTTTATGGAGATACCTTTTAGGTGGTCTCCCACATGGCAGACATAACATTTGTCTGAAGTGTTTAGTGATTCTTATCAGTAGTCTTAACGTGCAACTTTAGGCTGCCCACGGAAACAGCTGAAAAAGAAAAATGCTGGAGGGTTTTTCTAAAGAAGTAAAAAAGTGTGAATTAAAATTCATCTCCTTCTCCAGACCAGTGCAGCTGTACTGAATGTGGGGAGCGAAGAGAAAAGTGGAGCACAGTTAGAAGGCAGGAAAGGATGGCGAAAATGCTCTCATTTGTGAGATGCTTGCCAGTCAGCCTCCCATAATTCTGTTCCCTTTCTCTTCTCCTAATAGGTTTAGTATAGCTGTCCTTTGAGTACAGAAAGAGCTAAAACGTGTTCAGAAGACTTTCAAATGGCCAATTACTCATTTTGTGGTAAAGGGGGATTGATAAGCACCGAGTGACTACATCTTTTGTCCAAGACTAGTAGCAGCCATTTTTGGGAAGTTATAGGTACAATGGTTTGACCCAAATAATAGGGGAATGCCAGGAGGGTAAGATGCTTGTGGGTTTCATCAGACATCCATGATTTCTGCTATAATTTTATCTCAAAATACAGAGTGAAAGAAATGTGGTAGGCTGGCAATACAGGCAAGATAGAACATCTGTCCCTATTATATCAAAGGAGGAAAGTTTTATAAAGCCATTTCACACATGTATGTACTTATACCTCACGGTCATTCACAAGTGCACATACAACAGCATTATGTGATTGCCAACAAACACACTTGTGTCATGCAGATCCATTCATCAGAGACCCTTGGCCACAGTGCCCTACTGTGTCCCTGCTCAGGAATGAGATCTGAGTTTGCTGGGTGCAATGTGTGAAGTGGCCCTTATAGAGATGGGGAGTTGTGGGGAAGTGGTTGGATCCTGTGATTTAAAATCCAGAAACCTATTGGGAGCTACCAAAATGTTCCACAAGCATACTTACATGGAACCCCATGGAATGTTGGAAAGCTCAGCTAAGTGGTGGTGCAAACTTTCCCAGAAACCCTGTGCCACAGTCATCTGTGTCTGTTTGAGGGGTAGAGGGCAGTAGCCAGTCTTTCACAGCCAGACAAATTGATTGCGTAGGGAGGTAGTTGATACTTCTTCGTGTGACATCTAAAAACATACTTTCACTGACATAATCCATGATCATGCTATTGTAATTCACCAAGAAGGGCCTGGGGAAGTTACACTGTGAGCACTGTAAACCTAATGGGAACTTTATTGTTCTTGTATGCCTTCAAGTTATTTCCAACTATGGCCATAACTCTAGCCCTATCGTCGGGTTTTCTTGGCAAAATTTGTTCAGAAGGAGTCTGACTTTGCCTTCCTCTGAGGCTGAGAGAATGTGACTTGCCCAAGGTCACCAAGTGGGTTTTTATGGCTGCACAGAGATTCAAATCATGGTCTCCAGGATTGTAGTCCAATGCTCAAACTACTACAGCACACTGAATCTATCTGTGGGCACTTACACAGCAGTAATACTCACTGAACTCACTAGAATGGTATCAGGGTGCAATGGTTAAGCCAGTTAAAATTATACATAAAGAAAAGTTAAAATAAATAGCACTCTGGACCTGCAGTATCTGCAACAATAAATGTCTACCATCACATTTTCGGCAGAAAAGTTCTGAAATCAGGTGCAAGCAATTCCAGTCTGTTTTACATTGGGATGGACCCAGCATTTTCATGGTGGGTAAAACACTGGGGATAAGTTGATCCAGGTTTACTCAGTCAGGATACTTAGTCAAGTCATTGGTACACCCAGCTCTGTAGGGACCTAAGAACCCTTTATGCTACCCAATTACAGCACTTTCATACCACTTTAACTGTCATGGCTACTTCCTATGGAATTGTGGGATATGCATTTTAAGGGAGGGCAGGGAAGGCCATTCAGAAGCCCAGGAGCCAGTGACATGTAGTGGTTTGAGCACTGGACTACAACCCTGGAGAGTAGAGTTCGATTCCCTGCTTGACAATGGAAACCTAGGGGGTGAACTTTGGCACATCACACACTCTCAGCCACCAGAAAACCCCATGATAGCTGTGCCTTAGGTCTGCCATAATTTGGAAGTACTTGAAGGCACACAACAACAACAATTCAGAATTCACACCCAGAGTGCTCCTGTGGTGCTTCTGACCTGCAGACCCCAGCATTCTACTGGATGGAACCATGGCAGTTAAAGTGGAATCATAGTGTTATAATTGTGTAGTGTGAGAGGACCCCACCTGACATGCTTGCTTTGCAAAGCATCTTTTATATGGGACAGTGCTGTAGAAATTATGAACAAACTACATGACAATATAGGTAGCTGGCAGATCAGGCTGGCTGTCAAAAGAACATTTTTTTTCTATTAAAATATATTACACCTCCCCCCCCAATCACTCTGAAATATCTCTGAGGATGAATATTGCAGCAAAGACTATTTTGTCTCCCCTTGAAACTCAGTTGTAAAACTTTTCTCTTATCATCCTGATTTTTTAAAAAATAAAAAAAAAAGATGCAGGGAAATGTCACTGCAAATGAGCAAAACTTTAGGGCTGCTGTCCTGGGTTAACTCAGCAGGAAAATGTGTCCTGATTTCAGGTCCTTTCTGTTTAAGTGTTATGATTGTTCTTGAACAGATCAGTGAATCTGAAGGCTGGAATTTAAAGCACCTCAGTCCTCAAGGCTTTTTTTGGAAAAGGAAAAAGAAAAAGAAAAGAAATCCTGCTTCTGGTTTTATGAAGCTTCACAGTTCAAACTCTTGATTTAAAGGCCATTCACTGGCAGGAAGCCAATCTGCATGAGCCACCTCTGCCCCCCAGATAGTTTATGGCTGCCAGTATTGGCCCTTCATGCTACCAGAGAGAAACTACATATCCTGAGATTTCAGAAAACAGAAAAACAAAGCACCACTCGATTTAAAATCAGGAGATAAGACTTACTGTGAGAAGATAGATATTGGCTCCTAACCAGGAGCTCAGCAGTTGGGCACTATACTGATGCACTCTTATATTGCTTATCATTCAACTGTGTCTAAATATTACAATGTATATAATTGTACTTTGGGGTGTTTTTTTTTTCATTTGTATTGGGATGCAGCATAATGACATTATCCACCGAGATCTCTGGAGCACCCCAGCAGATCTCAATATATTAGGCCAGTGGTTCTTAGGCTGGGGTCTGTGGATCCCCAGGGGGCCGTGATGTCCTCACAGGGTGTCCACGAAGGTTCACAGAAATGTTATGAGCTTTTATAATTAAAACAGAAAGACCGAAAGAAAGGATGAAAGAAGGAAAGATAATTTTGTATGATAAAAATATTCTAATAGGAGTGTGTCTATTTACTTATTTCTCCCTTCTCTCCAAATCTGAAGACCAGATTTGACGAGCAACTTTAAATAAATATTTGACGCACTTTGGAGTTTTAAATCTTGAGTTAAGTCTTGGTGGTCTGTGGCAACAAAAGATATTTAAAGGGGGCCCACAGTAAAGAAAAGGTTAAGGATCATTGTATTACAGCATCGGCTTGTATCTGGCTCTGTCCCCGTAGCCAGATGCTTTTCTATTCCCTCTTCCAGCTCTCCCCCAGCCACTGAATGGCAGTGGGAGGGGTACCTAAGAGTGAGTTAGGAGAGGTTGAGGGGAAATAAGCAGCACAGTTCTAGCTATGGAACATTTACACTACACTCTGCAGTACAAGATACCAGTCATAGGATTGTGTGCAGTTTTTATATTCTCCACTAAGCCATATGTTAAATATATGTGGTTATGCCACTGGGGCATTCTGGGAATTCTAGTGCAAAAAGTACAATTTCCCAAGCTCTAGAAAATCTTGCAAAATATGAGGATTTCATATTCACCTACCAGCCCTTTGAGTACGCTGGTCAAGTAGAAACGGGACTTTGCTGTTAACATTCTGATCAGTGTTAATCAGAATTGGCTTTGGGGGAGAGAATTTTATCTGGAAAATTGGTTACACATCTAATGAGGCCTATGGTCAAGATTCCCAGCTGGTACAAAATTGCTACAGATCAATAAAAAGGACCCATTTTACTGCAGATGGCAATCTGGTCTATTACTCACACAAAGAGTTTTACCAGTTCCATTAACTGTCAGCTGTTCCTTTATCAAAAAGTATTAACTTAGAAATGAATGTTTGGCTATCATGCTTAAATGCTTTTTTCATTCCTTCCAAATGAAAATGTTGTGTCACATTAACTGTTCCACAAGAATTTCTGTGAAATGCACTCAGGATATTTGCATTGCTTCAGTTATTTCAGAGCTGCAAAAGGACAGGGCATCTCTGATGTGCTTTGTTGTATTTTGTCAATTGTTGGAACTGCTGAAAAAATGTTATTTAAGACAAGTGACTGAACACAAATCTAGACCCAGTTCCTTTTTTCCACAGTACACATCCTGCCAAATGGAATGTGAAAAACAAGCAGAGATAACCAGCTTTCCATGATTTAGAAAACCCTTTAGGCTCCCTGGTGCTCTTTTTTGGTGCTTGTTCTTCTATCCCCTCACCCACCAACTCAGACAGACTTCTTCTCCTCCTTTACACATCTACAATGCTCTTCCTCTCCCACATGGAGCTAAGTGTTCTTCCTCTCTCTGTCCCCCCCCCCATCCACTCATCCAGGATTGCTCTCCCTTCATCCTAGTGCACTTTCTCTTTCCTTGCGCTCACTCCCATCCACCATCACTAGGCAAAAAGACATTTTCTCCCTCTTTTCCTTTCTCCATAACTACTTGAAGAGTTAGGAGCCCTGCAAAATGAAGCAACTGTTACATCAGACAAGTTGTTTTCTTTACCGTTCCTCTTGTAAAGATATTTTTCTGGGGAAATGGATAGGCAAGGTCTGAGTGCAGTGTTGCTCCAACTGGTGGGAGAAGTCTGTCACCTAGTGACTGAAGATGGTACTGCATGTTAAACTATTTAAAACAAACGAACCCATACAAAAACCAAATAACCCCAAGGAATACACTCCCAGGGTCCCTACAGTATACATGCCAAGTTATTTCAGGTGTCTAGCTTTCATGCAGTTGGAGTTATGGAAGACATAGGCAGACACAGAGACATATTATTATTAGTGCTAGCCAAATAAAAGAAAACCTCAACTCATTTCACCTGTGCACAGCATGTATTCAAAAATTCAGACTCCTAAGCCTACTTTAGATACAACAGTATCCAAGCCAGTTTTCACTGAACAGTTTCCCCCATCATATCTTGACCAAAGAATGAGTGTATTTCCCAAAATGTTATTTCCCAAAGATTATTTTTTAGGTATGGATGGTCTCTCAATCTGCAGATACATCCACCATTTAACTAAAGAATATGACTGTCCCTGGGCCCATTCACACTACACAAATACAGCATTTTGATTCCAGTTTAACTGCCGTGGCTGCATCCTATGGAATCCTGGGGTCAGAGGCACCAGTGGAGCTCTCTTGCTGAGAATTCTAAATGCCCCTCTCTAAACTTCAAATCCCAGGTTTCCACAGGATGTTACCACGGCTGTTAAAGTGAATTCATAGAGCTGTAATTGCATCATGTGGATGGCACCCCTGTTCTTGGAGCCACTATTATTACTCCTGTCCAATTAAAAAAACTTTTCAAAAGAGATCTTCAAAAAGCATGGCACAGGGGCAGAAGTCTGTTCCCACATATGGAATTCCCTTCAAGGTTCCCCTCTGTTGTCCTTCTCCTGACAGGTAAAGACTCTTCTCTTCAGACAACTTTCAGGTAAACTGCTTCTATTCCACTTGGATTTCAGTATCATGCTGTGTTTAATTGTCTTTTAATTTTATACCTTACTTGCATTTTTAATCATGTTGCAAGCTATAGTGGATCCCAGTTCCTGGAGAAATGTGGGATATAAATCATACAAATAAATAATTTCATCATTCGTTACTGCTCACAGAAATGTGAAACAGCAAGGACCACACACACAAATGCAGCCAAAGGGTCTATAGCAGCTAGTGGAATTACTGCATCTCTAGCCTGCCAGCACACCTTTCTGGTGCATCAGGAAACTAGCAGTAGTAAAGTTAAGAAATGATGTTTGTTTATATATAAGCTTATTCTATGGTGACAGTATAAATCCTACCAAAATGCTCTGGGAACTTGCCAGCTATTGAAATTATAGTAAATTACCATGGGTTCTCCCAAATGAATTTTTCCCCAGGATCTTAAAAACATTTGCTAACAAAAATATAGTACTTTTATTCCAGTGCATCAATATTGATTTTTCCTCTATTATTTTTAGATTTATATTTCCAAGTCTTGATTAAGATTCAGCTCACGTTGCAGTTTATAATACACAGAGTACAGTATTTATCATCCTTCAAAAACTCTCAGTAAGATGTATCTTTCCCCACCGCAGATTATTTTCACTATGAGGTGACTGGGTGTTGGGTTTTCTTTCCTTTGGTCTTTTTTTTTTTTAAACACATACACACACATTAATTTAATTCTCTGTTCCCTGTGCTTTGTCTCATGTCTCCAGTTTTGTCACTCTGGCTTAGTTATAGCATGTTTATCTCTTTACAAGATGCTGCATCTTTATTGCCTTTTACAAAATGAGCATTACTAAAAGATGAATCTTTTTCCATTTGTGCAATGTCTCCACACTACAAGCCTTAAATACATTCTCAGCTGAATCTGGTATTCTTAGTAGCTCATTGTCAAAAGCAGTGACTTCAGTGTGTGACAAATACAAATGGCAGAAAATGGGTATTTTTAAGACAGAACATGAGGGATGCAGTGAAACTGAACTGATAAGAAGTACCATTCATTCACAGTTCTCAGATACCTCTTTATATAGTGTCCAACATTTGCCTTGTTAACCAGGAAACTATGGCTGCAATCCTCTACCCACATACCTGAGAGAAAACTCTACTGAATTCAATAAGACTTTCTTCAGAGTAGATATGTGCGCTTCTGGGGTGGCTTTGAAGAGCCATCTATTGTGCGCTAACCACCTAAATTCTCACCACGTGACAGTTCCATCTTTGTGGAAAGCCAGTTTGTGGCTGTAGACATCTGTTCCACAGTGAGTAAAGCACAATTATGTCCCACCCTGGACCATTTGGAAGCACAGGACGGGAGGAAGTGTAGCAGCTGCTTGATTTTCCATGCGGCCAAAAGCTCTACATAATCAGCTGTTTATAGAGTCAGTGCTCCCATGGTGTGCATGCTATTATACTAAGCACAATTCTTTTAAAGCATCCTAGGTAAAACTGCCATGACCTTCCCCCTGGCCTAATCTCTGTTGTGGAATTACAGTGTGACCAAGGCTTCCCCATCTGTCACATCAGACTAATAACATAATCTCTGCCTTCACAGGACTTCACTCACCTGGAGCTAGAGATTCAGCTGCATACCACATCTATGTTTCACAGAGGTGAGTGAGTTCTACTGCTGAGGGGGTCAGCTAGCATGCCTTCCTACAGATAACGTCTGGGGAATGTGTGGCCTTGCAGATGTTGCTGGGCTGCATTTCCCACAATCCTGCACCATTAATTTTATTTATTTATCTATTTATTTACTTTATAACCCACCTTTACCACAAGGCTGGGACAAGGTGACATACATAATGTTAAAATACTTTTTTAAAAAACTGATCTAATATATAAAAGTCAAAGTTTGTTTGTCTGTGTCAGGTGAGAAGACATCTGATATGACTGGCTGTGTGAGGCGAAGACCTCTTATGATTGGCTGCCTGTGAAGATTCTATGGAATCCTGGGATTTGCAGTTTAGAGAGGGGCCTTTAGAATTCTCAGCCAGAGAGCTCTTGGGCCTGGCTGGTTGCTATGGAGATGAGGCCTAGCAGCAAGGAGGATGGCAGTGTATTCCTTCAGGAACCTATCCTCTCTGTCTTAATAACTCTGAATACAGATTGGACTGGGAAATATGGGGGAAAGTTACAAGTACTGGATAAGACAGTTCAGGGAATTAGAGACACAGGATCTCAACTCCTTCTAATAAGTATGACCTATGAGAAAATAAAATCCTGGGCAACACCAGGTATATACACTAGTAAATTATAAAAATAGACATTCACTGAAAGCAGTCAAAGCACTTTAGAACACCATACCTTCCAACATTTCACAAATGAAAACTTGGACACATCAGAATGTGGTGCAAGAATACACAAGCTAAGAGAGGCTGCAGCAGTTTGTTTTTGCCTGACTCTACAGGGAAGGCAAGATTCCTCCTTTCATCTCCTTCAAGCTGAGTGCAAATTATTTTTACATATTGAACTCGGTTTGCAACAATTGGTGTAAGCTGAGGACAAAAAGGGAAAGTGGGAGGAAGAGAAACAGAAACACTTTAAAAACAGCTGGAGAAGCGGATGACTGGGAAGTAATTGAAACAGTTGGGGGCTTTGGTGCTCTTTTCATCCTTTTTCATCTCATTTATTCCCTGCCCCCTCCTATCAGATCACCAGGCAGAGGATAAGCCTGTCCAAGTTTTATCCAGCTGTTCCACAAATCCCTCCCTCACTTCCTGTTACCCCTTCTTGGCACTTGCAAGAAACTTTGAGTGCTATAGCTGTCCTTTTTTTTTGAACCCAAATGACAAGATTTGGCTCCAAGACTCACCAGTGTGCCACCGAAACTTAAGGCAGAGAGGAGGCCCATTTGCAAAATAATAAGGGGGCTCTTGTTGCTGGGAGCAACTCGGAAAGGGAAGAAATGCTGCAGAATTAAGTTTCAGCAAGCAGCAAAGGCTAAGGAGGAGAGAAGGTGGGATCTAATAGAGAACAGAGCACCCATTGTAAAGTACGAAAAAGCCTCGCAGTCACAATCAATCACCTTCAGGATGAAGCCCAAGACTGTTTTTAACCTGACACACTAATTGCATTCCCTAAGAAATGTGGTGGTCAATGGACTGGTGTTTGGCTTTGCACTGAGGTTATCTCATTCAGTGTGAAATCAGCAGGTCATACTCGGGAAGCTGCTCATGTTCAGGATTTGTGTGGAAAGGAGAAATGACAAGAGCAATTCCTCTGCCAAGATTGTTTAGTGGATGGATGAAGTTTTTTTTTTATAAGTGAGAATTTATGCATACATTTTTTGCATGGTGCACATGATTGATGAATAATGTTCAGAGACTCTGAAGCATTATCTGCTTTGGAACATAATCTAGCCAGGGAATCAATAATGTCAGTGCAGTTCCACGGAAGCAGAAAATCTCTGTATGGCTGCAGTCCGCACATCAATAAAGCCAGAGGACTTGCCTTCAAGGGGATTTGCATTCAAGTGTTTTAATGCTTCTAAGGGCAGCCAGCATACCTAAACATTTCTTACACGGAGATGGGTGTTCCGCGTGGGCCTCTTGAGGCTCACGGCCATGGCAAAATGGCATTCCACACATTTCAGCATCAACGCATGCTTATTCTGATATATAGGGAGACGAATCTCTGGGTGCAAAATGGTGACATATGAAACAGACGTAATCCTAATCCAAGTCATGTGTTTATGAGGCCAGCATTTCAAAAAAGTGAAAAACAGCCCAAATTCTATCTGTCTATTTTACTGGCAGCTAGGATGCTTACATGGGCAAAAGAGATTTCAGTTGCTGGTTTACATTGGGGGATGGAATTATTCAGTCCACCTCTTTCTATTATATCTCTGCAGGCTATAGAGCAAATTCCACAGGTAAAGAGCACCACTGGTCTGTCTCTTTCAACATGGGCAGTAATATATCAGGCAGAGGGCCACATCGCAGCTCAGCATACAGTCACTACAACCTTGTGCTGAGCACCATTTTATAATCTTATTGATTAGCAGCCTCCCAGAAACCCCATGATAGGTTTGCTTTAGGGTCACCATAAGTCAGAAAGGACTTGAAGGCATACAACAACAACAACAACAACAACAACTACTACTACCGCAAAAATGCTTCCCCGTGTGTGTGTGTGTGTGTATGTGCTAAAACAAAATATTAAAATACTGCTCAGATGAAGAATGTTATAGTACTGTACTATTGCAATACAAAACATACTTTCTAGTCACCATAGACCAGTGGTTCTCAACCTGTGGGTCCCCAGATGTTTGTAGACTTCAGCTCCCAGAAGCCCCAGCCACTATGGTCAATGCTCAGGGCTTCTGGGAGCTGAAGTCCAAAAACATCTGGGGACCCACAGGTTGAGAACCACTGCCATAGACCATTTCTGCACTAGACTGTAATAGTGCTATTATTCCACTTTCAACATCCTATGGAATCCTGGGGTTTGCTGTTTAGAGAGGGGCCTCAAAGGCAAACCCCTTTAAAGGCCCCTCTCTAAACTGCAAACTCCAGGATTCCATAGGATGTTGAAAGTGGAGTAATAGCACTACAACAGTCTAGAGCAGAAATGGCCATGGCTTTAATTGTTTTTCTAAACTTTGGAAAAATTGCTTTTTGGGACTAAAACACCCCGAACACACTATAGCTGACATGGCCATTGAAAGAGCTGTATTCCCTTCCACTAAAAAAAGTAACTGTTCCAAACACCAGGTTTTCTACACAGGGAGTGTTTCAAAACTCCATTTCTGATCCCCCCAAAAATGTTAAATACTTTGGGCTTTGGGGGTTTGACTTATTAATTGGATAATCATTCTTAAATGACTTAACAGTTTAGCAGTAAAAAAAAAAGTATCGATTGATTCATTGATTGATTGACTGACTGTTTTTTAAGTGTTCCTCTTCTGTATTTTTTTTCCTAATTACCACTCAAATAAATTGGGCTCTCTACTTCCCCACCCACAGATGCTTCCCCACCCACAGATGCTATGCCATTTCCGCACTAGACAGCTATAGCACTATGATTCCACTTTCAACATCTTATGGAATCCTGGGGTTTGCAGTTTCAGGAGGGGCCGCATGGCCCCTCCTGAAACTGCAAACCCCAGGATTCCATAGGATGTTGAAAGTGGAATCATAGCGCTATAACAAGCTAGTGTGGAAATGGCCACAGTCACCAGTATGGAGAGAATATAGCAGTATGAAAAAAGCAGGGGAGGGGCTGGAAAATACAACATCCTCAATGGTGCAGAACCGCAGTACTGTTTGTAGCTGACAGCAGACAAGAAATGGTTTATAAGTGTTATGAACACAAAGCTCTGGAAGCAGCAGACAGACACACAGACCTATCCTCACACACATATGCTCACACATATGCTAGAATGTCCCCACACATTTGCTAGTTTGTTCAATCAAAATTCTGAAAAGCTTTTTTTCCCCTGTAGTTGAAATGGTAACAGCTGTATTGTTGCATATATATGGCCATAAATATGAATGCATGTCTCCATAACTACCTGATCAATTCATGCATGTATATTCATTTACAATAAGGATTTAAACATTTTGCTAGTTATATGTTTAATATTTTAATTAGACTACCTCATTGGTGATTATGTAATTTACTATACCAGTTCAGGGATATTCCTGTTAGTTTTTGCACTGAAATGATAATGACAGATATAACACCAGAAAGCAATTGGCAGATTGTTCAAAATATTTTCTCAGTCCCCCTTAGGGACAAGATGATTTTATAGGTCCTACAGAAGGAGGTTAGATAAAAAGCTGGGGTTCTGGTGAGGCTTCAGCTCTCACTACCACACCTTCGATAATCAACAGGCACTTTATTCTGGGGAGTGGACGGGATCGCTTATACCCAGGCATACCCTGTGCTGGGTCCTTTTATGCAAAGAAAAAGAGCCATCACCAGATATGACATGTTGGAATAGATGAACAAGACATGGTAATGACTTTTAAAACAGCAAAACATTTGCAGCCTTTGAAAGCCATCCAGCAACTTAATGTCTTCAGGAAACTGGGTACTTCTACTAACATATTTCCTCCCTGAAGCAGCTGCAGGGGAAAAGAAGCTCACTTGTTTTTATTCCCCTATGAAAATATACATTCTATACCTCCTGAGACCAGCAAATGAATACACATGTCTTGCCTTAGAAATTCACATTTTTAAGGCTTGTGATTGGATCCGTGGGTTCCTCAACTTGAAGATGGTACTTGCGGATACATTTCAGCAAAAAAATGTTCACACAGCCATTCGTACTTCTGAAAAACATACGTGACTAAAATATTTACGTATTTTTGAAAAATATTCAAAACATACTTCAATCAGTGGCAAACATGCACACCAATATGTGTACATTCAAAACATGCACACATAAATGCAGATGTTTTGAGCAAATATACACAAAAGTACAAACAGAAGTACATTTTTTTCTGCAGCATGAAGACAATATTGTCATACACACTGAATGAGAAGTGGAACACAGTGAGACTGCCAATGGAACTCTGGAAAACTCCATGAAAATGAGCAAGAGAGAGTTCCACAACCCTAAAAGTAGACTAGCCGGAAAGACTGAACTCCTCGACAAAGGGCAAGAAAAATTTGTGCAGGCAAGTCACAACAGTGATCTTCTAGACTCAACGTAATGGGAGGCAACAAAAAGAGAGAGAGAGAGAGAGAATGAGAGAGAGAGAGAAAGCTATATACTCAGTCCAGCTTTCAACCACTGTAGAAAAGTCAGTCTCTGTCCACACTGTTCTCTTTTCTTCCACAAAGTTTTTCTTCCACAAGTGCTTCCACAAGGTATTGTGATGGACACTGACAGTATGTCTCTGAATAACAGGCTACCAAAGAGCAAACAATAGAAAAAGAGTCTGTTGTTTCCTTGGAGACTTCTCATATAGTCTTCATACTCTGACTCAAATATTATTGTGTGTTTTCAAGTCATTCACAAATTAGAGTGACCCTAAAATTAACCTATCAATTGGGGGGCCTATATATGGTCAAAAAGGGTTTGCCATTGCCACCTTCTGAGGCTGAGAGAGTGTGTTTTGTCCAAGCTCAGCCAATGGGTTTCCATGGCTGACCAAGGATTTGAATCCTGCTCTTCTGAAGTCCAACACTCAAATTACACAACGCTGGCTCTCCCTCTGATCCATATATTCTTGGGAAAGGACGCCATGTTAGGTGACTCCCAGTCTGATCCATCACAGATCTTCTTGCATAGAACAGGAAATGTGTAGATACTGAGGCAAAGATTTCAGGAAGCCGTACCAATTGTGCACTGTATGTTTTCTTCAAGAATAATCCTCTTAATGTAATTGCAGCATTTTGTCTAATCCAGCCAGTCAGAGTAGCTGTGAAGAGAGTGTTAATATTTGTACAGGGCACAGTTTCACTGGCATCCCTTCTGTGGGTACTTGAGGATTGAAGGAGAAGCCACAGCATATGGTAGAGTCACACTGAGGACATGAAGTCTAGTCAAGGTGGGAAAAGTCAAGACAGATGCTGTCTTAAAGGGCAGCTAAAAACAGGACTTTGAATAGCTCTAAGTGAGCTGCACTGGCTGAAGTTCTTTCTGACTAGGATAGGTGAGGGAAACTCTGGCCCCCCAGATGTTGTTGTAGTGCAACTCCCATAATCCCTTATGGCTGGTGAGAATTGCTGGGAGTTGCATTCCAAGACATCTGGACAGTCACATTTTGCTCACCTCTCTGCTACATGGGGGACAATTGCAAAAAGTAGAGGGCTATGTTAGCTCCCCAGGTGACGTTTGAGGGCTGTGCCCCCCTGCCGTACCTGCTTCTGCAAAAAAAAAAAAAAAAAAAGCCTCCCAAATGACTCCTCGATGACAGAGGGTATTTTCGCCATGTTTGGGAGGCCTTTCAGAGCCATTTTAGGCCCCAAAGAGAATTTTTTAACAACACAAAGTGAACAGAAATCCCTTCATTTTCACTTCCTGTTTCAAAAAAAGGCCTTTCTTAGGTCTAAATTGGCCCAGGGTGGACCCAAAACATGGTGAAAATACTTCCAGAAGGCATTTGGGAAGAAAAAGAGAAATGAAAAAAAAATGGGGGGGGGAATGTTTTGACCCCTGGGGCCTAGAGGGCCCCCAAACATGGTGGAAATGCCTTCTACACTTCTTTAGATGGCTTTGGCAGCATTTTGAAGCAAAAAAAAAAAAAAAATCTTCCACGGGCCACACTTTGCCCATTGCTACTCTATTAGGAGGATGTTGACACAGCAGGCCAACTCAAGCTCTGGGTAAGCTGACAAGACAGTCAGGGTACGAAGCCATGTTCCCACTTCACACCTGGAATATCAAACCCATCAGTTATAAGGCCATCACCTGACTTGGCAGACTTTTGCAAGGGCAAAGGGATGAAGATTCATCAGGGGCTGCTTCTCTCAGCCAGTGTATAGGGAGTGCCCTTCATAGGGTGCTGACCATCCTTCTTTTGAGGAAACAGTCTGAGCCTTTTCATCTGAATCTTCTGCTGCATTCTGAAAGGTCCAAGTCTGGGGAGGGGGTCATGTAACTGGGGGGGGCAGAGATATTTCTGCTGGCAAAGAAAAGATCTAAAGTTGATCTTTCTAACATTGTCATGTTGAAGAAAGCTTATCTTCTCCCACTTTGCTGGGAAGTTGCCTGGCATGATCATAATGTGAACTGTGTTGACTTTCCAGGTGACTTTTCACATTTCACGCCTGCATGTCATCTTGACATTATCAGGTCACTTGCTTTGTTGTTTTACATGTGTTAGTTCAAGTAAGGCTCTTAGTTTTTGTGTAGCTTTCAAGTTATTTATGGCAATTGTTGCTGATGTACATTGTCATCACAAGGTGAGAGCAATTCATGTAGTTAAGAGTACCATTAATTTTTCTCCAAGGAGAGTGAGGAAGTCCTTTACTCTTTTGTCTCCTAGGAGCTAGAAGGAGTAGAAATTGTTGTTGTCAGTGGGAGAGGATATCAAGAGAACATGAATGACAGCAATGTCCCAGGTAAGCTGACACCGGCCAGCCTCCTCCTGGTGATGACAGCTGTACCAGCAGAGATCTGCATGTGCAACCATTGTACACATGATTGCACTTCTTTATCCCTCACAGATTGAAGAGTAACATCCTGATCCACGACTTGCTGGACAATCTCTTTGCAATATGAGCATGCCATTGTGCAACAGGAGCATGCACCTGTATTATTTCAGATATGCAAGCAGTTGCATACTGTCAGAATCCACCATAAGGGTGACGTAGCACAGTAGCTGTGCAGGAAGTGATTTGCAGTATGCCACCTTGATGCAGGATTTCAGCCTTTACATTTAGGAGTTTTGGAACAGATCTAAAGCAGGGGCAGAGAGGTGGCACAGTGCCTCCTAACAATTAATCGAAAGATGCTCTATCTTTGGCAATAACTTAGAAATGAACAGCACTAAGCTGGCAGGAGACTACGTACAAGAATGTTTCTCATTAACTGTTACATCGTGAGCTATTACATACAAAGTGGGACATAGAATCTACCAGTACAGAAATGAGTGCTTAAAGCTTGTGGCAATTAAGTGAGCTCTGAAAAGTAATGAAGTGTCAAGATTAATTGGTGACCAGTAGAATGTGCTTTCTGGAGGCCATCAATTAGAAGCAAACCAAACAATTATATTTTTCTATGCATGAACCACAAACAACTGTGACTGTATTGTTACAGCAGTGCAATCCAGCCTTAAAAACATGGGGTTTGTCACTTCCAGGCAACGCTCATTTGCATTAACAAGAGTCCATTTAAGACATATACGCATCGCAAATTGCACAGCTTCAGACACATGGCAGGTCTACTTATGGACACTGGCCAGGATTCTGCAGCCACTAAAACACAGTATGACTCTTCCATTTCCACAGAACCTTCCATAAACATTTACAGTGACAACAGGGATCATGTGGTGCTTCTGACACTGCTGGACCACAACTCCCATCAGTATTCACCATTCTCTGTGTCAGCTAGGGCTCATGAGAACTGCAATCCAACAGTGCCTGAAGGACCACAATTTCCCACTGCTATTACACAGTTTAGGAACACCAACTACTATAGCTAAATATAGCTAGCTGAATGAGTAGTGCTTTGGCCCAATTGGTAGCATTTAAAGAATTACCTGAGAGTTTGAGAATTACCTGAGAATACCTCTCTATGGAGACTGCTAACTCAAACAAATAACTAAAGCATCTGGTTTTGGATTTTATATACACGGGCATGCACACACACACACACACACACACATCAACCAATCCGCATTAAAAAGAATTGGGAGTCATCTATTTAAGTCTCCAAAGTTTATCAAGATCTTCCTCTCTCTCCACCCTTCCTCCTCCTCTTCTTCCTCACCCCCATAATCCCCGTAATACTAAGCTTGGATATTGAAGTGTCTGTCAGTATAAGGCCATGATCCGTTAGGGCACAGGAAAGCACACTAATTGGATACATGGAACTACACTACATATCTCTTCTCAATGCACCCCAAAACTCACTATTTAACTCCTGCAATCCTGTCCCGCCCCCGCTCGACATGGCCATTCTGTGGCTGGGGGAAGCTGTCTTGTTACAACAGGGCAATCCAGCAGTAATAATATGGTGTTTGCACTCTGGAGATCAGAAAAGATCAGACCAATGACATCTTCTGCTGAGATCCACTGGGGTCCCCTAGAGGTCTCAACAGATGATGTAATCATTCTGTGCCTGGCTCTGGGGACACAGCCCAATGCTCTTCCAATCTCCCCCTCCGCCAGCCACCAAATGAGCCATGTGGGGCTGAAGAGGGACTTTGGTCATTGCAGAGAGTGAAAGAGAAGACTAACCCCCCTAACAACCACAAAAAGACATGTGCAAGCTTAAATTGGGCTTAGATTTGCATATGTCATTAACTGGATGCCACCCTGAGAATGAAACAGCCAGCAGGCACTTCCATGTCTATTAAGTAATGAATTTGTTCTATGTTTTACTCTGACTGTTAAAGGACCTATCGAAGAGATTGAACTCTATCTGCAAAATAGGTCCAACCCCTTCGGCAGCTCTTTTCAAACTCACACAAAAACTCAGAGCAGCTCCACACACATACACACAACACACCCTGACATGGGAACTACCAGCCATCCCAGGGAACACCCAAAAATAAGGTTTCACTTGGAGGATTTCCTACTTTCCAAGTATATTACTTTTTAGATGTAAAGAATTTTAAAAAAAACCAGCCCAACAAGGAAATCCCTGTGCTCACTGAGTTCCAGCAGCTGCAGAACTTTGAGTTCTTGACATCCAATGCAAAGAGAAGCCATGAAGTTCCTAATCCAAATCAGGCACTGTACAATTGAAATATCTTTACCAACTGTATGAATATTGTCATTTCAGGGTCCTTGAAAGCCATCTAATTCAATCTTCATGACAAGGAATGTTATGGGACATCCAGCTCCCTGAGATCTTAATTAAACTAAGCAACACAGATCTCAGAGGGTTCCCTCTCTGCCACTTCAGCAAACACACACATTCCTTTTGTTTTGCTATAGAACTGAAGTATCTTAAGCATTAAAGTGGCTAGGGTATGAGAAACCACAGGAATCATGCTAATAAACTGCTCAGAAAATAACGATCTCTTCCAGTTCCTGGCCAAGTGTACATGGAGGGAAATTCAGATTTGTTACAGCATCCTATATGAAGCAGAGAGTTCTATGCCATACCACAAAGCATTTTTCAGATTCTCTGTGCTGCTTTCAAAGTCCTTTTGGTCCACTGCCAACCATCCCTGCTATTATCTCACATTTATCATGTGCTTTTTATTCTACTTTACCCCATCCATTCTAGCTCCAACAATGGGCATTCTTCTTCACAACTTCCTGGCCCAGTAGCCCCAGGTTGCACCAGGTTGCTGCGCCTAGAGTGGCCATCACATCCCCACCCAGGAGGTGGCAGCGGCATCTCTGCAAAGTAATTGATTGGACAGGTGTTCTACAGAAGCACCTTGAAGTATCATTCTCATTCGTTTTCATAAAAGTGCCCAGGAAAATGGTAATTTGATTTGGGATCTGCATTTAAGCAGTGGAAGCCTTCTGCGAGTGACAACAGTGAAACAAACATTCCCAAACAGCCCAATCTGGATGAAAGCAGCATTGAAGGCTGTTGTGTTCCAACAGACCAGAAGAAAAAATGTGCCAGCATTAGTAACTTGAAACGTCGAAAGAGGTCCCCTTGAAATTAACACCATTTAATTGCTTTTTTACAGCTGAACAATAGAAGAATTAAACATTTCTTTTAATTCTAATTTTTTTCTGGTTCCTGAGAACAAGAAAGGGAGAAGAGGGGCTAAATCAGGAAAGGAAACAGGCTGAAGAAGAGTGTGGATAAGAGGATTTTTGGACTGCAACTCCCAGAATACCCAGCCAGCATGGCCATTGGTTCTGTAGGCAGCTGTACTCCTGAAAGTAACTTATCCAAAAGTAACTTACCCACATTCTCCAAGCCACCAGCAAATTAGGAGGGGAAGTCTGGCTGCAATTTCCCACCCTTACCTCACCAGCTTGCAACAGAAGAAAGAGTAATAGTGTCCTACTCAATCAAACAGCTGCCAACTCTGCTGGCAAAATCAGGGAACCAGCCCTTTCCTTCTTCCAGTTCTGAAATGGCCATTTCCACACTAGACTGTTATAGTGCTATTATTCCACTTTCAACATCCTATGGAATCCTGAGGTTTGCAGTTTAGAGAGGGGCCTTCCATGCTGAAAATGGAATAATAGCACTATAACAGCCTAGTATGGAAATCGCCTAAATGCAATTCCTTCCAAAACTCTACATCAGCCCACCAGAATGTCCTAACCACCAGCTCCCAAGGGCCAGACAAGGCTGAAGAGGATGAACTCAGGTAAGGAACGGAGCTTAGCTTTTAGCAATGACAGGAAGCTGCTAGATACTACCAGCCATTGATATCCTACAAGGATTCATCATAAAAGTTTAAAAGCAGAGGTGAGGAAAGTGTGGTGCCCTAGATGTTGTTGGTCTTGAGCTCCCATGATCCTTCATCATGACTAGGGCTAATGGGAGTTGCAGTCTAACTACATCTGGAAGACCACAACAAGTTGTCCGCTCCTGCTTAGGAGAGTCCTGTATGGGCAGGACTATAACAAAAGCACCCTAGCAACTTTGTTTTGGAATGGAGTCTTCCGGTCTTCTCAACAGACCCAGCGTGGTATAGTGGTGTGATTGCTAGACTAGGAGTCTGAGACACTGAGATTCAAATCCCTGTTCATATACAGAAACACACTGGTCCAGTCGGACTCTCTCTCAGCCTCAGAGGAAGGCAACAGCAAATGCCTTCTGAACAAATCTTGCCAACAAACTCCATGGTCAGTTCACTTCAGGTTCAGCATAACTCAGAAACAGCTTGAAGCCACACAACAGCGGCACTCTCTCAGCACCCAATGCAATCAGGCCATTAACAATAAAGACCATCACAGTACCTTGTATATAATTTTTCAGCTCTTATACAGCACTAACCTAGAAAAAAAACTTCTTCCAAGAAAGATATTTTATTGGGAAAGCCAGCAAGATCAAGTGTATCAGCAGAACACACAATTTAGGGGGAAAATAAATTGCAGCAGAAATCAACTTTTCTGCTTTGGCTCAGCATTACATCAATGTGCTGAGTTCTCCCTAAGACTTAATGACGAAACTAAAGAGTAGCCTCAGCTAGTCATGCCAAATATGACTGACAGCATTACCCAAGGATGGGTGATGTCCATCACAATATCCCACTATGTCAGAGGAAGGACAGTTTTTTCCGTTCAGAGTTTGAAAGAAGAAGGTTCCAGGGCTTGGATACTGGACAGACTGGGATCAACCCAGGAGGAAATGAATTTTGAAGCTGGCCGATCCAAGCTAGATGTTAATTATAAAGAGCAGAACAGGAACAACTCTCTGTTAGGATGGCAGGTAAGTAGGATAAATACTTTTAAAGAAAAAGATAATAATTATGAGAAGCAACTTCCTCCTTGGAACATTCTGGCTATTTCCTGAAGTGAAACTAGTTTTGCTTCCCTGGGGGAATTAGAGTGGCGGTGTGGTAGTGGTGATTATAATGTATTTTATAGAGAATGTATCAAAATGTATTCAAGCAGCAATTCATTATCCAAGACCCACTCTGAAGCTGGCCCAGCATAAAACCCCACTATTGTAATGACACTGAGAGTCCAGAGATGATGCATTTATACTGGGGGATGATGATGATGATGGTAGTGGCAGCTGGGTAATGGCACAAGGGAACTCTCCCAATGCCACTTATACCCAATTAGTGGTCATGGTGGTTGTGGGTGGAGCTGCCCCCAGAGCCATCTGGCTGCCCTTGGGTAGCTGAGAGGAAAGCTTTGCACAGGGAAGGACTTTTTACCTCCTTGCACAACCTCCAGATAAGGACTAATGCTTGTGTGGCCCCTGCTTTACGCAAGCAGAAGTCGCCAAGAGGATTCTGGACAATTTTTTCCCCATCAGACAAGTGTTCAATTAAGCATACCAGATAGAGACGCCTGGGGAAGTTACTCTCTCAACACAGTGATGCTAGAAAGAATGATGAAGCTGAGGTAGGAGCCCTGGTTGTCACATCTTCCTGCTCTGGCAAGAAGACATTAACACCTGACATCACACACTGATGGGCATGAAATTCCTGATTTTTGTGAAAGTGCTATCAACACAGCTGTCCCTGTCTGCTGCCTGGGTTTCTTAACAATTGCTTTCAGACTGCAGAGATCCCACCAAGGGAAGCTCTCACATTCAGGGGCAAATGCCAAATTTAGCAAACAGTTTTATGATAAGGGAACTAAAGAACACCCTCATTTCTTCAAGGGTTTTTCAGTCTTTCCTAAGATAGAGGTCTCAAAGTAATACAAACTCTTTGCTCTATAAGGAGGTTGTGCTAATACATGTCTACCAGCGTAGGCAGCATGCTAGATCCCAGTGGGTCTTGAACCCATGGCTTTGGAATATCATGAAGGAGCCTATATCATTTGCACGGCACTCTCACATACAAGCAGCATTTGGAAGTTAGACTCCTCCTGGTTCTCCCACCTCACTGCTTTGTTCTTCTGGAAAGTTTTGTTGTTTCATATTTATTTTTGTCATTTTAACACTTATCAGACATTTTAACTGCCTTTATTTGACCGGTTTGGTATAGAACTGTGGAGGCATCAACTAAGGAGCAGTACAGATTAGCAAGCAAACACACAGAGTATCCCATAGCTGACTGATGGTACTAGTGACTCCCTTCCAAGCAGCCCTATCTATTTGTACGTCCTGTATGTGAAGATCCATTTATATTTTTAGGAACTTGGAATGTTCATCAACATTCCATAGCAGTCCCAAAACTGAGCAAATGGTTAAGAAAAATTTATTTTAAATCAACTGAAGGCAAAGCTCCTGTATGCACACAGAGATTTCAAAAACTCTGGCTAGCATTTCTTTTATATTTTTTCAGAAGTAGTTCTTGTGGTCAACTTTATCTAACTTTTGGCAGGCTAAAATAAACACACTGGCAGAGATCCTCCATCAGAGGCTACAATGCATAATTTTACCATGATGGAGCTACATCCTTGATATGATATACAGCTATGGTAGTGAATTGTAACACACAATGGGGCACAATGGAATATATATCTGGTTGTGCAATGGGATCCTTTGTGCATTGGTTCATGTTGTGCACTGGGACATGTTGCACTTTGGGATGGCTGTACAATAGCCACACTGCAGAATGCAGTGACTGAACTTCCCAACAGGACACCAGCCACTATTTTTTCTCCAACTCAACATGCTTTGTGTATTAATGTGATACTTGCCTCTTTTCAATTAAGTGCCCTAAAATATCACCCAAAGCTGGCTTGGACTTCTTGCAATAATAGCTCACAAACCCCATTTATTTGGTAGTTGTAACATCTCCAAAAGGTAACATTTTATTTTTATTTTTAAGATTAAATGAAAGCATGGGAGACAGCTTGTCTGGGAGATGTTTCATCAAGAAGATAACAGCTTCAATGCAGATAAACAGGCAAGGAGAGGGGGCTAGGAGGAGAGATTGCCAAAGCACAGCATCTTCAGTCAACTTAACACTCCATCACCCAGCTACTTGCCCCTAACCTAATCAAAGCTGAAGTACAAAGCTTCCTGAAAGAAGAAACCAGCATCTGTTTCTTTCAGACACAGACTTTGGTCACTGAACTGGAAGGAAGCCAAAGACCAAGGGTCTGATTATACACTTTCCTTTTTGTTGGGGGATTAGCGGTGTGCTTGACCACTGGAAGAAATAATGCTGACCAAGTTTCTTTCTGTACTACAACACCTGGAGGGAAAGGCAAGTGAGCTAATTGGGAAGGGGCCAAACAGGATACCACTGTAGATTTAAACCACGTAGTCTAGGATTATAAGAAGCTCACCACATTTGGAAACTCTCTGTGGAGTAGCACTGGGCACAACAATTCCATTTTCAGCACTTTTTTTTCAATCTGGGCCTGCTCCTTGTTATAACAGATAGGAATGTACTTCATCAGTCTTTCCTAAAAGCTTCTGATGTCCAGAATCTGTTGAATGTTCAGTATCTGACATATGATGATCAATCCTCACTGCTGATATTTGAGAGGGCATAGCATTTAGCACTTTATAGATACTTCACATCAAACAGTGTTTTGCTTTGTTTTGAAATATTTGATGGCAGTGGATGATTTCCCCTGTCCGCATCACACTCACCTACATAGTATACCCAATGACATCCACATCTGATATTCTATAAATAACACGGAACTTGGGTGGGAATTGCAGGCACAACCAGCAAGGGGTATGTCCTAGTTATCTCAATGAGCAGGGCTGGTACTGCCATTGGGCAGACTGGTGACCTGCTTCAGGCAGCAAATATGGCAGGACATCCTCACTGGTACTCTCTGTTGCAGGGCGGAACTGTGTACACTGCACAGTCCTAAACTGGCCTGCTGCCCTCAGGTGTACTGGGAAATGCTCTATCACCAATATTAAAGAAAGATTCAAAATGTGGTCTTATCAGCTGCCTTCTGTAGAATATAGGAGTGAGGGCAATCTTGTCCCTTACCTTAGAAAGTAATATGTCTAGGGCTGATCCTATCAGCGAGGCTTACCTCTGAGCAAGTATGTGTAGGGTTCTGTTGTCATTTTTGTAACCATACATTCTGACTGGCATCCTGTTAGTAGTATATGCAGGCATAAGTTAACCCTATACCTGTAGATGTCTATTTTTGTTCACTTTGGATGTGCCTTCCTTCTCACTTGAAGCTGGAATATTGCTGCCAAAGTCCCACAATTATCATTTTTGTGCCTGGAAAAGGGAGAATCATATAAATATCTTTCTATGTCCCTATAGCCAGACGTGAAATGGTTGCATATGACATTGAAACCCCTGGAGACTGTGGCAGACCTTAGCGGATGGTTTGATCACTTTGCCTCTGGCTACAGGGACTTAGCCAGATGTTTCTGTAACCTCCCTTCCATTCCTCTCCAAGCACAATTAGCTGTGGGGAGGGGCTTCAGCAGTTCTATGACAGGTTGGGGAAGTAGTGGTAAATGAATTGATGTAGCTCTACATGGGAGTTCCCCTTGTAGAACTACTACACTACACTGAGCCATGTGGGAATGCAACCTATGTTTGTTTTTTGAATACTCACATGAGTTGCATGCGTAGCACCTCAAGGCATGGAGGGCAGGAATATATTTGATAAATATTATGCAGTTAGTCCCTGACAGGCAGACAAATACGTACACATTCGTCTTGCTACAATAATAGCAGCATGTGTGGAGCTAGTTTGAATGAATACCTCCCCCTCTCTGCCACTCTGGGGCTTTATCAAGTATTTTAAAAGCTGCAAAACCAATTTAACCAGAAAGTTAAACCAGAATAAAGTAAAGTAAAATAACATAAAACATATATCATGCACATGGTCAGCTCTACAGTATCACCTCCACAACAGTCTGTGCAAGCCTGCTGACTTTTGAATCATGACAAATGTATTCACCTTAAAATGAATTTGTCATGAAACAAATCAAGATCTTGATAAATACAGTTCCATTAATTTCATTGAGGTTCAACTAACTTCCTCAGGACTGGAGCTCTTGGCTTACATATTGTTGTTAGTAGATCTGCTGAATGAAAGGTATTTACAGAAGTATTGTCTTATCAATTTTCCACTGACCCAATAGGTCTGCTGTAATCGGGATTAATAAATTTAAGGTGCTGTCTATATCAAACCTAAATAAACAGGTCAAACTTATTGTCTGAATACGCACAATACATTACAGAATGGGATGAGTGAGAATGAGGAGTGAAAGAATTTCTTATGATTAAAAGACTGTGGTGTTAATTATTTTGGCCATTAACTTTCTTCCATGAGAATGCCCAACTTAAAAGAAACATTATTTCCATTGTTAACAATTGTGCAGACATCAGAAATTAATCATCCACATTCTCAATTGCTAGATCAAGCTGAAATCAAATTAAAATTCTACATTTAAAAATGTACAGTCAATCCATCATATAAATTAGTTGATGTTTTAACTTCGTTAAAAGCCACGTTGCATTTCAAGTCATTATTTTAAACCCAGTCTTTACATGGGAGCTATTGTTCATTGTATGGTACTTATTTCTACTTCTGGTCTTTTTCTGAAGGCTTTGTAAGTTTTCCAAGGATATCACACTGTCCACAGCTCAGGTCTTGATTCAAACCCCCTGAGTAATGGATTGCTCTCATTCACGTTTATGATTAAAACCAGAAGCCTTTCATCCTGGAAACATCTGCCACATTGGAAAGATCCAGCACAAGCAGTTCACCAGCACTAGTGAATGCTTAGCGCATGAGTGGTGCCAAGAAATTTACTTTATACTCATATTAATGATGCAGCATGAAGAGACAGGTGATGCAGCTCCCATCTGTGCCCCTGTCCTTCCTTTTACCTTTTTCCTTCCATTTGCGCTAAACAATATAGAAATCTTGGTACTAAACAAGAAGACTAATGAAAAAATAAACAGGAGGCATAGCTGTTGCAGTCTTCAATGGAAGGTGGAAGTAGCCTCCAGTCCTTCAGTTGCCATCAACAGGGCAACCTTACGAACAGAGATACACAGTGCTCCATCTGATGATTTCACCTGCCTTCTTGACTCCATCGTGTGCTGCCAGAACCAAGGCACTGAGAAATGGCCCAAGCACCAGGAGAACTCTGCAAAGCAGGAGTGGGGAACCTTTGGTTTTCAGAAGTTTGAGACCACAGCTCCCGCAATCACCTACCATGGTCAATGCTGACTGGAGCTGATGGGATTTGTAGTCCAAATAATCAGGAAAGCCAGATTCTTCTCACCCCTCCAACATGCAGAACTGAGCTTGGCGTAGTTTATTTCTTGAATTCAGAAGAAGAGGGATTCCAATCATCCCCCCCGCCACCCCAGATCGACTGGTACTGACCTGTCTACAGGGAAATGCATCTCTTCCCCTTTTCGGAAGTCTGTGCTATTTTCCAGCCTGGCTAGTACGTCCATCTTCTTCACCATCATCTCCAGCATATCACTCATTTTCCTCAGCACCCCTCTGGACTCCAGAGCACCCATCACTGTAGTCACACACATACAAAAGAAAGAGAGAGAGAGAGAGAGAGAGAGATTTGAAAGGGAATGGATAAGACAGCTATTCTGCACTGTAGTGTCATTAGGTAAAGAACAAAAATGAAGACAGATGTGGCAGGCCGGAAAGAGGAGCATTAATGACTGTGAAAAGGTCTTCCACGAGAGGAGAAAATGTGGAAAAGCCATTCAAAATTGGCTGACAACCTTCAAAGCTAACCCATATCACTCCTTGCCAGCTTGCTCCTGGCACCCCACCACCTAAAATATTATTATTTATTTAAAGAATTTCTGTAGTGCTTCCCAGCCCACAAGGACTCCCGAGGTAATGAAAAAATAAAAACCAATTAAAACAATGTAGATATACAAGCATTTTAAAAACACATTAAAATACTTTTTATAAATTCCTAAAAGCAGTCTAAAAACAATCCTAGAATCCAGTTTTAAAACAGTTAAGACAGCAGTTTCAGACATGTAGAACAGTGCTGTTTTAGCTGTCTGCTGGAAGCTTAAAAGAGATGGGGCCAGCCTGACTTCCTCAGGTAGGGAGTTCCACAGTCAAGGTGCCACTACAGAGAAAGCCCTGTTACATGTACCCACCAAGCTAACTTCACAAGGTGTTGGGCCATGCAACAGGGCTTCCTCTGAAGATCTCAAATTTCTGGTAGGCTCATATGGGAGGAGGTGGCCTTTCAGATATCTTAGCTCCAAGTCATGTAGGGCTTTATATTTCAACACCAGCACCTTGAATTTTGCTGAGAAACAAATTGGAAGCCAGTATAGTTCTTGCAGGAGCAGTGTTATATGGTCCCTAAAATGCACACCTGATACCAGTCAGGCTGCTGCATTTTGCACTAGCTGCAGTTTCCAGACACTTTTCAAGGGCAGCCCCACATAGAGTTCATTACAGTAGTTTAACTGAGAGGTAACTAAGCCATGAACCACTGTGACCAGATCTGCCTCATCCAAGAGAGGGCACAGGCACTCCCAGCTACTGCAGTAGCCTGACTCTCCAAGAGCAGCACTGGGCCCAAGAGTGGCCCTAAGCTACAAACCTGATCTTTCAAACTGAGAGCAACTCCATCCAGACTAGACTGTGATCTCAATTGCAGGCTGGTTTCCCTACTGTCCAGCAGCACTTCCGTTTTGTCTGAATTAAAACTCAGTCTATTCACCCGCATCCAGTCCTTTACTGCATCCAGACAACAATTCAGTTCTACCACAGCCTCCTTGGCATCAGTTGTAAAGAAGAGAAAGAGTTGGACATCATCCGCATACTGATGACACCCAACCCCAGAACTCTGGAAGACCTCTGTAGATTTTGAAAAACATAAGGGACAGTATTGGCCAAACAGTATTTTGGCTAATGGCTAAAAGCTGAACCACAGTCCCCCAGCAACACTCTCTGGGAAACGTTCATCCCTGACAGATCAGAACAGCTGCAAAACAATGCTCCCGAGCCCCATACCAGCCAGACGACCTAGAAGGATACCATGGTTGATGGCATCAAGTGCTGCTAAAAGATCCAGGATGGCCGACACATATGCACTCCCCCTGTCATCCACCAAGGCAACCAAGGCTGTTTCTGTCCCATAACCAGGCCTGAACCCAGACTGGAATGGGTCCAGGTAACCTGTTTTATCCAAGAAAGCCTGGAGTTGAGTTGCAACCACTTGTTCTAGGACCTTACCTAGAAAGAGTAGGTTATTATAGCATAAAATTGCATTAATCTCAATAGGAGTAATAGCAGTGATTCAGCATTCCCAGCATTTAGGCTGGAATCCTATGAACACTTCCTTGAGATTAAATTCCAGTGAATTCAGTCGATTTTATGCCTGAGTATGAGCATTGCATTGGGATTGCATTATAAATACAATTGGTTTTCATTGATTCATACATTTCTGCAGTGATTCATTAATGTGATAGAAATGTGAAATATAGAGTGTTCAATTAAAGGAACGGCAGGTTTGGAGCAAATGCACTGATATCCTCATCCAGTAACTAACAGATTAAGAAAAGACACCATGAGATATGTATTCCACCAGCCTGACTTGTTATTTTTTCAGTATCTTTCCACCTATTGTAGTTCCACCTCCAGGTAAACCATCTTTAATTTGTATATATCTCAATGGAAACACTGCTATAAAGGAGCAACTGTAGCTGTAGCGCTGAAATTAACTCTTCTTTTAACTCTACTGTGAGTGTTGAAATGTGAACACCAACTTTGGAGCCTCTTGTTTTGATTAGCAACTGAGAAGTACAGAGATTTGATGAGACAGAAGATAGTGCTCCTCTACTTTTAAGAACTGTGTAGAATGATCAGGCTTGCTAAGTGTGGCTTGTCATGTGATGGTGAAGGGATACATCAGAACACAGAAGGGGTACCCCCCCCCAATAACAGCATCCAGAATCCACTACTAGAATGGCCAGCAGTAGTGGAAGTACATAAGCTCCCAGACATTTGACAGGATATAATTTGCTGATTTTTAAACTCCTGCTTTAAGCCACTTAATTAGTCTTGTGAATTATCATTCTTCAACGAAGGTGTACTTTTTCTATTATAGACACAATATTCTTGTTTTTGCTTTTAACTTTGTGTGTTTCCATGGGCTTAAGATGCCCTTGTCAAAAAAAAAAAAGTGTCTTAATAGATTGTAATAACAACAGCCATGTGGTATGTATTTCTATATCAAAATCTGAATTTCAAACAGACAAAACCAATCCAGAAATTTCAACTTAGAAAATCTGATGCTGGAATGTGCCTCAGTATGTCCTCCAAAAGACTTTCATCACCAAGCTGCTCCTTCTTTCTCCACTTACATTTACCTGTCCCATAAACAAATGCAAAATTTCAGTTCCTAATGGGGGTGATCTGAGGCAAAGACCACCCTGTTGTTCCACTGATTGCCTTTTATTGTCTGCATTTTGATAATGCCCAGAAGACCTTTCTGTGAAGACAGAAGGTGGAGAATTGGTTTGATTGCATAAGACTAGTGTGCGCTTTTTGTGTGTGTGTTTTTAGCCAAATCACTCATTTAACTTATCTTTTTCACTCTATTCCTGCTGACTCCTTTAAAGCACCTTTTCATTTAAAAAGCAGCAGGAAGTTAGAGGACAAGAGACAATCTGGGGCTTGGAGAAAACACAGTTACGCAATGTGTTTTCTTTTTCTTTTTTAAGCGCAAAATGCACATTTGTGACCAGGAACTGAATTTTGGAACATCTCAGCAATCCAAAATTAAAGAAAGAGGTTCTTTGAGGTGACAAATTAATTCAGTGCACAACTCACAGAATCAGGAATCAAATGGCAGTTGTCTTTGTAAGTAACATGGGTTACTTTTTGGCAATGATCCTATGTCATTAACAGCTATATGAGAAGCAAAGCAAGAAAACCATCAAGTTTGTACTTAGTGTACAAGAACCATTGCAAAAAGATCTTTGGTTCTTCATTTGCTGCCCATCTACATGCTATTTATTATCCTAACAAAGAATTATGAGGGCATTTAGCTAAATCTTCATGCTGAATATTTTAGATAATTCAAAAGATGTCTCTCTACAAACTGGAACTCCATTTACTAATGACAGCAATATTATTTACCATGTTTACATGATTACTTTTCCTGCACGTGGTGGGGGTTGAGTGGGGGTTACTTGGGTAAGAATCTCTGTTTTTGTTCAGATTACCAGTTTCTTAATTAGGTCTGCTGCTATGGCTTTAAAAGCAACCTGACATGTAGAAATAGCCAGCTTTAAGGCTACTGCTAAAGGCAGCCGTTCCCATGCACAGAGAATGAAGACACAGGATGAAAAGAAAGTGGTTTTGAATTAGGACAAACATGGGAGTGCTGGGAGTTGCAGTCCAACAATATCTGGAGGGTTACATGACTTCCATGCATGAGTTTGGATCAGCATCCTAATCATCTGTTTAACTGCCAATCTATCTTCCATTCTTTCATTTGAGGTAATGTATCTCTCAGAGTGGGGAAATGAGAAGCAACATCACTTGCTACTTTCTTTGGTCCAACAGCTCCAACCTGCTCTAAATTTCAGACCACTTGAAACAATTGCCCCAGGCTCAATCAAATGTAAAAGCTACAACGAATCAGACCAAAGACCTATCTAGTCCCACTGGGGCTCTCAGGAGAAATACCAGACAAGGTTTCGGTATCTTTAGTAGTTAATAGATTCTGGAGCAGATTCTCCAGCACTGTCCCAGCTCTCAACTGGCTGGCAATTGGTAAATGGCTGTTGGGGTTGGGGGAATGGAGCAGCTAAAAGGTGAGCTTAGGGGTGTGAAGAAGGAAATGTCCACCTGGTGGAATTTCATACTACATCTTCTTGCTCACGGATCTGCAAACTATTAAAGATATAGGAGCTCTGTACCATATTCAATCTGGTAATTCCAAATCCAACATTATGTCCACATAGCAGCCAACCAGTTGCTAATACAGAGCCCCCTGGCAGCACATGACTGCATCCTCCATCACACACTCTCCAGCAATTGATAATACTGCCTCTGATTCTTGAGATGATGCCTAGCTTTCCTGACTAGTAACTATCATGGACTCTAACCTCCATGAATTTATTCAATCCTTCATTAAAGCCCTCCAAGGTGGCAGGCAGCACTGCATCTTGTGGCAATGAGTCTCACAGTTTAAGCACATCCTGTGTCAAGAGGTACTTCCTTGCACTTTTCTTGAATCTTGTGTCCTTTACCATCAGTGAATGACTCCAGTTTCTGGTATTAATTTTTTCTCCCTCTGTATGAACATTTTTGCTCTCAAGAAGCAATAAGGTTATAACTCTAGGTTACAAATCTGTAACTGCAATACTGAATGCAGCCAGTTTTTTTTTCTCAAATGAATTTTCCACAAAAAGATCCAAAATGGGGAAAAGAATCACAGTGGTCTAACATTTTCCCAACAGGGTGTCTTAATGCATCAATATTCTCTTTGAGCATAAGAAAATTTGAGAATGTTCTTTACATCCCTACTTTCTCCACACTGTGCATCATGACTACCATCTCTCTCTTAACTCACCTTTTTTTCCTTCATCTCCCAGGCAGTGAGAACTGATGGCTCTCATACTACCAGCCTCCTATCCAGATTTTAGACCAACCTTTCAAGGAGCTATCCAAGGCACTCAACCTTATTTCCCAAATAGGTTCAGCACCTTGGATAATTCCTTCAGAGTTCAGCTACAGCCCTGATTAAATTCACCTTCCACTGAAATAGGAGCCATCATTTGCCAGTGTTGATGGAGTCATTAGTCTTTCAAGTGGGAACCTTGTGAGCAATAACAAGTCTACCATCACCCAAGCGTGAAACTATGTGGTCCTCTCCCAGGCCCTCTAGAGCTAGTGGGCTGGCAAATGGGTGGTTTTGGTGAGCCACTCTTCACCACTCAGATGCCTCAGGGGTACTTATCTGTTTATCCTTGGTCCTTCTCTACCCTCCACTCCTGAGCTGAGCCTACCTGCTTGTGGAAGCAAAATAAAGCCAAACAGACTAAATTCCAACAAATAAACAAGACATAAGAACTATGCTTGATAAGATGAAAGGTCATCTAGTCCAGTATTCTGTTCCAATAGTAGCCAACCAGATACTCTAATAGAAAGCGGGGCTGAAGAGCAGTAATTCCTTCCTGTTCATGTATACTTTCTCCACCACTGGAAAAAATATATAGGCATCATGACAAGTACTGTAGTGACCTTAGATCCATAAAGCATCCTGATCTCATTAATATGGTAAATTTGGCAAAACCTATGTTCCAAAAGGCAATTAGCACAAGGTAGGAAACATTCATGAAGGCCTCAATAGACTATCTCAATGGGACAAACAGCTAAAGTAATTCCACCTTGGAGGGGTTAGGTGGAAACCTGAAGGGTGGACATGCTGCACACTCACTTGACTGGGTAACACAACATCTTTGCCAAGGGCAAGCCAAGTCTTATCCATTCTACTCCTGCTTCCCCAAGAGTTGGAAGCAAGGAATCATCTACCTCCCCTCCTCCTCCAGAGCTGAGAGCTGAACCTTTGATTCACCTTTTGAATGTGTAAACAAATCAGAAGTGGAAGAGAATTCTCTGGACAGCCTTTCACATAAACAGACCACAGGTCTCCTGAGAATTTGGGCATACATTAATTTTTATTTCTATTATGTCTTAAGCTATCCCAAACATTCAGGGACAAGGAAATTCTACTGAATGCACCACAATTCAATACTAAATAAAATCCAGTTCAATGAATGCCTGCAGTCCAAACAAGTCTCTGGACAAAGAAAAGCAGAAGCAAGGCCAGAAAAAGAAGGGTTATTGGAAGCAGCAGCAAATTAAATATATCTTTTTTTTTTTCAAAAAAGAAAAAAGTCCTAGGATATATACTGTCACATTCTCTGTACTCCAGTCGTCTGCCTGGAGAGAATTCTAGGAGATGAAATATTTTACCCATCCTGATTTGACTTCCTTGGAATCACTGACACCTCCAGCTTGATGATCTCCTGGATTCCTGGATGAGACAAATTATCTAGATCCATTTCAATCTGGCTTCAGATCTGGTTGTGGGACAGAGGCAGCTTGGTGGGCAGCTTATGCCATGAACTGGACTCAGGGGAGTGTGTCCCTGTTGATTTTGCTGGACCTCTTAGCAGCTTTCAATATCAATGACCACAGTATCCATCTGGGTTGCCTCACTGGGATGGGTCTGGGAGGTGCTTTTCTACAGTGGCCCCATTCTTTCCTGGAGGTGTACTTTAGAGGGTGGTGCTGGCTGATTCTTGTTCAACTCCTTGGTCACTGGCCTCTGGAGTCCCTCAGGGTTCTATCTGTCTGTCTATGCAATTGAACATACATGAAATTGCTGGGAGAGGCTGTCCAGAGTTTTGAGGGGAGATGTCACAAGTATATTGATGATACCAGCTCTATTATTCTTTTCTGTTGCAAAGTGCCTGGCAGCCATAATGGACTGGATGAGAGTGAATAAACTGAAGCCTAATCCAGAGAAGACAGAAGTGTTCCTGGTCAGTTGACAGACAGATCTGGAAACAGGGATTCAGCCTGTGTTAGATGAGATTACACTCCCCATGAAAATGCAGGCTCATAGTTTGGGAGGGTACTCTTGGATCCAGCCCTGAGCCTAGAGTGTAGTTAATAGTGCATAGTTATAGTACATAGTTAAAGTTAATGCACCAACTGCACCTGTTCCTGGAGAAGTCAGATCTAGTCATGGTAGCACATGCCTTGGTTATGTCCCATTTTGATTACTGCCCTCTACATGGGGCTGCCTTTGAAAAGTGTTCATAAATTCAATTGGTCCAAACAGCTGCAGCCAGATTGTTAACCAGGGCTGGCTACAAGGAACACATAACACCCTTGCTGTATCAGCTTCACTGGGTGCTAGTCAGTTTCTGGGCACAATTCAAAGTGCTGCTGACGACCTATAAAGTCGTATAGGGCTTGGGTCCAGACTATTCGAAGGACCAGATCTCCCTTTATGAGTCCATTAGAGCTCTAAGAAAGGCTCTTCTCTTTGTCCCACCACTTTCTCAGGCTTCTTTGGTCAGAACAAGGAAGAGGGCCTTCTCAGTGGCTGTTCACCGACTTTAGAATTCCCTCCCTAGGAAGGCCAAGATGGCCCTGTATTCAGTCTCCTTCAACTGGCAGCTGAAAACATTCTTGTGCCATCAAGCTTTTGGAAAGTGAATGAGATGGGCTTTTAATGATATGCTGTGGGGGGTTTTTAAAGGTCTGTATAGTGCTTTAATTAATGTTTTTAATTAAATTACTGTTTAAAGTTTTAACTTTACAAATTGCTATATTGCTTTTTAAAAAGCCTTTACATTTATACTTTTATTGAAGTTTTGTATAGTTTTCAATCTGTATTCCTTTTAAATATGTTAGCCAACGTGAGTTCCATTACCAGAAGAAAGGCAGGATATAAATGAATAAAGTCATCATCATCATCATCATCATCTTACACCAGGTAGGCTGTGATTCTCAGATCTCTCTCCCCCTCTTCCAGAAGAGCTCATCCATCCAGTGGTATCTCATTAACAAAAACTTGGCACCAGACTGCTCTGTGAAGATCATCACGATGGTCTCCAGAAGTTATCCCAATGGTTCCACTACTCGTCAATCAGAAGTTATAAAAGTTATACTCCGTTTTTGTACTACAGCTCCCAGAATCTCCTGGTAGATTCTAGGAGTTCCAAGAAGATCTGCTTTCCTCTAAGCCAAACCTGATTCTTACATTAAGAAGCTCAGGACTGTCCTGAAATGTTATTCAGATCCCCTCAGATCTCATTGCAGTGTCATGTCACTAAGTATCCTAGAATTGTAAATACACAGAAATTTGTGGTTAGTCACCATGAGAGCTGGTATTTGTTTGGAATGGATTAATAAAAAGAAACCTTCTGGGTCTTGGACAGATAGACCAATAACAACTTCCCCCATTGTTCTAACCCAGGGCAAAAGTATCTCTGTCTGCTATACATTAGTTAAAGACCCATTGAACTACTTGAACTAAAGTAGACTCATTGAACTAATGGTGAGTCAGTATATAGGGATATACAGTGGGATTCAAGCTGTAGAGCAGGGGTGGGAATTGAGTGCCCATTGTTGAACTGCAGCTCTCAGTATTCCATAACAGAAACTATATTGACTAGGAATGTTAGGAGCTGTGTAGATTACCAGCTTCTAGAGGACAGCATGATTCTCACTTCCTGCCAGTACACATTGTCACAACCAGTCCTCTGTGTCCCACCAGTGAGGGCACAGTGCCAAGTATGAGGACATGGAAGAGGGCCTTCTCAGCTGTGGAATCCTGATTGTGGAACACCCTCACCTCAGAGAAATGACTTGTAGCAACACTGCTTTCTTTTCAGCGCCAAGCCAAAACACAGCTTCTCATTAAAGCTGTCAGGAACTAATTTACTTCAAAATGTACATGTACATGGTTGTAAATTGCTCATATTTTTTAAAGTGGTTCTTTCCGTTGCTATGTTTAATATGATTTTATCTTGTTCATATCATTTATGTTTTAATCTGGAAGTGTTTTAGATTATTTATATTCAACCCATCCTGGGATCCTACGATAAAGGTCAGGATAGAAGTGTTTAAATAACGAAATAAATACAAAATTCCAGGAATGTTTCTTGCAATCATCCCCAGTTCCATTGCAATGAATGGGAGCCTTCTAAGATGTACTGAATCAATTAAGAGATGGTATGGGTACCAAATCAACCCACCAGGCTCATTATGTTCCATCCCACAGTGCTCCTAACCCACTGCATTCTGTTCCTTTAAACAGGCTGTTTCACTGGAATTCTGACATTGTAACCAAGCACACAATGTACCTTCTGGTCTGTTATCTGCAGTACTGCCACTACAAAGAATGTCAACTATGAAGCTGCCTTATATTCAGTTCAGGCCATTGGATCCATGTGACTGGGGGTGTTGCTTGCTTGGACTGCAAACAGCAGCAGCAGAAAAACCCTACTGGAGATGGTACAGACTGAATCTGGGAGCGTCTGCAATGGGTCTTCCCCTTCCTCCTCATCCCACCCCACAAGTGAAGAACCCTTCAAGACCAGAGAGAAAAGAGGGAATCAGCAAGAGTACTACAGTCTCGCTCTTTCTTCCCACTTTCACCCTCTCTCTCTCCCTTGTCCACAGACAGGAAGCTATGGCTTGAATTGGCTTGAATTCAAATGGCAGCCCCAGCTATCAATTGCTGAATGGTGGGCAAATGCTTATGCAAGTCCCACTGGTTGTACATGTGTCTATTCTAGCTGAGCATACTAACTAATTTAGGCCAAAGCCCTCCAAATGATGCTAAAAGCTGTTTTACTTAGCATAGCTAATATTAGTATATATTAGTAATATTAGTATATCATTTCCCTTGGGAAGACAAAGGATTTGTCCCACTTGTTATAACTGCAGAGTTGTTGTTGTTGTTGCTTTAATGTTGTGGAATAAGGGGAACAAGATCTTTTTGCCTTATTTTTGCCAAAATGTACTTGTCACATGATTATCTTCGAATACATTTCTTCACCCCAAACATCCTTCTGAAACTTAATCTTCCAAGGGTGGATTAAGAGTATGGGTGTATGAGGTGTTTCAGAACCTGGCACATCCGACAATGTTATGTACTATGGAAAAGATCATGCCTTGCTTTTTGAGCATATGAAGAGTTCAAGACAGCCACTTCCATGGTGCTCACTACCCTGATTGTGCTTTGGGAGCCACCTGACACAGGGAAGGGGACCATTCACACCATCTAATCATAGCACTATGATTCTACTTCAACTGCAATGCCTGTATCATATGGAATCCTGGGATTTGCAGTTGAGAGAGGGGCCTTTAGAATTCTCAGTCAGGGAGCCCCTCTGGTGCTTCTGACCAAACTACAATTCCCAAGATTCCATAGGATGGAACCATGACATTTGAAGTGGAATATAGCACTATATTTGTGTAGTGTGACCCCCAGCCATAAAACAAACACCCGACAAGCAGCCTTCAAGCTACAGGCCACCCATTGCCCCCTCTCTGCATGGATAGATCAGCCTATCACTGATCAGTATCAGCTAAACATGTGTTTGCTCATAAATTCACTTGATCCCACATTAATTTTTGATTATTACTTCTCCCTGCAAAGAGCTATAATTGAAAATAAATTGTAAACTATGTATGAATATGTTCTTCACGACACATGCATTTCTAACCCTCAAAATACACATTTCTAAATTATTTCTACATGCATTTTACAAAAAAAGAAAGGCCATTTCTGCTCTATACTGTTATAGTGCTATTATTCCCCTTTCAACATCCTGTGGAATCCTGGGGTGTGCAGTCTAGGGAGGGGCATTTAAAATTCTCAGCCAGAGAGCCTTTTGGCCTCAGTAAACGACAAACCCCAGAATTCCACAGGATGCTGAAAGTGGAATAAGAACACTATAACAGAGTAGTGCAGAAATGGCCAAAGAAAGAAAAGAAAAAAGAGAAAGAGAAAGAGAAAGAGAAAAAGAAAAAGAAAAAGAAAAAGAAAAAGAAAAACAGACCTAAGAAATGCATTTTAAAATCCTAAGGAAAATATTGTTGTGAAGTGTATGCCAGCCTGGGAGGTATAGATCAAGTCAGTCAGTATAAGAATTTACAAAGGACAGATTCCTGAAGCACCCTTACCCACCCTAAACCAGCTTCAAGATGGAGGCTTTCTCATTATTCTATATCTCCAGAGCTAATCAAAACAGTTGCTTTTGGTGGAAAAGACAAACAACCTCCAACCAGTCCTTGGGGACTTTTATGGAGAGCAGGCCCTTGTGCCTATGTAGGCTTGAACATATTGTATTTCCAGGATGTTCAAAAACAGCCCATTACCAGTAGACCCTCCCCAAGGGAACCTAGTAACTTGCAGCTCTCAGCATTGCAAACACCTGCCCCAGGCGATGTCCTTGTTCATACATCTTTTGTGAAATCATGCATTAACTTCAGGCTCCAGCTTCTCTTTAGTTGGCATGGCAGTGATGTACGATGTGAAAAGGGACTCACCATTAAATTCTCTGGCTCCAAGATAGAATTTTTGGATGTTATATAAACAATAACTGCTTCAGATGCTGGGTGAAAGAAAACAACAGGGCTGCAAGAGTTTTGCAAAACATCCATCCTCAATAGCAAAATAAATCACACCAGGGCCCATTCTTGCATATACAAACAGCATGAGACCCTTCACTTTTCTGTTCCCCCTATGTGGCCATGGTGTACAGGTAGAATTCAAAGCAGGAGCTATGGAGGACAGTTCGCAGAGGTAACAGAGTTTGGAAATGGTTAATAAAAATAGTAAAGAGATACATGTTAGTCATACATCTTCATGAGTATCACTTTAATCCTCCCTGTTATGTACTCCTGTTAAGTAGCAGCTGGTAGATTCTGCATCAGTTGGGTGAGGAATACAGCCCAGAATTTAGTCCAGACTTTAAAGCCACTGAACCCAGCTTCCAAAATTGCTTCATCACTTTGGATAGTTCCTTTGAAGTCTGGGCCAAAGCCTAGAGTGGATTCACCACCCCTCTGTCTTGGGAGCCACAAGCTAATACGGAATAAAGTGTAATGGAACAGATTAGTAACATTGGGAAGGGCAGTCAAAATTAAACTGCTCAAAAAACCCTGTCATCCATATTTCCACTGATGAATCCACCATGGTAATTGTAAAAAGTAATTAACCAACCTACTGTCCTTCCTTCCTTCCTTCCTTCCTTCCTTCCTTCCCTTTCTCCCTCTCCTTCTTCACCCTGCTTCAACCCAAATGCCAACCATACCATATGGGATACCTGCAGCTGCTTTCCAAGTCTACTAACATTGTGGGAAGCCTCCCAGAAGAACTATGGGTCATCCATCTTGCTTACAGTGGAATTTCTGATCCCATTCTTATAGTGGCAAGATTGACTATGAACCAATGAGGGAGGGAGGGCTCCATCTATAACAGAATGGTAACTGAAGATTTGGCACATTATATATTTCAGTGGTGGCTCTCTAAATCCCCTCAGCCCCAGCCAGCTCAAGAACCTGTGCCCTCTATAGGTTAATATGCTCCAAACCTCATCAGCTCCAGCTAGCATCAGAACCTGCAGCCCTCCAGATACTGGTAAAATCTGAACCCCATCAACCCAGCCAGCATGGTCAGTGGTCCAGGATGAAGTATCGTCCAACAACCTTTGGAAGGCAACAGATTCCTCTGTATATATCTTTGAGGCATATATGGTCAAATTAACAACTTTCATTAAGGCCAAAGAGAACACAGAAATGGCAGAGGCTTAATGAAAATCAGATAATTTTAAATAATGCACTGGAGTACAGAGTTACAAGATTGATTATCACCATTTAAAATTCTAGAAACAATTTTAAATGATTTGTAAGTAGTGGTACAAATGATTATTTCTATTTATTTTGGAACAGTTTGAGGTCTAATTAAGAACTCTAGTTCTTGTTAGTTTGCTCGGAGACACCATTAATTTTAAATTGTATATATAGTGTAGCTCTAAAATTTTAAAAGGGAAGAAAGGGAAGGAGACAATACCGGGCGTTTTATCACCTCCCTTGGCAGTCACAGTGTGAGGCTGGCTACTACTAGCCCACTGAATCCCTAGTACTAAAAGAGATGCTCCTGTCTGGAAGCAGCAGACAGACAGACAGACAGACACTATATGCACACACATGTGCTCATACACATACTCAGAACATCCCCAAACATTTGCCAGTTTGTTCTATCAAAAGTCTGGAAAGCTTTTTCCTGTGGTTAAAATTATACAGCAAATATGAAACCAATGTAGTGTAGTGGTTTGAGGGTTGGGCTATGACCCTGGAGACCAGGGTGAGATTTCCACTCAACCATGGAAACTCACTGGGTGACCTTGGGTGCATCACACAGACACAGCCCTCAGAAAACCCAGTGATGGGTTTGCCTTAGGATTGCCAAGTCAGAAACGACTTGAAGGCACACAACCCCAAAAGCAACAACAGCAGTGGTCTTGGAGAGTTCTTTGGGGCCTGAGGTCGAGCCACTGCCTTGTCTTTTCCACAGCACAGAGTCAAACATGACAGCCTGCTCTCAATTCAGAGAAGGAGTGGGATCCACAGACATTATCATGGCCTCCAGTGTGCTTCTCCCCATCCTGCAGGGCTGGCCCAAGGACTGTTGCTGCTTAGGGTAGAGCAATGAATGGTGCTCCCAAAACTCACCTAAATCACAGTCACACCCAAAGCCAGCCAAGATATTTGGGGACTGGAAGTTAAAAGTTCCCACAAGTATCCCTCCCCAGCCCTGGCAGTAAATGGCAGGCCTGCTGCCATTTCACATCATCTGAAATCTGGTACCTTTATCAGCTGCTCACTCTGCCTTGCAGGAGGGCCAGCTCAAGCCACCTATCTAAAGGGAAGCCACACTGGTCTTTGGTCAGCAAGGAAAAACTTCTCTGCTCCTTCAGGCTTTTAGAAACTGACTGCAAGAGTTTTAACATGTGCTATTCTACTAAATTTTATCTTTTGTCTTTTTAATTGAGTTTCTGAATGGTTTTAATTCTATGGATAATTCAACTGCATTTTGACTTTTTTTATTTATGCCTTTGTAAAGTTTTTGTTTGTTTGTTTGTTTTGTATTTGTTTTAAATCATGTCAGCCACCTTGTGTCCCAGTTTTCGGAAACAGTGGGATATAAGTGAATAAAACCAATCAATCAAATCAATAACAGCAACCTACAAAACTGCTCATTTGAGATCACAACTCGAGTTCTTAGTCACTGGTGTTTTCATTGTGGACTTTCAGAATCAGAGAGGCAATGTGGGTATAGTGGTTTGAGTGTTAGACAGGGATTCTGAGAGACTAAGGCTCAAATCCCTGCTCAGCCAGGGAAACCCTCTAGGTGACTTTGGGTAAGTCACACTCTCTCAGCCTTGGAGGAAGGCAATGGCAAACCAAAGGCAGCCAACCATACGATAAAGTAGACATAAGTTGGAGTCAACTTGAAGGCACGTTAATGACAATGACAACATTCAGAACTGGAGCACAAAACGACATACACAGGGTGGGGAGCGTCTGTTCCTAAGGTCCTGCTTTCCCCTACTTCAGGAACTGGAATTGGCACAACAGACTATGTTGGATTCAAGAAGAAGGAAAAAACAACCAGCTATTAATTACACTATAAACCCTTATCCCACTGAAAAAAAAGATGATTGCTAGCCTGTAAGTCTAAGCAAAGCCACACTCTGTGCATTGCCTTGCTTTGTGTCTGCATTATAACCACAAAAACTGGACCCTTTCCCAGGTATTGGGGAAGGAGAATAATAGCCTACAAGGCAGGCAGAATATTTGAAAAGAAAGCCCATAGAAAGAGAATCATCTTGCAGCTGAGTATTTGAGACTGACCCCAACATTACATTTTATTAAAGTTTCATATCCGCCAAAAATTCTGCTGTGGGTTTTAACACAGGAAGGAAGAAGGCACGGCTACAGAAATCATCTGGACCAGAAAAAAAGGATGAGCAGCAGACAGAGGGACTTAGGAAAGTCATACGGAGGAGGCTACTACAACGTGCCAGTGTGGTGTAGTGGTTTGAGCTTTGGATTCCAACCCTGGAGACCATAGTTCAATTCTCCACTCAGCCATGGAAACCCACTGGGTGACCTTTGGCACATCACACACTCTCAGCCCCAGAAAACCCCATGATAGGTTTGCAGTTAGGGTCACCATAAGTCAGAAATGACATGAAGGCAAACAACAACAGCAACAACAGCTCACAACCCAACCTCCAGTGATCACAGCACAGTTACAGATTTTTAAAAAAGGAACTTTTCCAAGCCCTGTCAGACAGCACTATCAAAAATGATACAAGTTAGTAATGCGTAGAAGCCATGGAAGCTGAACAGATCCTTCTGTGGAAAACTGGTATCTAATTGGTTATGCAGATTTACATAATGCAGATTGGGATGAAAGATTGCTGTTAACCGTTCTACATTCCAGCTGAGTAATACACGTGTAATATTTCTACATGCTCGGTGCTAAGAAAAGCATGTGCCTTCATTTTGGTTAGCTCCTTTGCCTCTTTTACACTCATTTAGTCAGTATTTGGGGACTATCAGTTCTGGCCCTATGATGACAGATTTGCACCTTTCTGCCAGGTTCTGATGTGAGTCACAGGGTACAGCGTGGACATCCACCTATCCATGCTTCTAAGGCCATTTCCACACTAGACTGTCATAGTGCATTATTCCACTTTCAACATCCTACGGAATCCTGGTGTTTGCAGTTTAGGGAGGGGCCTGGCTAGGTCCTTCTCTAAACTGCAAACGCCAGAATTCCATAGGATGTTGAAAGTGGAATAACAGCACTATCACAGTCTAGCGTGGAAATGGCCTAAATTTGGTCCTTGCTATTTTCATATGCATTTTTGTTTTAAGTGGTAAAAACCCATTCCTCCAGGGGGATTGTATCTTTAAAAAATGTATGTATTTTCTCTGTACATGGTTCATATTGTATACATTTCTCAGTGCCCAAGTTGCACTGTTTGCACACACCCATCATGCTTGCACATACATTTGAAATATGCATTTGTATACAAGCTTTTTAACTGTGCATATTCCATCAATAGCAATTCTGAAAGTCCTGAAATGTTCTGTTTCCCAAATGAAAACTCTCTCCATTTCTGCAATGTGGGAACTCGCAAAACCCTCTCCCTGCTCCATTGATGGCAATAATGCTCACATTTATTCATTTATTTATTTATTATTTATTATTTGTTTGTTTGTTTGTTTGTTTGATATACATCCTACCTGCCGCCTAAAATGGGACTCAAAGCTGCTTACAATTCTTCACACACTCCTAACAAGTACTGCTGGTGCTTTTTTTTTTAAAGGTGGACCCTATGCTAAATTTTCCCCTGTAGGTGTTCCCCCTCCCACATGCACATTGTTCTGCATATTCAGAAAATCAATTTGTTCCTTTAGAAAAAAAAAATACACCAAAAAGTGTGGATTTTTTTATTATTATTATTCATGGTTCATTTTTCACAGAAGGAGATGGGAACGGTGGAAGTGGACCACATTATCACCTGTCATTTCCAGTAGACAACTTCAAATGTATTTTTTCCTTTCAGGGATTTTTCATTTTCTCTCCCCCTCCTCTTTTCCCCTCCTCTTTTTTCCAGAGGCTTGTGGAGAATAACAAGATATATATGAAAAATCCTGGCCACAATTAGTATTTTATCTTTTGGAAAGTGTGCTCCTTTTTCTGAACGGTGTGCGTGCCCATATGTGCGCGCACGCGCACACACACGCTGATGCAAGTCTTTCATAAGGAAGAGCCAGGATTTAGTTGTCCTAAACCCAAAACATATTTCTGGACACGTACAGAATTAGAACTGAGTTAACTGACAGCTAGTAAACAGCCAATCAAGCTGGAATTCTGCAGATGCACTCCCTACCCACCCCATCACTTTTGTTTCAGAGCTGCATATCAGCTGGAAAAACAGTTGTTAAAAGGAAGGTACAGAAGAAGAGTAACAAGTTGCTGGCTTTCATTTTGCTCCACTGCTTGCCTATCTGCTTGCTATCCTTCTACAGATATATTATGTAACAGCTTGCATTTTACCAGTCTGACCAGTAAGACCATGTTAGCTTGAGAAGGCATGTAGACACATAGGTGTGAGTCCCAGCTTGTAGGCAGGACCCAAAAGTGCTGATACCTGCACAAGTGATGATATTCCCTTCTCCTACACTCACATCAGCTGGTTGAGTCTGTGAGTCACCATTTTCCACTTCATGCAATGCCTTTGAATAATGCTATTGTTGGAAATTAACTGCGGCTTGTGCACAACAGGTGGCCTCACAGCTAGTAGTCCACTGATGCTGGAAAAGATCCAGCAGAAGGCCCTTTTCCAAGAGTCTCTGCTGTCAGGTAGAAGCTTAAATGTAATTGCATTTCAGATTCTACAAGGTTCTGCAAATGAAGGCCCACTGGGTCAGCTCTACCCCCCTGTCCTGTCAAATTCCACCCTATATTCATCCCTGATCTACCAAATCTGTTCTCTTCCTCATCGTCCCAGACTCGGACAGAACATCCTTTACTAGCAATTTTTTTTAATCATAGAATCATAGAGTTGGAAAAGACCACAAGGACCATCCCCTGTCATGCGGGAATATACAATCAAAGCACTCCCAACAAATGGACATCCAGCCTCCATCTAAAAACCTTCAAAGAAGGAGACTCTACCACAATCCAAGGCAGTAGATCCCACTGTCAAACAGCTCTTAACATTACAAAGTTATTTCTGATATTTAGGTGGAACCTTTTTTTCCTGTAGTTTGAAACCATTGTTCCATGTCCTAGTCTCTGCAGCCATAGAAAACAAGCTTGCTCCATCTTCCATATGACATCCTTGCAAATATTTAAGCATGGCTATCATGTCACCTCTTAACCTTCTCTTCTCCAAGCTAAATATACAAAGCTCACTAAGCTGCTCCTCATAGAGCATGGTTTCTGCATCTTTTACCATTTCAATCACTCTCCTCTGGACACATTCCAGCTTGTCAATATCCTTCCTGAATCATGATGCCCAGAACTGGACACAATATTCCAAGTGAAGTCTGAGTAGAATAGAGTGGTACTATTACTTCCCTCAGCCTAGACACTATGCTCCTATTGATGAAACCTAGAATCACATTGCTGTTTTTTAGCTAACACGTCATACTGTTGACTCATATTCAGCTTGTGATCTACTAAAATTCCTAGATCCTTTTCATATGTATTGTGGTCATGTCAGGTGTCACCCACCCTACATCTGTACATTTCATTTTTTCCTCCTGTCTAAATGTAGTATATTACATTTCTCCTCATCGAGATTCATTTTGTTAGTTTTGGCCCAGATCATTTTTAATTCTGATCCTGTCCTCTGGGGTATTAGCTACCTCTTCTAATTTGGTGTCATTTGCAAATTTGATAAACATGTCCTCTATTCTCTCAACCAACTCATTGATAAAGATGTTGAATAGCACTGGGGCCAGGACAGAACCCTGTGCCACCCCACTAGTCTATTCTCTCTAGGATGAAGTGATGCCATTGGTGATCAGCTTTTGGATTTGGTCAGTCAACCAGTTACAAATCCAACTAACAGTAACCCTGTCCAGCCCACATTTTACTAGCTTTTTTGCAAGAATATCATAGGGAATCTTGTTAAAGGCCTTATGAAATTAAGATATGCTATATCCACAGCATTCCCTTCAACCACCAAGCTTGTAACACTATCAAAAGGGAGGGAGGACTAGCTAGACATAACTTTTTTTTTTTTTTTTTTTTGGTGAGAGACCCATGCTGACTTTTAGTGATCATGGCATTCCTTTCTAAGTGCTTACTGTCTGTTTAATGATCTGCCCTAGAATCTTTCCTAGTATTGATGTTAAGCTGACTAGGTAGTAATTGTCTGGATCCTCTTTTTTTCCCCTTTTTGATGATGGGTACAACATTTGCTCTCCTCCAGTCTACCTCCTATGCTTACGAACAACCCCCTCCTCACCGACATCCCCTGTGTGTTTCTCATCCAGAACAGTCAGCTCCACTCTGTCCAAGAAAACCTCATGCTTCCTAATATGCTGAGAAATAGACGCACTAGCCTCAAGTTGCTGGACCTTCTCTTTCCACAGGGCAACCAACCTGCACTTCCTGAAGGTGTAGCTATCCACATCCTCTGGCAAGAACACAAACTTACCACAGCTATGGCAAATGACTGCAGCAGCTGCTTCACAATCCATATTCAGTAGTCTTAACTAGGCACTGAACTAGTCCTCCAGGTCTCCCCCTCAAAACTCTCCTCCTAAACACTCATGTGAAACACCTGTTGGACTTGTCCCTATTAGCTGAGCTCCTGTCTGCACATCCAAAACCACATCCAAAGTGAGTCAAGGCACAAGTCCAAAAGTTCCCTGGACCTTTTAGACAAGTATGTAAGACCAAGTATAGCATCTAGTAGCACTACATGTAGCAGAATAACTATAGTGCAGTCCTGTTTGGAGGACCTTCATGATCCCACATTGACACTGGGTTCAGAGACAACTGGGAGCCAACAATCTGAAACCTCATTACATGATCAAGCACATGTTGATCACTCCTTCAGGAAAACAAGTAACCTTGTAGTGTAGAGTAGCATTAGCACAGATGTATTTCACAGATCTCTAAGGAGCTGTGAAGGGAAGATCGAGTGGATTCAATCATGTCATCAAACACTGTAGGTGATCTAGTTAGCTCCACATATGGTTATTGGCCCCATACACTACACTTATAAGCTGCTACAAAACTGGGTCCTGGTCAGTTCCTAGGGTGCTTTTCCAACATTGTGTGATCAGAAGCCTGTGTTTACAACCAAGAATGTACACCTAACAAAGGGAACAACAGCTAGCCTTGGCTCTCCACACTTCTTTATATTTCCAAATGTCTCTACCTCATTCTTATTATATTTCTGAGTGTATGTATTTAAAGAAAAAGACTTAGTTATAAAATGTGGTGCATGAAGTGGCACTAAGCTCTCCCAAATGAGAACATCAAAAATCCAGTGAGTGGTATTTAACTGCCAAAATAGAAAGTATCAAAATTCAACTCTTCCTCAAAAATCATGACTTTGTTAGCTGATTAAGCTAGCTTGGGAGTGAGGTATGTGTGGCTTCATAGATGCTGTTAGACAGTCATCTCTTATGGTTAGCCATAGTGGCTAGGGCTGATGGAAGCTGTAGTCCAACAACATCTGGAGGTCTAAACGTCCCCCTTCCTGAGAAAAATTCTAACCTGTAAGAATCTTGCTCGAAAGAGTCAAGATAGAAACACCAAAAGAGACCCATAGTGAGACTTCCAGGGTGAGGCACAAGATGTTCACTCTAATCTCTGCACAGAACAGGTGGAGGAAATGATATCAGCCAAGCAGGGCTTTGAACTGCTTTATCCAATAATGGAGAAATCAAAAACAAAAGCAGACATCTCAGAGGGCACCACTAATGAAAGAGGGGTGGGGGGGAACTCAAATGAGTCTTGCTAATAAACAATGGCAAGCAAGAAAGCACAAGTAAAAGGGAAAAAAACATGCATGAAATTAATTGGAGTTTGTTGAAAAATGACAGGGTTTGGTGTCCCTCCCTCCCTAAAAGGCAGGCACTCTTTAAAACAATTAATGAATAGGGTAGAAAGATTTTCATATGGTGCTTTGAAATAATGACCATAATCAATCAGCTCACACCATCTCAGGAGATGTGACAGTAAACACAGAGGAGGTTTGAAGAAATGACTTACAGTGCTGCAAAGGGGCACCAGGCTAAGTAATTAGAAGTAATCAGATGAAAGCAAAGGTGAAAGAAGCTTGCTGAAATATGTGACATGTTCCCCAGGGAAGAAGATGAGTGCCAATCTAGTTACGGAGTTGGCAGAACCATAAGGGTGGAAGAAACCTGAATCTTTCTTTCTTATATAGATTTTATGCCTCTACAAAATTCTCCATACTTAACAGACTTCAGAGATGCAGGTTTTAGTGCTCCCTCAGCTAGGAAACTCACTAGCTAATCTTGAACCAGTCATGTTCACTCTCAGGCTGATGGACCTCACAGGCTTGCTGTCAGGATAAAGTAGGGAAGGGGAGAGAATAATTTATGTGACCTAAAGTTCATTTTTAAAAAGGTGGGATATAAATAGAAATACACATTCATGTATTTCTGTGTATAATTTCTGTGTATAGTGTACCACAAGGTAAAAAATAAGACCTGAGCACCCTGCCTAAGGCATCTATGGGATATAACGTAAGATAGCATAGAACACGGAATGTACACTTCCATGGGTAGAGTTGTCAGGTCTGGACTATCCCAGGCTGTTAGATTTCAAGGCCAAAACCTGAAATTTTGGAACAACTCTGTGAATCAATCAGCTCACACCATCTCAGGAGATGCGACAGTAAACACCAGGAAGCAGCCCCTGGTGATGTCATTAAGCATGATACTTGAAATATCAACCACAGTCACACAGAGCACACCATTCAAACAAAAACTATCAAGTCTAATAAATAATGAAAATATATAAAGTCGGTCTTCCACATTTGCAGGTTTGATTTTTGCAGATTTGATTATTTGCAAGCTTCTCCAACTCCTATCCATCCCCCGCACCGCAAGCCCTTCTTTCCTGGGGGAACATTCCCTTTGAGCAGCGCCAATCAAGCCACACAGCCCTTTAAAAACCTGCCTCTGGTGGTCTTCCTCCTCCATCAGCCACTCGCTGGCCAGCTCAGGACAGCTGGCACCCCTATTTCTCAGCACCACAGGCCCTCTCTCAGCGTCTCCCCCACACCCAAGGAAGGAAAGGAGCATGAGAGGAAGTTTAGGTCTATCGTTCCAACTCATCCTTTTCCTTCTCCTTTCCCTGACCTGGTTTGGACCCTGGGTACTCCCTTCACCATGCCTTCACCCCCTTCCCACAGACACACATTTTGATATTTGCAGCTTTTCTACTTTTGTGGGGGCCTGCACCCCTAACCTTAGTGAATGTGGAGGGTTGACTGTATATGAATATTTTTCAAGGCAGTGTTCTTGCCCTGAGATTCCTTCTCCTTGCCCTGAAGGCCAGAGAACATAGGCCAGGCCTTGAAATTCAGCGGCCAGGCCTTGAGATCTGGGAACACCCCCAAACCATTTTTGCAGCTCCAGATGCTTCCTTAGCTCCCCCGCCCCCATGGCTCACCATCTCACATGAGGGAGAGTAAAAACATTCTAAAAGGTATGTTTTCATTCCTGAAAGAACTCATAAGCAATTATTCCATAAAAAATAAATAAAGCGCAGAGCCCTTATTCTCCTCACCCCACCCCAAGGGGTTTATGAAGCCAGAAACTGATTTTTCTTGCCTTCACCTCTGCCTCCCAAAACTGGGCCTCCTAGACTCACAGCATTTGCCCACGCTTGCTCTAACAGGGCTGACAGCTGAGACTGCAGCTCACAAGGCTTCTGATCCCATGATTTTCACAGAACCAGTATATAGCGCCTGAAGATATCCACACAAAGATGTTGGGAGGAATTAACAGCATTCAGCGTTTCACACCAAAATATCTACAGACAGCAGGTGAATGGCAGAGAGAGGATCCTGGCAGCTTTCAGCTCCACTGGGGAAACAGAGAGCTCCTCCATGCCAAAATCTTCTGACTTCCAGATGCAGTCCTGAATCAGAGAACACACCGCCTGACCACACAAACTGCAGTGTCGCTCTGTGAATATGACTCAAGTCCAGAACAAAACCCAGAGCTTGGAAACACTGTTGTTGGTTGTTTTTGTTTTGGACTACGACTCCCAGAAATCTGCAACCAGCATGGCCTTTGACTTTGTAACTTTTCCAGGTTCTCCAACTCCCTGATGATGATGATGATGATGATGAAGAAGAAGAAGAAGAAGAAGAAGAACTATTCTGCCTTTTTCCCAAGGCAGCTAACAACTTTAAAACAGTAAAAATTAAAACATCCATGAAAGTATAGATACAAACAAACACTTATAGAATTAAAACACTACATTGCATATTAAAACTATTAAAAATTATGCCAACCTATATACCACACAGCATCAAGAGCCCAAACCCAGCCAGTTCATAAAAGCCTGACAGCACAAAAATGTCTTAACCTGCCACCAGAAAGAGAGCAAGGATGGAGCCATCCAGGCCTCTCTAGAGAGGGGGTTCCAAAGTCTGGGACCAGCCTTTGAGAAGGTTCTCTCCTTTGTTCCCATCAAACACACTTGAGAGGGTGGTGGGACAGAGACAAGGGCCTCTCCAGATGATCTTGGAGTCCTAATGGGCTCATAAGGGGAGATACACTCCTTCACAGAAACACAGGCTTGAAAGGGACTACAAGAATTGTCTAGTAGTCTAACCTTCTTGCTCTGCAGGAACACACGACAAAAACACACTCAAGAGCCATATGAACCCTAAGTCCACCCCCAATGCAGCCTCGTCCCCCTTTAAATAGTTCTTACAGTAAAGAAGTTCTTCCTAATATTTAGATGTAACCTCATTTCTTGCAATTTGAATCTATCGGTTTGTGTCCTAGATATTTGCACTGAAAGGTGTCATTCACAAATAATATTTTGGCTCTTGATTTGAAAGTATTTCAGAATATTGGTTATCCAATGTTAGGATGAAACAGGGAAGGGAAGGGGTGGACAGTGGGGCTGACTTGGCTAGACATTTTTAATGTTTTGGTTACAATTACTGTGGGCCATAATAGCAATGCTGCTTTGCTGGAAAACTTCCTTCATTTTGAAGTTATCTATAAGTACTGTAAGACGTTGTGTGCCTCCAAGCTGTTTCCAACTCATGTCTACTCTGAGGCAAACCTATTATGGAGTTTTCTTGGCAAGATTTGTTCAGAGAGGGTTTTGCCTTTGCCTTCATATGAAGTAAAGAGAGTATGACTTGCCCAAAGTCACCCAATGGGTTTCCATGGCTGAGTGGGGATTCGAACTCTGGTCTCCCAGAATCCTAGTCTAGCACTCAAACCACTGTGCCACACTGGCTCTCACTGTAAGATACTCGTGATTAATACACAGACATTTGAGTGGTCTGTGCATGTGTATGTAGGTATTCCAGCACGCCAAACAAAGGTCTGACTGCCCTGAGGGAATTCCATCACTACAGCCTGGCACAGAAAGAGGGAGGTTGCTCTATATCAGCGGTTCTCAACCTGTGAGTCCCCAGATGTTTGTGGACTTCAGCTCCCAGAAGCCCCAGCCACTATGGTCAGTGCTCAGGGCTTCTGGGAGCTGAAGTTCACAAACATCTGGGGACCCACAGGTTGAGAACCACTGCTCTAGAAGAACGTGGTTCGTCAAGACATTTTTGACTTATGACAACTCTAAGGCAAACCCGTCATGGGGTTTCCTGGGGCTGAGAGTGTGCGATGTGCTGAAGGTCACCCAGTGGGTTTCCATGTCCAAGTAAGCAATCAAATCCAGGTCTCCTGGCTTGTAATCCACTGCTCAAACCACGACATCATGCTAGTTCTCATAAGGCAGATATAATCAGATAAATAAATTTGTTATTGTTGTTGTGGTCTTCAAGTCATCTTTAACTTACAGTGACCCTACTGTGAACATATCATGGGGTTTGCAGTTTCAGGAGGGGTCACCCGGCCCCTCCCGAAACTGCAAACTCTAGGATTCCATAGGATGTTGCAAGTGGAATAATAGCGCTATAGCAGTCTAGTGCGGAAACGGCCCCAGTGTGTTTCCATGGCCAAGCAGGGAACCCAACCCTCACCTATACGGTCATTATCCAACATTCAAACCACTATACCATGCTGGCTCTTAAATAGTAGCAATAAATAAATATTGCTAAGTGTTAAAGGTTTTGGTTATATATGAAGATAATGCATTTACTCAAAAAACATTTTGGTTTCATATTTGTTCTCTTACTTATTGCAGTTTGTAGTTAGGATAGCCAACACCAAAAGGGCAGGGTCTCAACAACAAATGCGAAGGACACACAAGACCATCACATAAACGAGACACACAGCCAATACGTTTACTATTTATCACAGTTATGAAAACTAGAGAAACTGAAATATATGCTGAGTTAAATAAATATATACATAGTTAAATGTTTAGGTAACAGTCTTGATTGTCATTTGCGTTTGTGGCTGGGATAGCCATAGGAGAAAGTTCTATCTTCAGTACAGAGAAACCCCACCCTTCCCTGCAGAACCTAGATGGCAGTAGCCATGGTGGGGCATTCAGGATAGGGTTAACCTGAATGTATAAGAAGAGACATCAGGCTAGTACTGCCCCCTCCCTTGCCCTTGTCTCCACATTGTGAGGAATGACAAATGGCAAATGACATGAGGGGAGAGAGAAAAAATCTCTGCTCTCTGCTCAGTTTTACTTACATAGGAAAAAATCCTTCTAAAATAAAGCAATGGCAATGAAAAGTGTTCCTGCTGAGCATCTTCAAAATAAGAACAGCTCTTCAGTACAAGATGATTCCACCCGCTACCTCATTGCAAGTCTTGGCCACCTTTGAGGTTTTAGAGGAATATAGCTACAGCTAATCATGTGTAGGGAGGAAATAAAACACGAGCCTTCTTTATCGTAAGAAGCCATTGTAGCTTGGAAATAATCCAGGACAAGTTTTCAGTATGTTTAGAAGCACTCCAGGGTGTTCACTTAGACTGATGGACCTTCCTTTCAAGCCAAGCCTTTGAAAAGAGGTCTCTTGTTACCCTAGTCTATAAAATGAAAGAAGAGAACTGAGATAACCCTGCCAGTGTTGCAAGAGGTGACCTTTTCTGTGAGCAACATTGCACATGGTGAGGAGTGCAAAAGTTGCTGGAGGGATTTCCATTTCTTCTTTTCATGCTTGCAGAGAAGCAGCAAAGGTGGAAAATGCCTGACTCCCCTGTAGGTAAGCTTCACAAAGCACAGGGAGATTGCCCAGCTTCTCCTGACCTGGACGCAGAGGTCATCTGTGCATATACTTTTCCCATTTCTCCTGATGTGCAAAGGATTAATTAATCCTATTGTCATACTCTCCACCTTCCAAACTTGCCCATGGATTTGTTAGCTCAGATGAACAAGCTGCCTGTGCAAGCACTGCTATCATGAATGAGGAGGAAACTTGTGCAGTCCTACTGAAATTTGGGGTTCTCATTTCTTTTTTTTTCTTTTCTTTTTTTAATATTTTATTTTAACTGACACAAACTATACGCACATTATGTACAAAAACGAACAGAACAAAATACATTTACAATTTGATCTGATTCTTCTTTCTGCCTTCTTCATCCTTTTCTTCATTTCCGCTTGCCTTCTTTCTTTATGAATTAGTAATCAGTATAAATATTAGCCATTTTTTACTAAAATATAACACCAACTACTATCATAACAGTAATAATAATAGAATAACCAAGTTAATATTTATACTTCACACATATAATATATGAGAGTAACAAAATAACAATATCAATATTATTAACCTATAAACTTTATCTAATGGTCTATTGATTATTTTATTAAACATCTTCATTTAGTTTACCATATTTACAATCTTTATTATTTAACATATCAATGTGTTCTTGAAGACAATTTGCCTTAGTCTCTATTATCTATACCCTCTCTTCTTTACTCCCTGATATTGCTTTTCTATTCTATTATTTGTACCTTTGCCTATATGAATGACTAAACACATACGTCTAATATAAAAGTATCTATCCATTTTTCCTTCCATATGTTTCTAATCAGTTCCCATTCCTTATTTGTATTGTTAATACTTCGATTGTCACTTAAATACATGGTAAGAATATCCATTTGGTACATATCAAATAACTTAAGTTGCCAGTCTTGAATTGTTGGAATCTCTTTATCATTCCATCTAGAAGCATATAAAACTCTTGCTGCAGAAACCATATACAATAAAATACGACCATATTCCTTCTGTTGTTGACCATTAAGACCCATATACATATTAATAAATAGAACTCGGAGATGGATAGTAATGTTATCCCTATAATTTCCTTAATCGAGTGATGTATACTTTTCCAAAATGTTTTAGCTTTTACAGGTCCACCAACTGTGGTAAAAAGTTCCTAATTCTTCAGTGCATTTCCAACATTTATCCGAGCCTTTTTTATATAACTTAACTAACTTCTGTGGGGTTAAGTGCCATCTGAATAACATTTTGTAGAAATTTTCCTTTAATGCCATACTTTTCGTAAATTTCAAATTACCAGACCAAGTCTTTTCCCAATCACTCAATTCGATCGTATGTCTAATATTCTGCATCCATTTAACCATATTGTTTTTGATAGTGTCATGTTCCATTTCTAGATTTACTAATATTTTATAAATTGCTGCAATTAAATGGTCCTTCCCTATCCATATTAGGTCCCTTTCTAATTTTATCTGCAATTCCTTCTATTTTTACATCTAATTTATGCCTTTCTCTCAGTTGCCTATAAAGAAACCAGTTTCCTTTAAATCCTTCTACTCTTAAGTCCTCCAAGGTCTTAAAGGTGTTTCCAACAGCACTAGCTTTCAAGAGATTTTCATACGTCAACCATTTATTAGTTTTGTGGGATTCTGTAAATTTAAAAAAGGCTTCATGGGTTGATACCCATCTGGGAATTTGGATATATATAGCTTCTTCTTGAATATATTCCATACTCTATGTAGGGATCTAAGTTTAAAATGTTTGTTAAATTCTTTATCCACACCGGCCTTGTTGTACCAGATATAGCCGTGTCAACCATATTTATTATTAACTCCTTCTGACTGAAGCATTCTTTTGTTTTTAAGGTTTAACCAATCCATAATCCATACTAAAGCACATGCATGATAATACTTTTTAAAATTTGGTAGGTTCGAGACCCCCTCTTTCCTTAGTATCTATTAGAATATTCCACCTGACTCTGGGCCTCTTACCTTGCCATATAAACTTTTTTATTCCTTTGAACCATTGTTTAAATGATTCATTATTTTTTATAATCAGTAAATTTTGAAAAAGAAATAACAGTTTTGGCAAAATACTCATTTTTATTGTGGCAATTCTTCCTAATAAAGATAAATTTAACTTAGTCCATTTTTGTAAGCCTTCTTCCATTTTTTTTCCAAGTTACTTTATAATTATTTTCGTATAGATCCAAATTTTTATTCGTAATTATAATTCCTAAATATTTAATTCTTTTCTTTATTTGAAAATTCGATATTTGTTCTAATTTTTTTTCATCTTCCTTTGATAGATTTTTGGTCAATATACTGGTTTTTTCCTTATTAATTTTTAACCCTGCTAAATCTCCATATTTATCCAGTACATTTAATAGTTGTTTTATACTTCTGTCAGGGTTTTCCAGAATTATGACCAAATCATCTGCAAAGGACTTTAATTTATAGTGTTCGTCTCTAATTTGTGTTCCCCTAATTTCCGAATTATATCTGATTTTGTTGCTTAAAATTTCTAATGCCGTTATAAAGAGCAATGGGGATAAAGGACAGCCCTGCCGGTGCCTTTTTCTATCTTAATCCTCTCTGATTTCTCTCCATTTATAATAGTATTTGCTACTTGGTTTCTATAAATTGATTCTATCCAGTTTAAATAATTTTTACCTAAATTCATTTTGGTCAAGACCTATAGCATAAAGTTCCAATTTAGATTATCAAATGCCTTTTTGGCATCTATAAATATTAAAGCCAGTTTCTTAGGAACGAATTCGTAATTATAATATCTAATACTGTTCTGATATTGTCTCTCAAATATCTTTTTGGTAAAAAACCTGCTTGATCTGGGTGGATCCATTCCTTCAAGATCTTTTTTAATCTTTCTGCTAAGATTGAGGCAAATAATTTATAATCAATATTCAATAGTGAGATTGGCCTATAATTTTTCATTTCTAGTGGATCCTTCCCCTCCTTTGGGATTAAAGTTATATTCACTTCTCGCCATGATTCTGGTACGGTCAAGTTTTCTTGTTGATTCATTATATTTAATAGAGGCAACGACAGAACTTCTTCAAAGGTTTTATAATATGACGCAATAAAGCCATCGGGCCCAGGCGCCTTACTTATTTTTAACTTTGAGATCGCTTGATTTAATTCATAAGGTAAGATTTTTTGGTCAAGTTCATGTTTCTTGATTTCTGGAATTTTGGGTATCAACTCTTTCTCCAAATATTTACGTATCCTCCCTTCCTTCTGTCTTGAATTAGAGTTTTCTTTATATAGTTCCGTATAATATTTTTGAAAATTTTGAATAATTTGCTTCTGTTCTGTTATTATCTGTCCTTCGTTTCTTATTTGAGCTATAATATTTTTTTCACGCTGTTTTGTTAACTTATATACCAACCATTTGCTTGGTTTGATTGCATGTTCAAAGTCCCATTGTTTGGCATATTTCAATTTTATTTCGATTTCCTTGGATGTTATAATGTCAAGTTGTTTTTGTAAGACTTTAATGTCTTTTTGAATTCTTTTATCCCATGGCTTTTTCTTCAAGCTCTCCTCTTTCTCCTTCAATTTCCTTAATAATTTTTCTTCCTGTTGTCTCCTGTTTTCCTTAATATAATTTTTTTTATGAAAAAGCTCCTCATATAAGCCTTTGCTGCGTCCCATACTATATGTGCTGATGTTCCTTTATATAGATTATTAGCGAAAAAAGGTTTTAGTTCAGTTTTGTCTTCGCTAACAATTTTTTCATTTTTACGTAAACAATCATTTAATCTCCATATTTGAATTCTTCTTTTACTTTTCAGTTTCAAACATACGGGGCAATGGTCCGATATAGCTCTTGGTAGTATTTCTACTTCTTGAATGATATACACCATATTTTTTGATACCCAAATCATATCGATTCTCGACCAACTCTGATGTCTTGCCAAGAAAAAAGTAAAATCTTTCGTGTTACCATGTTTATATCACCAGACATCTAGTAAAGTCAATGATTATGCCAATTCATTAAATATTTTGGGTAGCTTTCCTTGGTTTCCCTTCCTTTTTAAATTTGATGGCGGATTCCTATCTAGTCCGGATCTACTACACCATTCCAATCTCCTAACCAAATTATGTTTAGATAATCTAACCTGATTGTAAGATCCCAAATTTTCTTCAAAAAAGATTGCTTTTTTTCTAACGGGGTGTAAACTCCAATTAATAAAATTTTCTCCTGTTCAATTTGAGTCTCCACCATCACAAATTCACCTTTTAAGTCTTGTTTAATTACCCTACTCTGGTATTTACTATTAACATATATAGCTATGCCTTTTTTTTCTTTTTCTCATTTGATGACACATAACAGTTGCCTAATTTTCTATTAATCAGATATCCATCACTTTTCTCTGATACGTGGATCTCCTGAATACATATTATGTCTGTCTTCTGATTTTCTAGATAGTGCCATACTCTCTTCCTTTTTATTGGGGAGTTCAGACCATTTACGTTCCAGCTAATTATTTTGGTATTCATTCTATCTGAGTTCCCTACCCTTTTACACTATTTCACGATATTATCTTAATATGACTTAGTTCTTAAGTTGTCAGTACTACCGTTTGATAGGATTCCTTGATCTTTTTTCCCAAAAAAGATCTTTGTACCTTCGCTTTGATCCTTATCTTCTTGTTCCGGCTCCAAAATTTCTTCCAACTCTCCATCTTCTTTCTCATGGGTGGTTTTAAACTGGAATTCTCTTTCTCATTCGAAATTCTTTTGTTCTTGTACAATTTCCTTTTCCGGTCCTGTTGAGTCTTTTAGATCTTTATATTTGTATTTACTCAAAAGCTCCTCTGCTTTACAAGATGTATCTATAATGTATCTTCTTTGGTGATATGAGAATGCAATGGCTTGATCTTTTCCCCACTTATATCTTATTTGCTTGAGTCTTAAGAATTGTGTCAACTCAAGGTATTCCTTCCTCTTACTCAGTATTTCTGGCAGTATATCCTTAAGAATAAGTAGGTCCTTCCCATCCACTGTCAATTTGTTATTATAACTATGTTGAAGGATTAAATCCTTAACTCTTTCACGAATAAAGTATACTGCTATGTCTCTTGGGAGCCGCTTTTGTGTAGGGGTTCTCATTTCTGAAATGAGAGCTTCCTATGCTCCCTTGCACCACAGGAAGCTGCCTTATCAAATTGTCACTCTATCTAGCCCAGTATTTTCTACTCTACCCAGCAGCTCTTGGAGGCCTTTCATATGCATCCATCATCCATCATTTTACGTATATCCTGCCTTTATCCTGGGCTGTGACTCAAGGCAGTTTACAAAATGACAGAAAATATAACACAACACATATAATTAAAAGCATACAAAATTAAGATTAAAATTAAAACAGCATTAAATAACAACAAAATTAAATTAAACATTTGAAGGGATGCCATGTAGAAGAGGGAGTGGGCTTGTTTTCTGCTGCTCCAGAGACCAGGACAAGGAGCAATGGATTCAGTGTTCAAATCTTTTTTATTCCAAAATTCACAATTCACAATTCAAACATATTCAAAATTCAAAATTCAAAAATTTACATTCTAATTCTCATCACAATTATCCTCAACCTCATCATATACAACAAATATATTCAAAACATAACCACAAACTCACCAAAAATCTCAAAATTTTCCAGAAAGTTGTACATAGTATTCCTAACAAATATACATCTAAATCTGTGGTTCTTCAACCTCCTATATTCCATAAAATAAACATCCACATATGTGATTGTCTCTCATATTCTTTTCTGAATCTCTCTTCATTGATAAACTTAATTACTCAAACCACTTTAATCTCCTATTTTTTCTTTTCCTAAATTTAAAACTCTTCCCTTATTTTCTTTTCCCTATACTAGTTGATTATTCCTTAGTTGTTACCATCCAACAATAACTTAAAAACTATATTTCTTTTCAAATTACTCCACTTGTTTCCAATGTTTCAATTTTGCTTTGTCATTCCTATTCTCCTCCCATGGTCTTCCATGTCTCTATTATTTTCCTTTTCTTCAAGTGGTCTTTTTTCCTAAATATAATATGTTATAATAAATTCTAGTAGTTTTTCTTCCTATGCTTACTCCTATTTCTCCATTAAGTTCTTCTTATTATTTTTTCCAATCACATACCTTGTTCTATATTTTATATTTTTAGTCTGTACAACTTAACCATTCCTCCAATTTCTAATCATAAGTATTAATTATAAACATCTCCTACTCCTTTATTCCTCTTGTAGCCAATTTCCCCCACCTAGTTTCAAATATGGGAACAATCGGTTCCCAGTCTTCATTGATTTTCTCCATTGGGTTTTGAGATAACATTGCTGTTAATTTATCCATTTCTATTATTTCATATAATTTTAATAACCATTCTTCCTCTTATGGAATTCCCTCTTGTTTCCACTTACTTGCATAACTCATTCTCGCTGCCACTATCATATGTGTTAATAACTTTCGATGTGATTTTTTTCTAAGCGATCCTATTCATTCGTACATGTTTAACAGGTATATTTCTGGATACATCGGAAATTCAATTTGTAGAATTTTCGTTATATTATTATGTATTTGTGTCCGAAACTTTTTAGCTTTCGTACATGTCCACCATAAATGGAAAAGGGTTCCTTTCTACTCACATTTCCAACATCTGGTTTTATCTGTTTTAGTCATTTTTGCTATTTGTACTGGAGTACAAGGAGCAAAGCATTCAAGCTGCAGGAAAGGAAATTCCACCTGAACCTCAGGAAGAACTTCCTGACGGTCAGGGCTGTCCAGCAGTGGAATATGCTGCCTCCGAGTGTGGTGGAATCTCCTTCTTTGGAGGTTTTTAAGTAGAGGCTGGATGGCCATCTGTCGGGAGTGCTTTGAGGGTGTTCCTGCATGGCAGGGGGTTGGACTGGATGGCCCCTGTGGTCTCTTCCAACTCTACATTTCTACGATTCTATGATTCTATGAAAACCAATTAAAATCTTACTTTAAAACAGACTTAAAATGGTACCACACCATAAAAGTCCCCCTTCTTTGTTGTTTTGTTTGTTTGTTTGTTTGTTTGTTTGTTTTTGTTTGTTTGTTTGTTTGTTGTTAAAATTGGTTTCCAAAGGCTTGCTGGAAAAGAAAGGTCTTAACCTACTGGCAAAAGGAAAACAAAGAAGAACCCATCCTAGCTTCCCTAGGGAGGGAGTTCCACAGTGTGGGGGCAGCCACAGAGAAGGCCTTGTCCTGTTTTCCCAGGAACCAGGCCAGTGAAGGCAGGGGAAAGAGAGAAATGGTTCCCCTGCAGATCTTAAAGACTGGGCAGGTTGATATATCTCCTCCTAACTGCAGAGTGGTAAGGCAATGGTGGCCCTCCAGCTGTGTCTGGATGTCATCTCCCATGATACCTCTTATTGACTATGACTCCATTTGCTAACTTGGGCTCGTGGGAACTGTAGGGGGGAAATGACTGGAGGGTCACAGTTTCCCATCCCTGGGCTACCTGATCCTTTTAACTGGAGCGGCCTAGGGAGGAACCTGGGAACTTCTGCATTTCATTCCATCACTCGGCTGGGTTTGGCTCTTTTGAAAACCACCCAGGGAAGTTCAGCTGCTGGACGCTACAGAAATGTGGTCAGTAAGGAAATAAATTGATAGTCCAGCTCAAATGGCTGTTCTGAGCAAAACAAGCAGCTGAAAAACAACAGAAACTCCGACAGGGATTCTGCTCTCCTTGCATCTGCACAGAGCCCTTTGCAGTTATCAGACCATTGCCACCGACATCTAAATTGTAACTGTTCAAGAGTCTGCTGTTGTTCATAATGTGGGAGGCATGATCTTCATGAATGTGTCATTTGTGAATGACTATGACTGTATGAATGACTATGTGGAAAATGGATACGTGTGTGCAGGCATGTATACATAGGTGTTATATGCCTCATGGAGGTTTGTCCAACACAGTCACAGACAGGATTTAAACCTGGCTGGTAAGCAGAAGCTGGCCCAGCTAGATTTACAGAGCAAAGAGGACTGAATAAGAAAGAGGAGTCTATTCTCCCAACAACTTTAAAAGGGGATAATAAATCCATCAAATGTATTGGTTGTTGGGACCAAGCAGATAATTTACTCTAAGCTGCTCAGCCCCCTTGAAAAGGATCTGAAGGTACAAGGGGATAACACTGCTTCCAGACTCTTGGAAGCTATAGCTATGGCCCTTTCGCATGGCGCTTGCCATGCAAAAGGGCTTCCGGAGCATCGTGTGATTGCAAGGAGCATTTCAGACAACATCCTCGCAACTGCATGACACTACTGGGGCTGGCAGGTGCTGATCACACATTATTTCATTTTTGGCTTGTAGCCAAAAATGGTGCATGATCGTGCATCACTCTAGGGCCCCATGCGCACTTACCTTGCATGCTGAGCTCCGGAGACGCGCTCCCCCAATGCAGCCTGGGAAAATACCCGGTTATGCTATGGAAGGAAGAGGTGCAGCCCTCATGTTGCCTGCCGGCCGGCCAGCAACTCCTACAAAGCCAAAGCAGCAGGGACGTGAGAGCCTCTCGCAAGAGGCTGCTCACATGATCCCTGTGTCCCTGCGCCAGAAAGAGGTAAGGTACGGACAGGGCCTATAACAGGGGCTGCAGTGGGCAGCAGATTGGAAGTGTTCCCTTTTCCTAACCCTCCTCAAAACTGATCTTCAGAGGGTTTTACATATGCTAACTTTAATTTAATATTCTTGCTATATCAGCCATAGGATACACTTGGCTTTTCTTCCCTCTTTTTAGATAGGAAGCTCAGGTCTGAATCATAGCAATTATTGTGACTAAGGCCCTTTTCGCACCTTACCTGGTGCCACTGGCATCACGCGGTGATCAAGCGAAAAGCCTCGTCCGGGAGGCACTCGCATTCCCTCCACTTCCCCTCTGCACCAACTCCATGCTGGCCAGACGGAAGCGTGAAGGCTCCGTCCATTTCTTCTCCAGCACAGCCAGGTACTTTCCCAGGCTGCGCTGGGGGAGGAAGTGCAATGGCCGCGCGTCTGGAGGCTCCACATGCAAGGAAAGTGCATGTGGGGCATGGGAGCAACATATGATTGCACATCATTTTCAGCACCAAGCCGAAAATGATATAATGCGCAATCACCCCCTAATGGGCTCAGGAGCATTGCACGATTGCGAGGATGTCATGTGGAATGGTCCTCACAATCGAGCAACGCTCCCGAGGCCATTTCACAACAGGACTACTGTGCGAAAAGGGCCTAAGTTACATTAAACAAAGGCAGAATTTAAGCCATCACACACACACACACACACACACACACTCACACAAAACCACCAAGGCTCTGTCCATGGGACCATACTGTGACCCACTATCCTTTTAACATGCAGTTCAGAAGGCAGATAATCCTGTGACTAAAAGGGTTGGAGTATGAGGGCACATGACTAAAAATGGAAATTCCAGATATTAACTGAGTCCAGTCGTTCCCCTTCAGGAAACCATTCCAGTATTGGCGTCTGATTCTTCGTATTTCACAGGGGTAGAGGAGGAGCCTTCCACAAGAATATAGGAGGGGGAAAAAAACCCTCACCTAACATTATGAGAGCAACATTGCTTTGACAGGCCAGTCATAGAAATGGCTTCTCTCTGCTCGGATGACATGTTCTACAGCAGTGGTTCTCAACCTGTGGGTCCCCAGATGTTTTTGGACTTCAGCTCCCAGAAGCCCTGAGCATTGACCATAGTGGCTGGGGCTTCTGGGAGCTGAAGTCCACAAACATCTGGGGACCCACAGGTTGAGAACCACTGTTCTACAGACACTTAAGCACTGGACAGTGTTGAAAAGAGACACTGAGAAGACCACTGAGATAGCAGGGGTCTTACTGTCCAGCCTTCATGATGATAATGGATATCATTCATCCCTGTCCACTTATCTCTGGTCACTGAGCCAGCTGCGCTCCTTTCACCTGCTGTCAACCTCTCAAGGGTGTGCTGACACTGATGTGATGGTAGCGATTGGAGGGTAGGGGGAGCAAATACAGCTAGATTAAAAAGAGCCTTCTGTCTTTCAGCCCCATTATCTTGATCTGCCCTTGTCCACTTGCAGAGGCAATTAGCACCCCTCTGTGATCCCCTGATACATTCTCAGTCAGAAACAGCAACAATGATTCCTTCAAATGAGATACTCCTGCACTGAAGGGCCTTGAAGGTATCTGGAGCCAGCAGCTTCTGAAATCCTTCAGTTTTCCAAGGCAAATCTTTGTCATTTGACTCAGGACGGCTCAGTCTGTATTTCTGCATCTTTAGGTAGCAAAACTCTTTCAATAATTTTTTAACTCATTTCTCTAAAAATTTGCTATAAAGATACCTAAAGAATTCTGTAAGCAACAGATAATTCACCACCTTTTAGAAACTACATAGGGTTTCTGCAAGATTCCTAGGTTTATTTCATTCAAAACAGGGTTCTCTGCAGCACTCAGAACAGATGGTTGCAGCTCAGTGGAGCAATGCTGCATTCATCCAGTCCTCGCTGAAAGCATTGTTACATTCACATCTTGACTCACTAGCCATATGTAGCGCATATCACCACAGCTGGATCAGGACTACAATGTTATTCTGTAGAATGTAGAACCAGCAGTAATCACCTTGCACCAGTAGACACAAACAATGGGCAATCCACCAGGCCAGGTGTTAGGATTTCTTCTTTCTTCCCTTATGGTCTAATTTCCCTGCCATCAAGCCAGTGAAGAACTCTGGAGTACTTGAAAACTCTTACCACTTGGCAGAGTTAGCAGTCTTTGAATGCCTATACCCACTAATTGCTAGTTTGTAGACTTCATGTTTATTTGCTTTTCCACACCCCCTCTCTTACTGCATCAATCTAGCTTGCAGCCATTATTCCTGTTCTCTCTCCGTCTCTCCTCCTTAAGACCAAATGTTTGGTAATGAACAAGTTTTAGTAAGTAAAGCTACTTCATAGGTTTTCACAAACAAGACTAACTGATCTCTCTCCCTCTCTCTCTCTGCTGGACTCTGGGTGGATCAGTGAGCATAGAACTAATAGTTGTTCAGCTTTTGCCCTGGCAATTTAAATACTAAATACCCTGAAGTCTCCAAATACAATCTGGGCCTTTCTGCACTACACTGTTATAGTGCTATTATTCCACTTTCAACATCCTATGGAATCCTAGGATTTGCAGTTTAGAGGGGTATTTAGAGTTTTCAGCCAGACAGCTTGCTGGCCTCAGTAAATTACAAACCCAAGAATTCCACAGGAGATTGAAAGTGGAATAATAGCACTATAACAGTGTAGGGCAGAAAGGCCCCTGAGCTCGAAAGCTAAGATCTGAAGGAAGACCACCAGAGAATATCTGGTGCTTTACAGTGTATTTCACAGGAAGGAACTGGCAAAATCACCTCTGAGTATTCCTTACCTAAGAAAACAAGAGGAAATTCATGGGGTCATCATAAGTCAACAGGTGACTTGAAGGCAGATATGTTACCTTTGTTTAGAGCAGAGAAATCCACTATTCTCACATCTCCCAACACCACTTACGAGACGCTTCTTGTCCAGCTTCATAACATTTCAGTGGTCCTAATAATTTCTTTTTAAATACTGCCCATTTGTGTTTTCTTACAAACCATAGACCATGCTGCTTTTATTTATTTTAATTTGGAGAATGTGGATGCTTTTAGCAGAGAACAGAATAGTTCTCATTTGGACATTGTGGCTATGAATGGGGAGGAGGGGGATTCTTAATCCAGAACCCACTTTGGAACATTGGATAGTGGCTGGCTTCATCTTGGAACTCTGGAAAGGCATCACCTTCCAATTCCTTTGAAAGGCTCTGGATGTCTCCTCACTGATTATGATGGAAATATCAACAAACTGCCATAGCCTTTTTATATTTTCTATATTTTGACAAAATTAGATGAAGGTAGCACCTTCAGAGAAGATGGAGTCTGCCAAACAACAGAGAAATGAGTTCAAGAGCATTAGTAGGAACCATACTATAATTTCCATGAAAATCACATGCACATATACTAACATATACGCTAATGCTGCTATGACACGAATAGTAGCTTCTGCACTAGGTAAGATAGCCAGAGGGAAAACTGGAGAGGGCTCCTGTACTTTCTTGGGTGACAAGAAACAACTCCTGAAATTCCCTCTTTTACACAACCATTAAAGGTACAACAGCTGGCTTAAGTTTTCAGTCTGGTAACTTAGGAGGAATCCAAATATCAACTTCTAGAGGAAGCGTTTTGTTGTTATTGTTGTGACCACAACTGACACCAACTACATGGAATGAACTCACATGATTCATGTAACCTCTAGTTTGCCCCCAAGAATTCTGCCTCCACCCTGTATTTAACTAAATACCTTCTAAGAATGGACATGGTCTCTTGAGTATAGCATCTCTCTTCAGTATACCATCCCCTGGTGGTCCACAGTTCAAGCACAGGGACTGCCTCATACCATTGTCATGGGATGAGCCTAGTGGTCCCAACTCACATATAACAGAAAAGAAGGGTGTCTGAAGGTCATTGAAAGCAGAGAAAAGGGGTTATTGGGTGTCCCCTAGCCATGTAAAATCCCACCATGTTGCCTTAATCCTTCCAACACTTTGACAGCCATGCCAGTCCCTACCCAGCATTTTAGAAATTCCTCAGAAAGATCATGCAACCTGTGCTGCAGTGCATAAAATTTTAATTTCCTGAAGTCTTCTTTTAAGCATCTCAACCTGTCCCATTAGTCCCTCACTCAGGTTATGCCACTTCTGTACCTCCTTCTTCTTCAGAGCAGAATAACAAGGTTCTTAAACTGAGGTTAGTTACACAATGCAAGTAAAAGAGAGTGGGTTCAACGCAGCAAGTTAGAAGACAGAACCAGAACGCAAGCTGAGCAGGAGAGGTACTCAAAGCTTGGAAAAGAGTTTTGTTTCATTTTTGTTTGTTTGTTTTAGCTGGAATTCCCATAAAGCATCAGATAGCATTGGCATTGACCATGCTGGCTTGGTAATTCTGGGAACTGCAGTCCAAAAAACAGCATGTCCAAGTTCCGGAAGTACAATGGCATGATGCACATGAGTGGGTCATAGAGGCAAATCTTCTTTCTCAGGATTATTCCACTATGACTGATCGTCTGATCTACATTCCTAAGTGGTTTTCTCTTTTAGTGGCAAGGACAATTTGCCTCTTGGCTGAATCCTTGTGTGAGCCATGACGGCTTTGTGTAAAAGCAGACAAAGAAACAGCATGGTCCTTTGAGTCTAGTTGATTTTGGAGAGAATGAAAAAAAAAACGTGTTTGAGCCCTCAGAGCCTTCTGAACTTCATCAGCACTGATTTTGTATTTCTTTAATTACCTGGAGGGGTGAGAGACTGACCTGTTTAGTAGCTCTGATAAAGCAGACAGGGAGGGCAGTGTGACTCAGATAGCTCAGCTGCAGGGCCTTTGTGCCAACAACATCGATTCACACCTGTAAATGCCTGTGAATCAGCTTGCAGGCCTGCTTTTTAAATTGGCATTTCACAATGGCTATGGATGCACCATTAATCTACTGCTGAGCATGAGGGAAATGTACCAGCAATGAGTCTGCTTCCTTGCAAATGGCCAAAAGAAGCAGATTTAACTTAAGCCTTCTGTCAGCAGGGCTGATGAGGTGGGTTATGCTCCATCTATCTAGCTAATCTATTTGCTGCCCTTTTCTTGCCCTCCAGCAGAATCAATGCAAATTGTTCATTCTGGCTCTGACGTATTTGGCGGAGGACAAGAAAAAGGGGGAAGATGCCACCTCACATTGTGTTTGTTTGTTTATATGCCACCTTTCAGTGTTGGCCTCTCAAGATGGTTCACATCCCACACATTCTACTTCCTGTAGTGGTAGCCTCAACAGCAGTCTTGACTCAGCATTAGTTTTATTTTATTTAAAATTACACTAAGACCACTTTTATTTTTACAGTTTTAGGCCTGAGGGTTGGTTCTTCTCAGTGGATGCCATTAACAATAAGAAGCCTTTCCTGTCAGTCATAAATTCTCCTGAAAAGCCAACTCCTACCTTCAGAGGTAAAGATGAAGGAAATTATCCTAAGCTATAATCCACATACCTCTTTGGGCCAGCTCACAGTCTCCCAGCTGGAGCTGAGTGCACAGAAGCATATTATGTGCATCAACATAGCTATAGTACTTAGTTAGAAATATCAATCCATTCTGACAAATCATTTGAAAGACCTGGGCTGAGCATCTTGGGTTGTTGTTGTTGTAATTGTTGTTGTTGTTTAATACAATCAGGTTTTTGCATTTTTTCATTTATGTATTTATCTACTGAAACAATAATAAAGGACAGCAATTATTAGGTAAAATACACTGAAAAGAATATATCTGGTTACTCATTTGTCCACATGAGCAATTAATGTTATTATTTGTTGTGTTCTTCCTCACTTTTCTCTTTGCAACTGATGATTTCCCTCCAAAAAAGATGTATGGATCAGCTGCAAATGCATATTGGTGTACCTCAAAGTTAACATATGAAATATAAGGAACCAAAGTTTTGTTTTGCTTTGCTGTTTGCATTTCTTAAGACTAACTCAAAAATAAATGCCTACATTTCACAGGGCTGTCAGGTCAAGCAGCCTCCCATTCCCTGAGATTTCTCCATATATTTTTTTTCAGCAAAAAGTTCCCTTCAGGATGCTACAAAACAGTAAAATATGCTCTTGGTGGAGTCTTATACCCTGAAACAGCAAGAAAATCCTGCCCCCCACTAACTGAAAAGCCAATCAGTTTGCTAGTTTATTACAATGGCAGGCACAACAGCACAGCAGTGGCCCCTGGAGCCAGAGGAATTAAAAACAAATAAGCCAGTGCAACACACTGGGCTTCAGAATGTGCCCACCTTCAGTTTGTTTCATAGAACGTATCTGTATATCTGCCTTCAAGTCACCAGTCAACGCATGGTGAGCCCATGAATTCGGCAAGGAATACTCAGAGGTGGTTTTATGAGTTCCTTCCTCTGAAATATAGCCTACAAACTGAAAAACAGAAGAGTTCCCAAATCAACGTGTCCACCACCAACAGAGTCCAAAAATATCTTTCAGATGTTCTTGGAGTAAGCACTGACCAACATCTAAGGATTATTTCACCAAAGTCTTTAAAGAATCCATAATCAGTTGAATCCATATCTCCAACATTTCACAAATGCTTTCTGGGACACATGCAGTCAAGCAACATCAGAGCGTGAAGAAGATGACAAGAAGTATTAACGAGGAAGAACCCATGAGCTAGGAAAAGCTGCTGCAGTTTGCTCTTGTTTGAGCTTATTAGGACGGGCAAGACTCCTTTCTCTTTTCCTTTCCCCGTTGCTGTGATAACTGAATAAAAACTATTTTGGCACTTTGAACTCAGTTTGCAGCATTCGAAGTAAGCTGAAGATGAAGGGGGAAGTGGAAAGAATGAGAGAAAAACTGGGACATTTTTAAAGCAGCTGAAAAAGGTGGGATGACAGAGGACAAAGTGGGACGGTTGAGGGGTATGAGAGTCTAGGACAGTATTTCTCAAAATGTGGCACCCTGGACGTTTGGAACTTCCACTCCCAGTATTTCTGACCATTGGCCACAGGACTTCCAGCAGACCAGAAAGAGAAACACTGGCCTGGGAGACAGAAACCATGCTGAACACCCATTTCTGAGGCAAACATTGTTTTCTCAGCACAAAAATTCACCTCCTTTGACTTTGGCTAAATGGAAACATATCCAACATGACACTTCAGCTCCACATTTTCAACATGAGCATACATTCCCCCCATATTTCCATATAAATAAGAAAAGTCAGGGAGTTAAGTAATGTCAATGTGCTTTTACATTATAGATGGGTATGTTTTCATTACTGCTGGGCAGAAAGATTCTCTGCTTTTTTAAATTCATTATTCCTCTCCATCCACTTTCTATCACTGAAACCTGGACTAGTGAAAGGAACCTGGGGCACAATGCACAAGGGACCTCTTCCGAATAATCTTCACTGAATGGCACTCTCATATGTCCCTGTTCCTTTTTAATAGGATTTGCACAGCAAAACTTTGAGCAGATCGTGATGACCCTGGATTTCACTGGCACAGACCCATGGCTGCTTTCTTATTGCAGAAAATCTGTAATAAGCAGAATATCTGGGATGTCATGAAAGGGGAAAAAATAATTAGTTATTTACGTGGACTGAGAGCCTGTTTAGCCCCAGTGGACTAACGAGTCCTGCTGGAGTAATTATGTGAGATGGCCAATTCTAGCTAGGTGGTAATTGCTATTCCTAAAATGAACATTTTGTTTAAGCAGTGAGACTGTGGATACCTCAGTGCATGAGTGGCAAGGATGTCAAACTCCTTGTGCCACAGATTCTTGCACAAATGACTTGGCACAACAGTATACTGGCCTATATTATTGTTTCACTGAGACAGGGGATAGGTCAACCTTGGGCCTGGTAGATAATTAAGGCATGGCAGCTGGATTTCTCACATCCTTTTACATTGACTCAACTTGTATACTTTCATAGAAAATATCTCATGACATCATGGAACAGGGCTACAATGAAGCTCAGCTCTGTCTTCTCAGCAAGGAGGGAGGTAAGACTTATAAACCTATCTAGCAGAGCTTTGCAAACATTTTTTTTACTACAACTCCCAGAAGCCCCAGACAGTGTCCAAACAAGTAACTTGTACAAGTTACTTTACCAAGTAGCTCATAAAAGGAAGTTATTAAGCAAAGAGGGAAACTAGTCTTGCATAGAAAAGTGTGCCAGCGGGACCCAAAGAAATAGCTCCAGCATCTGTAACATCAAGAAAAGAATAAGATTCATCTAGCTAAGTACTCTCATCACTGCCTCACAGAATATCATCTATTGCTTGGAGATGGATGTCTGCCTAGGAAACTGAATTCTGAACATAGAAAACAGCCCCAAGGGCAGCTTCAAACTGCCTGGTGATTCATATCCTACAGGCAGAGAGCTGCTGTGTAGAAAAGAAAAACAGGCAAGGTCCATGTAGGTCCTGGGCGGACAAAGTACAGTCCTCCAAATGTTGGATTGCAGTTCCCATCTTCCCTCTCCATTGGCTATGCTGGAGAAGGCCCAAAAAGAGTTTCTTCTCATTAACATCTGGAGGGCTACAAATTGCCTACCCCTAATGGAGATCATCAAGCATGACTATTTCACCACTATCAGATACAGCTGTGTCGGACTATATGAACATAGAAGGGGATCTTGTAACACCTCTGAGACTAACTGAGAGGAAGACATTTGTAGCATAAGCTCTGACAAAATAGGCTGAGTCTACAAAGCTTATGCAACAAACTTTCTTTTTTCAGTCAAAATGGTGCTACAAGATCTCTTTGGATATTTCAGCAGTCTCCTTCACCAGTTAAATTCCCAGTGCTTCTCACAGCATCCCAATACATGCTCATCATCTGAAACATTTGAATCAAATGTGATCCTCTTCAGGGGATTCATCTCTCTCTAAAGACATACACACATGGAGAGAGAGAGAGAGATGACTGGTTGATCAACCTAGAGGTGTCATCTGTGTATCAGTTTTGTCACTTTCAAAGATCCTCATGGTCCACCTTATATATTAGGTTTTGTTCTTGAGAAATTATTCATAGATATCTAATTTTCAGGAGTCTAAATCATGTGGCCTTCTGTATGTTGTAGGACTGCAACTCCCAGCAGCCCTAGCCAGCACAGTCACTGGTGAGGAACATTGGGAGTTGCAATCCAATGACACCTGATCACATGATCTGGATCACATGATCTATATGATATACATATATGATCACATGATCTATATGATATACATGCAAAACAAATTATGAAGGGCCTGTGACCCAACTACAGAAAGTATGGAGTCTGCTACCATATACTATAACTATAGACCAACAGTTCCCCATTTGAGTGTCCCTACAAAGGGAGAAACCTTGCAATTGGTAAATGCTATCTGGCCATGCCTCATGAAGGTTGCTGTACACCTACCACTTCATTCTCAGGGATCACTGTGTGATATATCTGAAGATGGCCTTGGCAGTGGCTGGAAGGTGTAGGAGAAATATTAGGCTATAGGAAGAGAGTGAAGGAAGAGTACTCTATACTGTCAGTGATTGTAACCAACTGATGATGGGGAGGAAGACAGAGAAAGGCTATAGTCAAGATGCTCATGTAGAACCTGCCTGATCTTGGAAGCTAAGCAGGGTCAGCTCTTGTTAGTACTTGGATGGGAGACTGCCAATAAATACCAGGAGCTGCATGTTACATTTCAGAAGAAGGAACTGATAAAAGCACCTGTAAGTATTCCTTGCCTAAGAAAGCCCTGTGAAAATCATGAGGTCACTGTAAGTAGACAGGTGACTTGAAGAGTCACATAAGAGAAAGAAGAATCAGGAACTGCATCTTTATGTAATAATATGTATAGTTGCATGCAGTGCACTGTGAAACATCAGCCAACCTGCACTGGCAGGTTGTAAAATTCCATCGGATGTAGTTGGTCTCTAGTTATAGTATATGGTAGCAGACTCCATACTTTCTGTAGTTGGGTCACAGATCTTGTTCCTCCTTTCAACATGCTCATTCCTCTCTGTCTCCAGGCTGGGTACCACCTCCACCCTCAGCCAGCCAGGGCCTTTAATGGCCAGGGGGTGGTAAGGGGCAGTGAGGCAGACAGATGCCTCTGTTCCTGCAGCTGGCTACACGGAGACGCATGTCTGTATAGGAAACTGAATGCTCATCATAGAAAACAGCCCTGAGGGCAGCTTCAAGCTTGTGCAATCATTCATTTCCTGCACAAGGACAGATGGTATGTAGGAAGAAGCAGGCAAACTCTCTGTAGCTCACAGATGGGCAAAGTATATTTCTCCAGGTGTAGTTGGACTGCAGTTCCCATCATCTTTCACCATTGGTTATGTGAAATAGTGGTGGTGGAAGCTGCAGTCCAGCAACATTTGGAGAAATACAAACTGCCCACCCACCCCCCTTCGGTTCTTCCATCCACCACTCCAAAAATGTGGGGGGACGATATATGCAGGCATAACCAAAAGTTACTAACAGGATCATCATATCTGCTATTTTGGTTTGGTAATTTGGGTGTGAGTATTTTATTAGTACACACATATATGTTGGCAAAAGGAAGGGATTGCATAAGCAAATTAACTAAAAACTACAGTGAACAATCAATGCCCCAAATTCAGAATTAATTCTAATTAAACTGGAAAATACTGTAGTTCTACTTAGAACTGATAGAGAAGACAATGGAATACTCTGCAGCATGGACCTTCAGAGCCATAAACTTCTGGCATTTGAAATTTAGAGCAAGGCTCAGGAGTGTGTCCTTAACATCTGCTTGTCTTATTCTGACTGACAGCTTTCACAGCTATTTCAACCTGAGAGGTGCAAAGAAGATGCCCGTAGGTTTGAAGCCAGCTATGTGCTTGCTTGATCCTTGTCTATCCTAGCCTGTGATGGCAGCCAGAGAAGAGCTGGCTGAATGGGTACTGGTAATTGTGGATGGTGTTGTGCCATCTGTTTCGAAGGGAGCAGCAATTAGACATCTGCTGGGTGAAGGGGGGAATTGCCATGTTCTGATGTACTGTTGGCCACTGCCTCTTTTAAGAGGCAAATCCAGAACACCTCAGAGGCAAAAGGCCACAACTGAGGAACAGAAGAGACTGCTTTCAATTAGAGAAGAAAACAGTAAGGGGCAACTAAGGTTCCTCTGGATAATCCTGGAGCTATTAAGTTCAGTACATCTCTTCTAAAATTAGATATTGTTCTGAGTTCCAGAAGGTTTTAATAACGTTAGTTGAATTCAACAGTGTGGAGTGCTGTTTGTTCACATTCAAAAATCTTGGTGGATCAGCTATTCTAGGAATTGGATAGGAAAAGTATGCTCCACTGAGTTTTGCTGGACTTCCCAGTGGTTTTGGATACCATTGAACATAGTAGCCTTCTGGGGTGACTTGCAGAAATGGAACATGGGAGGGTACCGTTTTACTGTAGTTCTGGCCTTACTTGGTATAAGCTGGAGCAGCTTGCTTGGTAGCACTAGAGTAGTTTTTGCTCACCTGCAACTCTCAGAGACTCTCTTACCTGTTTTATAGTGGCCCCTTGCTAGAACTCAGAAAGTTGGACACCCTTCAACACTTGCTTATACAGTAGGCCCTCCACATTCACAGGGGTAAGTGCAGAGAACCCCTGTGAAAGTGAAATTACCACAAATAACTCCTCCCCCAGCACTCCTCCTTCTCTGCACTCTGCTGCTGGCCACTGCCCACGTGCCAACGCCAGCCATCGTGCCAGCAGCAGTGGGAAGGAGATGTGAGGAGGAGAAAAATATCTTTTCCCCTCTTTGCCTTCCCCCTCCCACTGTTGGGGCGATCGCGCTGGAACTGCGGGTGAGGAGATGGCAATGAGGAGAAAAGATCTTCCTTCCCATCACCATCTCCCTCCTGCTGCTGGGACAACTGCACCCACGGGGGGGGGGGGGATGGCCATCAAGAGGAAAAGATCTGTCCTCCCCTTCACCCTCCCACCCCCCACTGGGGCAATCGCGCCTGCAGCGGCGGGCAGAGATTGTGATTGATTATTCACGGTGCCATGCCTCCCCCGCATTCTCCCCTCCCATTCCCTGGTGGGGGAAAGGTGCGGGACAGTGAAGGGGAGGAAGAGAAAAATCTCTTCCTCCCCTTCACCCTCCCGCACCTTCCCCCCACCGTGAATACTCAAAACCACTAGAGTGAAGCCCGCAAATGTGGAGGGAGAACTGTACTATGCTGGGAGCTCCAGCTGAACTATTGTTCAACCCCAACCAAATGCTGTTTGCTGTAAGAACTAGCAACATGCCATGGCAGTTCTTGTTAAAAATCAGATAACTAGTGGTGGCTTAGGAGACTCCTACAGTTCCCATAATTCCTTACCCGTCTACATACTACAAGCTAGTTCTTCTGGGAGTTAAAGTACAAACCATCTGGAAGACCAAAGATTCCCTGCCCCTATGCCTCTGATAGGAAAGTACAGAAGGTGTCCCTCTCCAAATGTTAGACTGCAAGCCCCATCATTCTTTATCATTGGTTATGCTGGAGAGGAATTATGAGATTTTCAGTCTATCAACGTCTGGAGGGTCACATCTTCCTCATCTTGGCACTAGGCCCTACTCCTATCTTTGTGTCTCTGTTCACAGCCATTTATTTCCCCATGAGAATGAACACTTGTTTCTTCCAGCTGTTGCCAATGATAAACAAACCTACCGAAGTGCTAAAGTACTTAAGGTATGCTAAACTGTACTCCGATCATGACATTTTAAAAATGAATAATTCCAGACCAGGGTTTTGCCAAACCGACTATGAAGAAAGAGTTCTCCTTAGTATGCATTGTGCCTGTGACATACACAGCTTTGTCGACAGCAAATCCTTGAAAGCACGGGGTGGGTGCTGGCAGCATTTTTGAAAATGAAAGCACTCCCCCATCCCCTAAAATAATTTTAGTAACCATTTATATCTGTGGTGTTGGGTAGTCATGTATATAAACTTTTAATATGAGTAAGAAATGGAGAGCAGCCACTGCTAATCCAAAACCAAGAGAGAAAACATCTTAAAATGCTGGAAACATATTCATTTTTATTCTTGAACAACTTTTTTTTTTAATCTGGGAGCCTTTTGGGGGACAGTGTGCACTCCCAACAAGAATTTACAATACAGTCTTATGCCTATCGCATGTTAACTCCTACAAAAATTGGCAGTTTACTCAAGAATGGGAAGTTTTTGACAAAATAAAGAACTGAGCCCAGGCCTCCCATAGCCGTAGCTGATTTCCTAAACAAAACAACATCCTTCTCACTTGCCTCTTTTACTGCACTTCTGGTTGCCTAGTTATAAATACAGGAAAGGGAATATTTTGCCTGCATTCAAAAGGAATTTAAGATCTGACTTTGTTTCTCCACCTTTTGAAACAGTGAGTTAGCATCTCTTAGAAAGACGTGTGGATTGATCAAGCTCCCTTCCAGCCATTGGTCTTTTGACTCCCTGTCTGCTTTATGTATTTGGATGTGTGTCTTTCACCTCCTCCAGGGGTGCAAGTGTGCGTGTGTGTTCTTGTTTCTTCATTCTCTCTCTCTTTACTGCTTATCTGGCAGGTGTCAGGACTGCAGCAGTAACTCCTGACACAGCTGATGCCGCAGGATCTACATGCTCCATTGCCTCTAGATCATCTTGATCCCCTACGGTGGACCTAGTGGGCCTGAAGCAGTCATCAGCCTGCCAAGTCAGGGAGGTGAGCATTAAAGCAGACAAGGTTCACTAAAACAGTGCTGGGGGACAAGCAAGGGGATTTCTTTTTCTCCAATGTGTCAGGGACTGGCACCATTAATTGTGCCTATAACTATTGAGTACAACTGTTTCTTTCTTTTCTGGAAACCTGCTGTGGACTGGCAGCCAACAGCTCACAGACCAGCACTGGCCCACAGACCACCACTTTGAGTAGGACCGCTCTAAAGAACACTATCTCTCCAGCACTGCTCTCACTTGGGGGCTGATACCTCTGGTCTCTCTCTTTCTCTCTCCCCTCTCCCTCTCTCTCTCTCACACACACACATGGTTTCTTAACCCAAAGCCTTTCTGATGGGTAATCTTCAAATGTATTAGCTATACTACAATTGAAAGAACAGGCCATCTACACAGTGAAGGATGAAAAAATCAAAATGTTTGTACAGTCCATCCAATACAGATGATTTATGTTAACAAAGTATAAATAGAATATCAAGAAAGAACTCCTGAATGCAAAAGGTTTCTCTATTTTCATCACAGGGGCTGTTAAGATCCAACAAAGTAAAGAAGTCGCACAATACATCGATTCCCAAATGACCCATTTATTCCAGTGAAAGAAGTCCATCTTTCAGGACAGGGTCTGTCAATTTTGCTAGCAACTCTCATGAGACACAGCATGACACACTACATTGAAACACTGTCCTTCACATTTTATGAGGCCTGTGATTATGAGACCTGTGAAATACCACATTTCATGATGTTTCAAAAAGGCCAGGGCTCCAAAAATAATGTAAGGCACTACCACCATGTCATCATCATGGTTGTTACAGCAACATGTGCTCAATAGGCACATAAAAGATGTGGATGGCTCCTCCCAAAGGCAGAACACATACTGGCATAATCCTATGCACATTTACTTGGAAGCAAATTCCACTGCATTCACTTGTATTTAACTGCTAGGTAAGTCTAGGTAGGGTTGCAATCAATGGCTAAATCCAGTTGTTAGTCCCCACCTAGAATAAGCCTGTCAAGTCTATGGAAGTTACATAGATGTTGACTTACCAGCTTTTTACTGATTCAATCTACTGTAGTTAGGACAAATAATAGGCTTAACTGATTTAGTTGAACTGGATTTGTGAAACCAGCATTCAGACTTTCCCACAATGAATCTTCCAATGAATGGAGAAAGGCATTTGGAGAGAACTCAGTTTAATTTGACATGACCAGCTTGAGGGCTTGTCTTCAGAACTGGCTGTCAGAACCAAACAAGTGGCATAAAACCAAAACCTAAAGAAAATCTACATGCAGTGCTGAACTGGGCTGCTTCTGAACATCCCTGCCTGTGTCGCTGTGTGGATTATTAATATGAAGTTCCTCATACTCCCCATTGTGATCTAAGCTCTGCACTGGACCAGTAAGGTGACCTTTACCAGCCTCATTCCTCTGTTAATTTACTGCACTAGTGAAAAGCATCACTTCCAAAATATATCATGAGCAAGAAATTTGAGAGCAGAAAATTGCTCCCTATTCGTTTTCATTTTCTAAAAGCAGAGAAATTAAGGGTATGCAAGAACTTCCCCCTTGTATGTGTCATACAGCTGTTGTACCTGAGCGCAAAGGAGACAATGCTGTCCCATGACCACATCAGCCTTTGCAGGTTGTGCTGGCAGCAGGAGCCAATAGGTAACACTTCTGATAGACTGTTGTGGTTAGGGTGGTAGTGAAGGTGGAGTGTCCAGGATGTGGACTGAACTCATGATCTCAGTCTCTACTGGTCCCAAAACCACCACTGGATAATGAAGAATTTCAAATACCACCACTGATCCTTCTTAGCATTGTTTATAAGACACCAGGAAAAGTTACGACTCTTAAGCTACCACAGAACCCAGAGCCACTGAAGACAGAAGACTACGCTTGAGTAGCAGCAATCCCACCATTATATCTCCAACTCTTTGTATTGATTGGGATTAGTCTGCTAAGTCCAAAGTACTGAGTTAAACCAAAGTAGGCAAAAATGGCTCTCCAGATATTTATGGATTTCATCTCCCCCAGGGCATCACTAATGGCTATGCTGTCAAAACAGAGTTGATGGGAATGATGGGACAAAAACATATGGAGGGATATAGCTGCCCATCCCTGAAGCAAACAGAAACCAAACTATACAGTAAGGGGATAAAATAGAGCTGAGGGCATTTTATGGGACCACAAGGGACATTTTATCTGGACCACAAATTATAATTTAAGGCCCTGATACAGAAACAGAAGCAAAGTATTCAGATAGCATTTACCAATCTCAAAGTGTGGAGATCACATTTCTCAGCCTCTGCAGTCCTCTTCCCACCTAATAGTAGAACTGATTCCTTCCTACCCAAAAGGCTCCAAAGGAAGGCAGGTTGCATTGCTCACACCTTGGTTACAACACAGTGACACCATACAAGGTCCTAGATCATGAAGCCAAACCAGATTGACAGCTATGTTTCATGCCATTACTCGGAACAGGTTGGAAAATTAAGTCCCCAAATTAGCACACTAGCTATGCAGTCGTGCAAGTTACGGTCCAAAAAGTAACTTTTTGCAACAAAGATATGTGGGAAGGATGGCTAGAACAGTATGCATCAGCAGTCAAACCTTCCAGGAAAATGCTTTCTCTAACCCACAATATACATCAGGTGGTGATTAGGATGAAAAAGTAGCCTGCAAAAGAGGTTTTGTGAGAACTTTCCCCCCAGCCTAGAAGACCCCCATTTTGAGTTTAAAAGTTTTCCCAGAATAACAGTGGTCTCTCACATGTACTAAAATGCGGAGAGGGAAGGGAGGACACAGATCTGCATAAAATGTTCATGTACTAATCTATAGGAATATATGAAAATTTTCAAAATAGTGACTATAATTTAAATAGAAATATAAAGCATCTCTTCATAGTAGGGAGAATTGAGCAGGTGACTCTGGATGGGTGCTGCTCAACCAGCTGCCTAGGTACGATGTTGATGGACAGCTTCAACGACTCTGGGTTTTCCAATTTATGAGGTTGGACTGGATAGTTTCAGATAACGCTGTGGTTCTCAGCCTTTGCTTTCTGAGATAGTTGGAACTTCACTTCCCAGAATCCTAAAGCACTGGCCAAAGTGGCTGCTGCCTCCGTGAGTTGAAATCCAAACCACCTGGATAACTAAAGGCTGAAAACCACTCAAGGAGACTGTAACTTTAAACAGAGGACTGTCCTCTGGAAAGAAGGGCACATCCTTATAATGCATTCATTCACTCCTAACATTAATTTAATTCTTGGACTGAGAAGTATTTTTCCAAATAGGTGTTGAACCAGGCATGCAGCAGAGTAAATGGTTAGTTTCTTAAAGAGCACAAGTGTTTTCTTGGGATGTATAAGGATGTAAAGCTTTGCTTTATTTTATTTTTTTCCTCACACAGAAGAATGAAGAATTTCAAAAGTTTTCTCCACACTAGGTATTATGAAGACTTTTGCACATCTGTTTCAGGTTTGGGGGTTTTGTTTGGTTTGTTCTGTTTTTAGCGTTTGGAGAATGTTTGTGAGGGAAAAATCTTAAAAACTTTTCTGCACAAAAGAGACTGGTTGCATAAATAGAATGGTTTTGCTCAGTTTATTTTTGGGAAAAGAAGTCTCGACATCAAAAAAAAAAATCTCATAGTGGTTGATTTTTTTTTCTACAACGATGACAAAATTTGTGACTATTGAATACAAACAACATAAACCCACACCTTCAAACCCTGCTTTGATTTCAAACCAAGAACTCCAACAACGGATATTTCATTTCAGAAAGTTCATTTCATCCACAGGATTTCTGCAGAAATGCTGCATATCTTGGTGTAAAGGCATAATAAAAGAGCATAAAAGGTCCATTAACATCCCTCCAGGCTTTAGCCTGGTATTTGCTGATAGCAAGTTGATGGAAATGTTATTTGACTTTTTTTAGGTATAGAAAATCAATTAATTGATTTAATCACTCCTGTGGAATCCATTCCTTACGAAAATAATGAATTGCCATGGGTCAGATTGCTGATTCAGTTTCCATGTTCTTCAGTCTGGAAAAAATCTTTCAAGACTCAAAGCGTTTATGAATTTAGGAGCCACTGATGGCAACATTACGCCACATGCTACATGCATGAGAGCGACAGTGTGATAAGAGAAATAGAAGGTGCTTCCAACTGAGCCTGTTATTACATAATCACCCTGTCTTCTTTTTGGAATTTTTATCAGAGGTCGAAATGATGCCATCTTCAGTTTGTAACTGTCCTTTGTTTTCTCACAGTTTCATCTTTTTTTCATACTATACCAGCAACAAATCTTCTAAGGCAGAAAAGATGGAATAACTATACAGCTCTTTTCACTGATTGTGTTTGGAGTTGTCTGTTTGGAAACACACAGAGAGGGCCAGAGGGACTGACCAAAAATGATACGGAGCAAGAAAAGTTCACAAAGTGTGTATCTAGTCTAGCAGTTTGATACCACTTTGATTGTAATAGATCCACCCTATGGAATCCTGGGGTTTGTGGTTTGGGGAAGTACTTTGTAGTGTGTGCTTAGAAAGCTCCAGTGCAGTAGTTCAGTGGGAGGAGATTAGAACTTTTGATAACAGAGAATGCCAAGTACCTAAGTAAAATACAAACCCCAGGAATCTGTAGCATGGAACCATAGCAATTAAAGTAGTAACTGTTATAACACTAAAAGAGTCAAGAGCTTTGAGTACTGGGTAGCATTTAGAAGCTCTCCCTAACGATCCCCATTGCTTTCTTCCCATTTGCAAAGGCTGAACAGAAGCTATGTGAATAAACTGAACTGTTCATTTTGTACACTGCAAGCCTGTTCCCTTTTCCTCCAGTGTATTCTTAGCATGGATTTGGATGAGGAGCAGACAGAAAGAGATGGAGGGAGGAGTGGAGGAGATTTGTCTATCTAAATCTAGAACTTCCAACCCACCAGATGTTGTGGAACTGTTATGCCTATCATGTCTGCCCAGTGACAAGTCTTGCTAGGACTGATGGGAAGGGGGCCAAGACCCTACTGGAAGCACTGTGTTCCCACCACCAACACCACAAAGCAATTCAATAGCAAATTGTGAAGAGATCATTGCTATTAATACGGTGGCATTGTAGTGGGAGAGGGGATTAACTCTCCTCATGGTCTCCACCTGAACTGGAACCCTACTGCTTCTGTTCAGTTTTGTTATATGTGATAGAGGAGATCCAGTCACAGATTTCCTCTGTTAGCCTAGTTTGACCCTGACAGCTGGTTTCAAGGATTCATCACATGGCTGAAAAGTGGTGAAATTTCAGTTCACACCACTTCCTGGAAGACATATGAAGTGAGGACACAGACAGGAGATTGTACTATATCCCTGTAACTGTAAGCTCCATGTTCCTATGTGCCCCACACAAAGTTTTAGAAAGGTTCCGGCAGCCAAAAGGGAAAATCAACAAAGGCCCGTTGCAATATGCCAAAGTGTTGCTGCTGTTGTTTTTCTTTTCAGAAGGGCACGCCACAGGATTGTTTTGATCCTGGCCTTGATTCAAAAGTAGTCTTTTAAATGAACCTTCCCCAGAGATGGCTGTCTAAGTCTGTGATGCATTTATACGTGAAGCTGCCTTTGAAGACAATCCAGATGCTTTGAGTGAGTACCAAGCCCAGTTGCCAGAATTCTGAGTGACACAGCGTGTTCAAGATCATATCCCACGCATGTTTAAAGAGCTCTTCTGCCTGCCTGTCTACTCCCAACTCCAATTCATACCACTAGAACTGACAGGAGGAATACAGATGGCTCACTTTAAACTGTCAGTTTCCACATTGTTCTGACATATACGTTCTACAATATCCCTACCACTTCATTCAGCTTCGTAACATTTCATTCCACTTTTCCCCTCCAGACTGCCTTCTCTAAGTGTTCTCTTTGCTTCTGCTATGTACCACCATCTACGATTCATACCCTCCATCTGTTGTTTGCTTTTAAAGGGTTGTTGTTGCTGCCGCTGCTGCTGGGCTGCTGTTGTTGCTGGGAGAGGATATTTGCCAGCTCTGTCAGCCTTGCCCATTTCCCAGTCCCCCTGCCCCTTTGCTGCCAGTCACAAACTTACACCTTCACAACCTCCCCTTTTCCACAGCTACAGGGGCAATAATCACTTTCCATTCTTATTTGAAAAGGAAAGTGGATCTCTAAGTTTCAAAAGAGCATGGTGTTTTGTCTATAATCTTTCAGAATTTGCTTCCGTGTGGCATACAGCCAAACAAGATTCATCACCTCCGTAGTATTCACACTGAACAACTGTAACAGGAATACCTTTATGAAATTTAAAAGAAGATGTAGAAGGCATAGTCAAAGGCCATTTCTGCACTAGACTGTTATAGTGCTATTATTCCACTTTCAACATCCTATTGAATCCTGAGGTTTGCCTTTGAGGCCTCTCCCTAAACTGCAAACCCTAGGATTCCATAAAATGTTGAAAGTGGAATAATAGCACTATAACAGTCTAGTGTGGAAATGGCCAAAGTGAAAGCACTCCCTCACCTTCGTGTTCTACAAAGTAATTTCTTACACTGTTTCTGAAATTTGCTGCATACATCCTTCCCTTTCCTTTTCAAATCCAAATGACTAAGTTTTGTTTCCAAATTTCTAGAAGAAAATTCCTACATAATTGCTTATTTAATAGATTTTTAGAATTTTGTACAGAGTGTATGTAAATTTGGAGTGTCAATTTTTCTGGGGCTTTTTAAAAATCTTTCTGCTGCTTTGCACCTGCCTTCCTCCATATTACTGAGGTCCACAAACAAAATGATACATATTGGGGTGAAATGGGGTTTGTATCATGATTCCTTTCATTCACAGTTTCAACAATGTGCAAGTGAAGTCCTGCTCATCAAGAAAACACTGCAAGAAAGCAAATTTCATGATTCAGTGTGGCACAATTCCTTTTATGTAGTACCCTCTGTGGCATGACTGTATGTACAGCACTTCAATGAACAGTGAGATTCCACCCAAAAGAAAAGACGGAATAGAAATAGCTTTTGTGTCTTTTACAGGCACAGTGTCTTCATTTAAGGCAACTTGCAAGGAGCTAAGGCTTTTTGGAAAGATCACAGTGGAGGATGAGAGGGAGCCAGAATGGAACTGGGGAGGGTGAGACAGGAGCCATTTAGCCAAATCTAGCTGGCTGGAACTAGACAAAGGAAAAAGGAGGCAGAAAGTGATGTCTGACAGCTCTACAGGCCTGTTTTTCTTTCCCCCCACCTCCCTTCAGCATACCTTTTGCTGCATTTAGACAACTAATCCTTCCTGCTTGATTGCTGTGGAAAGCTGCATCTTATTGCCTGCCCAAAGGAAGCTAGAATGCACATGCATAGAAATGTATGATGCTTAGGAGGTAATGCCACCATGATGGCATGCAACAGCCATAACACAAATAGAAGGGGAAAAACCACCATTCATTTTCAAACATATGCACCATATTTTGCACCAAACATGAGTTTGGATTTGTGTTTTCAGAAACTGAAGTGATGAACTGATGCACAGAAAAGCCAGCACTGTGTAGTACTTGGAGTGTTGGATTAGAACTCTGGGAGAACAGTGTTTGAACCTCTGCTCAGCCATGGAAACCCACTGGGTGATCTTGGGTCAGTTATACTCTCTCAGCTTCAGAGAAAAGCAATGGTAAATCTCCTCTGAATAAATCTAGTTAAGCACACGCTAGAGTAGGGTCACTATAAGGTGAAGTAGACCCGGAGACACATAAGATGATAACAGAACAACAGACAGTGACAGTTCCAGGGATAATGATCAAATGTTTCCTGTTAGAATACCAGAAGTCAAACTGATGAAAGGACGTGAAGTTTGAAAAAGATGGAAGGAAGAATTTGGAAAGAGTTAAGGAAGGAAGACACACCTCACTTCTGTCATTCGCAAAATGATACCAGAGAAAATATGCTTGTGAGGGGAGAAAATGCATCGAAGAAAGGCATCACAGCAACCCAAAGTAGCTTAAATTTCCAGAGTTATGCTGGAATGAAAATACTACCAGATAGAAATGAAGACTGCATCAGCTGGAAGTAGGTGGGCATCATGTGAATTAAGAGTAAGGAAGCAAGAACAATATGTGTAATTCACCCCTTGAAATGCCATATTTCTTTGGGCGACTCTGATATTAAAGCCCTAAGTGAAGCCATTTACCTGAAGGACTTCTTTCTCTCATTAATCTTGCCCACACTCTGAGATCATGAAATGAAGTCAATCTCTCTGTTCCTTCTGTTGGGGCAGAGCAGGTTGCTACCACCAAAGGGATATTTTTAAGTTGTGACCCCTTCTGTCTGTGCAACATCCTCTTCAGGAAAGCTTGCATGAAACTGGCATCAACATCACTTGTTTAAGTCTCCCAACTAAATTTTTTTTAAAAAAAAATCTCCCAAGCTCTTGAGACCTTTTAAGCATTTCAAAATCTTGCTAATAGCACAATTTTTATCTGCTGATAAGGTAACTTCTTCTTATTATTTTTTTGAGCTGTTAATTTTGTAAAGCATTGTGGGATCTAATCTGGCAAAGAGGGGGTTATAAATGTTTTAAGCAAACCTGGAGCTCAAATTCAACTCACTATGACATGCTATTCTCCATTCTAATTAGGATTATCTGATGTTTAGAGTGAAGGGAGGAGGGGAGAAGTCCATGACTAATCCTTCCTTCTATCATATGTGCCTGCGTTCCTTTTCTTTTCAGCCACAGATTTGACTGAGAAACAGCCATCAACTCTTTTTCACAATTCAGAGCCTGCATTCATATTTCATCTTCTGGCTGCCTAAGCAAATGAATCCCCTCACCACCAGCACCAACACAAAACCATCCCTGGAGCAGAAAATAGGAGCTGTTACCAAGCCAGCAGCAGCCCTGCACAACACCACATTTTTGAGTTTGCAAAGAGAAGACGGATGTCATCTCCCGTTGGAAATACAGTGGGGAATTCAGTGAAGCTGAATGCAATTATCTGAGCTGAAATTCTGGCCTGCATGCTGAGAAAAAAAAATCTGTGGCAAGATGGCTGTTCCATTGAAATTTTGCTGGCGCATCACTTTAGGACACTTGGATTAATACTCCCTTAGTAGTTCAGTGAGATTTTGTCCCCCTTTAAAGTGACTGCATAAACTGGAAGAACCAACCTCCTCCCAGGGTGAATTCAGAGTCTGAATAGCAGAGGTTAGCAGAGTTTATTCCTGTATGCCTTCTGGGTGTGCTGTATATCCTCTAACATGCCTATGGTTGGTAAAATTATGGACTACTTATTTTTATTTATTTATAGAATTTATGAAAGGCTCCACATAAAGATTTTGGAGTGGTGTACAGTAAATTAAAACAACCAAATAGCAAAAGAAAATGAGAATAAAAACAAATGCATTAAAAAGGCTGTAGCTGAAAGCTGTGTAGGAGCAACTGAAAAACAATGGCCTTTGCCTCATCTCAAGATGCAAACGCATTAAAATCCCTGTTCCTGGTGCATCTCCAACCCATACAAAACCATCATAAGTAGCTCTTGGGAAAACCTCAGGCAAAATAAAGGGAGAATGCATACCCTAGTCAGTTGTAGTTGGATAAGCCCAGTTAACAATGGTGCAGATTCTCAGTGGCAATAAATATATGCCTAATTCCACTGGCTCCCCAATGGTACTGACTGTGGGAATCACCAGTGCCAAACTCAGTCATTTATACAGGTAACAAGAGGCATCTTAGGAAGGGCTCACAATAAGATTCTTCAGCTATAACTCTTTTTCTCAGATTTGTTTGTTCCCATAGATCAGCATTATCTCAGTTTGCAGAGATCAGTATAATCTACAGATTTTTTTATCTCCTAAGAATGCCAGCTGATTTTTGCCAGGTAAGTTTTCAACTCAAGAAAATCATCTTCCTAGTCTTTCTGTAAACAGAAATCTCCCCTGCCCCTGCCTGCTGCCAAAATGGAGACAGTATTAGTGTTGCAGTAGAACCAGCATCTGCAGGGTTGAAACACAGGTGGGTTTTGATAAGCAGTGATAGCATTGTCCTCTCCCATCCCCTACTCCATCTCTCAGGTTTCCCTGTTCCCTCTGAGCTGAGCCAAAATTCTCAAAGTCACCGTGGAGTAAATCAATTTCCTTCACAGCAATAGATTGCTGTGGGCTATCTCTGCTGTGAAATGAAGGATTTTATGGTGGTTTGGTTTTGAAGGGGAAATTAAGACCTGTTGGTTTTACAAAGCATCTACTTCTGATGAAGAAGAAAATGGATCACGATGGATCCATACAGATACAGATGACTTCATTCTGGACCCTTCTTAGGGAAACAACTGTAATCACTGTCACTTCAAAATTTAGCATTGCATCTATGGGTGCATTAGCCACCAGCTCTTTCATTCTCCAATCCATTCCTTCTCTGCTCCTCTCATATGATCCTCTTTCCCAAGCTCCTGAGAAGGACATTCATATTTCTGCCAGGGGGCAATGGAACCAAACGAGGAAAGAAAAAATGAAGCCACGGTGCCTTCATCTCTTGCTTCAAATGAAATGTTAAAGATGCAGGCTGGACTCCTCTTATGCTTGCATAACTGGGTGTTACTTTAGTGTAACTACTTTATCCATCATTGTGCAAGGACACATCCAACACCTCCTGATCTGGTGCTTTTGTTAGACAGTGCAACAGCTTCCAGGAATCACCTGGGAATACCTCCACCCTCAACCCAAACAGCTATACTTTGTCCATGAGGGATGTTGCTCAGCTGCCATTCATCCTCTTTTCTGCCATCGCCCTCCTGAGCCTCGGAATAAGTTTGCTAGTGAAACTGCACACTCTGCCAGCTTCAGATAGGATGTTGGACGTGAGGCACCGTAGCTACCATGGACCCTCCACTTTTGCTATGATGGAAAAACCACAAATAATTCTCCCCCGCATCCCCCTCCCATTCCCTTCTGGGGTTCCTCCCTCCTATTCCCTTGCCTTTTCTGCACCAGGACCAGATGCAAGAGAACAGGAGTGGGGAGCTATGGAGGGGAGAAGGAAGGCTCATGTGAGCCTTTGGCTCCATCCATTCCCTACCCTTTTGCCTCAGCATGAGTCCTCAGCACTGGGGCCAGAGGCAAGGGAATGGGAGGGGGGAGCTCCATAGGGGAGAAGAAAGGCACAGGCATGTCTCATGCCCCTGCCTTTTGTCTGGGTGCTTGCCCTCCTTCCCCTCGTGCCCATCAAAATGTAAGGGAATGGGAGGAGGAGAATGGGGAGAAGGCATGCGCATGCCTCATGAACAAACAGATTTGCAAAGGTCAAACCTGTGAATGTGGAGGGAGGACCATACACTTATTTGTAATTCCTGAGTGTGTTTCTACCAACTATTCTCCTTCCTGCAAGAATGGGATGGGTCAAGTAAGGAACTCTGCCCCACCCCCATAATAATGTGCCTTCCTGCTCCTCCAGTAATGACAAGAGCACACATACTGCAGCAGTTACTCCCATTAGCATAAGCCAGCCTTTCGGGAAAAAGAGGGGCACTGGATCCTAAGAAAGTCTAGCCAATGTTGGCTGCATTCCTGACCCTGCTATCAATCAGTCATACTATCTGGTAAAGCAAGAATCAGCACTTTGGGAAGAACCAGGTGGCCATGATGTGCTCTTTCAAAGGATGCAGGATTATAGGGTGCAGGTGCAAGGCGTGAATTCACAGATTACTGAGTGAGCACAGATACGGAGTCCTTTTGTTCACCAATTAAAACCTCCTCTTCAGTTCTGAAGACTTCGCTCTTAGATCTGAACAGTGACTGTGGAAATTCAGCCCCCTTCTTTTTTACTCTGCAGAGCTGCTCGCTTCCTGGAGGTATTGAACAACATCTGCCAACTCCAGAGACTGCTTTTAAATGATTCTCACTTGAGGCCATACAGAGATAACAGTCACAAGAGATGAAGTCAGAGTTTGTTTTCCTTCTTATGCAATTGCTAACTCAAGATGTAGCTCATCTGAGAGAGCTCAGCATCAGATAGCATACCATCAGGGTTCAGAACTGTGGGGTATGTCGAAACTTCCCTCATCCTTTGATACAGGATACTTGGCTGAAGATCACTTACCGCTCCATAATTGTTCACAACTCCTTTTTTGCAGCAGCCTAATGATTCGTTTTGTGCACAGCAAGTAGGGCCAACCCAAAATAATGTTATATGAGGCAAAGGACAAGATGGGGCCCTTCCCCCATTCCAAGCACAGAACCAACCAAGACTAGAGGTTGAATCTTACTTCAGCACTGGTGATGGGACAGTGCCCACCTCTGTTCCCATGTCAGAGACTGCTGTGCATTTTTTAATTTTTGCAAAGGCACTGACAGTAGGAGAATCCAGTGTTCCTTAGCACTATGCAGAACCTCTAAAGGCCCTGTCACACTATGCAATAAAAGCACTCTAATGTGCCATGGCCAAATCCAAAGGAAACCTGGGACTGGCAGTTTAGTCAGACCCACCGGGGAACCCCCCGGCTAAAGATTCTAAAAGCCCCTCCCTCAACTGTTTCTATTCTAAATTGTTATTTTTCAGAGGTGGTAGGCCTCCTTCCTTGTATCAGTTGGGTGTTGCTAGGCTCATGTCCTGCTTATGGCCTTCTCACAGGTATCTGGCTGGCCATTGTGAGAAAGAAATGCTATTGGTGGGGTCCAACATGCCCGAGTGGCACAGTGGTTAAATGCCAGTACTGCAACCACAAGGTTGTGAGTTCCAGCCAGCCAGGCTCCAAGGTTGACTCAGCCTTCCATCCTTTCGTAGGTCAGTAAAATGAGTACCCAGCTTGTTGGGGGCAATGAGCTAAGAATACATTGTAAACCACTTAGATAACACTTAGTTGATAGGTGGTATAGAAATAAATGCTATTGCTTTTGCTATTCTTATATCAAGAGGTAGGAAAAGTGAGGATCACAGACAGACCATAGCCCTTCTTGTGCCCTGTGAGCTACATGCAACACCAACACCCTTTTTTACGCCCCATGCACTCTATTGCCCCATACACACCCATCAGGTGACTGTGAAAATTATCCCAAAGGGGTCAGTCACCATTCCTGAAGTCCTCTGAGATCAAGAAAAAGAAAACCAATCCTGCCCCAGAATGTACTGACGCCTTGAAGTCAGAACCGGAAGGGACTCCCAGCTCCAAATTTCAGTCAAAAAGGTGGCATTTTCATACACAACAAGGTGAAAATTGACTGCTGCCAGGGTTGCCCATCCCATCTAAATTGAGGATTTGGGGACTCCAAGGCATAGGAAGTTCTCAGTGTTATGACAATGATGGTGATATCACAAAATAGCCTACATTTAATTTCTCATTTATTTATGCCATTTATACAATGCTTAATACTGTCACTTTCTTAAGACATTGCACTGTGTTTGCACATCTGTTCTTTCCCCTTCTTGTTCTGAGGTATTTTATCTCTTGCAGAGCTCCTTTTACTTTCTGGCAATACTCACCACCAGCTCCAACATTTTATTACTACCCTTGAGTGAGTTTCCTTCTAATTCTGTGACATGCCAGAAAAATACATTCCCTTTTCCTCACTTTCCTTTCCTTTCTTTTCTTTTTAATAGCACTATAGTGCATCAGCGAAATGGAATTCTTGCACTGTAACTCAAGAGAAAAGCTTAGAAATCAGAAAGGATAATATTTGCCCTTCAAGCCACAGGATCACCTCAGCAAATGACCTCTTTAAAAAAAAAAGATTCTTTGGAAGAGCCCTAGTCCATATTTAAGAAACTGTCCTCTATCCATCCACCCTGGGGACAGGCAAGAAACTGGAAAGGCTGAACTCTCCATGCAATTAACTTATAAATCAGGTGAGGAAACTGTGTAGCCTCTGAGCCACATTCAGACGAGGAGCACAAGAGATTTTGTGCTTCCCCCTGGGCCCCCATTGGCTAAAAATAATTGAGTTAAAATGGAGAATTGTGCTTGCAGAGGTCTCCAACAGATGTCATTTTCCATTTAATCACTCTTTGGAAGGGTAAACTTAGAAAAGGGTCCCCAAAAAACAAACTTTAGAAATCAGAAGTGACTGCAGTTTCACTTCTGGTTTTGGAAAAATAACCAGGTATGGTCTGCAGGAGTGCAGAGGTCCAAAAGCATGGCAGGTCCAACCTCTGGACCTTCTGCAACTGCCCATTCTTGATGTAGGTGTTATATTACAGAAGGCTGGTAAGAGGAGTGCAGTTTACATGATGGAGTCTGTGTGTTGAGATCTGGCCAAACTAGAGGGCCAAAAGGAATGTGCACCTTTGTTTTAGAGGGCAGAGAAGCCCTAGGTACGTAGACTATACCTAACCACTTTCCAAACTACTCTATGGATGGTCCAGTCCAGCTTTTTCTCATCTGAGCTGAAATATGAGTGGGAAGTGGGAATCGTAGTATACTCTGAATTAACTTTAGTGTTTGTCACACTAGACATTAAGGGAAATGTGAATGCACTACAGTTAATTTGTTTTCCACTTCCATAACAGGGTTTACTCAGGATTGCCTCAGGCTTTCACACTAAGCTCATTCTATCTTCCAGTGAAAAAAAAAATCATGTGGTGCAAGCAGACAAACAACTTTCATTTTTGGGGGGGTCATTTTCTACCAATGTGCTAAACATATCTAGCTTCAGAACTTTTAGATAAACTTACTTCATCAGACTCAACAGGCCTGCTCCCAAGTAAATCTACATAGGATCGCACTATTACTCTGCTTTAAGCTATCTTTGTACGTGCACAAGAGTGTACAGGAATAAGGTCATTTGAAAATTTGTTTAATATCTCTGGGACAGAGCAGTGGGACAAATTTTGGGGAATGGGAATTGAGGCATATAAACCACAAGTTTAAAGGAGCATTAGCTATGTTAACCCCCTCCCTGCAACTGGACAGTCTTGGCCATAGCTTGCTGGATTATTTACTTGTACAGTTCTTGTATCTGTTTTTCATCTGCTCAAAATACTGCAGGATATGTTGACATGTCAAACATTTCTAGACTCAAGCTAGTCAGCATTTCCGATCCATGAATTTCAGTATTACTGTTGAAATAAACAGTAACTGCACTACTATTCAATCACATAAAATCTGACATATCTCCTCCATCATACTGTGGCTTTTTCTCCCCTCACAGATGTTATTGAAGCATGAATTGTAGTGTAGGGGGACAGAGAGAAGTCCTCATACAGGCCTTCTCTGAAAGTCTGAAAGAAACAACTGGGCAGCATCCAATGGAATCCATAGAGGAAACAGCAGACATGTTTCAAGATGCTTAAAGAGTAGGGAAAAAAACATTATCGAAAGAAGAAATGAGAGACATGTCTCAGGGTGCTGAAAAGATGGTCTTTTACTAGAAGAAAAGCCCTCAATATATGGTCTCTTTAGTAGATGGTTTGTTCACTAGTTTATTAGCTTTCCTGCTAATAAAAGGAACATCTTTTGAGCATTATGAAACCTATCTACATTTTCTCTTTCATCTATCTTTCTACTAGTTTATGTTAATAATTATCCCATCCTTCTCCCACCATGGAACCCAAAGTAGCCTTCGGCAAAGTGTAAGACAGAACACAGCTACAAATCATTGCACTAAAAAATAAACAAGAAAAGAACTGAATGTTTAGGCTAGCGTGTTGGCAAGAAAGGCCATGCTCACTGGCTTGCAAATCATTTGTCATTCAGAGGTTCCTAAAACTATATGCTACCTCCATCCTCACCCCTCAATAGAGAATCTCTGTAACACACAAAACTGTTCTTACCATTAAGTAGAATGAGTCAGTCACTTCAGGCCTAGATCCAATTGTTTTTCCTAGCTGGAGCAGACACATGGAATTGATGGGATTGATGAAAGTTTTGACTTACTATTTAACAACTTATCTATTCATTCATATATACTCATTCAACAACTCCACTAGCTGTAACAGATTATCAGATTTAGGATTCAGGTGGTAGATGTTCAATGGTGTGGAGGAAAATGTGGTGGCAGGAGACCCCTACCCACCCATTCCATGTTGCAGGCAGCCTGCTCTGCATCCCATATGTTAACCTGCTGCCCTCAAGTGTCGTGGAGGACACACAGTGGTGGAGCTTGGAGTGTGTGGAGGGGGGACGGGAGGGGCGGGGCGGGGCTACAGTGCAAGGGGCATGGCCACCATGCGTGGGGGCGTGGCTATGGGAAGAAACATTGCTGCCCGGGGCAAATCGCCCCCACCCCTCCCGCACATCCCTACGTGACTGAGGACATAGCCCCATCACCCCAGCTGAAGTAAAATTAACTGACAGTCACTTCTCTAAGCGGAAATGGGGATGTATGCCAATTTGCCCTTTACCTCAGGCAGAAAAATATACCAGGTTGGCCCTGCCTGAGCTGTATGCCAACACTGTGCAGCCGGAAGCACAGGAACAAAACAGGCAGGCTGTCAAGAAATAAACCCTATGTTCTGAAACAAAGGCCTTTGAGACTTTCTCTGTTTTTTTTCTTGTTGAGCTCTGAAAAGACAGATTCCATCTGGTTGAGAAATTGGACAAGCAGGCTTGTCATCCTGGGCTCCTGTATGTGATTAGAGGAAGGAGCAGAAGGAAAGAAGCTTTCTCTCAAAGTCAGCAAAGTCAGAGTCCACAAGAAATTAGTCCTCTTCCAGACAACCTCTGCCTTTCTAGGTCAACATCTGGCAACTGTCTTGACTGCAGACCAGCACTAAAAAGAGCATCAACTCCCACTGGGGCTCTGTCTGTACTTTTCAGAGTCTGCTGCATAGAGCTGATGGACAACAGAGGCTGCTGGAATCTTTGAGGGGAGGTTCCTCACATCACACTGGGAAATAGGCATGTTTTTATTCCACTGTAGGATAAATACTGCTCAACTGTTTTCCACAGAGAGGATCAAGAAAAGTGGGACCTTAATAGATACTATATAGCAGTCTATATGCGGTTTGACTATATATTGGAGAAGAGGAAGTTATATCTAGGTCAGCTGAGAGAAGAGAACTGGTCCAGGAGGGGGAGAAACTGATTGAATTTGTAAAGGAGAGAGAGGGCTATGAGAATGTGGATGATGGAGCTAAAATGAAGTACCACATAAAGGGGGAAAAAATAAACTATGTTATACCTTTCCAGGGTTGGGTGGGGGAGGTGGGAGGAATGAAATATAAATGTAGTATGTAATTTCTATGTATAATCAATCATTCAAATAAAAAAAATGTTTTAGAAATCTGTTTTCCATGGAGGGGGGGTCAGCAAAAGGATTGCTACTCTCTCATGAATAAATTGTGGGTGGGTGGGTGTGCATGTACATTTGGGTGTTAGAGCTAGGGAATCAGCCTTCAAATGAGAAACAAGATGCCAGTCAGGTAGCTTTTCTGCCCAACAAGGAAAAAAAATGAAAATTAAAACTTCTTGAGAAGTTTTCAAGTCTCCTGTACATACAGGATGGTAACCATGTGGTCCTTGAAGTATTATTGGGCAGCAGCTACCAGGATTCTTCACCATTGTCTATGCTGGCTAGGGATGCTGAGAGTTGAAGTCCAAGAACATCTAGAGGACCTCAATATATGGGAATATAGAGGACCTCAATATATGAATGCTATTCAAGTTAATTGCTATCACTTCTTCTGGTACCAATGAATGCCACACTTAACTATGTGCTGTGCGGAGACACACTGTGCTTCCTTTTGTCTGTCCTGAATCTCTCAGGACATATGGAGAGATGGGTCTGCAGCTAGCGGTGGTGGTGGTGGTGGTGGTGCGTGCCTTCACATTATTTCTGACTTATGGCAACCCTAAGACAAACCTATCATGGGGTTCTCTTGGCAAAATTTGTTCAGAAGGAGGTTGCCTTTGCCTTCCTCAGTGGTTGAGAGAGGTCACTCAGTGGGCTTCCATGGCCAAGCAGGGATTTGACCCCTAGTCTCCAGTCATAGTCAAATCATGACACCATGCTGGTTCTACCAGTGTATTTTATGGAACTATACCGTAACATAAAGTGGTGAGAATTACATGAGCCTCCAAATGTTGTAGATAGACTGCAGCACCCAGGATTCCTCACCATAGGCTAAACCTAGTGGGAGTGGCCACCCAACTTCATCTAGAGGGCTACATAATTCCCATCTCTGTAATACAAGCATATTTCAAACATCCACAGTGATTGCTCCACAGGTATAGATCTCCCTCAAAGTAGCCTTCTTGTTATTTGTTGTCAACATATATGACCTTATGAATGAGAAACTTCCAAGAGCCTGATCAACAGCCCTGGTCAAGTCTTGCGAATTCAGAGCCGTGCTTCCTTGATCGACTCACTCTTCCCATCTGCCTGTGTTGTGGTCTTCCTCTTTCTTACTACGGTCCACTTTACACAGCACTATCACCTTTTCCAATAAGTCATGTCATCTCATGATGTGCTCTAAGTGCAAGAGCTTCAGTTTAGTCAAAGTCACTTTAGGAAGCTTTAAATGTGGCTTGGCTGGGACCAAGGTTAATACTACATTCATTTATTTTCAATCAAGATTTTGTATAATTAATAATATATTGTATTTGGTTCCCATCATAAAATTTTGTCAAGGGCAGCTGAAAAATAAAACTATCAGAATGGACATTGCAATGATATAGGCTTTGAGATGTTTGACAGGCGTAAGACAGTGTGAGTATAAAACCATGGAGCTGTTATCTTTCCCAAATGCTACCAGGGGAAAAACAACCCCACAACCTTGGGACAGGATACAGCATGTGTGAAACAGGTAGTGTAACATTAATTGGGATGATGTTTTGAGATGCACTTTAGCAAGAACATCATAGCTAATACTCCCAAACTTACATAATAAAGACAGACAGAAATACTTGAGCAATTCCCTGCGGGATTTCTGGGAAATGGCCATTATACTTCGAACAGCTTGGTTGTAAAATGATGTTGCATACCTTGCTGAACGCTACGTCTCATTGAAACAATAAGAAAAAAAAACTCCCTTGAGGATGCTGTTTTCACTGTGCACACACATCAGTAGTGCTCATAAACAACCACCATCAGCATGCCAATCAGATCAGCTGAGGAATTACACTCCCCTTTCCACCTATCTCCATAGCATTCCACTCTCACTAGGCTACCACAATTGGGAATCTTGAAAGAGTCCAGCAAGAAGCACAGACAAATCAGTCTTCCTTTAAAAAAACAAAACTCTCCCCAAGACAGCCACAGCAGCAAGCAGAATGCTAGTACGAGACACGTTCTTCTGCACACGTCATCTAATCAGTTCCCTGTGGAAAAACTGCAAGAGAAGACTGCAACAAGGAACTCTAAATTGTACAAACAGAAGAACTCAAAAAGTTACTTTTCAGAAAAATGAATATGCTATCATGTTAAACCTATCAATGATGGAGCAATGGTAGGATGATGTTCTGGATCCCTGAGTATCACCTTACCACTCACAAATAGCTTCAACATGTTTTTATTGTGTTCCTTCAAGTTGTTTCCAACTTATGGTGATGCTAAGGTGAATCTATCATGGGGTTTTCTGGGGCTGAGAGTGTGTGAGGCTCCCAAGGTCATCCAGTGGGTTTCCATAGCTGAGCAGGGACTCAAACCCTGGTTTACAGAGTCTTAATCCAAAAGTCAAATCACTACATGACACTGACTATCCCCTCAATTTTTCCTCAAAGGAACTCCCCAAGCTCTGAAAAAATCTTGTGTTCAATGACCAAACAATATTATAAAAGTTGTACGGATTTGTTTCATTGACATAAATGTGCCTGAAGTCCATTCATAGGCAAGTGGCAAAACTCCCTCGCTTGCATTTGCCACTGTCAGGCGCTGAGAGATCCTACCATCTCGTAATTCATTGTTCTTGGGAAAACTCTTTGAGACATGGAGAGATCAATGATTCCCCCATGCTGACCTTTCAGAATTGACTCACACAGTGCCATGGTGATCAATGCATTACATTTGGTTGTGCATGGGAGAAAGGCTCAGAATCCCCACCACCCTAAAGATACATCTTCTCTCTGGGGGCAGGGGAGACCATAGTTTGATGATAGAGAATGTACTCTGGATGTGAAAGCTCCTACATGTAATCCTTGGTATTATCAAAACTGACTTAAAGGCACACAACAACAATATTATAACCATAATGTTAACCAAATGCTTTTTGGAACTCTAACTGTAGCTAGTTCTTTTATGAAAGTCATTTTCCACACTCTGGGTATCTCCATTTAAATGGACCTGGGAGGAGGGATGGGAAAGAACCTTCTCTGTCCCACCCTAGGAAGAGAAGTTGCCAGTGAAAGTAAGTCACACCAGACTAGAATGGAGCTAAAAAAAGAGGAATTGTTGTTTTTTGTTTAAAATAAGTCCCTGAATCCCCCAGCCAGCACAGTCACAAGTAACTCCTCCTGTGGACTAAATGGACAAACTTTTCTGTTTCTCACACTTAAGCCTGCCTGGCATTTAGAGGCATCTTCTGTGGTCTCACTCCAGCTGCCTCCCCCTTCCAAAAGAAAGCCAGGCTTCCACTGGAGGAGGGAGCCTCTCTGTGATGGCATCCCATCTCTAAATCTCTTCCTGGGGAATTATCCCTAGTGCAATGCAGTCAGTGTTGTATGTTAACAGCTCTGATTTATCTGGATTTTAATTAATAGCCATGGTTTTATACTAATGTGTTATTCTGCTGGGTTTTCTTTTAAAAAAATCTAGTACAACTAATTCTGTTGGCAGTGTTCCTTATTTTTGTATATTAATTCTTGTTTCCTTTTGACTGTCTTTATTATTAGTGTCATTTTAATTTTGATATAAAAATCCTTTCTACTGGAAGGACAAAAAATGGTTGCATAAAGAATTGTTTTGTGGATTTTGCACACCACTGCTGTGGGGATGAATCCTGTGGTTTTCTTATCTAAGGGTCTGTGGAAGCCAGCCAGTGTGCTCATCACCCACCAGAGGCAATGGATCACCAGATCAGGAAGACTTCACGAAACAGATAAATATTAGGGCTGCAACATTTATCCATCTGATCACTGTAATCAAGACCTTGGAAAAGTTGCTGGTTAGGACTACAGCTCCCAGAAACCTGAGCCAAGGCTAGCGGGGGAATGCTGGAAGCTGTAATCAAACATTCTCTGTTTAGGTTCTCCTTGCATGGATAAATTCTACTGGGGTTGTACATTTGCTCTGGATCAAGCTTTCATTGGTAAGCTGCTGCTCTGAGAGGCAACACAGAGCATCTTCCAAATTGCTCAGAGTGAACAGAGCTACAGATGCACAGACTTGTAGCCACTTTCATCTAACTGCCTAACACATGGCCACAAGGGGTATGGTTACTGTGGTTGGCACCTGGTCACACAACAGACTCTCGCAAACCTTTCCATACATTCAGCTGGTGGGGGGAGGCTTTGTGAATCCCACTGCTATTAAGAGCATGTCTTAAGCAAAATGCGGTGGCTTATTTCTGATCTCAAAAAAAGGTGAGGTGAGCAAATGTGGCCTCTAGAATTTTTTTGGACTCCAGCTTCAATAATCCCTCATATTCTCTGATAGCAGTTTTAGACCCAAAACAGATCACCACCACATGTGTAGAATCCAGATTTTCAAATAAGTAGAGTAATATATCGTCAACCTTTCACAGATGAAAACTGGGATACATGTGGCCAGTATCAGAGAGTGGTCAAAATGCAAAAGTTATGAACGAGGAAGAACACACAAGCTAGCTGCAGCAATTAAGATTTCTCACACACACGCACACCCCTGCTTTCCTCTCCTCCTGGTGAGTTAATGGAGTACAAACTCATTTTGTATTTTGAACTCAATTTGCAGAAACGGAAGTAAGCTGATGACCAGTCGTGGAGCTTGGAGTGTGGGGAGGGGGAGCGGAGCTACAGCGCAAGGGGTGTGGCCACTGTGCGTGGGGACGTGGCTGCAGTGCATGGGGGGTGGCCAGGGCATGTGGGGGCATGGCCAGGGTGCACAGAGGCATGGCTACGGGCCAGGATTCCCCAAAAACATTGCCGCCAGGGCAAACTGCCGCTCCGCCTCCTGTCCCTACATGACTGCTGATGATAAAGTGGGGAAGTGGAAGGAGGAGAAAGAAACTGGGACATTTAAAAAGTTGCTGAAAAAATGGGACACGAGTGGATTAATTGGGACCATCCCTGTAAAACTGGGATGGTTGCAGGGTATGGAATGACTTCATCACAAAGAGACGATGACGCTTACTCCTTGCTGAAGTTCTCAAATGGTGGGTTTTGGAGAGAAAAGGAAAAATGGGGAGATACTCTGATTTCATCAGAAGACAAAACTGAAAGTGATTTTGGAACAAGAGGAAGGAGGATAGTTGAGAAGACACACAGCAGATTCCCCAAAGATCCTAATGTCTGGCAAAGCAACAGGGGATTTCAAACAACAGTTTTTAGGGCAAGAGAATGTCAGTGAGACAGTTATTATATTTTTACTGGAGGAGTGGAAAACACCATTTGGATTTTCTACCTCAGGCATCAACAGCTCTTGAGCTGTCCCTTGAGAACCTCAAGTTGCAATCTCCAAGGTGTACTTTTGCTACAATTAACAAACCATCATTGCTGCAGCTAGTGGTATTTCTGTAATTTTCCCCCTAAGTCCTTGCTGCATACCAATTTATTTTTCAAATGTATCTCTGGAGGCTCATTGGCAATGTAATGAAATCTGCATGTGTTTCTATTATTGCGCCCACAATGCGTGGTCTTTTTAACAAGCCATCACTCTTCATTTAGCTTTTTTTCTTCTGAATTCCAACTAAAATAAGCTATTAAGAAAATTTAGGTCATTTGCTAAGAAGGTCAGATTCTGATCCAGCAAACAGCTTTGCACAAAAACAGCAGCAGGCTCGCAGAATGGTGTCACTTTGCCAGAAGTACAATGGAAATCCGAATCAGGCCCAGAATTTCTGAAAGCACTCAGCACTTAACTCCCCATTGTGCTGGCCAGCTTTTGTATCAATGCACAGTTCTGAAAGGCACCTGAAAACATAATGAACAACTCACAGAAGAATTTAAACACCACCACCTGGCTTTGTGACTTGATGAGTGACTATTGGCCTGATTAAGTCTGTGGGTGTTCAGATAAAACAGTCATTAGGGATTTGTAATAACTCCATTAGATATGTGGCAGCAAAAAAAAAAAACAGAATTCCTGGGACCAGGGGTAAGAGAGACACAAATTCAGAGCTGTCTCCCCTTCCAAATACCCCACACATCATCTTTAAGAAGAAAGGCTAAACACAAAAAACATTCTGCTGTTCTTGAAAGAGTATCCTAAATAACAATATCCTCTTCACCTCTGCCTTTCTGTCCTCTCCATCTACTCCTGAGACACTTTGTCAGCATAGATAGAAAAATGCAGAGCTGAAAAAAGTTGCTTTGGGGAATAAAACTCCCAGCATGCTTCAATTGACATGGCCATGTATTTTGAAGAACCTGTAACCTTTCACCTGCCCTGTTTCCCTGTGGGTCACTTCCATGGCTGAGCTTTCCCTGCCATGTTTTAGGTAGATGACTTCGTTTTAGTGCTTGTATACTTTGCTATCTAGGTGGGGATGATGGGATCTGTTGATGGCTAGGTGAGCTGGGAACATGGAAATCTTGTTGTAATGGATTGTGATAAAAGAATAAGTCAGCACGGCTGCAAGTTCAGACTGTTGGCAAGCTTAGTGGGAAAATGAGAGGAGGACAGAAAGCCTGGGAAATGTACTGTTTGGGTAAACCATCACATGGGAAGTTAGTGCATGCTAATTTTGAAATGTAATAGTTTATATAGCCCTGCAAATCCAATATTCCTTTAATCTTGATAATATAAAGATGTGCTGTTGTTTCTTTGACGTTCCTTAAACAAGCTTTTGAAACCCTCTAAGTTCAATTTCTTGAACTTGGAGCTATCCTGTACTTCACGGCCAAGGTCTTAACACTCTAAGATCAATACAGGCAAAGACACACACCCAGCAATGAAGCAAACCAGGCAAGAGGAATCCAGAAGCAGGGTCAGAAGGCAAAACTAGCTGAGTCCTACCACCAAATAAGGTAAACAAGATGTGCGTGATTCAGAGTCAAGCAAAAGTCTAGGGTGTAAAATCAGTAATGTTCAAACAGCAGCCAGGCAAGGGTTGTTCAAGACTGGTCAAATACCAGCAGGTCAGTCACAACAAATGGTAAGAGTTGCAGGATCAGCAGGCTTGGGGAGCTGAGACATTGTCTCCAGAAACCTGGCTCCCCAAGGACTAAGGATTATACTGCTGCTGCTTCTCCATGGAAAGAAGGTGGACACTGAACTACATCTCTTTGCCTCAAATTGAGCCAGCTGGGGGTCTTCATATCTTCTTCTCCAATGGAAAATATTCCCCAGTTTCAGACCTTTAATGTTTTGATTTTAAGCTAGCAAATTATTGTTTTCAATTGTTTTAACCTGTTTATATTCATTTTACTTTTACTTATTTTTTAAATTTATTTTAAAATTTATTTACATTTAAAAGGGATCTTAGCTACGTACAATAATATTCCAGTATAATAAAAGCAGGAAAATAAGAACACTAAAGGAGGAAAAATAACCACATTACTAGTAAGTCTCTATAAAAAGAGGACAATGTCAAAATGCAAGTTCATTTGTAAATTTTGTCTGCATATCATTCTTTCAAATGTTGCAAGTGTTGGTAGATCTTCTATCCATTGGATCACTGGTGGGGAAAAATTATCTTTCCAGCAACAAAGTATTGATCTTTTAATCACCAAAAGGATGCGAAAAATCCACTTCTGATTTTGGCCATTTGTTAACTTCCAAGAAACAAGTATGTAATTCAAAAGAACATGCACATCCCTGAATATCAAGGAACTTTCCAAATACAAACTTATTTGTGGGATTATTTCCTCTTCAAATGGAGCTACTATGGGACACTTCCATAACATATGTGTTAAGGAAGCATTAGCACTATTACATCTCCAACAATTTGCAGATTTAGAATAGATGCAGTAGTGAACAATATATCCAAAAGAACAATTTCTGTTGCATAAGATGTAATCAGAGGTCTATAGCTATACTAATTATAGATGTTCAAACACAAGGTCATTGATTAGTTAGAACTGGATATTCCAATTCTCTACAGTAGGACCCCCCCGTATCTGCAGGGTCTTGGTTCCAGGCCACTCCGCGGATAGGAGCCAACGCCTTGTCCCCTGCCTGCTGCCAGCCAATCAAGGTGGCAAGGAGCCGCAGTAGGAGCCACTGCAGCGGGATCGCACTCCTCGCTCTTTTCTTGCCCGCTGTCGCCACAATCAGGCCCTGAGCAGTGAGCAGGAGGCAGCACTGCCCGCCGCCGCTGTGATCACAGCAGCAGCAGGGAGCCAACCGCGGATAACTGAATCAGCGGATAATGAATCAGCAGATAGGAGGGTCCTACTGTATTCCATTCTTACTGTTAACATTTTAACATTGCATGTCATATCTATTTATAGATAACAGAAATTTAGAAATATAGATAACAGAAATAGAACCAGAAACATACATACATACATACATATATATATATATTACTATTAGAAACAATATATTTGAATATATATAATATTAAAAACAATCATTAAGGCCAACCAAGACCATATATATATACGTACATACACAAACACATGGTCTTGGTTGGCCTTAATGATTGTTTCTAATATTAAGGACACATTGGATGCACTTAAAGCTACAAAGCCAAATCTAGATTGCAATACATGTGTCAGTTGTAAATATTACCATTTAGCTGATAGAGGTAGTTTAAACTGCTCCTGAAAAACTGAAAAAGGCAAAAACTCATCATCAACACCAGGGATCTGATTTAAAGTAACAATTCCATTATCGGCCAACACCTTCCATAAAACAGTTCCTTACCAACGTTCAAATCTGGATTCTCCCCTAAAGTCAATTTGGCATAGGCGCATGGGTCAAACTGCAATTGATGAAACAATATTTGCCACGTGGTTCTAACTGCTGAACTTATGGGCAAGACACTGCCCTTTTTAATAAATTGAGTGCTGTCCATTTGAACAGAGGTGCTAGAAAGGAAGACTCCAAGGCTGACCATGGTGGATTACTTACTAAACGGGCATGTTCAAAAATTAATGCAAGATAACAGATGCACCTGATGTTATGTAAGAAGATCCGGAAGGCTGAACCCCCACTCTTGATTAGAATCTGTATCCTTGTCACTGAAATTCTAGGAGGAGATGACCCCCCCAAAAAAATCTCTGAACAATTCATTTCGTTTTTGAGAATACTTACCAGGTATAAGTAGAGGAAACCCATGAACAGCATAAAAATTCTAGGTATAACATTTGTTTTAATCATGTTTACCTTACCCCACAGACTCATCTTTAAGCCCAGCCATCTCTAAATGTTATACAATATCTTTTATCAGCTTATTTCTATTAGGATTAATAATCTGCAATAAGTTCCTAGGGATAAGCATACTCAAAGGAGTAATAGAATTTGGGCAGTTTCGAAACTGCCACGCTCTAACTAGGCTAGAATCCTTCTTGTCTCCCACCAGCAGTATTTTTGACTTGGATCAGTTACAGTAACTGAATAGCCAAATATTTTGCCAAAATTAATAATCAACTGCATCAAAACAAGGATCAGCTATTGGGGTTTTGAAACAGAACAAAATATCACCCGTGAAAACAATGTTTTTAAATGCAAAACTGACATGCATAAATCTACTGATCGTGGAATTTTGTTTAATACCAGTAACACATGTTAACATTTTCAAGCACAAATTGAATATTAAATGCAACACAAGAAGGTGTATGCTTGGTCTCCCAGGAATAAATTTGTGTGTGTGTGTTCTGTCATCCTAGCACATGTACTGAAAATGCTCATTGGCTTTCATACACCTAGATCAGAGTGGGTGAGAGAGAACTTGGAGTTGGTTGTTATCCCAGCTTAAGAATGAAAGGATCAGCCATCCACCTCCTGGCTCCAGCCGTGATGAAAACTGCAACACCGAGACAGCATCAGGGTAATTTACACTGAGATATCAGAGAGCCTGCAGGAAGCACAGACCTGGGGTTTTTGAGCGGGGATTACTGGCCTGAGCAAAATATAAGTGCCTATTTAAGGAGAAGACCTAGCTCTGGTAAAACATAGGCCCTTTCCACACGGGGTAAAAAAAACGGCTTAGGGCAACCTCACCCAGAGGTCGTCCACACCGTGGGGTGCGCTAGGGCGGTTTGAAAAGTGGAGGTTCCACACCTCAAACCACCCTCGCGCGGCCACAAGGGGTGGCGCGGTGCATTTTTTAAAAACCACATTTCATGTGGTTTTTAAAAAATGCGAGCACGCTAACCCATTGCAGCGCCCCGTTTGAAACTGCAGGGACGCGCTAGTGTGTCTCTGCAGAGCTGCCCAGGGGCGGGCTTCCGGCTGGCGCGCTGCCCTGATTGGCGGAGCACCGCCGGAAGTCGCCGGCCGCCATTTTGGGCGCCGCCCAACGCCTCCGAAATTCACCAGCGTGTGGAGCGGCGAACGCGCACTCCCCGCAGGGACGGAGCAACTCATTTTCAGGTAAGATCCGTCCCTGCGTGCGCTGCCCTGTTTCCCCGTCCCCCGTGTGGAAAGGGCCATAGTTTAAATAAATGCAGCGGGGGTAGAAATGTACAAAAATCATTCAAGCGGCTTTCACTCTGGCAAAACCCAGCCAAGGAAGCGCTAATCATTGAGTAGCCCTCTTAATGGAATTCATGCTGATGAGAAAGATCCAGGGGTCGAACAACATGAGCTTTGTATTACTTTCTCCCACCAAGGAGAAAAAATTCTTGACAAGTACCACAGAGGTGGCAGTACAAGATAATCACCTCTGAAGTCAACTAAACATTTTGCAAACCTCCCTCCCCACATTGTACAAATGGAGCTAACGTGCACTCTGTTTTCTATGAAGATTTTTGTAACTGGACAAAAGGCATGGTTTCATTTTGAAGGAAACGCAAGAAATCCTGGTTTCTGCATTTCCAGGTCAGGACTATTTAAGGCCCTGGCATTTTGAGGCCAACACCTGAGACTTAGAGAGAACCCTTCATGATGTCATAGGGAACCTCTCCAGTGGTGTCATTAAGTTTAATACCTTAAGCATCAAACACAGTTGCACTGAATATGCAATTCAAAGAAAAACCACAAAATATAACAAGTGAGAAAAAGATATCTATACAGATTTTTTTCAAGGCAAGGCTCTCACCCTGAGATTCCTTCCCTTCACCCTGAGGACCAGAGAAGAGGAGCCAGGAATCCCACCAGTGGGGTCTCTACCAGTCAGTTAAGATAAACTGCAAAGCAAGGGGTGGGAATTGTACCCCCATGGGCACACAGAGAACCAGCATGATGTTTGTCTATGGTCATTTCCACTCTAGACTGTTATAATGCTAGTGAGGAAATGGCCTATGACTCTGGAAACCAGGACTCAAATCCCCACTCAGCCAAATCCCTGCTCAGCCAGGACTCAAATCCCCGCTAGCAGACCTTGAGCAAATCACACTGTCCTCCTTGGAGGGAAGACAAAGGCAAACCCCCTCTGAATAAATCTTGCCAAGAAAACTCCACGACAAAGTTGCCTTAGGATTTCCATAACTTGGAAGTGACTTGAAGGCACATCACAGCAATGAACTTACAATCCGTATTCCTATAGACAGGATCAAAAGTATTGCACTCAGACCACGGACTACCATTCATATACAGCCTGAAAGTAAACAACAACAACAACATGGACTATGTGAGGTCCACAGAAACCATTTTTGCAGCTCCGGGTACCCTCAAATCTCCCCATCCCATGCCTGGCTGCCAGGGGGAAAAAAAAATAAAAAAAGTCAATTTCTACTCCTGAAAACCCCCACAAGTTGTGATTCTCCATAATAAAACAAGGTGCAGAACATTTGGTTTGAGACTGAGGGACTTGTGCTATCATGGAGGTGGGCCCTGACTATGTTACTAAATTGATTTTACAAGCAGCAGTGCCTGGTGATGTCATTAAGCATCAACCACAATTACTCAGAGTATCCCATTGAAATAAAAAAATATTATGTATAACAATTGAGGAAAATACATACACAAATATTTTTCAAGACAGTTGTCTCACCTGAGATCCCTTCTCCTTGGCCATTTCTGTCCTACACTGTTATAGCGCTGCTATTCCACTGTCAACCTCCTGTGGAATCCTGGGGTTTGCAGTTGAGGGAGGGAGAGGCCTTTGGAGTTCTCTGCCACAGAGCTCTTTGGCCTCGGTAAACTGTAAACTCCAGAATTCCACAGGAGGTTGAAAGTGGAATAATAGCACTATAACAATGTAGTGTGGAAATGGCCCTCGTCTGAAAACTAGAGAAGGGCCAGGCCCTGAGATCTGCCAATCCTAACTTCAGGACCAGAGGCTCAGAGGCCACACGTGCTTCTTGAGAGGCAAGTTGCATCCCTATGTCAAAAAGGGAATTCTGCTGGAGCAAATTTCTTAAAGTGGAAAGAAAGTTGATTAATTGACAAAACAGATACCTCTTTAGTCAGCCAGGCTTTCTAAAGCAGAGTACTGATCGATAAAAATTATACTATACCATCTGTTAGGCTTACAGTTTAGAAGGGCACAGCGAAAAAGGGACAGGGAGAAAAACGAAACACAAGCGCTAGATCTCATGGCCTAAGTCTAAATCTAGCCATGAGTCCCAAATACGTTGTCCCGTTGGCTGGAATCCTGTTAGTGACATAAGCACACTTTTCACATTTCCTGCTTTGAACAGGCTCAAGGAGCTCATCTCGAGACTCTGGTGCCGCATCCAAAACTGCTAGTACAGAGACAAGCCATGTATAGAGGGGAGGGACTAGGCCAGCAGGGAATAGGCATGTAAATATTTGACTATTTTCTTCTTGCAAGTAAGTATGAATAATTTCCTGTTCTCTCCTCACTACAGATTGGGGAAAAAATATTTATGCGCTGTTCTCAACTAGTAGTTATACATCAGAAACATTTAAGGAAATTATTCTGCAAAGAAATGTACTTGCTTTCTGTGTAAAAATCATGAGAGTTTCAAAAAAATGGAGGTCTGGGTACAAGATTGCTGTTTTTTGTGCAAAACCCAGCAATCTTACACAAAAAATATGCTGAAATAGCCTTAGCCAAAAAAAAAAAAGCCTTGCCCAAAACCACATGTATGCATGTGCGCGTGTGTGCATGCATATCTTGTGTATAGTGTGCCCCCTAATGTGGCAGCTTTGTTTTGTTTTTGTTTTTGTTTTTTCAGGAATGGTATTTTGGCAGACCAAACAGCAGTCTTGCACAAAACCCAACTGTGCTTGGAAAGTGCACAAGCCTTTTTTTTTTTTTTTTTTTTGGCACAGAAAACAGCAATTTTGAACAACAACAAAAAAAAACTCTGGTAAACAGTTATTTTTTGCACAAAAAATTTTTTGGACAAGGAAATCACAATCATCACAAATAACTCATGTGTATTATGCACAAAGAAAAAAAACTTCAGGAAGCGCACATACCAGGTAATTTTTGCCACAGTGTTATTCTTCCTGTCTGGGTTTCCTGAGTGTCAGAAAACCCTCTTTTTCATCAAAAAACAAACAGGAAATATTTTACTACCCTTAAAAATGACTGCTTCTTCATTCCAGTGATGTTTGCAAAAGTGCCAGAAAGAGCCAGAGGAACACAGTTGCAGTTCCTCCCTCTGTCTGTGTCTGTGTCTGTCTCTCTCTCTCTCTCTCTCCCTTCTCCCTCCCTCCCTCCCTCTCGGGGGCCACACCCCTACCACACCTGCTACAGCAAAACACACACATATATTACCCCCAATTGCATTCTAGTGGATATAAAGGTATGTCCTGGCCAAAACAAACAAACAAACAAATATTTTTGCAAAATTTTGTTTTGACTCCATGTAGTCTATGGGGCTCCAAATGTGGAGTGCTCTCCACAGCTCCCAGATATCACTCTAGGGCATTTGGGAGAAGAAAAAAATCTGAACCCTGGGGGGGCTTATGGCTCCAAGAAAGCCCTGGGGGCTGCACTTTGCCCACCACTGGCATAAAGAAGTTACACACCACAAATGTCATGTAGGATATCAGTGATTAAATCAATGGGAACTTGGTAAGTTAACTCTTATGGAAATTCTATTAATTTAATGTGTCCACCCTAGTCAGGACTAACAATTCTGCTTAGGCTTTAAGATTCTTAAACCACCAGCCACAAGGTAGTCAGACTTTGCTAGAATTATCACATCCAGATAGAATAGCAACCACACTATTGTTGATGGAATGACTCATCAATCAGCCATTCCATCGGACTATAGAAGAAGAAGAGGCAGGAAGCAGGGCTAGAGAGTATTCAGCCCTTCTCTGGCTGTAGAAGAGGATCTACAATTCCCTGGGGTTGCTAGATCTGTTTTTTGTCTCTCTCTCTTCTACAGTCTGGTAGAATGGCTGTTGCCTGATAGATATAGAAGAGGTAGACCTCAGTGGAGCTGGTTTCTGTTCAAGAGTGGTATTTTTGGTAAAGTGGTGGCATCCATGTCAGAGCAGTGGTGCATCCCTTCCCAGGTTTTAGTTTTAGCTCCAAAGTAGCTATCCAAGGTGCTGATCCTATTGGTAGATCAAGGTTAGGCGCCTTAGATAGAAGACAGTAGGATTTTGGTCACATACATAAACATATTTTACTGTCAATATATTTTAATTATTTTTAATGTTTATCTACCAAAGAAATTTGTCATTCTAAATATGTTGCAAGGACATGATAAGTAAGTGTTTTTATTGTTTATGTATATTATGTATGTGTACATGCCTCTCAGTGCACAAAGGCCCTTTCCCACATCTGCAAACAGCTATTGGAAAGGGCCCTCCATTTTTACTAGATTCTACAAGGAACAGTGTGGCTTTGGGTTGGGATTTAAAGACACTCTGGTGGAGCCTAAAAGTGGAGTTTCAAGAATTAATGGACAGAAGAGGCCAAAAAGTACCTTGTACAATTTCAGTCAAGCTCTGCTGATGCAGTAATAGTGTGATTTGTGGGAATGAAGAAAGGATTTTGAATTAGTTGCAAAAATAGCTGTCCTCACAACCCCTTCCTTTTTAATCTCGTAAGAAAGAAAAAGGTGTCTGGAAAAACTCTGAAATGACATTAACCAGGAGGGTTTGGGGACACTGCATCTCCCACCTTGCTCACCAATATGAGTGCTCTGCTTATGTCCAATAAGAGGAATAATCACATTATACAAGGGGGGGCAGAGCCTCTGCAGAGTTAGAAGAGGGGAAAAGTGCAAGTTAAATCCCTCAGTAACTTCCCACTAAGTTATTCAGTCTTATGGGGTAAATTAGTGGGTGGCAGCAACTAGATAGACTTCAGGGGTCCCCTCTCTACTCAGAAGCAGGAAACAGGGCCACAAGATGAAGTTACCTTGACAGCAGTTAACCACAACAACAACAGCAGCAGCTCCTCTTCATTTGGTGTAGTATTGGGAAGCTTTTGGCCTGCCACATGTTTGAGACCTCTAATCCCCAGAAGTCATAGTCAGCATGGTCAATGGTCAGGGATTATGGGAGCTGCAGTCCAAAAATATCTGGAGGACCAAAAGCTTTCCATCCTTGATTTAGAGTCTACAGTTTGGATAGGTTAAATGTGGTCATCCAGAAAAAGTATCACCTAGTTGTTGAAGAACACTAAAATTTGAAGGATGCGCAACTATTACAGGCTTCCCCGATTAATCTGACAGGTTAGTGACCAGAACATTGTCCGAAAATGGAACTGGACCATATGGAGGGTGAAGGAGGCTCATTTGGGACTGACCACGCAGGCATAGCTTGCAAATTCTCTCAGCCAGCTTAATGGTGTTTTTCCCCTCACTTTGCAAGCAGTATGCTAATGAGGGCCATTCCAAATGCGCCTCTGTAGGCAAGAAGAACTGATGAAAGAGTGGAACCTCCGCTGAATTAATGGAACTTGTCCTTAATCTGGAAGTGTCAAAAGAGCAACTTATCAGATAAAAAGGCACCAAAAGATAGGGACTTCCTATATCTAGTAATAAGTGACAAAGAGATGAAAAAATAGTAGTAGTAGTCAGTGATGTAGACTTGACTCGACTGACTCAGACTCCAGTTGGACTTAAATTGCTTCAGTGACTCGACTTGGACTTGACTCAGCAATAAATGGTGCACTGACTCGACTTGACTTGAGACTTGTATATTTTTAGTGACTGACTTGCTGCCCTTGGTTCAGTAACAACACATTCATTCAGAAACCTTATGACTTTGAACAAGGCTTCCATCTCTTTTTGCCTACTGGACACATGACAATCTGTCTCAAGCCCAAAGTATGGGCACATTTCTCAGACACAAACAGCAAATGGGTTAAGCAACGGCCTTGAGGTCTGCTCAGCAGTCTATCCCTACTGCATATTGGAGGAGCCTTCTAAAACTTTTCCTAAAAGCAGAAGACAGGACTTGCCCCCAGAATGCAGGGTACATTTCTCAGAGGGGAACAGCAAATGTGTTAGACAACAAGCTTGAAGAGAAAGGAGCCTTCTTTCTAAAGCTTTTGAAGTATCAGTAATGGGGAGTAAGAAGCATCCTATTCCCCACTTCTAAAGCTGCAGACCTTTTTATGCCTATTGGCACAAAAGCCTCCAGTTTCCGGAAGGGGGAGTAAGAAGGCAAAGATGGCAAAATCACAAATGTGGAGGGCCAACTCTGCTTAAATTGTTAATGCTGACTATATTCAACTCTGTCCAGAAATTCTGAAATATAAGTTGGGGTATAAAGTTAGCTCCCAGACTTGAGACTTGACTTGAAAGTATCTTCAAGGACTTGAGACTTGAAGGTAGAGACCTGAGAGTTGACTTGAGACTTAGAGTAAAAGACTTAAATACATCACTGGTAGCAGTAGTAGTAACAACAGCAGTAGCAACAGTAGTTATTAGTATGGATATTATTTATTCAGGGGACAATGAGCAGCAGTAGCCTGCCAGTAGGTAATACCACTTAAATATATAAGAACCATGAGCAGCAGTCTATTCTTCCTGAGTCCAGCTGTACAGTGTACAAAACTTTCCACCATGACCTATTTCAAATCAGCCTTCCTGTGGCTTCCAGCCAATTTTACCGTTGAAAATGCTCTTTTCAAGGGGAGAGGGGGAGTGTGAAATTTGCTTCCAAGTAGCATTCGCTCTCTTGCATGCCTCCCTCTTTTGAAGTTAAATGGAACTTTTAGCCATCATTTCTTTTCTGAGCTCTCTACACTATTGTGTGGTTATGGTTGTGGTTGTTTAAAAAACGAGTCATACATAGCTCTCACAGCTCATCCATCAACATCCCATTATGTTAGTGGTTTCTCTTGCTGCGACAGCACAAATAGGCACACCATTATGCCACATATATTTTGTATCTCCCTCAGATTCAAAGCCACCTATTATAGAGATTCTTCTGTCATTAAGTAAACTTCCAAATGCAAGCTATCAACTGTACACTGCAGTTGAGACTGGGTGTGTTAATATGAAGCTGCTTTGTTCAGCAGGATCTGTCCTTCTCCCCCACCCCTTGTCTTCCCCTGTCTTTTATTTTTCAGATTTGGTTACATTTTTGGAGATGCACTTATGAAAATCCAGAGTTCCACCACTTTCTACCTGTCATTGCTGGACTCTCGCAACTGTCCAGCCGCCCACTTGGTCGAGCTCAGGCTACATGTCACCATAAACACATGACGACTACCACTTGTTGCCTACCAAGAATGTTCCATTATTTAGATATATTTCAAAGTAGCCCTTGAACAAACTCTGCCCGTCTGCTGAGAGGAAAACCAAAGCCTTTGCTCCAAGCACCTCCACTTTTAGAAGACAGGTGGTGGGTGGGAGAATACTTGAGACCAGCCCCAAGATCACCACCTTCCCCTCCTGACCCCTGGCACATTTGCTTATTGAGCAGATTTTCAGCCCAAAGCTAAACACTGTCCTGTCCTGATAGCAGAAAAACAATGCAGCCCTGATTATTATTTTAACTGCTCAAATGTGCAGTTTTAAGGTTATTTTAAGCTGTTTTTAATATGTAGCTTTGTACTATTTAAACTGAAATGTAAACTTTCTTGAAAGCTAATTGCAGTGGAAACGTTGAAGCAGATGTGTGACACAACGTTACTACACTGAATGTTTCTTCCTTGTCCCCTGCTCCACGGCCTGAGGGCAGAATGGGCAAACCCTGGGAGTAATATCACCCAGTGCTTCAAGGGAGGAGACAGCAGCCACATGTTTAAGGGCACAGGTAGGGTGAAAACCAGACAAAACCAGAATATTAATTCACTTTTTCCCCCTTTGCTTTTGCTCCTTGTCTCCTTGTGTCACAGGGCTGTTGTATAGACAGATCAAATAATGGGGCCAAGAAAGCAAAGTATACACTAAAAATATTATGTGAAGGAAGGAATGGTAAACAACCACAGCACTAGAATTAAGAGGTATGTGCCACAGCAAACACCCATGGCTACCATATTTCTTTAGAGACCATGGATTTATTATTTATTGGGTGTGTTTTTTTTATTTCTCCCTCAGGTTTCTCCCATTAGACGGAGAGGCAAGCCATCTTACGGTAAAGTGAGAAAAACAAATACATGTGAAAAACACTAAACAGATTAATAAACACATCAGGCACTAAAAGCAATTTTTAAAAGTATTTTTTAAAAAGGGAGAGAGAGGGGAAAAAGGAAAACAAGCAGGCAGGCAGGCCCAATCAGAAGTAACTGGAGTCTAGTTTAACTTCAACTAATACATTATGCTAAGTTCTTACATTCATAACTTATCCAAAAGGAAATTAATTCCCTCATCAGGAGACAGAATACAGACTCAGAAGCCAACTCTCACATTGTAGATTGACATGAGCAAGTTCAGTGAAAGATTGCCAGACTAGCAATGCTAGGAATAATTTTTGCCTAAGTCTCTGATGGCTTCAGGAGATATGATTTATCGGGGGGCAGGAGGCACACATTCGTATTTACCAAGGGATGTGAAGAACTGGACACAGAGTTAGGGAAGGAGAGGAAAGCACTATGTGGTGAGTGGTTACTAGTGAGTGGGCAAGAGTCATGGTCCGAGGAGTCATGACCCAAAACCAGATAATCTTGAGAGAAGGTCAAAGGACCCACAACTACATAGAAAACAGGGTGTGGAAAGCCATATCAAGAGAAGGCTTGGAAGATACCACTCTGCCAGGAATTCCCTTGTGAGCAAATCCAGTACAGTCAGACAGGATGTGAACTTTTTGAGGATATGGCTTTGCCCCCACCTTCTCTTTCCACTCCAAGGACTCTTCAATAGCACTTGGAGGGTCTTCCAGAGTTAACTTCTGATAAACTGAGCCCCTCTAAGTGATGGCAGTTCTCTTCAGAGAAGATTGAGTCAATCTGGAAACAGCCAGCCTCAAAGTAGGCCTACTTAATCCTTTGGGTGGCTCTAGAACTAGCTTCTCCAGCTGACTTTTTCCTTCATTCCACTTTGAATTACCCATGGTCCTCCTGCTTTCCTCTTGGCTTCTGGAAAAGATACCCTTTTTTTAGATGACAGTCTCCAGAATTTCCCAGCCAGTATAGCTTGTGGCCTTGCTCACTTGAGGAATCTGGAATTGATAGTCCATTATTTATTTATTTTTAATGTTTTCTGAGTTCTGCTCTAGCCAAGCCTTTCTAATACTTCCTGGAAAGTACAGCTGGAACAGAGCACTAGTTATCCTTTGCACAAATGCTCTTGCTACTGTTAGAGAGAGAGAGGATCTTGCTGGCCAATAAGTGGTCTGCACCTGGGTGGTGTTGACTAGGGCTGTTATAGTGAAAACTGGAGAGGGCTCCTGAACCTTTAATGGTCATGCAGAAGGTGGAATGTCAGCAGGTGTTGCTTTTTATCTTCTAGCATGAGAAGAAATTCCCAGTTCTACACAACCATTGGAAGTACAAGAGCCATCTTCAGTTTTTACTCTGGCAACCCTAGCGTTGGCCCCACCTCTCCCAGCCTTTTTCAGTGCCTGGCAGCTGCTGTTCCTGACCTTACCAGCTGTTCACAGTGAATGACCTAGAGGCACAAGCTCTTCCCTGGGTTCCCTATCTCGAAAACATAGTTAACTGTTTCATGGTGTTACTTACCTTCAGTCCTGATGGTGAATGGAGAGTCTCCCAGCCTTTTGGCCGAAAACTGCCCTCCCAGTGATGTCATTAAGAAGCAGAGAGTGAAAAATCCAATCCCCACCACAAATATCCTGTACAGAGAGGGAAACAAAAGAAAACAGGCAGAGTCAGGCCTAGTGTAGCTCAACAACTGTGCTGGAAGAATTCCCTGTATATTCATTAAAAGCTGTTTCTAAGAAGCTGTCTCGCAGTTTCTGCTCCTTAAAAGCTGCTACTGGCCCACCAAGTTCCCAAAAGAGAGGATACTGTTAACTATAAACTATTCCAAATGTCAGATTTGCATCTTTCAGTGGTAATACAAAACAGGGAAAAACAGGAGTTTTCTTCTCGCATTTACTGAATGCCGCATTTGCTGAAAGGTCCCTTACTAGAGGGTGTGGGGTGTGTATCTCTCCCTCCCTTAAACACCATAATCTAAGTAATTAACAATTAACTGCAGGCAGTAACGAAGTGACTATGTTGGTGCAGTAGGAAATGAGAAACACAGCCATCAAACTTCACAGCTTCTTGTCCCCTTCTCCCCCACCCTCTTTTTTCTTCTTACATTTGCTGCACTGAATAAGCTGCAGGCAGAAGCAAACGCTGAGTTAGCCGGAAGAGAACTGACTGCTTCTCTCAGTTAAACAAATTAATTGTACTTAACAGGAATGAAAGCTGCAAGTAGCACACAACTTCAGAGTCATCGCAGGGCATAATAATCCAATGGGAGGGACCCTCTGTTGAAATGAATTTCACAGTGGGGCTTTTGCACAGCTCCCATTTGTTCCTGAAATAGATTTAGTCATTTGAATGTTTTAAAAGGAGAAATCGTGCAGTCTAACACCTGGTTCAGCGGGGAAAGAAATCCCTCTTGGAGGACTTTGTTGTTTTCCCATGAGGCAGAAGTTCCACAGCTAGAAGGCAATGACCAAATACACTCTTTTGGTACTGGTGGTACACTTGGCTGACTCTAGGAGCCATTCTATACTATACAGTTACATACAGCACTATGATTCCACTTTAACTGCCATGCCAACATCCTATGGAATCCTGACACTTGAAGTTAAGGAGAAGGGGCCTTTAAAATCCTCTAAGCAGCTCCTCTAGTAGCTCTGACCAAAATACAAACCCCAGGATTCCTCAGGATGCAGCTATAGCAGTTAGTGAAATCATAGAGCTGTAACTGTGTAGTATGAAAGGGTCCCCGGGCTTCTGTATCAGCTAATTTTCAGGACCAGTCCATGGTTGTTGTTTTTAACTGGTTTATGTAAAGAACCAGACAAGACCTCCCTCTATTCCATATATATAATAGTAGCTATTAGACAGGAAAGATAGAAAAGTTGGGTGGGCAGTCTAGCCTCACTCAGAATGAATTCCCACAGGTTACTGATTGCAGGCCTGGAAACAAGAACATAAGATGTCATGTTTGATCCCACTCAGTACATGAAAATTGGTGAAAACTACCAAAAGGAGGAACTTAGATGGCCTAAACTAGAGCTAGGCAAGTATGGAAAGCCAGGGGCTGCACTGCCTCTCCCAACAGACCTTGAGAAGCTTTCTTCCTCATATCCCAAAACCACAATTTTTGTCCCCAGATGCCCTCTAGAAGTTATAGGGAATATTTTTCTCATGTTTTGAGGGGGCCCGGAGCCATTTTTAGTGAACAGAGGAGTGTTCACTCCTTGTTTTAGAAAAAGGCTTCTCCTGAGCCTAAAAGGGCCCAAGGGTGGCAAAATGCCCTTCATATAAGCTAGAGGGCATTTGAGGACATATAAGGCTATATTATTATTGTTGTTGTTGTTGTTGTTGTTGATGATGATGCAAAATATTATCTATCTCTGGAGACCACATGCAATCCACAGACCACACTTTTATTACCCCTGTACTAAAAGGAAAACACCAAGACAAAGCAGAGATCATTTCCTCACTTAATTTAAAATTTCAGGTTCTGAACAATTACGTGTGTTTTAATTTCTTTCAGAAAGGAAACTCAGGTAGGACAAATAGGCCCTCACACCTTCATCTTGCACATTGGGTTGCTATTTTCCCTTTTCCGAATTCATCAGCCCATGGCCAAAACAAAAGAGTCCATTGATCTCGGCTTACAAACTGTGAAATGTTGCCAATTCATCACCCACTGGCAGTCCTCCAATTATCCAAGGCACTGAGAAAGGGGCAGCACCTATGCCTTCTATCTCATTTCTTTGTGAAGTCAACTACAAACCTGGCAACCTTAAAACTGAGTGTGTTTCCAAGCATCAGGCATGCTAATTCCAGACTTCAGGTGCTGAACTCTTCTGAGACTCAGGGTAGACAGAGAAGCATCCAAGACTGAGTATGGCTTTATCTAAACAAGTTTAGCATCCTCCAGGCCCACCAGCAATTTTCAGGGCTGAGTGATCTCGGTCTAGACTGTGGACAACAGAGATGGTCCATGACATTTTGCTGACAGAGATTTTAAAAAAGCAAGATGGTTGTCCCTCATTCCACCCCAATTCCACCTACAGCAGCCAACCAGATTGACAGGTCAACCACTGCTGATGGGACAGCATCCTCTGTCTTACCTGAGGACAGCAAGCTAGCTTAGGACACGCAGGATAAGTTGTTTAGAACAGTGCTTCTCAAACTACCCAGTGCAGTAGACCAACAAAAACTTTTTTCAGTGTGCTAGGAAGTAGTATTATATTTGTGCCATATTATTATCTTAGTTTCTTAGTTTCCTGGAGACCCTGTGAACCAGCAGTTGATGGGTCATAGACCAGCAAGAATTCACAGACTACCATTTTGAGCAGCTCTGGTCCAGAACTGTTTTGATCCCATCCAAAAGCAGGGCTAAACAACTAGGCGGTGCAGCTAATGCCCCCTCCATGTCACCCAGTATTTGCCAGTGTCTCACTCTGTCTAATAGTAGAGAAGTCCTGGCAGACAGAAAGAACCATTATGTGAATGTGTCTCTATGTGTATTTGTGGATGTCTGTCTTGAGTAAAACCTGAGTTAATGGACATTGCTCCAAATTCTAATGTTTTACACTCACTCAAAGAACGTGGACTTTCAAACATAACATTTGAAATTTATGAGCCCTGTATGGCCAGTGGCATCACACTCGGTGCTGCTAAATAATTCATGCTGAAAACCAAACATTCTGCACAACTGGTGTTGTCGCATTCCAAAACAGCAATGATTGCATAAAACTTGCCCCATACAAGATGCAAAATTAATAGACCATAAGCTGAGCATGAGTCAGCAGTGTGATGTAGCAGTTAAGAAAGCTAATGTGATTCTGGGCTGCATCAACAGGAATATAGTGTCAAACTCAAGGGAATTGATAGCACCACACCATTCTGCTTTGGTCAGACCCCACCAGGAATAATGTGTCCAGTTCTGGGCACCACAGTTCAGGAAGGATATCAACAAGCTGGAACATGTTCAGTGGAGGGTGACCGAAATGTCAGAAGGCTCTGGAAACCATGGCCTATGAGGAGAGGCTTAGGGAGCTGGGTAGGTTTAGCCTGCAGAAGAGAAGGTTAAGAGGCAATATGATACCTATGTTTAAATATTTGAGGGAATGTTATATGGAGGATGGAGCAAGCCTGTTTTCTATTGCTTCTGAGACTAGAACACAGAGCAATGGCTTCAAACCTCAGGAAAACAGATTCCATCTAAACATTAAGAACAGCTCCCTGAGCAGTTTGACAGTGGAATGTGCTGCCTTGGAGTGTGGTGAAGAGGTTGGATGCCCATTTGTTGGGAATGCTTTGATGGTGGATTCCTGCAGTGGCAGAGCTTGGAGTGTGGGGGGGCGTGGCTGCAGCGCAAGGGGCATGGCTACTGTGCATGGGGGCATGGCCAGGGTGTGTGGGGGTGTGGCCAGGGGGCATGGGGGCATGGCTACAGGCCAGGACACCCCAAAAACATTGCTGCCTGAGTGAACCACTCCCCCGCCCCCCTGTCCCTATGCGACTGGATTCCTGCATGGCAGGACAATGGACTTGATGGCCCTTGTAGTCTCTTTCAACTCTCTGATTCTATGCAAACTCTGCTCATGGTAGCTTCCACACCACCACCACCTCAACTAATCATAGCCTAGTACGACCATGTGTCCTATTCTACAAATGTCAGTCCTCTGCTTGAAGGCATCCTTATTCAAAGGGCTTTTCCATCCCAATCTAGTTCAAGATAACATTTCATGAGAAGGGAGAGACGGAATCCTGATGTTGCCCCTCTACAGTTAGTTCCTGAACAGCAAACTGAGCAGCAGGCACCTGGTCTCAGTCTACCTTCCTATAGTGAGATGTGTTGTCTTTTTTAAAAAAATGTAGAAATTATTTTCTGATTTGCCTCTTCTCACACACACACACACACACACACACACACACACACCAGCATGCACACATTTTATGCAAATCTATATTTGCATTTTAATTCTCTCTTCGGGGATATATTTCCTCTTTCTTCTCAAAGTATAGCTGGCCAACCTACTATAACATGTGCATGCACACACATATCCCTGGATTAGTGCTATAGTACTGTATCAGCAATGAGAAACCTGCTGTCTGGGAATATCTTGTAAAAATATGGAAAGAAAATCACAGCCTATAAGGGTGGGAAATTACATTTCACAATATCAGCTCACCAAATTTGACTTTGTGCACTGTTCACTCTGTACAGCAAGTCTGTTGTACATGCATAAGTTTCATGAAGTGATACTAGAGGGATGGTAGAAATTTGGTTATTTAATTGTCAGAATTCAAAGGGTTGTTCTCTCTCTTCAGATTCTTCCCATTGATAAGAAACTCATCATAATGCAAGACCTCATTTGTGCATTTGAATCTTCATAATTATAATCTAGCAAGAAGTGATAGTTAAACATTGCATTTAATTACTAATTTAGACCACTGGAGGGGGGAATAAGAAAAAATTCATCATGATTAACTGAAAGGGGAAGAAATAAAGAAGTTGCATGATCTAGAATTTTATTAGGAGAGGAAAAAATTCAAAACTGCAGTGCCTGGGGTGCATATAAAGATCAAAATAAGAAAACTGTGAAAACTTCAGCAGGGCAATACGATGATCAGTCAATTGAATTCATTCTGATTTCTTTGAAACAAAACAAAAACACCTCCTGATCAGTACCTGATTTCCATCTAACTCCGTTTTCCAAATTTACAACATTGTTTCCTATTTTAAGAAGCATCAATACCAGAAGCCCTGTTTATTTTAGTTGCAGAAGAACCAGAAAGTTGCTTTGGATTTGGTGCTGTAGATTTTGTTTTTTGGCTTTCCTGTTAATGATCTTGCAAAGGAAAAAACAACAGAAGGCATTCTTGTGACTTTTTGCTTTGAATCCAAACATTTCTAAGGCATGGTGGGCAACTCAGAGGTCTGCATGCAGCATCCCCCACACACAGACAACCTGTTTATACAGACCTAGACTTGTGCCACATTTGCTTCCATGCCGCCAGATTTCAGTGGCATGCCAGCAACAAAATAATTACAGTCCTTTGAAAATAAGGTACATGAGAAGACACACCTTGCCTGAAAGTAGCATCACAATTCCAAGGTATCCTGGGAGCTTTAAAACAAGAAGCACACTGCCTGTGATTCTTCTTTTGGCAGGGTTTTTTAAAACATTTTGGTGTGGCAATAAATTTCAGTGTGGTCCACTGGTACTCGCACCTGAGGAAGTTGCCCAACCAAGACTAATGCTAAAAGTGACAAGGTCACAACCTTCTTTAACATAAAAGTTAATCCAAGCAATGCTAATCATAATCATTCATGTTTCACCGAGTCTCTTTCCACTGAGGAAGAAAAGAATGGAGATAAGAAGCAACAAGAATGAGGGGAGGTCACAGAATTTGTTTATTACGGTATAACGTATGGTGCACAGCAATCTGATTTTGCCATATGTGAGCTCTTTCACAAAGAAGGAATCTCTGTACTGGAGGGGAATCATGTGACCCACCAAATATGGCTTGGATTGCAATCCCCAGTATACTTCAGCATTGGCAATGCTGGCTGGGACTCACAGTCCATCCACATTTGGAGGGCAACACAATTCCCACCCCATGGTATCCCACAGCACCAAATAATATCACAGCCATTCATCAAAGGAGGGGAAACTTTCCTTATCTGAGGTCTTTCCTTATCCAATGTGAGTGGAGCTAGAGAATTTTGGCATAGCAGGTAAAAGGGCACAGTATAGTTAAGTATGCTTACAATACTTTTGAACATCGCCAATTTTTTCCATTTTGCTTTTCAAGAATAAAAGCAACTCAACAAAAAGACACGGCTCAGGATGATCATTTGCTGCTCCTTCCTTCAGAAAGTGCTCCTAGCTTTTCACATGGCCATTTTCAGTGCCCAGTGACAGAAAACAGAATGCAGTAGTAATTTACAAGTAAAGGGACTAGGATTGTTGCAGGAAAGCTTAAGTCAGTTGGCCACATCTCTGTGCTACAGAATAGCTCAAACTCCTTGGGTGCTTTCCCAGAAGCATCCAATGGCAGCAGCCAAGGCTGAAGATTAAAAAAAAAAAAATCCACATGGGTACTCTGGGACTCTTCCATAAGCCATGCTTTCACACACTGAAGGTGACCAAAAGAAAGACTGCATAATTCAATCCAACACAGAGAGAAGTTTTCTTTTGAAAAAACAAACACTGCTTTATGGCAAAGTGTTTGAATGTAGCCATGTTGCACTATAACAGTTTTACTACAGTATTATACCATTCGGATTATACTTAACACCTGCAATGTATCTATAGATTTCAGGTAGGAGGTTAGTGTCCACATCACCATCTAATTTTGTTTGCCTACACCCCTGTCTCGAATTCTTCAGGAAGCAATCCAGCTCAGCAAGGCCAGACTAAGGGCTTTTCCGCACTTTGTGGGGGAAATGGGGCAGTCCATTACTCACCGGACTGGCATGCTCCCCCCGACGATCCATGACGCTCCGGAGCAGCGCGCACTCATGCTACACACTGTCCGGAGACTAAAATGGAGGCTTCCGGTTGGCAGAGGCTCTCCACCAACCGGAGAAGCTCGCCAGCTGGAAGCCGACCCCTGGAAGATCTGCGCCGGCGCGAGCCTGCAGATCTACACTTAGCACAACAACGGATTGGGGGCGCCGGGCTATTGAAAGTCCTCTTTTAATCAGTCTTTCAATAGCACAGGGAACCACCAGTTCTGGGTATTCTGGAGCGGGCTGAAGTCCGGACAAACATTAAGTAGTCCGGACCCAGTTCGCCCCCAAGTGTAAACGTCCTCACTGGAGGACGCACCACCCCGTTTCAAAAGTAAAATGCGGAAAAGGCCTAAGACATCTGTGAGCTTTCTCCTTTCTCCAGTGGCACCTGGTGGCTTCCATGACAGTGTGGCATACAATTCACTCTAAGTTTTAGGCTAAGGAAGATTCTAAGATGCTGAAACCCTAGCTCCCAAATGGGTTTTTCGATAGTACATTTTTGTAAACACACCTTCACATTTCCATGTGTGCCTACATTTCATAGGGTGGGTGTCGCCAAGACACTGAGCATCCTTCTACAAGGGTTCCCAATGTGAGAGTCTTAGACTATCACGAGATGTAGTTGGAGGGAAGGGAAATGGACAGAAATGTTCCAGTATTGCCAGAGTGCTTACTTTTATATATGAGTATAGTCTCTAATGTAAAACAACAGTGTTAATTTGGTTTGAGGATGGTAAAATGTGGTAAATTGACCACATATCAGCACCATGGACTTTAATTTAGTATATGGGTGGTAAAATGTGGCTACATGTCAGTTCCAGGGGCTTTTTCTGGGCCCCAAACTCCCTCAAATGTGTCCTAAAAGCCTTGAGATGATTTTAAAAAAGTGAAAACTTACAGAAAAATGGCAAACTACCACACATGAAGTTTTCCTTTACACACACTCTATCACTGCCATCCAAAAAACTCAAAGGAACACAAACAGTCTTACTCAAAACAAAAAGTCACAACCAGTTTTTGCCTCAGACCCCCAGCAGAGGCAAAAACTGGGTCCTGTATCTGAAGCTGTTGCCCTCCCCAGATATAGTTTGAAGCCATACTAATTTTTTTAAAGGCCCAAGAGCAGATTAAAAAAACCTAGTCTAGCCTTGCCAGTCTCCATTCATGCCATCCTTCAGCTCAGCGGCCCTCTTAAGTCAGGCTCTGCTGTTCTATTAAGCCAAGTGTCATTCAGCATGAGAGAAAGTGACAGCTCTTGCTGATGGCTGTGTATAGTCTGTGACACAACTGGCACAGTTAGTGAATTGCTACTGAAACACACATCCTTCCACCCTGGTTCTAGTTTTGCACGCAACCTCATCTTAGGGCTCAACTTGCATTAGTTCAGCTAGCTTTCCTATGAACCTAAGCAAGATCAGGACTTGCGCTTCTTTCTGAGAAGGCAAAAATGCATGTTGAGGGGAAGCTTGCCTATATGAATTTCTTCCACATGAGTTTTCCACAAGAGAGCAGTGACCAGTTTGTGGCTCCTTCGCCAGTGGGGCAGTGAATCCATTGCAGGTTTTGGATTGCTTTACAGGAACTGTTCAAAGGGCAGAACTTATTTTGAGGTTCAGTATCTCGGAAAACTCCTTCAAAGCCCAGGTTAAAACCTGGAGTGAATTTACTGCCCCACTGATGTGGGAGCCATCACTGCAACCAGTCACAGCCCCAGGGAACATAGCTGTACACAGCAACAAATCTATGTTTGCCTCCAAAGAAGCACTCTACATATGCATCTCATACTGTTGTGTTCTTCTGACAGGTATAGCCATATGAAATGGCTTTTCAGACACCTGTTTCTTACTTTCTACATTTAAAAACACAAAATATCAGATCAGTGGCTATCAGCTTCAGATAAGCCTTTCATTCTTGTCCTTCTGTCAAGGGAGCAACTGCCTTGAACATTTGTGATACTATCACTAGCTCACTAGCAACCTCCAGATGCATTGGGCTACAACCTCCATCATCCCCAGTCTATGCTGACCGAGGGTAATGGGAATTTTAAAACATCTGGGAGACACCAAACCAGGGAAGGCTGGAGCAGTAGTCTCTCTCTCTCTCTCTCTGAAGTTAGCACTGATGACCATATGACATGGAAGCTCTTTCCTCTAATCCATGAAGCAAGGGGACAAACTGTGGTTTCTCTGTCAACTGAGGGAAGCCATCTCTTCTTAGATGTCAAGTGAGTACTGATTTATCCTAATGCCTGGATATAACTGCCTGTGATGCCTACATAACATCAGTGCAATGCCAGCGCTATGTGATTTCTTTTTGACTGGCTTACCTCTTGGTATATCATATCCTAATAACTTATACACACCATTTAATTGTTTCGAAGGGCTCTGAGCAAAGGGCAGTCCAAGAAGTGGCATGTGACCCCCAAGGCTGTTTTTCTACCCCTTGACCCCTCTAGGTATCTCCCCTATTTAAAAGGCAAATGGCTGCACCCCCATCCAGATTAGCAATTTGGATTTTAAACAGGTTGCAGCCCTTTTTGTACTGTTCTTCCTCAAAACCAGGGGTGCTTTCATACTGTTAGAGCACTATGATTCCACTTTAACTGCCATGTCTGCATCCTGTGGAATCTCGGCACTGACAGTTAGGTCAGAGGTGCCTGACCGAGGATTTTAAATGCCCCTCCCTTACCTGCCAATCTCAGGTCTCCATAGGATGAGGCCATGGCAATTGCAGAGGAATCATAGTGCTAAACTGCATCATGTGAATAGACCCCAGAAGTGGACTTCTGGTCACTTCTAGATTTTATTTTTATTTTATTTGTTTATTATTTCTTTATCAGCATTTTGGCAGTCCACATGGCCTCCAGAAGATCACAGGGACATAAAGTCTGTCGTTGGACCCACCATCACTGCCCGAAATTGAACCAAAGCCATACATTCAGGAGAACAGAATCAGGGCAACTTTCATGACATGTGGAAACAGCTGGGCAAACAAAGCAGCATTTTGATGGTGCCCCAAGGATGGCAAAGTTGAACCAGACAAGCCTCTCTTGAGAAAAGCATTCCAAGGGGCCACTGCTGAAAGAATTGTCTTAGTCTTAAGGCCAAAGTTACACCAGACAAACAACATTGCATTAAAATATTCTCCCCTCAGTGCCATCTCCGCACTACATGAAATTCTTTGTTGTTTTTTCACAAAGAGAAGTCCTGGACACTGGATGTACAAGTTTACCTGTTAAGCTTGAATGCTATCAACACACCCACAAATGTGAGTCTCTTGCCTGCATCATGTCTCATTTGGCCCTTAGTCCCATGGGATCTAGTGAAACTTACCTCCAAGAAAGAGAAGGATTAGGCAGAATTCATAATAGTTCCTTTTGTTGGACTATAACTCTCAGAAGCACATACACCCCTGCCAAAACGGCCAGTGGCCATGCTTCCTGGGAAATTTTGAGAGTTACAGTACAAAACAGTAATTTTTTCAAGGATTCCTATTGGAGGTTATTATCTTCTATCTGCTTTTTTATTTACTATCTGTGACTATTTCAGAATTCAGGATCCTACTTATTGCTGGTATTATAAGCTGATGAACAGCCGTGAAATTGTTGTTGACCCACTTTCCGTCATCTTCCTCTCTGGGTGGCTGTTTACAAGGTAACATCACCATTGTTTTTATCATTAGGTCAGTCTGAATGGGGCTGTGTAGTCATCTTACTATCACAGCCTTTACCATTGAAGAACCACCTTAGTCTTACTTCTTCCACCATGAATACACACAGACTCCAAATGTGAACAGGAGTCATGCAAATGTTCCCTTCAGGAGGGGAAAAAAATAGCCACTGATACAAAGGTGGACAAAGTATGGCCCTTCAGATACTTTTGGATTCCAACTCCCATCAGCCTGAGCCAATTGGGAGGCAAGACGGGACGTGCAATCCAACAATACCTGGAAGGCCAAACATCACCCATCCCTGCTCTACTTGAATACCAGGGGATATTTCACAAGTAACAGGGATTCAGAGTAAATTCACATAAACCATCTGTTTTATGTCCCTTTCCTAATCCAGCCTTGCTTTTTAAATAAGATGCAGCTCTTTCTAAAAGTTCACTCACTCCCACCAGATAAGCAGCCAGCTATTGAATGGGAACAGACCAAGCAGCGATACCACATACTATCACGATCTCCCAATTTTGGCAGGTTTGAGTAACAACCAAGTACCCTAAACTTAAGTTTCTGGAAAGAACAGGCCACCTTGAAACAACAGGTTCAGGCCATATTATCATGTTAGCATGTTATTATTTTTAAAAAAATCCATACTCTTGCTTAATATTGTAATTTTTTAAATTCATTGCTGCTTACATAACACAAACCAAAAAGAGTGTCATGAAAGCAGTTGACAAATACACTCTAAATTCCCTCAGATCATTTCAGGAGAAGTGCGAGAGCAAGGACTTGAGAACAGCTCCCAAACAAAGACAACAGCTTGTCTTGGCCTGGTGGAGACCAAATGTAATGCCCTCCACTTTTAAAAAAATACTTTATTAACACAGTGGCAAGGAGAAACTAAAATTCCTGGAACTCACTAAGAGCAGAAACGATACAGACCTGGAGTAATCTCAGGGACAGCCATTAACTTAGAACAATATATCTTAAGTTACAGGCATGAAGTTTAAAATCATATAGACATCTTGTCTACAATTCTCAACAACAAACTGTTTATGTGTAACTATTTACTCCAAGAAACTAGCCCTCAGCAATTCCAGCATGACTCCATCTTGAAAAGAAAGCTAACCCCTTGTAATCAGGTGCAGTCAAAACAAACTTGTTTCGTTTTTAGACTTTAACTTCAAATGGACTCTCCCCTTAGACGACAAAAGGACCGGCACTTCACACAATCGGGAAGTTCCCCATTTCCTTCCAAGCTCTATACCAACCGTGAAGCAAAATAGGAGAACTTTACCTAAAAGGCCTTAGGGTGACGAGACATCTTCTGACCATTATTTTCCCATCTGAATTCACTGTAATCATTGTTCAAACTTTGTTTTTTTAAAAAAAAAAAAAAAATACAGCCCGTATTTCTTGAGTCTGACCACGGTTATTGCAAAGAGTGCATGACTAGAGGCTCTCTGGGGACACGTGAAGAAAAGACCTGATAAATCCACACATATAAAGCCAATTAGATCTTCATTTCCCTCCTAGGTACTCTGCTTCTGTGTTTTTATTCTTAATGGATGTCAGCTTTAGAAGAAACAGGTAAGAACACAGAAGAAGACAGAATGGTATCGTAGTGGTTTTAGTCACATTTTGGAAGCAAATTGAAGCAAACACGCCACCCTTTTCTCCAAGTATTAAATCCACTGCTCAGGTGAAAAACACCTCGATCCAGACACTCTTCGGCTGATGAGATCCTTCATCACAGCCAGTTACTCACTCCTCCCTCTCCCCTCTCTCTCTCAGTGTGCGCCTTAATCAAAATCCCACAGCAAATGTTTGCTCCTTTCTTTCTCCAAGCGAGCTTCAGCACTTCCAGGTAGATGCCATTTCCAGGGCTTGTTTCCTATTCGAGAGCTGACTTCCAGTCACAGTTGGAGTTGCAGTGGTTAAAGGGACCAGCTCCGCCATCCCAGCCAGACAGCTGCCTCGGATCATCCTGGCCATCCGAAACATTCTGCTTTAACCTTGCGAAGGGGCTGCATTGTTCCCATCTGCGAAGGATGCACTGCTCAGAGTCAGGATTCGGAGAAAGATGAGAAGCAGCGACGGTGGCTTCCTTCTGCAATATGAATTGGATGCCATCTAGTGGCAACAGTTGGGATCATCTGTTGCATTTGGCTTTCAGTGGTGCAAACAAGGAACTGTCTAGGAGCTGGGAAGCGCACCTGAAAACTATCGCCTGGCCTTCCACAACCTTACCTTAGTACAAGAATGGAAACGTAACAGCCACTTGATATTGCTGAACTCCAAGCCCCAGAAACCCTAGCCAGCATAACCGATGGTGTGGAATGCTGGGAGCTGCAGTCCAACAGCACCTGCCAGGGCGTATGTGTCCCATCCCTGCCTTTGTACTGCAACAATCAGCCCTCAGTCTCTATTTTTCCTGTTAGTAAGAGAGGCCTAGCCAGCTACTAAAACAACTTGGCATTCATGCTATGACCCCATCACATGCTGAGACAAGCCACTTGAAGGAATGAGGTATGGTCATTGCAATGCATGGTGCCATCACCACCTGGCTGTAATGAGATTTACATGGGGATGCCTGTGCAAAAGGTTTGGTATTTTCCACCATGTCATTTGAGCTTTGACAGGAGTAATGTTTTTCAGCCTAAGTTCAAAGCACTGGTGGAGTCAATCCAGGGGTATAGCTATTACAGGGCAAAAAGGAGGGCATTGTCTCTCCCAAATAAGAATCCCACCCCCATGAGATGTTACCTTTGTCCCCAAATTTCCAGCATTGTGGTAACTTAAAACTTCAGCTGAGCTTTTAGAAATACTTTAGGCATCCAAAGAAAATGGCCAAGCAAAGTCATCAAGGGGAGTGAGAGCACAGCCAATGTAAGAGTCCTAGGCATGAACAAATTGTTAAAGTCTCACTCTCTGCAATGCTAGAAATCTGGGGAATGAAAAGAAATTTCATTAGGGGACAGGATTGTTATCTGTTAGGTAAGGCATTCATTTTTCCCTCCTTCATAGCTATACCTCTGGGTTAGTCCCTCCAACCCAACAATTGGTATAGGTGCATCCTTACAACAGCACAGTTCAAAGGGCTCCAGTATTATCAAGATATCTTGACAGGAGCAGATGTTCAGCCTTCACCATGGTGTAGTGGAGCCAGACTTTGCAGGGTTGAAGTTCCACCAGCAACAATGGTATCATCTGCCCCTCCCCACACTTTCACATGAATGTTCCTGTTTCCTCTGAACTTAGCTGAGGCACGAGGGAAGAAGATTGATTTTTCCAGCGAAAATCTATTGTTGTGAGCTACCCTTGCTCTAATGCAAAAAAATTTGGAGCCACTCTCTCTCAAGGGGAGAATTAAAACCTTTCCAAAGGCCTTACAAAAAAATCACTCGTGGAGGAAGGAAAAATGATGGAACCAGCTTGTCAGTAAGGATCAATATGGCAGCTTGCATTCTGGGATTCTCTTTGGAGAACCTGTAAGGACTACCATGATGAGCATCTGTCACACTTCAAAATTTCAGAGTGTTCAATCACACTACTCCATATACTCCACTGTCTTCACTTACTCTCCCCCCCCCCAACCACACACACACAAGGCTTGTGTCTTAAAGGAGGACAGGTGGACTCTCTTTCAATTATTTTCTTGGTTTCAGGTCCTTCCTTCTTCTCCTTTCAGCTGTCCTGAGCTAGGAAGAAGAGCTATAGCTCACAAAACTGTGAAGATAACTGAGTAACTGGCCACAGAATGTGTAGACTGATTCCATTGTGGAGTGTTACATTTGAATTGACATGAGAGTTTTATCAAGGGCACTCAGTTTCTGATAGTGGTTCCAAAATGTATCAAGGATGTCAGCAAGCTGCGCTGGCACACCAGACCTAAGGAGGGAGCTTTGGTCCAGAATGACCCTGTAGGTTTGGCTTACTTTTCAGTGACAGTACTGGGGGGGGGGATTCAGGGAGGGGAACAAAGAAGCGATATTGTATATTTGGTGGTGGTGATCTGCCTCCACATTGGCAAGAAATGTAATGTCATTTTTTAAAAAAGTAGATTAGAAAGGCTGAAAAAGGGGGACTTGGGGGACCCATGCAGGTCACAGCTTTTCCCCTCCCTGACCCAACATATCCAGATGGCATTATATGAATGCATTTGTACATATATGTGACAGTGCTCTTCCCTGAGGCAATGAGGAGCCCAGAAATGAGAGCCTGCAGGGTGGTCACTCTGACTCCTCTCCACAGATCATAAGGTCTATCTGCCCCAACCTGGGATTCCATGAAGACAAACTCATCAGCACTTGCTCGCTTTCTGCACTAGTGCAGAAATGGCCTTGCTGTCTTTGGTCCTGTTTGCCTGTCTGTGCTTACAGAGATGGAACTTTGTATTAACAAGCCAACCTCAATGATTTTTTTTCAATAAAAACATTTGATTCCACCCCAAATTACAAAAAGAGGACTCCTACTTTTCCCACTATATTCCCAGACGAGCTATTCTGCCCCATTTCTTAAGGTGGAAGATGTTATCATTCTTTCAGTTATTTTTTTTTTCATTAGCAACATATTGATGATCAGCTCTCTCTTGTGTGTTTTTTTTTAGTAAAAAAAGCACCTCAAATAATTTAACAGAAAAAAATGTACAAAGAGCCAATTTTCTCTGTTGCAGTTGTGCCTCTTAATGTCATCCTCAAAAGAAGTATAAAAATAAATGTTATTTTACTTCACACTGCTATATTAATAACTCAGTACTCCAGATAAAAACTCCTAGTTCATTTCCAGGCTTGCTACATATGGATAAAACCAGCACTGCATCATTAATTTCATCCAGAGGGAATGTCAGATCTCTCAGTTTTCCAAACATTAAAAAAAAAAAAAAAATTCATGCACGCACACATCCATACACAAATGTCATTGTTGTTGTGTGCCTTCAAGACATTTCCAACTTATGGCAACCCTAAGGTGAACCTATCACAGAGTTTTCTGAGGCTGAGAGTGTGTGATATACTCAGGGTCACATAGTGGATTTCCATGGCCAAGTAGGCAATCAAACCCTGGTCTCCAGGATTGCAATCAAATGTTCAAACCTCTACATCATGCTGGTTCCTATGAATGTACAAATGTAGACACAATCTTTTAGAAACTAGTGAACTTTTCTCTTGCTGGGACAACCTTGTCTTCACAATGTGTATATCTGGACTCATTCTACAAACATCAGATATTTTCTGAACTTTCATACTCGCCACAGGATGTTCTCTCCTAGGTCTCACACTTGGTATATGAGGGGAAATTATTTAAACTTTACAGTTTGTTGCTGTAACTAAACTGAGCAAAGCACAGTTTGTTCAAACTCCAGTTTACTAACAAGCTCAGATATCATGCTTGTACAAAATTGTATTTCATGGGAGGGGGGATTAAAAGTGACCAGCACAAAACCTCCTGAAGGTACATGTCTGCCATTTGGTAGGGGCTAACTGTTCTGGAGTGGATAGTACATCTTCAAATTACATCTTCAAATTTTGTACACACAAGGGGGAAAAACAGAAACATAGCTGTTCTGGTTTTCCAGTGCAAATCAGTGGGACACCTAAAGATCCAGATTTCTGAATCTCCATTTGGATTCAGAATACAAATTGTGTCAGAGTCCAAATCAAAGCAGGGGACCTTTTCACACTATACAGTTATAGCACTGTGATTCCCCTTTAAATGCTACAGTGCCATCCTGTGGAATCCTGGAATTTGCAGTTTAGGGAGGGGAATCTAGAATTCTCTTCCAGAGTGCTCCAGCACCTCTCCAACTACAAACATCACCATTCCATAGGACAGAATCGTGGCAGTTAAAGTGGAATCATAGTGCAATAATGTAGGGTGAAGGGATTCCTAGAGTGGATTAACTCCCCATCGGCCACCACTGATATGAATGATTTTTATTCAGGTGATTTGAAAATGAATATGACCAAGGTTTCAACCAGTATATAAGTTACCATGTGGCATACAGATGCTTTCAAACTGCATTTCCCATCTCTGTCTTTGCACAGTTGCCCAACAATAACTCCCAAATATATTCTTCCATTTCACAAGAGCCGATGTAAATGAGGACAATGACAACAGGTCAGATGTCTTCCAAAATCTCAACTATTTGTGTATAAGAAATTTGTGTCATCATCTTCATCACCACTGCCACCACCACCACTACCATCATCATCAAACTTAAATTATTTATTGTTATAACCCACAGGGTAAATCAAGAGCAGAAAAACTTAGATTGGAGCTGTGGTCTCCTGGTGTCATTTGTAAATTATTTATTTATTATGTTTATAGCCTGTTTTTCTTCCAGAGAGTTCAAGATAGAACAGATGGACTTGCTTCCCATTTTTTTAAAAAAAAACACCCTCATATCAGTTCTGTGAGGTAGATTAGACTGGAGGCAGAGTTGGTCCAGTGTCAGCCAGTGGGTTTCATAGATGGACCTAGTTCTCCTACACCGAAGGTGTTACTACACTACATAAGATCTAAGAATTTTCTTTGTTGAGCAGCTCACCTAGGTACTGCATTGTCCTGGGCCCTGAAGGTATTCAGCAAGTTTAATCATCTGTACAGATTTCTACCATAAAAACAACCCTCTTTGTTCAGATTCACTCATATAGCTGGAAATTATGGCTTGCTTCCTAAAGAGGCAGTAGGCAACACCCATTTCTGCCTTGAAGTTTCAGCTTCTTCCCATCATTTTCTTTAGTTCACAGACATTATTTTCAAATGCTCATTCTTTACAGCTGTGCAGCACCCAATTCTGTTCTGCTTCCAATTCAGCTGTATGCAGTAAAGCTCAGGGCCCTTTCACACTACCCACTTATAGCACTATGATTCCACTTTAACTGTCATGGCTCCATCCCGTGAAATCCTGGGGTTTGCAGTTTGGCCAGAAACACTATAGGAGCTCCCCTGTCTGAGAATTCTAAAGGCCTCTCCTTAAACTGCAAATTCCAGGATTCCACAGGATGAAACAGTAGCATTTAAAATGGAATCATAGTGCTATAGCTGCATAGTGTGAAAAGGGCCCCTGCTTTGATTTGGACTCTGACACAGTTTGGTGCTGCTGTGACAGTTAAGGTGGAATCACATCCCTATGACCAGGTAGTAGGAAAGAGCTCTAGGTTTCAATCCAAGGAGCTCTCTGAAGTGCGGGATTTATTTTGTGAGTAGGATTCAGCACTTTGGATAGCTCCAGTGCCACTAGAGCCAAAGCTAACACTGATTTTTTTTTTTTTTTTAATGGCAGCTTGTTGTTGTTGCTGTTAACTGCCATGTGGTCAATTTCAACTTATGCAACCTCATGAATGAGAGACTCCAGTACACCTTGTCATCTGCAGTCCTGCTCAGGTCTTCAGACTCAGGACAATTGTGGCTTCCTTGATTGAGTCTAGCCATCTGTAATGTGATCTTCATCTTTTCCTACTACCTTCTATCTTACCAAGCATTATTGGCTTTCCTAGTGAGTCATGTCTTCTCATGGTATGCCCGAAGTACAACACCCTCAGTTAAGCCATCTTGGCTTCTAGGAGAATTCAGGCTTCATTTGCTCTAAGACCCATTTATTTGTCTTTTTAGCAGTCCAGGTATCTGCAGAAGTCTTCTGCAGCACCACATTTCAAATGAGTTGATTCTGTTCCTAATCAGCTTTCCCCACTCTCCAGCTTTCACAACCATACTGTACATAGAAATTGAAAATACAATGGCACAGACCATCCTAATTTTAGTATTCAATATATATATATCTTTACATTTGCGGATCTTGCCTAGTTCCTTCATAGTTGCCCTTCCAAGTGTGACCCTTCTTCTGATTTCTTGACTTCAGTCTTTATTCTGATTAATGACTGAGCCAAGATATGAAATCTTGAACTATTTCAATGTCTTCATTATCTACTTAATGTAAATCATCTGTGGTCATTATTTTTGGTTTCTTACTGTTCAACTGTAAATATGCCTTTGCATTTTCTTTCTTGACTTTCTTCAGTAGTCATTCAAAGACTTTGCTATTTTCTCCTAGTGGGTTGCTATCATCTGCATATTTTAAAACTGTTGATGTTTCTTCCTTCAGTTTCACTCGTTCTTCCTCTGAGCCTAATCCTGCTTTATGTATGATATATTCAGTGTATAAATTAAATAGTCAGCCTTACCTGACCTCCTTGCCAACTTGAAACCATTCTGTTTCTCCATATTCTGTCCTGATGATAGTCTCTTGTTCTGAGTACAGGTTACACATCAGGACAATCAAATGTTATGACACCAGTTTCTTTAAAAGCAAGCCATAGTTTTTCATGATTTCAATAATCAAAGGCATTGCTATAATCTGTAAAGCACAGACTGATTTTCTTTTGAAATTTTTGTGCACTCCATTATCTAATGTATGTTTGCAATATGATCCCTAGTGCCTCTTCCTTTCCTGAACGCAGCTTGGGCATCTAGAATTTCTCATGCCATGTATGGTAAAAGAATGTTGAGCATCACTTTGATTGCATGGGAAATTATAAAGGTCTTGCTCTGGTGTCCCCTTTCTTGGAGCCTGGGATGTATATCAAGTTTTTTCGATCTATGGGCCATTCTTTTGTTTTTCACATCCGAGCTAGAGTAGATTCTGCCTCTGTAGCTGAAAGAAACTCTATTGGTATGCTGTCTGTTCTTGGTAATTTATTTCTTCCAAGTGCTCTGAGTGCAACTTCCGTTTCACTTTCTAAAATTAAAGGTTTATCATCAAATGGTTCTTCTCTCTGGAGAAGAGAAGGTCAAGAGATGTCATGATAGCTATGTTTAAATATTTGAAGGGATGTTATATGGAGAACGGAGCAAGCCTGCTTTCTGATGCTCCAGAGACAAAGACATGGAGCAATGGCTTCAAACGCCAAAAAATTCCATTTAAACATTAGGAAGAACTTCCTGATGGTAAAAGCAGTTTGACAGTGGAATACACTGCCTTGGAGAGTGGTGGAATCTCCTTCTTTGGAGGTTTTTAAACAGAAGTTAGATGGCCATTTGTTGGGATGCTTTGACTTGTATTTCTGCATGACAGGGGGGATTGGACTGGATGGCCCTTGTGGTCTCTTCCAGATTTATGATTCTGTTCTAAGATTTCACGAATGAATCTGTCATCCTCTCTCTTTTATATAACTCTTCAGTGTATTATTTCTATCAGCTTTTCGCTTGTACCTGGTTGTGTTTCCCTGCTGGTCATACACTAATCCCACTCTTGGTTTAAATTTTCTTTGGTTTCTTGGATCTTGTAGAAGAGGTCTCTTGTTCTAGTTGTTGTTGTTGCTGCTGTTGTTGTCCTTTTCTATTTCTCTGCATTGATTATTATAATAGTTGTCATTGTCCCTGCGCATAACCATTGGATTCAGGTTTCTGACCCTATTTCTGTCACCTTTTACTCCTTAACTTCTTGAAGAACTTCATCTGTCATCCATTGAGACCTCTCTTTCTTTTTAGCTGTAGATAGCGTCTTTTTGCATGCTTCCCTGACAATCTCCTTGGCTTCAGTCCAGGTTTAATCCTGTAAATCTATTTTTCACATTTTCTTTAAATTCTACGGAAGTGTTCTTCAGGTTGCATTTTGACATGAAGGTTGGTTTAGTGTGCAGGTTGTCCTCCTAGAGAAAAAGAGTCAAAACACTTCACCCTACTTCATATCTGAAACTTTGCCAGAAGCTGTACAGATAGTATTTCCTTAGAGGAGTTTTACTTCTTTTTTCCGGCTTCTCCTTCATACATTATCCTCACAAACACAGCATTCATCTTCCTGCTTCCTATGCACATGTGCCTTGTACTCTAATCCGTAAAATCAGAAGGTGCTGCTGATAATATCTTCTTCTGATTTCATGTTAGCTTTATGGGAATGAGAAAAAAAAAGACAACAAATGGCTGATGTAGAATGTTGAGTAAATTTCCAGAATCTTTCATTCTTTTTTATGAGCATAGGAGCACCTTTTGTGAAGGGTTTGAAAATCTCTTTCCCAAAGGGCACTTGTTTGTGACGCATCAAGGAAAGTCTGATAACTGTGCGTCTGTGCGTGTTAGAGGACTAGGCCATGGCCATTTCCACACAAGATTGTTATAGCACTATGATTCCACTTTCAACATCCTATGGAATCCTGGGGTTTGCAGTTTGCAAACCCCAGGATTCCATAGGATGTTGAAAGTGGAATCATAGTGCTATAACAGTCTCGTGCGGAAATGGCCCATGTCTGCAGAGCTGGGCCGGAGGGGAGGGGAGGGGAGGGGAGGGGAGGTCCCACTGGCCCACTCTGAAGCAGATATGCCCTTGTGCCCAGTCTTATTCAAATATCTGGGAAAATTGGCCTCTCTGCTTTCACACAACATAAAGAATCAAAACACTCATTAAAGAACTCCCTGGAGCAGCCTCTGAAGGGCGAGAAAAGTTGAAGAATGTGTTAATGGAGACATTTGGCAGGCTCTGTTGGGAAAAACTGCTCTAGGTTTCTGATCGTGAGCGTATCTCCCCCCTGCTGAGCTCTGGGCATGCCAGGATATTCTTCCTCCTTCACGGCAGAGAGGGCTGAATTCTCACTGCTGTGAAGGGGCTAGAAGGAAGAAGGCGGCATCCATCCTTGAAAATTAGCAGCTCTAAGCATCGTAGCTCTACTTGCTCTGGACCAGGCATTTACCATTGCTCAATAATTCCATGAGTGAGGCAATAAAATCCTTCCCCATTCTATATGAAAAAGTTTTCTGTCTTCAACCGAGCAGACTCAAAGGTTGAAATTCAGTAAAACTTACCTAGGGCAAAGTCTCATTTAACTCAGTAGGGTTTACCTTTCAGTAGATACATACGGTAATGCACTATATAAATGCACTATATATATTCTGTGGACCACAGAAGCACCATTGCAAGGAGAAGGAAAAAGAACATCCTATTTGGGCCAAACGTCTCCTATTCCACCTGAGCAGAACTGATAAGATGGTGTCCAAAGAAGAATGCTTATTATTGGAATGTCAAAAGTATTTATTATTCAATAACAGCTGGTACAAACTGAGGTCAAACTGTACGTGACTCTGATGTTTCTCCCATTCCTAAACATAAACAACAGAGCAGGGAGGAGGTCTCACTCTGACAACAAGATGAACATGAGGGAGAATAGTACCAAATTGTCACCCCTCCTAGACCTCACCTACCTCCCCACATTCTGTTGCTTTGTGCTTAAATCTCTCTATTTTTCACATAGTTCCAGACATGAGACACGAATGGAGAGAAGTGAAAAGAAGCATGTATCTGCCACAGTCACATCTTGTTTGGCCATAACAAAAGCATGGCATTGAGAAAGATTGTGGCAAACAGCAAAACGTCATTCATGTGCCCATAAACATAGATTTTGAAGGATGTGTGCGTGTGTGTGCTGGTTGAAATTGTTTTTAGGCAACACAATTTTATTGTATTGATGTTTGGATTTTATGTTGGTTTTATCGTACTGAATGTTTTTTATGTATACAGCCCTGGAAATCATTTTTGGGAGGAAAGCATGGTGTATAACAGGGATGGGGAGACTTTAAACCTCCCATGGGTTGTTAAACTTTAATTCCTATCAATGTCAGCTAGGCAAATGGTGATGACCACCCTGTTTGAATGTGCATGTGCATCTTCAAATTGCCTGTCAACTTATGGGTGACCCCATGAATTTCACAGGGTTTTCTTAGGCAAGCAATATTTAGAGGCCATTGCCTTTTTCTTAATTGAACCTACAGCACCTAGTGGTTCCCCATCCAAGTAGTAACCAGAGCTCACCCTGCTTAATTTTCAAGATCAGACAGGATCTGGAGCTTTTGAGGCAAAGGGGAAACCATGCACCCCTTTGAATGCTGTTGGACTGTAATTGTGTGCAGCTCTAGCATGCACAGGGGCAATGGTGAAGAATGCTGAGAGTTGCAGTCCAGCCTCCAGCATGAGGAGGGCCATTTGACTGCCAAACCTGATTTGGAAGATCACATGTTCCTCTGCCTTTGATCATTTCTTTAAATAAAATTAAAGAAGGCAATATTAATTTCCATCAAATTATATTCATTGCTCAGACAAAGAAAGCAACCAGGTGGAGACAAGAGTCCAAATATGTTGTCTTCCTTTAAACTGAAACCTACACAAAATACTAACAGAAAAAAAAAACTTGTGTCAGTGTCAAGGAGATCAAAGTCAAAGAAATGTGCTTGCATATCTCTACTTAATCCAAGCTAATTATGTTCTTTTCCAGAAAAGGAACATCTCATATACTAGGAAATGCATTTTATGCAAGCCTAATATCTCCTGTGCCTTAGGAGGTCACCACCTGGTTAAATTGTCTGATGCAAAGGCTATTAAGAGGAACATGTCCCCAGTTTTCTTCTGTCTGGAGATGGAACAAGATGAGACAGCATCACAAAGTTGGAGAGCACCTGGCAAGTCATCTTTTCTGACCTACTGCTGATTTAGGAACTGTGCTACCACAGTATCCCAGATAGGTAGCCACCCAAACTTTGCTTAAAAACATATCACAAAGAAGTGGCCACCGTCTCCTAAGACTGGCTATTCCCCTTTAACCATTCATATTCAAGAGTTTGAAAAGCTTCTGCCTGGGAGATTCTGGAAGTTGTAGTCCAAAAAGGTAACTTTTCCAAGCCCCATTCACACTATCAGGAAGTTCTTCTACACATTCAATTTAAATCCCCTTTCCTTTAATTTGAACTCATTGGTTCAGGTTGTATTTTTGTAGCAACATCTGCTGCAGCATCTGTCTGCCATCAACAAGTATTTGAACACCTGTCAATCATACTGTTTCTTTTCCCCAGGCTAAACTTATCCAGCTACTTTAACTCTTCCTCAAAGGACTTGGTTTTCAAGCCCCTCAGCATCTTCAAATCCCTCCCTTAGATATTTTCCAGTTTAATAATGTCTGTCTTAAATTGCAGTGGCCAGAATTTGGTACAGTTTTCTAAGTGAGGGGTCACAAAAGAAGAATAGACTGGTACCATTTCTTCCTGGAATCTGGACATTATACTTCCATTGTTACAACTCTCAGTCTACTAACAGCCTCCATTCATGAACCTTAAAGGGTTGCTTTTCCCCCTGCCCCTTTTACAATTGAAATCTGTTTCTATAAACACAGGTGCAAAGGAAGGTCCTTTATACCAGTTCAGACTATTTCAGACCTTAGAAAAGTAAAGGCCTTTCCACACTACACTGTTACAGTGCTATTATTCCACTTTCAGCATCCTACGGAATCCTGGGGTTTGCAGTTTAAGGAGGGGCCTTTGGAATTCTCAGCCAGGGAGCTCTTTGGACAACCTCAGTAAACTACAAACCCCAGAATTCCACAGAAGGTTGAAAGTGGAATAATAGCACTATAACAGTGTAATGTGGAAAGGCCCTTAGTTTTGTGCACTACAACTCTCAGAATCTCAGTTTTCACATTGGCTGTGGGATTTTGGGAATTGGAGTCCAAAAAATTACTTCTCCAAGCTTTATCTATCTTGGTATTGCCCATTGTGACTACCAGTGGTTCTCCAGGGTCTCAGGCAGACAAAGGTCTTCTAAAATCTCCAAGCATAGCTCCTTCATAGGTAAAACAGGCACTCTTTTGCTGTGCTGTGATTTCTCCTTTCAAGTTATAATAAACTGCAAGCCAATTGTTTCTTTTGTTAGCAGACATGTTGATCATTGTGGACTGAGTCAGATTCTTCCCATACATATTAGCAATTGGAGTTGAATCTTATATATTTTATGCCACTATTTACTATGGTTTTCTAAAGCAATTGCAGACAGCATATTAGAGGCAATTGCCTATTATCTCGTGCAAGTGTGCTGAAGCATTTATAATGTTGTAATAGCATTTGCTGATGGCGTGCAGAAACTAGAAACACCCATGCAAAATGGGCAACTTAAAACTGTGGTGACATCTTCATAGTGACATTGCTGAGGAACAGGGGATTAAGAGAAAGGTATCCTGGATTCCTTTCATCCAATCTATTTTACATGCTTTGTGCTAAAAATTTTCACCTATGCTATACAACAGGAAAAATATTTCTGTTCATATTTTTATGTGAAGAGAAATATTATTTGTTTTTAGAACAATCAGTGAAAACTGGATGCAGGAATCTTGTTTTCCTTTTAAGAAGGCAGGAGAAAACATTGGTCCTTCTGAGTATCTATTGATACAGAAGGGCCTTGATTACTGTTATTATCTTTTGATAGCAAGTGTGTGGCTGCTATCTTCTGAGAAAAGATGTCGCAATGCTCACACAAGTTGGTTTGTAGAGCCTGGAATTTCAAAAGAGGAAGCCACCTTGTACCAACTTCTAATGAAGGTCCATTGAACACACAAAGCTCAGGCTGCAGATGGAAAGCATGCTGGGTAGGTTGGTTGGGCTGTGGACTTCTCCATCTTAAAAAAAAAAAAAGATGACAGCAAGTAAAAACTTAACACATTGGGTGAAATTTCGTGAGCAGTGAGAAGCTGCTCATTGATGCTCTCATTTTTCACATAATGTAGCAAAAGATTCAGCAATTATGTTCCCTTTCTGGAGTGGTTCACTATTTCAAGGTCCCTAATCTCACCACTTTTCCCATTCCAAATTCTGAAATTAGGGCTACAACCATACCTGAACATTGAAGCATCAGCTATTGTCCAATTTCTTAAAATTTATTTCAAAATAATATGTCCTATTAAAACTGGGAGGTAGGGGGCAAAGTACAAGCCATAGCCTGCATGGAGGACATGGGGGCATTTCTAGAGGACATGGGGGCATTTTTGCCATATTGAGGAGGGGTCAGTCCACTCCTGTTTAGGGTCGCTTCCTGCTGCTAAAAGAGAAAAGCCTGTCTTGTGTCTAAAATGGCCCAGAGAAGCCAAAAAGTGTGGCAAAAATGTCCTCCACATCCTCAAGAGAGCTTCAGGGACAAATAGTTGAAGGTGTGTGTTTGTTTGTTTGTTTGTTTGTTTGTTTGTTTGTTTGTTTGTTTGTTTTGCAGGTGGTACAGAAGGAAGTGCAACCTTCTAAAGTCTCCTGCAGGTAGGCTTGCCAGACTGGAAACTGAAGAGGACTCCTGTAACTTTAATGGTTGCTTAGCAGAAGGAATGTCAGCAGGTATTACCTGGTTGGGTGACCAGCAACACTTCCTGAAACTCTTTCTTCTACACCACCATTAAAATTACAAAGGCCCTGTCCTGTTTTCAGTCTGGCTATCCCACCAGGAGACAAGGAGGATGTTGGTGTGGTAATCCAAAAAACTACTGTTCTCCATCAAATGAACAAAACAAGGAGGAAAACCAAGCCAGCCCAGGCAGATCTGTGATATTTAAGCAAAACTGAGAAGCCAAGGAAACAGAATATGCTTGGCATCCTCTTGGTTTGACAAACACTGAAGGTATGCCCTCAGCATTAAGCAGACTTCTGATCGGCCCCATCAGCTAATGAATCCTCGCTTGCTGACAAGCTCACAGAAACATGTAAGCTGATTTCAGAATAATAAATGAGCTTATTCCTAAGGTGCGCTGCCTTAGAAGAGGAGGCTGTTGGAGAAAGCTAACACCAAATAATTATAACAGACCTACCTTCTCTGTAATCCTGTGATTTAAAAGGGGAGGGGACCACAAATAATTGGCTTTAACTGCAGGTCTGCACCAACTCCCAGAATCCCCCAACCAGGATCATCACAGACCACAAATAACATAAGCCCTGAGATTGATAGTCAATGACCTTGCTGTGTGATGGGTTCAGGGAGTTGTAGTCCAAAAATTCAAATCCTGGAAGAGGTTACTGAAGCCACAACTAAAATCAAGAACAGGTAATCACATGCTTTTCCTTATTCCTCTGAGATGCTAAAGTATGGCAGAATGTCACTGTGTTGCAGGCTTTGCATTATTAAACATTCATCAGGACTCAGAGCCTGGAGGCAGGCAGACAGTTTGGCAGATGGACAGGCTAACAATCCTGCAGGTGGTCTAGAAGCTCAGTCTACAAACCTGAACAATTCAGTATCCAGTCTGAGGAGCCAGGGCAGTGTCAGCAGCTTTACAGGGCTAGATAGTATCTTATTTTCTCTTTCTCTTATTGAGTTCCACCCACTAGGAGCTGTAGTTCTACCATCTGTCCTGGTACAGTTGTGGCACTGAGGTGCAGCCAAATTCACCCCAGCAATGCCTTTTGCGTTCAGCTCAGGGAATTAGATATCTGTGCCCTGATGCCTTTCCAATCTCAAGAACACTGGAGTCACCTACTGCATTCAAGGTGACAGAGAAGGAAGAAACAATCCAGAACTCCACTTGAGACTATGAACTAGAGCAATAAGGTCAGCTGGAAGTTGTCCAGCTGTTTTTGAACTCTGCCTCCCAACCTTCCTCACCATTGGCTATGCTGGCTACAGCTGCTTGGATTTGTAGCTCAACAACATCTGGAAGGCTGTATGATTTCCATTCCTGATTTGGGGCAAGAAGAAACAAAGAAATCATTTTTCCCAATCTGCCAATAACAATGAGACCAACTGATAGAAAAGAGAAGCTCATGCTGTCCCTATTTAAAGTGAAACCAAGAGATTAACATTCCGTTTGATCATTCTACCCAAGTCCCATCCACATTCCTATAATGAAGAGCTATTGTAAGAACCATACAAGCTGCAACATTTTTGTTGCAGTGTGGAAGCCACTGAATCTTACTGTCATCCTTTCCAGATGAGCTCTTTATCTGTCTTTATGCAAACTAATTGGTTATTGAAGTGTGTGGACTGATGAGGTTTCATTAATATTTCTACCTACTTGTTTTATATTATCTTAAAAAAAGTCTATGGATATTTTTAGCGCTTTATAATGCAATTTTAACACATTCATATTATTTTAAGTATCTTCACCCCTAATTTTGTACACTTTAAATTCCATTCTTGTTTATCTGTGTTCATACAGATCCCTGAAGGAGAAATATTACCTGGAACTTATCAAATCTAGATACTTTCCCTCAGCACTTGAAGTTTTCTCCTTTATTTTTCTCTTGGTGTTGTGCTGTCCTGCTTTGTTTCCAGGGTTCGGCCAAACATGCTCTTTTCCAAAAGATCCCATCTGATTCCCCACTCCCAGGTTTAACCCGAGCCACCCACACAAACATTTGGCATCCTGTGACCACTCAGCTTGACCAGCCCTTGCTGAATGGTCTCATCCCATTTTCCCATTCCCAGAGTGCTTAGTCCTTCTGAAAACCTTTAAGTTCCTCAGTATCTGTTGCTGTTTGCCTTTTTGTGTACAGACAGTGCCATCATGCTCTGAGGGCTATACCTCAGAGCATGAGTTCTCTATAAAATGTAGGGTAAGAAATTCTGAAGCAGTGCCTGTGCAGTCACATTCCCTTCATTTTGCACTACCTGACAAAGCATAATCTTAATTAATGACCTCTTCACTGCCTGTTTAATTTGATAGATATAAGGCTCAAACAGGGTAATAAAGTAATCCATCATCTCCTTCCAAAGGCAGAAGGCAAAGTGATGGGTTTGAAAATCAATACTTTGGAAATTATAGGTATCTCATTGTTGTTACAAATGTGGCCATGTCAGTGTTTAAGCTGTCTTCCTTCATTATCTGACTTGGAAGAGAAGGGGAAAGAAATACCTTGGTCTATCTAGAGAAGTTAAGCTTACAGACTGGCATCCACTTTTGTGCCAGGGAAGACTTAAATCTACGCAGAGCACAGAGCTGCAGATACAGAAAAAGTCCTCAGGGGTTTGGTTTGGTTTTGTTTTTTTGAAAGCCTGAAACTGCAAAACATTTGGGCTGCACACCCAATAGCAATGAGAGCATAGGAAAAAGGCCTCTGGACATTTTAACCAAAAATTTGTGAAACTGGCTAGGCTAGGCCACTGGGAAGTGAAAAATTCAGATTTCACACCAAACCCTAGACGATGAGGTTTTACTATGCTGTAGCTCTTTGTGAATCCGAAAATGTGGGACCTACTTTCTACATTATTGCCAGGATACTCTATCAAACTCAGCTGGGGCAAAGAAAGGATGTGCCACAAACAATATGCATGGAATATCAGGCCAGACGTTAGCATCAAACAAAACACAAACCATGAGACAGGACTGAAGGGTATCCAAAAAATCCACATGAGAATGACAGAGTTCAGGAAAACTTTGCTGCTTAAGCAAGGATAAAGCCATTTCCGCACTAGACTGTTATAGCACTATGATCCCACTTTCAACATCCTATGGAATCCTGGGGTTTGCAGTTTCGGGAGGGGCCAGGATTCCATAAGATGTTGAAAGAGGAATCATAGTGCTATAACAGTCTCATGTGGAAATGGCCTAAATTAGAACCAGAAGTCTTCTTACAACTCTTCCTATCCAAGAGGGTCCCAATGGCCAGCCTGGATGAGAAAGGCCAGGGCAGACCCCAAGGGACTTTTACTGTGGTTATAGATCAGTCTTGTGGCTCAGCACAAAAGAGAGCTACAAAACGATAAAAAGTGTCCCAGTTCTGGCCCCAGTAGCTTTAGGCGAGTAGTTCTTATCCTTTTCTTTACCAGGCACATCCTGCAAATATAACTTTTTGCCAGGGACTCCCAAGACTTAACTCAAGAATTAAATATTTAAATTTAGATTTAAATATTCAAATATATATATTTATTTATTTATTTGAGGCTTTTGGAGACTAGGATTCAAATCCCACTCAGACGCTGAGTGACCTTGGGCAAGTCATATTCTCTCAGCCTCAAAGGAAGGCAAAGGCAAACCTCATTTGAACAAATCTTGAAAAAAGAACACTGTGATAGATTCACTTTAAGGTTGCTATAAGTCAAAAATAATTTGAAGGTGCTGCTGAAAGGCAGAGGTTCTGTCTAGCCATCCTTTTGCTCCCCTTTGAAAACTGACTTATGGCAACCCTAAGAAAAACTTATCATGAGGGTTTTCTTTATAAAAAAAATACTTTATTAACACAGTGGCAAGGAGAAACTGAAATTCCTGGAACTCACTGAAAGAGGAAATGGTACCACCCGGAATGATCCCAGGGAGAGCCATTAACTTAGAACAATATGTCTTAAGGTACAGTCACGAAGGTTAAAATGCTATAAACCTATAACATCACTCTTTTTTGGGGGGGGGGTGCCTTTGCCTTCCTTTGAGACTGAGAGAATATGACTTGCCCAAGGTCACCAGTGCCTGAGTGGGGATTTGAATTATAGCCTTCAAAACCCTAAAATAAATAAATAAATAAATATTTGAATATTTAAATCTAAATTAAATATTTAAATCTTGAGTTAAGTCTTGGGGGTCCCTGGCAAAAAGTTATATTTGCAGGGTGTTTCTGATAAAGAAAAGGATAAGAACCACTGGCCCAGAGCTACTGCGGCCAAATCTGGTATACTTTGTCTCTTTTTGTAGTTTTCTTGGCAAGATTTGTTGCCTTTGCCGTACTCTGAAGCTGAGAGGATGTGACTTACCTTAGGTCACCCAGTGGGTTTCCATGGCCTAGTGTGGATTTAGAACCTGATCTCCAGAGTCATAGTTTGAGCATGGGCACACGCCCCTTTCATCAGCAATGAGGCAATGGGGGGACAGAGATTGCTAGGTATGAATAACTACCCCTAGAAAGTAAGTCACATCCAGACCAGATCTTCACAGTATGTTCAAAGGGTTGGGAATCATCTGACTCTCCCGATGTTGTGCAACTGTAATTCCCAGCAGCCCTAGACAGCATAGCCCACGGTGAGGAATAGTGGGAGTTTCACGGTATCTGGAGCGCAACATGATACCTACCTGTGAAGTAAGTGAATCTTGATAGGATCTTCAATGTGATAAGTAGTGACAAGATCTGGCTCGTGACAATGAAGACTGTTTTCCAAATTAGGATTCTAAGTCTGGTAAATCAATGCAAGATTGAAGACATGAGTCAAGTAAGTAAGTACCTTTTGGATAGGTTTGTGCAGATGACAGTGGGCTTCAGGGCTCAACATGTTTTGTGGTCTCTCAGAGGTAGATCCTTCAACGCTGAGCCAGTCTTGAATCCAAGAATATCTGTCTCTCACCCACCTGCTTTCTGCATTGTTTGCAGACATTTTTTATAACCATTACAGCCCAAGAGAACAGAGGCTTTATTGGCTTAAGATGCAGATTAAGATACTCAGATGTACTGCTGTTTCCAAAACTGAATGGAAAATGCAAGCGTGTGCATGCACATTCAGTTCTGAAGCCCTCTTCCAAAGAAGATTTACTGCATGCTCCCAGAAAGGGTAATAGAAAGGTACATCAAAACAATATGCAATAAGACAGTACTGGCTGCTTTTCTGAGAAATGTCTTTCCATACGATGTTGCCCTTGAGACAGGAAATAGAATTGGATTGTGTGATAGCTACAAGGCCCAAAGTACATTCTCACATGTAGTTTCAGCAACCCCTCCAAGCACACACCTCCAGGCTATACTTTGCTGCTGTAGCCCTATAGAGAAATGCTCTTTATCCACTAAAGCAGTTTTAACTTGAAACTTTCAGTCAAAGATTCCTCATTATTTGTACAATGCAAGACAACATTTATCCCCATGGATAAAACGAAGCCTGCCTACCCTCTTGGATTTATACTGTGGTAAATCAAGGATGACTGTACTCATCTAAAGGGGTTTGCTTTTTATAAATGATTTGCACAAGCCCTTCTTTTATCTATTAAAAAGTCCAATTCAGGCTATGTTATTTGCCAGACCAAATCAAGTATGTACATGGAGACCTTGCCCTCTGAACACTCCACAAGAAACACAGATGTTTAACTGAATGCTCCACTCTGCAAGCAGTGTTTCAGAAGTAATTGGGTGAACTGGTCTTTTTTTTTTTTTAACCTAAATTCAACAAGCCTCTTGTGCACAAACTACTAAAGCAGGCATGCCTAAATGTGAACCATGGAGCTTCTTATGTGCCCATTATTTCAGAACCATGTTTTCTGAAATTGCACATTTCCATTTTTTCCCCAGATTTTGGTTTTTAACATTGCTGTCTGCAAAAACTTTTCAAGACATTGCTCAGATATTAGTGGCTTAAGAGCAATGCAACAATATGTAGTGACATATCACAATCTGTATAGTATATTGAGTTTCTTCTAAAATTTACAGGGCACAAGGCATGGGCACATGAAGCAAAATGTTCCACAAGCACCTGTCCCTGTATCCAGTAGAAGAAAAAATACAAAAGCTACAAATCAAATAAATATTTGCTGCCCTTTTATCATACACAAATACATTCCTCGAATAGATGTCTCACTTTGCCTAATGTTTGGGCCGGTCCTGGTGGTTGAAAGGCCGAAATGGAAAACCTTGTGGGTATTCCCTATGATATGGAATGCTGCATCATTAGCAGGCTTCCCTGTTCCAAGTCCAAGTCCCTTTCCACACTACACTGTTATAGTGCTATTATTCCACTTTCAACATCTTGTGAAATTCTGGGGTTTGTAGTTTGCTGAGGCCAAAGAGCTCTCTGGTTGAGAATTCTAAATGCCCCTCCCTAAACTTCAAACCCTAGGATTCCATAGGATATAGAAAGTGGAACAGCATTATAACAGTGTAATACAGAAAGGCCCCAAGTGGCAACAAGAGTGGAGCCAGAAGGTGCCACCCATTTTCCAAGCTCTATTAATCACATGATGGAAGAATGCCCAGACAGGAATTAAATGGGATCCCCTATCTTCTCCTCAGCTGCTCCTCACCCTCATATGCATGGATGCCCATATGATACATTTTGCCATTATGTAATGATAGTATACATTCTGTGTATTACATAATCCCTAGAGAAGACTGTAGTAGGATGTTTCCTTACTAAGTAGTCATGTTGCTTGTTTGCCTTGTTTTCACCTAATGTACAGAGACATCAGAAAACCCTTGGAGGTGTGACATGAAATATCTACAACATTACACACATCGTTCTAGCCAGCTTGCTGTTCTCCAGGGCCTCAGCTGGCAAGTTGCTCTCACCCAAACTTCTCTAATTTATTTTCTCCCAATAAGTATGCAGCTGCTACTAATTTGTCACAGGAAAGCAAATATATGATAATGGAGGTAAACATTTCAATTGCAGAGGGATAGCATTTTATTACCACTGTTTTATTGGGTACATCGCCGTGTAGATCACCAGCAAGCAGGGAGAAATATGAGGGCTTTTCTGCCCTATGCTGTTATAGTGCTACTAATGTATATACCCAGTGTTGGCCAGGATTTTATTTTCTCATAGGTAATATCTGTTAGAAAGGTTTGACATCCCGTGTCTCTAACTCCCCGAACTGTCTTGTCCAGTACCTGTAACTTTCCCCCATATTCTCCAATCCAATCTGTATTCAGAAGCATACAGAAGTTGGGTTCCTGAGGGAATACCCTGCCCTCTTCCTTGCTGCTAGGCCTCATCTTCATAGCAACTGGCCTATGCAAGACAGACACAGTTGACTGAGACCCAAGTATTGGGAGTATTCCAAAGGCCCCTCCCTAAACTGCAAACCTCAGGATTCCATAGAATCTTCTTAGGCAGCCAATCATATGAGGTCTTCTCCTGACACAGACAAACAAACTTTGACTTTTATATATTAGATTATTCCACTTTAACATCCTGTGGAATCCTGGGGTTTGAAGTTTGAGGAGGCCAAAGAGCTCTCTGGCTGAGAATTCTAAATGGCTCTCCCTAACCTGCAAATCCCAGGATTCCACAGGACGTTGAAAGTGGAATAATAGCAATATAACAGCATAGTGCGGAAAAGCCCCGAATCTTTATATTGGTTCTGTCATCAGGAAGTAGGTACAACTCACTTGTCTTCATCATTTTATGATTCTTTAAGACTAATGTTATTTATGGTACCTCTTATAGAGAAATCAAGTACTCCACTAATATTCCATTTGAGTGGTGAAGCACTCAAGTACTCTCCCCCTGTATCCCCCAAATCTGCTAACCGATTAGACTATCTATTTTTCTGTACCAGTTCTTTCCCATGTCATCACACTTTCCCCTTAAAATAAAGCTAACATCAACATGACGCACACTTACCTCTCCAGAATTGCAAGGCACTTTTCTCACATTGATAAATCAAAGACATCCCAGTTGGTTAATGACTGTGTGGACTGTGGTCTTTTAAGTTTTGTTTCATGTGTGAGTCACTGGCTGAAATCTTGTTGGTTAGCCCCAACTGGACCAGATCCCTGAATCAATTGTTAAATAGTGGCTCAACACATGGGTAAATCTAATTGATTCAATGGATCAACTCTAGGCAGAACTAACAATGTGGCTTAGGTTATTGTGTATAATTTTAAAAGCACAGGAGTGGCCAGCACTTCAGGGTTAGCATCCCTATAAAATATGACCTAGATGTACTGAGAGGTTTACCGGCGCCATACAGCTTGAAACAGACAATCAATATAAGAAAAAGAAGAGGAATCTCAGTCCATAGCAAAGAGATGGAATAATACCACACACTCCAGTATCTGAAGATGATCAATATGTGGAGTTCACAGATGGTTTAGAGTTGGTGCTTTTCTGAAAAAGTGCTGGCTGTTCTACTGTATTAAATGTGATCTATTTTATCAATTATTACTAACTTAATAAGCATCATTCATTATTTGGTTGTTAGTAATGTGTTCATTGTTACTTGTTATGTTTGAATGCACAACTGGCATGTATTTTTGTATCTACTATACATGTAATTGAGAGCCAGCATGGTGTAATCCACTAGGGCACTGGGAGTCCAGGGTTTGAATCCCCACTCAGCCATGAAATCCCACTGGGTGACCCTGGGCAAGTCATAGTCTCTCAGCCTCAAAAGAATGCAAGGGCAACCCCCCTCCCGAACAAATCTTGCCAAGCTTTCCCATGATAAATTCACCTTAGGCTCACCATAAGTTAGAAATGACTTGAAGGCGTGCAATAAAGCATATATGTAACTATGGACATGTCGATGATATTCACCCAGAATTTCCACCCTCAATCACACTGTTTTTCATTAATAACCAAAGCTAAAAGAGCTAAATTATGCTCTTGAATGAGCAGAATGACAACAAATGCATGTTCTGTTTGCCAGAATTGATGTACAACTTCCTAGCTAGTTTGACTATGGTTTCATATCCAAATTCCCATTTCAAAACACCCTGTGCAAATGATTTTGGGACAGAAACATTATCTGCTATAAGTTGAATGTGTCTTGGAAATCAGATTAGGATCAGGTAAGCCAATCATTATATCTATACATAGAAAAACACATAAACTTATCATTTTACCTATATAATTTTTTCATAATTTACAAAGCCTATACATTTTGTGTTCTCAATCTTTTGGGGGGACTCTGTGACCATTTTGATAGCTGAAAATACAAATTGCAGAAGTGAATAATTTCTGGGAAGTTTCTTTGCTGCTGGTCTCTATCCAAATACACATCTAATATAGCTATAACTGATTTGTTTGTTCAGATCTTCCAAAAAGGATTTCTAGCTTTCTGAACTGCAAAGAAACAAACCTGACTTTAGAGAATCATGGCCCTGGTGTCAGAGATATCACACATGAGAAAAAGGAGTGCATCTTCCCCCTTTTCATATTAGTCTGCTGAAGACAGGAAAAGCTAACAATTGTTATAAGCAGATCACATTGGGATGCTATTAGGTCTTGAGCATTTAGGTTCTGGCATAAAGATCAATGAAGGATAATGGGATTGGCTGTGTTTCACATGTGTCCAATACTCTGAGCCTAAATCGCACCATAACATCTGCTTCCCCAAGACTTCTTGTACAAGACTGTCTACGTATAAAACTGGCTGAATATATTTGGACATCAAATTATCAAAGCCTAGACAATGGCCAGAATCCAGCTGGTATAGTACATCAGCAAAATACTTCTTTACACTGGTGTAGTACGTTTACATAGTTGAATTTGCACAGTAGGCATTTTTCCACGGCAGCCCACCAAAGCCTCTAGCTTCAAAGACCCACTTTGAAACAGGATGATCAAGAGCTGGAGGTAGTAGTTAAAGAAGGATCCCATCCAAAGAGGGCAAACCACAAAGAAGATGGCAATTACACAAAGGCAAGGAAGAAGTCAGGGCTAAGGAGAAAGAAGCAATCTTTGAAGACAGCTCACTGGCAGAAGACTATCTAACAGGATTTTTATGCAAATATTGTTGATTGGCCTCCCAACCAATGAAAATAGAGAACTGGGAGCAAATCATAGCATGAGAATTCCCTTCCACAACAAACAAGGCAGGAGGGATTAGACCCTCAGGTGAAGGCACCCTGAAAGAGCAGTAAATTGCTAGTTATTAAAGTTGTTGCAATTGTATTTTACTGCCAGGAATGAAGAACAGATGCCTGTTGGATTCTTCTGCTTCATTTTTTAAAATAGCTTGGCTGGCTTTGAGTACTGTGCACCTTGACTTATGGTAGGAAGTTTCATTTTCTACTCTTCTTCAGGCAGCAAAATGACTTGGGTGGTCTCGGGCTGCCAAACTGAAGATTCTGCTTATGATTTCAAGAAAACCATAGCTTTGGTCCTGCAGGGTCAACATCTGTTAAATGCTTAGCCTTGGGTTTCAATGCTATAGTTTCTCTGACAACACCCCTTTCTCATTCCTGTTTGTTGTGACTACTGCTAAAGTGGCAGAGTTATTACAAAGGAGAAAAATGGACCCTGTCACACTGCACGATTGTAGCACTATGATTCCATTTTAAATGTCATGGTTCCCTCCCATGGAGTTGTGGGATTTAATATCTAGGAAGGTGCATTTAGAATTAATTCTCAGCCAGAGAGTTCATCTAGTGCCTTAAGCAAACTACAAACCCCAGGATTCCATACAATTTTGCCATAACAGTTAGAGTGGAATCATAGTACTGTAACTCTCTAGTGTAAAGGTGTTCCATATTGGCTGCTTCTGAAGCCACTCCTTCCACTTTAGGGTACTGAGGTGAGATACTACGTAAAATCATTTTAAGCAGACAGTTATATTTGTACCATTCAAGGGGCACCTTAGCATCACTGATCTTTCTTCAAAACCCTATTCTGGCTCTCGTGATCCAGCCAAAATAAACAATTGAGGAGGAGGGCACCCTTGCACTACCCCCCCCCAGTCACTACTTCTGAAGAAAGTAGCCTTCTCCATATGTAGAGCATCTCCAGATGATCAGGAACCTTGATCCCAAAGGTCAAGGGAACCCTTTGCTAGGCTTTTATGGGGCTTGGGTTGAAATAAATTTGTGGACCAGCTTTCATTTCTTCAGCCAAGGAGTAGAGTCCCATATAAGCAGAAGTTCTCCATGATAACAGACGATTATCTCCAGAAACTATTTTGGTGGAGGTAGGAATGTGCACTGAGATGTTCCCGTTCCCATCAGACTACTTGGTGTATTTAAGATGCTTTGGGATGAGACATTTTGCTCCAAATAGAGTTTGTTGTCCCCGCCATTAATGACAGACTCCCAAAGTGCATGGATTCTCCTTACGACAATTATTATCAGCCCCCGCCCCTGAGTCTCTGCTATTTACATTTTTTTTAAAACCTGCACATCCCTTGCAAAGACACATTGAGTATCATGCCTAATTTGCCATTCAGAAAGTGACCCTGAGCTTCTAAGTGGGCTCTGTTCCACCTCTGAGTCACCTCTGACCTGCCCTGGAAGGCTGGTGAAGTCAGTTGTGGGACCCGGACATGATTTTTCCATATCAAGACTCCTACATGGGAATTCAAAGCTTGGAAAAATTTTGGACTATAACTCTCAATATTCCATAGTCAGTACAACCAGTAACCATGCTAACTGAGGGATTCTGGAATTGAAGTCCAAAGAAGTAACTTAGTCTCTGTCTGAGATCCATAAGTAATTCCTGAGTTATGACACTTTCATTGCCTCCTTTGGAGTCTAGGAACAGAGCCAGAGTTATCTTTCATCCTTCCAGATAGACAAATATGCCCATATAGCAGATACTGGCAGGCCAAATCCTTGAGTGTGTGTGCCTTTGAGTCGCCTGTTGACTTATGGCAATCCCATAAATTTCATAGGATTTTCTTAGGCCAGGAATACTCAGAGGTGGTTTTCCCAGTTCCTTCCTCTTACCTTATATGATTCTCCCAGCAGATGGTAGAGGATAGTGTGGTTACTAGACTGATATATAGTAAACCTCCTCTGGCAGATGGTGTGCCACGGATTTTAACAACCAACAGTCTATTCTAGTCTTTCTCCTGACTTGCTCTAACTATTCTTGTCATCAGCACAGATGGCTAGTCTTCCTTCAAATATCTGATGTAAAAAGATTCCCTACCCACTCCCTGCAAAAATATTTCGCCCAGTAGTTGCAGGAGACAGAAATACAATTGGGCCTCAAAGTAGGGATGCACAATGTGGCCTTCCAGATGCTGTTGGACTACAAATTCCATCACCCTTAGCCAGCAGCACTAAAACAGGGCTGGTGATCAATGGGGCTGTAAATCCAGTGGATGCCTTTCCCTTCCCTGCTGTATGCCCTAAACATGCCTTTCCTCCATCACACACACACACATACACATACACACAAAGCACAGCAGAGTTCTGACTTCATTAAAGGAGTCCCTATAGAAACTGGCTGTGGTAGTAGGGAGTGGCTGCAGGACTCCATGATCAGCCTTCTTCCTCCAAATTCCAAGTGCCATATAAGACAGTGGTTCTCAACCTTTGGTTTCCCAGATGTTTTGAACATTAACTCTTTGAATTCCTAACCAGCACAGTCAATGGTCAGGAATTCTGAGAACTGAAGTCCCAAACATGTGGAGGACCAAAAGATGAGAACCTCTCATCTAAGACTTCAGAGGGCAATTTCTAATCAATTCTCTGGCCCCTAAGGACGTGTCCCTGGGACCATAGATCTCTGTTTGAATTCCTCTCTCATTATTATCACCAAATGTTCATCCTCTTTGGCTGGTATAGTAATATCTGAAAGTACGCTTTGATTAAATGTGTCTACATTTGTGCTTGATGCCACTTTACTCCAGATGGAAAAGTGCCTCTTGCTGACCCAAGAAGACTAAACAGACTGGAGGAAGATGGCTGGCATGCATGGTTTCCTTAGACTGTGACTTGCAGTTAATCATTTCTAGGAGCTCATTCTATCCTGATTTAATTAGTAGAGTGTCCTTGCTCTTGAAGGAGCTGAACTAGGTCATTAACCACCTGTCAGTATTTCAATATCCATTTTCTAGAACAATGAGAATGAAGACGATTAATGAAAACTTCAGAGAGAGAAATTTACTGTTATCGGCAAACTGGTGAACAGCACCACCGTCCTCTCCACTGGGAAAGGGCTGTCACTCAATGGTGGAAGAAAAGGTTTAGAAGAAGCAAGACACATGTCTCAGGATGCTCAAAAGAAAGTTGTTTATTAGTGGAAGAGCCCAAAAATTTCAGCCTACATGTACTCTTAAGGCCTTCTTCAAGGGAATATATAAAATCAGAAAATGGCAACACATAAATGCATATCTTGTGAATAAAATTGTTATCACATGTCTATATTGCCTATAGCTTATATATATCTATTTAGAAACAAACTTCACAAATCTGTGGACCAGTCTGGACCTGGCAAATGACAAGAACTGAGCACAGGCAGAAGGTTTTTCATTATCTTTTAAGTAGATTGTAAGAGGAAAAAATACAGATAATATTTACAACCACATGGGTGCATGTGGGCTTAAGGGAAAGAGACCACCCAAAACCCCTGCCTGAAACCTTAGAGGGCCACCTCCAGTTGGTACAGAAGACAAAACAGAGCTATACAGGCAATGGTCTGATTAGATATAATGCTGCTCCCTGCCCTTCTGACTTCAAAGTGATCAAGAAGAATTGCCTAAAAATATAAGGCAATGTCATCCAATATTGCCTGGGACAAGTTTTTAGTTTTCTAGACGGCTGTCATTTACAGCAGAAACAAAGCTTGACAAAAACATTCTTAAATTTTTAGCTTCTTTTTTTTTTTTAGTTTGCTCTAACCTAATTGACCAGATTCTGCCTCCAAGGCAGAATGCCATTCAAAACTGGCACTAGTGTAGAGTTTTGTTTTGTTTTGATGTGGCACCACTAGGCACAAAATGTGCAGTTTTGGGAAGAAATATGCAGTTCTGAAAGAATATTTCTGCAGTTCAAAAATGTAAGTCATGCTTAAGTTGTTTTATGTTAGTAGTGGTTTAAAAACTAAGAACAATACGAAGAGTAAAATGAGTAGTTCATGTTCTTCTAGAAACTCAGGGTCAAACTAATTGATGGACTTTGCACATTATTAGAATCTGCACTCTATAAAGCAGTTAGAGTTGTCTGTTTGTCTTAGCTTATGTTTTCCCTTGCCATTCTGTCTTGCATTCCAGAGTACTTCGGTCTATGATAGATCAATAGAAAGTAAATATGGGTTTGGTGATTGCTAGGGCTTGCATCTGCAAGGAAATTCAATTGTAGGGAGTGGAAAAGGACTAATCATCAGGAATAGGTCGCTCCTTTTAACATCTAATTTGACTCCCAGTCCCTGATCAAGCACGCCCATTTGTCTTTCCCCTACTACAAACATTCCCCACAGACTCCACTGCTATCTCCAGATGTGGCAATAAACCTTTCAGCAACTAGTAGGAACTGGACTACGGAAAAGACTGTTACCACAAGGGAATCTTTAAATTATAGCAGTTCATGCTTAAAGATATTTGTGAAATGTATTTTCCTTGAATCTATCTGTTTCCAGTCATACGAGATTTGCTGGGGGAAAGGGTATCTAGAGACTAGCAGAATTCATTTCAAGTGACCAGAATACACCTCTACCTTTTCATAGGTTATACCACATCAACAGTATGTATTTTCCCCTTCACACCATAAAATGTTCATTCCTTTCTCCCCCGCCCCCCGCAAGCCCTGCACCTGCAAAGCTTCCTGGAAAGTCCCCCCATTCTCCATGTCATATGGTGTTCATACAGACATGGATATTGTGCTATGGAACAACATTTCAACAGGCTAATTCCCCTCACATCACTGCACCTGGGTTGTGTAATCCAGGAAAAGATTTGGAATTTTATTCTGCTGATTGTCAGAACAACTGAGACCTCACAGATCCATAAAGTTAGATTGTACTAACTGAGAGTCGGGAGAAGGCGAGCCGACATGATAAAGCTCAGGCTAAGAAAACCCAGCTTCACCTCCCTACTCAGCTGTGAAGTTCATTGGGCAGCCTTGGGAAACAGAGGTGTAGCTACTGGGGGTCAAATGAGGGCATTGTTCCCTCCAATAAGAATTCTGGCCCCCCTCAATGAAATTTCCCTGCAGTTTTAGCATGGCAGTAATTTAAAAGTTCAGCTGAGCATTTAGAAATACAGTTTAAACATCCAAACGAAAGTAACCAAGGAAATGTGAACACAACAAATATGAGTTCAAGGTGTAAACAGTTCTCAGTATCTCACTCTCTCCAGTACTAGAACTTTGAGGGCTGAAGGAAAACTGCAAAGCTTGCGAAGGGACACAGGAAGGAAAACAGTGCAACACAGAGGCTGCAGTTTTGTTTTGTTTTTAATCCTTAATTGATTTTCTAGACATGCCCATTTGCTGCTGAGAAACAGATGGTTAACCGCCAATTTGATCTCTGTATTTGACATATACAAAGGGAGCCTAAAAACAGGAACAGCCATTCTGGCTCTCTCTTGCGCCAGCCATGCCTTCAAGCCTCAGTAGTTGCCACAGCAGAGCAGAAGTCATGAGAGCCTATGGGAATGGAGGCCAGACACCCTGAGAAAGCATGCTAGAGCAAGTAAGGAAAGTGGCTCTGCAAGCAGCTTCTATTTAGCTCTGGCCAGTTTAACAGAGTCCTGTACTGGGAAGCACAAGACAGACTTCATAAAGTGCCCACTTAAGAACAGAGGAAGGCAATGTTGCTGGTCCCTGGCAAATCTCACCTTTGTCTGGAATGGAAGGTTGATGTGGGGCAGAAGGGGAACAACCAGAAAAGGAGAAACTCACACGTCATGCTCACATCATTTGCAATTGGTCAACTTTTGATTACCCTGTTACCACCGCGATCTGGCCTGGCTTTGGTGAACCAAAATATCATTTTTGATATCACAATTCAGCCTTCTGCCACCAACCAAGTGTTTGTGAGGCCCTGCCGAACAAGCGTGAAGCTAGGCATGGATGATACTTGTTGCTCCTATCAAATACCAGATATTGCCAGATCCACTTCAAGGGGAGACCTCTCGAAACAAACACTTTAATTAACAAAAGTATTCTCTGCCTGAGAGAACACCCTGGCGAGCTAGGCACTTAACGGCTGAGCTAGCTGCATCTACATACCGGTCATACTATTGTCAATTCGGCATATAATTCAATCATGTAAATTCTGACCTTTCGGAAGCTTTGTCTCCAGCCCAAAACCTATTGTTCTCACCAGAGACCAGACTAGCCTGCGGTCATTCTTTTCCCTATAAAAATCTCCCGTTCTGAGAGCTCTTTGGAACTCTTGTTGGACCTTGCTGAAAGTCACTTGCTGAAATCACTTGAAGCTCCCGTCGGATCTTCTTCCTTGCCTCGCTGCCACTTGGTCCAGCAGATTCCCCTCGGTCCCTACGCTGGGTTTCCTCCTCTTCAATTGGTGTCTCCAGGCCTTCGGACAGGTGGCGTATTGCCCATTCCCCAAATTCTCTTTCTTTCCTTTTCTAGTTAGGAGTGTGCTTGTGTTTTTATTATTTTTGTTTAATAAAAACTGTTAGTATTTTGAAACTGCTTGACTCCTCACTGACCTGAACCGGTATACATAGGATAAAAGATCCCGCTGCGTTGCCCTGCCTCTCGTTAGCCAAGAGAGTGCTCCAGCTGATTTCCCCATCTTTGCTTGTTGTTGTTTGGTATTTGGGTGCCCCTCCCGGGACCCCCAATTTACAGGGTAACAACCTGAGCAAAGCCAGGTAGACACAGACAATAGATCTGAATTTCCATGAAACCATGACAATATAGGTGGGATCTGGCATAAAGAGCAGGTTGTAAGCTAAGCCTTACAGATAATTAGCACTAAATAAGCCAACATCTAGGGCTCAAGATATTCTTCCTCATTAAAGAGGAGTTGAGTTTGATCACTTTCAGACCTCTACCAGTAGTATCCAGTTTTTCCAAATTTCTGAAAGGATAGGTTCTCAATGCCTGCCTGCTTGCCTCCTTTGCTTTTCATGTGATGCCATTTCCATAAAATTACTCTTCATTTCATGGCTATCATCTCCAACATAACCTGCAGAACAAAGCTTCCTAATTACAAATAGGGTGTCCCTACAGTATTTGGTGTTCATGGAGCCATCTAGTGCAGCTGTCATAGAAATGTTTTGTGTGATCAAGGCTTACCATGTCAAGCTAGGCAAGAATCAACAGAATTGCCTAGAGTGCAGAATTGCCACATGGAAGCTGCTTGGACTACATTTGAAAGACAACATGGAAGACCCACAGGCCATATACATGAAGAGAAACAAGCCCTGGCTTGCACAAGAGCCCACGTACAAGAATCCACATGGTGAAAAGCCCCAAAGGGACTGTATAGCAGTTAGCTACTGCAGCTATCTGTAGGAAGCCCCTCATCCCACCCCTATTTCCTTTCCTCTCTAACCATCTGCCTCTTGCTCCTCCTCCTCCTCCTCCCTCTTGATAGTGAATCTGGCTTCCTCCTGAGCAGCAAAGGGAAACAAAGATGTTGTAATGCCTGTGATGTTACATGATTTCGAAGAAACAATTCATATTCGGTATTGTAATCTTAAATGGTAAGCCTGTCTAAGAGCATGTATGAAGACTGAGTTGCAGATACAGAATTTTGGGCAGAGTGAATTTGCATGTGGATAGTGATTGGTGAATAAAGTGAGAGTGGGAGGAGTTGCTGTTGGAAAGATGGGGTGAGATAAGTAAAAAAAAGAGCATGAGATAGGATTAAAGTTTGAAGGAAGGCAGAGAGAGACAGAGAAAGACTGCATGAGGAAAGTGTTAAGACAAGCTTGTTAACAGTGCGATAAAATATGTGAAAACAGCAATTGCAAGTGCTTATCTGCTGGTGAAATAACATCCATTTCATAAAATTATATTTATTATTTAGCATAACTATGACCGCCACCTGGTCACTATACCCTGTGTTGAGATCATTCATATGTATATGTTTAGTGAAAGTGACAATAATCCTCTGAAGAAATATGAGAAATATTTATATGCTTCCTAAAAATATGGGAAGAGTGTGGAGATTTGAGGTGGGACTGCCTCAGGTGATGGTGCACAGTGTGATCATCATGATAAGATTGTGACACTGACTTTCGTTTGCTTTCTGCTGTTCTAAGAAGTAAGTAAGTGTCGCCTGAGGAATGCAGAAGGAGGCCATAGAAAGGGCCAGCCCAAAATATTTCATTCCTTGAGGCAAAGGACAAGATGGAAGCTCCTTTCTAGTCCACATACAGAAACTGCCTGGACTGCCAGATGAACATTTTTCCCAGACTGGCAATGACACAGCTTCCTCCATCACACCTGAGGTGGCAAGCTGGAAGAAGACAGAGTTCAGGAGAACGAGCCAGAAGGCTCCCACAACATAGACATGCCTACAGGCATTTGCTGCTGAGATGTTCACCTTGCTCTGATTAATGGTAGTGCCAGCTAAGCAGGGTCAGGCCTTTTGGACTTGGATAGTAGCCCACCAGAGAACACCAGGCGCCGTTGGCTAAATATCAGAAGAAGGCAATGGCAAAACCACCTCTGAGCATGCTTTGCCTAAGAAAACTCTATGGAATGCATGGGGCCACCATAAGTCAATAGGCATCTTGAAGGCATACACATACACATACACACACGCGCGCACACACACACACACGCACACACAGCCTTGGGCTCAGGAGGAAGTCAAGTGGAAACAATCCTAAAGGAAGCCTGGGAAGGAACTTTCTGCACTCAGAGAGTACTGCTGTACAGCAACACTGAAACCGCTACTTGCTGCACTAACCTGACCTCACCATAAAGACCACCATTCAGATCCTCCAATATGAGCTGGGTCTGTTTTCAAGGTTAGCTCTATTGATCAAGCCTTTTGCTACCAAACTCAGCCTCTGTGTTTCTTACAGAGCCATTTTCCTTTTGGTCCTTTGATATATCCAAGCACACACTCAAAGTGAAGGCCATGCGAATAAAGCCATGCATCATCATTCAGCGGATGTCATGTATCTTTATTTCATGTCATGATTATTCAGTTCTGCTTCCTCAGTTTTTATGTGCCTAACAGAGCCAATGTATCACTGCTTCCTTTGACTTGGGATTTGTTTTGCATCTGGATGATATGGAAAAATGAGTCTATATCATAAATCCCTCCTGTGTTCTTCTTCTCTTCTCCTCCACCCCATCAAGAACAGTGTTTATCCTGCAGTCAACACTCTGCATGGTTCACACACACACACACCGCAGTTGCTTATTCTGTTCATTGTCCATAAGTAGGGCATTCACGTGTCCCCACTTCCATGATACATGATTATCAGAAATATCTAATAGAGGAAGGAGTCCAGTTTGTGAAAACTGGGCTTCTCATTGCTGGATAGATCCCTCCAAAACGTGGCTGGGGCATGCCCATGGCATCCTAAATTTCATGTTAAACAGGTTAGAGCTGCAGTGAATGTGAATAGAGAAATTCCCCAAAAAAAAGAATGACCTTTGCAAATTTTGACACTGAATATTCCCTAGATATTCCCTTCCTGATGAATTGTTGGCTATGTGTATTCGGCTTCCTGCCTAGCATGACAACATGTAAAGACTGAAATGTCATTTTAACTGAGGGTCAAAGGAGATACACTGCACGTCTAGCTGAGAAATCTGACGTAGACAGCTAAGCTAAGTAAATGTGCAGGGCATCCATTTGGACTGGGGCCACTGTGCGTGGATAAGAGAAAGTTAAATCCCCTCCACAACAAGTTTGCAATTCAGCACCCCATGCTTCTCTTTCTTTCTTCATAGGGGAAAAAACATTGATGTCAAACATTTCCCTCTTTAAAAAAAGGCTGAGGGGGACTATATTTAGTTTTAAAAGCTAGGTGAGGGATTCTTTACTGCTCTCCTACCCCTGCATGCCTAGTTACAAGTAGAAAAGAAATCATATCATCTTAAGATGATGTACATTTAATGTATCACCTAGTGTGACTATGAGAAACAACAAAGAGACTTGTAGTCTCTTAGGCATTTACATCAAGTGAAAGTAGACTGCGTCCATGAAAGCTGATGCCATAGTAGATTTCCTCACCCATAAAACCTGGAAAGAATCTTTGTTGTTTTTATTGCAACAAACTAACACAACTACCATTCTGACAATTGCTATAACTGAGAGTTGACATGTAATCCTGTTTAGTATTCTGCTGCATTTACACAAAGCGCTATTCAGTATTTGACACATTTCATTGTTGACAATGGTATTTCGTATCTAAACAATATTTGGTAGCTGAAACACAATAGTGCTTGATAGCACAGCTTATGCGATGGTTTTTCCTCCCAAACAATCAAGACATTGACAACCCTAAAGCACTCGCATTTCAAATCCTGAGGTAAGGGTGCATATTCAAAATGCTGATTCAAAGTTTGAATCTGTCATTCACCTATCTTCTCCTCTGCAACTGTTCAAACAGTAACAAAGCCTCAGAATTTCTGCCTCTTTTTTTCTTTCCTCTTTCTTTTGTGTCATTGATTTCCATCTTTCCCTTCCCTTCAATGACCTTAAGATTATAGGTTTGCAGGTAGAATGCCTTGTTTCTAACAAGTGGCTCTTTCACACTACACAATTATAGCACTGTTTTTCCACTGTCACTGCCATGGTTCCATCCTATGGAATCCTGGGATTTGCAGTTTACAGAAGGGTGTTCAGAATCCTCAGCCAGGGAGCTCCTCTAGTGCCTTTGACCAAACTACAAACCCTAAGAGGATTCCACAGGCAGCCATGTAGCAATTAAAGTGGAATCATAGTACTATGACTGTGTAGTGTGAAAGGACACTTAATAATGGTACTACATCTACCCAAGGTCCACAGCTAGTGTGGTACCATCAGGTACCATCATTAAGAGTCCTTTCACACTCTTACCTTTTTACACACTTACCACTCCTCTTACGTTCATACCTTTCTTACATAAAGCCTTTATTATGTACAAAATAAAATGCAACAAAAGAGTGTAAGTCTTTGAATTTCCTAGAATTCTTCATCAGGCTAGGTGATGCAAACAAAGAGAAGGATGGGGAAGAAATAGAAGGTGTCCAAAATTTAGGTGGATTGTTGTGGCTGTGGGATCTAGAATTTAAAGTCATTGTCAGGGTGGCAGACTGGATGAATCCTGGTTTAGGTTTTATGTTTCCAATCTCCATACTAGGATGAAAAAGAAGCCAATGGTAACTTTCTATGTCTAAAGACCAAAAGATGGCCATCTTCAGGATGTATTCCAGATGTATGTACCAAATAATAGTTCAAAAACCTGCTTTTTGGACATGCAACACAATTCCCATTATCCCAGACTGAAATATTGGTATATTTGTACATGGGTTGATTTATGGGACTCCTTAGAAGTGGAATAGTATGCTTCAGCATAGAAAGTTGGACTATAGGACTCTCAGGTTCCTTCCTGCCTTACAGTTCTAATATGGTATGAATTAAGGAAGATCCTCTACACAGCTGTATCACTCCAGATGTCCAGTTCTCTTAATTTTGTCCTGTCTTTACAATGCTGTCCAGAAAAAAAATGAGGTGCTACAATACTGCAAGAAAAGCAGCCAAGAAACAAAAATTGGGATTACACTCCAGAGGAGAGGAGACATTTTCCCTTCCTGTTTCCATTTCAGCCTCAAGTTATACATCTGGATAAATTAAAAGAGATGTCTTCCATGAAGCACCCTGAGAAGACATCATGTCTTTAAGATCTTGGTACTCCATATTTGCCACCTGGCAGGATTTGATAGTCAACAGAGGCCACAGTAGATGAGATTTTAGCACCATTTTGATAGCTGATGTGTTTGCTGCTCATGGCACTGATACTGACAGCTAAGGGTATTTAGTATTTAGCAGCTCATATTTTATCAACTATACAGTATACAAATGAAGTCTGTCAACTGTTTCTGCACAGTGTTTAATCTATCTGAGGGCTCACACATCAGCAATTTATTATTATTTATTATGTTCAAGGTATTTATATACTGCTTTCCAGCCAGAGCTTATATAACATTATTGAAACAATGGACCTGAATTGAAATATGCAACAACAACAAAAAGACAAGGCAAACAACTGTTCATCTTAAAGAAATTGCTTCTGTTCCTTTCTCATTCTATTCACAATGTGACAGTGGCAGTTGTGGAAAAAACACACCACCACTGGATGCAACATGGGGCAGTTCATCAAATTGTCTTTGCTTCTTCTCCCCATCCCTCAAGCTATCTGCTTTTGAATATGAAGATTAAAATATCAACATCAGCTTGATGAACTAGAACATTCTGGAAAATTCTTTGCAATGCCTAAACCACAAAGCCCTGAGCCTCTCAGCAATCTTTAGTAGCTCAACAGAAACTCAAAAACTCTTTTCTTCGTGGTACCTAACAGTTCCTGTAAAACCAGGCAAGATCTACAATGCATGATTTGAGCGCTTAATTTGGCTTGAGAGGTCTACTTAGTGGCGTATCTAGGCTCAACAGTGCCATGCGCAAGTGTGGAAGTTGTGCCCCTAGGTGCTGCTGCTGCTGCCACCACCCTCCACACCAGGCCCAGAAGGACTCCAGCGGTGGCGGTGGGGTGGTAGTGGTGGGCCAGCCCCAGGCGGGGGGGGTCAGCTTTTGTGCCTCCCTGACATTGGCACCCAGGGCACGCGCCCCAGTTGCCCCACTCTAGATATACCTCTGGGTCTACTTGCGCAAACCCTTCTAGAACAAGCTTACATTTATCAATGGAGACTTATGAAGCTTACAAAAGTCAGGTTGACTAGACAGAATACAGGAGTGTATTATCAGCTCTTATGAGAAAGTTGTTCAGACTGTGGAGAAAACCAAGGACCAGGATGTACTCAAGAGCAATCAGGATCCAAAGGCCAACCAGTAATTAGGACTAAAGAAAACAGAGAAGCACAACAGAGCTTAGAGAACTCAACCTGGGTTCCAGTGAAACAGCTACTTTATACTCCATCCTTCATGCCTAGGAAGAGATAATGAGCAGCCTATGAGCCATCAGTTTGGAAGGTTCTCCATTAAGAAGCTGCAGTGGTTCAGCTTGGTAAATGGGGCAGTGATCAGTGCTTCTTACCACTTCACCACAAAGAAGTGTTGATGCAACTCACAACCTTGGCAGGGACTGGATGTCAGTTCCTGACCATAAGCCAGCTCACTTTTGGCTCTTCATCTGCTCTTTTCCCCACAAGCCTATAATTCACTCAGGCATTTCATTCATTATCCAGACCTTTGAATAATTTTTACCCCAGCATTTTATTACGGATGAGTTTTATTCTGCTGCTGTGTACTTTATATTTTTAGTTGTTTTATGCTAAGGCTGCTTGTTATGGTTTTCTTTTGTTTTGTTTTTGTGCAGTTTTGTAAAAGATCAGTTTCTATCTTTATCAATTAGTTTTAATGGAAAATGGATTCTATTATTATTATTACTATTACTATTATTATTATTATTGCTGCTGCTGCTGCTACTAGAGAGCCACAGGGTGGAAGTAAAAGCATCAGGACTCAGTTGAAGCCATCTGTTTTTCAAAGATCTCAGGCATTTCTCTCTGGGTTTATAAAGAATGAAATGACTTGTTTTCATATCTCTTGAGGAATGACTTCTGATTGTATTTTTAAAAAAATATTTTTGCATCATTCTTTCGCATTAGGGCTGCATAGAAAATAAGCCTATTTCAACCCATTCAAGAGTGAAATTAAGTTGAACAACAAAGCAATTTCTATTAACAGGAGGAGGGAGGAGGAAGGGAAGCAAATTAGGAGTGAATAGAGAACTCACAAAGGCAGAGAAGTGTGTCAGGTAATAGTGAAATTAAGAAACAAAAATGTCTGCTCAGACACAGCAATACAATGGTGCCATGTTGCCACCCCACAGTTACGCTGTTCCCCTTAAATAACTTAGAAGCACCTGATGCCTGAAAGAGGATGGTGAGTTTTGGAGTCACTCCTGTCTATGAGTCTGTCTTGTGTACCCCAGAGTTCACCCAGAGATGGAGCTTTCCAGTGCTTCAAGAAGATGTTGCAGGAGACTACAGTAGCCCCCTTCTTCCAAAAAGGAGGAGATGATGATGATGATGATGATGATGATGATGGTGGTGGTGGTGGTGATGGTGGTGGTGGTGATGTGTGTGTATGCCTTCAAGTCACCTGACAACTTCGGGTGACTCCATGATTTCACAAGGTTTTCTTAGGCAAGGAATCCTCAGAGAAGGTTTTGTCAGTTCCTTCTTCTGAAATACAGCCTACAGCACCTGGCATTCATTGATGTCTCCCATCCAAGAACTAACCAGGACTGACCCTGCCTAGCTTCCAAGATCAGATGGGATTCTGTGCTTACATGGTTTTTAGGCCTGACTCTCCCTTTTTCCCTTGCTCAGAGAGGCGTAATCCTGTTGGCTGCACATAAGTGAATAGGCATGGAAAGAGAAATGGAGGAACGGGACAAGCAGCTCCTGTGTTCTACAGCCTGACAACAGAGTGACCATCTGTGACCCTTGAGATGTTCTTTGTTTACAACTGCAATAATTCCTCACCCCAAGTCTGCTAATCTGGGCTCTTGGGAGCTACAGTCCAATGACATCTGGCTGGATACAGTTGTCTACTTCAGCCCTGGAACATTTTAAGATATATGCACCATATCCAGGCAATAATGAAAGGCAGTGCCTCACGATTAGCTTTCAGAGCTACTTCAAGGGCATGGAGAGGAGAGGAAGCATGGATGAACCAAATAGAATTTGACTTTCCAAAAGCAGAGGGACACAAAACATCCCCCTTTGACTCTAAGAATGGAAAAAAGCAGTTTAGTGCACATGCACATCATAATCAAATTCCCTTTTGAATTTCAGTGTAAGGAAGAAAGAAATTATCAGCCAATGTTTTGGTTTGGCTGTATGATGCCATGCCATACTTGGCTACAAAATTAAAATTGTGCTCCAGGAATGCAAGCAAACATTTCAGACCTCATAGCTCATTTGGTGATCTGCCAGCCCAGTAGGTACAAAGTAATGGGGAAGGGAGTTATCAGAAAGAAAAGGAGGTGCCCCTTTCAGTTTTGGCTCTGATTCCACCCACTTCCCATCACTATCATTGGCCTTCCACAGCAAAAACCTATTCACATCTGCTGTGAACCAACTGGCCCCTCCCTAAACTGCAAACCCCAGGATTCCATGGGATGTTGAAAGTGGAATGATAGCGCTATAACAGTCTAGTGCGGAAATGGCCCCTGTTAAAAGCTGAAGGCCTCTTTAAAGAAGAAGGCCTTTGTCTGTCAGAGAAAACAGAGCAGAGAAGGAAAAAACTGAGCCTCTGGTGGGAGGGAGGCTAGGAGCAACCACAGAGCAGGCTGTCTCCCAGGTCCTCACCACAGGAGATTGGGAGGGTGTTGGACAGAGAAAAAGCCCTCCCGTGAAGATCATACAACTTGGGCAGGTTCATATGGGGAGATACAGGCTTTCAGATAAGCTGAACCTAAGCCATATAGGACTTCAGGGGCCAAAAATAAACTGTCTCTACAACTGTTAATAGCAAAATGGTGTGTAGTTGCTCCTTATGCTGCATACAGAGAAACTGCTTGAATTGAGCACATTGGCTGCAGCATTGGCTGTGTCAGGCATCCACCCTTCGGCAGTATTTTTTATCACATGCACATATGATTTTCCAATAACTTGCAGCATTATAAATATATTGCAATGACACCTGCTTGGCAGCTAAATCAACCTCTGTCAAGGGAATAGCGATGGATGGCAAGCACTGCCTTTTCACATACTTACTGTTGACAGTTGTTTCACCTTTTCTTTTAAGCAACAAAGGAAGAAAAGGAAAGAAGCCAGCAGCCGCATTGTGAATGAATGTCAATTCCATGTTGCAGTGAAAATTTTGAGTAAGTATGCTGCCTTGGCTCAGTCATTAATGTAAATGGAAACTGCAGTCAAGAAATCCGAAAAAGATTTCTTTTTCCAGCACTTGGAAGGGCAGCTATGAAGGAACAATGCATGATCCTGAAGTGTAAAGATATGTCATTGAATACTAAAGTTAGGCTTGTCCATGCAATCATATTTCCAGTTTCCATGTATGGTTGTGAAAGCTGTACAATGAAGAAAGCTGACAGGAAGAAAATCAACTCATTCGAAACTTGGTGCTGGAGAAGAGTTCTGTGGGTACCCTGGGCTGCTAAAGAGACAAATGGATGGGCCCCAGAGCAAATGAAGCCTGAACTCACTCTAGAAGCCAAGATGACTAAACTGAAGCTGTTGTATTTTGGTCGTATCATGAGAAGACATGACAATAATGCTTGGTAAGGTAGAAGGCAGTAGGAAAAGAGGAAGAAAAGAGGTTATAAAAACAGCTTGGAAAACTGGCACCCTGAACGTCCTATAATGGGGACTTTTCTTTAGTGTCCCATAAATCATAATCTCCCTCCTTTCTGCTGAGTGGAAAATTGTCTTTATTTATTTGTTTCTATTGAAATATTTGTTTATCACTTCTCAGAGCCCAGCAGACCCTTAAAGCAATGAACAACAAATTAAAACATTCTTTTAAAAAATTAAATGGAAAGGGCTTTATATAATAAACACACACAACAGAACAGTCCCCAAAGCTGGTGCCCTAGTTTTAAGGAGCAAAGGCCATGTACAATAACACTGTCTTGACTGCTCACCAGAAACTTGGAAGGGATGGAGTTTCCCCCAGCTGATATGCTGCTACTGACAAAGGCTGTCTCTTGTGCTCATCAACCCAGCCTCTCAAGGTTGTGGGACACTCGGCAGGGCCTCCATCGAAGAGCTCACATTATCAATATAATTGTCAAACACCATGGAATAATCTAAAATGGAACATGGTTAAATGATATGATGACGGATGTTCTTTCTGGGCCATAGTCTCATCAGGTCAGAAACTGGCTTAAACTGATAACGCTTGCCTTGCCCCAAGGCTTCCTCCTTGTTTTAATTGCCTTCGTTTTTGTCAATGTGGAGAAATGACATTAAACAGTTCTGTTTGGAGAACACCTTCAGGCAAACCCAAGTTTTTCCAGACCCTGTATTGCTGTTAGGGTTTGTATAATATGAAGATTCAGGAATCTCTATGCTGGCACTCCACTTCCAATGTTTTCTCCAATGGTGCAATGGACCCAAGTATACACACCACCATCTCTTTCCCTAGCCACCTCCCCTTGCTCTTGGCTTTTTTTGTGTACCAGTATTCTACAAAAGCAACGTACATATAAACAGCTTCACACTGTATCAAAGAGCTCAAATGGGAGTGGATGAAGACAGAGGCCTTTAAAGTGGCCTCGCGTACAAAAAGCAACATTTCTCTACTCAAGCACCACTTGACCTGAGATTTGTCTCCTCATCTGGAAACCCAAGGAAGCGTAGTGATTCCCTCACTATGAGAACTGGCTACCCTAGAGGAACACTGTCACTATTTAACAAAATTTCTACAAGGTCATTTTGTCTCCTGAAGGAAGACAATCCTAGGAACTGTATTAATGAGAGTGCAGCTAGCAATCTTTAACATACATTTCTCAACCATCTGGGTAGCTCCAGCTCCTCTCAGGATAAAATGGAAGAAATCAGGACACTGGAAATAGTTTTTGTTTTTTAAGGGTAAATTTTTTTGTGGAGATGTGCTTTGAGTGTGGCAAACTTACCGAAAAAGACCCCCAAAGAGCCAAGTATGAGTCACCTCACTTGAAACATTTTGTCAACAGACATCAAGCAAAAGCTGTTCAATGATTCTTCTTCTTCTTCTTCTTCTTCTTTTTTTTTTGAATTGGCAAACACTTGGCATTCACACCAAGCTGCAAGTCATCATGGCCTCTTTGGATCTGTTTATTTATTTGAAGCAGAGATTCTATTTCTGTCTTATCTTCATTACACTGTACTAAACTGAATGTTCGATGGCCTAAGATACCTTAGTACCTGAGGCCGATTCTTGTACCCCAATACCTATTCATGGTACATATCTCCTAGACCAGCCAAGTTATTTTGATACCTGAAGCAGAAAAACACTCAAACACCACTCCCCAGTCTTGGCAGTATAGATAGAATGATTGATAGAGTAAGAATAAAAGAACAACTGCCTTTTCAAGCACCATTATCACTTTTTCATGACGTCAAAAACCTGTTGTCCCTTTCAGTCATCTCAGCCTTCTTAATGATACGGGCGACACTCCACCGAGATGAAAAAATACCAAACGCTGTATGACAGTAACACTCATTTCAGCTCAGCTTGAAATGCATCAGCCATCTTTGATCCCCTAATACTTGTGGCTGTTCCTTTGCCACAGGATACAAGAAGACATGGTTTCGTACAAACTCTATCAACCCAATCATTTTCAATCCCCATTTCTCTTGTCCCCAGTTCTTTCACTCCCATAACAAGCCAGTGTAATTAGTGATCAAGGGTGTCAGACTCAGATGAGGGAGCCTAGACTCAAATTTCTGCTCAGTTCTGAAACTCACTATGGGTGACTTTGTTTTAATCACTTTCTCAGCCTTGCTCACTTATCTCATGTTGGACTTAGCAACTTTTGCATACCTGTACTAATCACTACTTTACACATTTGCTGGTTTCGTGTTTGTTTTCTCTTCCACATACTTTTTCTTGCCGTGTCAATCTTATCTGCAGCCATTTTCTTCTTCTCTCGCACTCTCCTCATTATGTCCTGTATTTGATTATGCACAAGTACCATTTAAGTAAGGCTACTTTTGTATGTTTTACAAAGAAGACCAGACTTTTCTCTTTTCTCTGCTAGACCCTGGATGGGTGAGTAGATAAGGGACTTGTAGCTGTTCAGCTTTTGCCTCACCAATTGCATTATTCTGCATATAAAATCTAGTATTATCTCTCATATTTCCCAATATCTCAAAGGATAATTGTGAAGATAAAAATGAGATCAAATGATCCCCACCTCATGTACACAATTGAGCTACCTAGAGGAGGGTGGGATTCCAAAGAGGAAGCAATAACATAATCTCTGTACCATATCTGTGCCTTTGTCTATTATTCTTACATGGAAGGGCTCTCTCCTCATTTGTAAAGAAGCATAAGCTATAAATACAAGGAAGCAAAGCACCTACCCTGTTATGGTGTACTGCCACATATCCAAAGGTTTTGCACTTGAAGTCTTTTCCTTCTATCCCCCAACTGCTACCTCCAATCTATCAAAATCCTTACAAACCACGGCCGTATAGAATAGGTACTTAAGAAGTCAACACATTTCCAGGGTGGCTCTCCATTGGGACAAGCACTCTAGAAATCATTTTTGTGAGATGGATTCTGGAGGTTATTATTCTGCAGGGATTTTTCTCAAACATTTCAAACTATATTATTGTGCATGGTCTGACTCTCCAGGCTTACGCGAATCTTAAGGAGTGTAGTGGTAACACTGGTTTCCTTTGGAATGAGACTCATTATTAGATGCTTGCCAGGACTTTGTAACAAATAATTAACAAATGAACAAGGTGAGTGTAGGTGGAGGCTCACAGCTTAACAGTCCACAAGGTATTGCTTCCCAATACATTTCAGAGTAGGGCAAGATAACAGAGCTCAGCCTTAATTCACTGTCACCCTTTTTCACTCCTCCTTTCTCCTTTCTATATCTCTCCCTTTCTCTTTCTGTCACACACACACAGGGTCAAACTAGACATTAATTTCCAAAAGGTAATCCATTTTCCCTCACACAATGGGTTTTCCACAGAGATACATGCATCAGCAAGCAGACTTGCAAATTAGGTCTCTGTTTACCTTCCAGTGACCAATGACAAAACAAAGCATGCTATAAGCTTTCCTGTCATGTAGTTTGGCACTCTCGTCCTTTCTCGCCTTTTTGCAGTCATATACATGCACGTGTGCACACACACACACATACACACACAGTAGCCTAGATCGTAAGCAAAAGAGGGGGAAGGATGTTATGCCTATTTCCGGAAGAGGTCAGTTTCCTGGATTTCCTCCTCATTCAAACAAAGATGGTCTAATGTTAATCCTTATGATAAACTATCACCTAAAGATTAAGCTAGATTTTACATGTGTCATTTTTTTTTTTGCAGAAATACCCCTTAAGTGGCAAAAAGACATCTGTTAGTCATAGCATATGATTTTCCTCACCTCTGAATCTTGCATTTAACATGCTTTGTTTAGTGATTGATCACTTAAAGTTAAACTTGGGCTTAATTTGCAAGTCTGGAGAAATGCCATTTAACCCTCAATTTACTTAACAGTGGAATATCCTGGGGTTAAATCTGCCTTGTAGCTTTCAAACCCAACTTCTCTAACAATAATCAAGAGATATCAAGTTGGAAGGGACCACAAGGTCCATGTCGTTAACTGGCAGCATGTTGACTTTGACTTATGACAGCCCTATAAATGAGAGACCTTCAGGTCACTCTGTCCTCAACAGCCCTGCTCAGGTCTTGCAAACACCACAGCAATGTAAAAATGACAATACCAAATCATTGGGCCATCTCACTGCACACTGCCTGTGAAGACTGGCAGCAGCCCTCCAAAGTTATTCCTGAAGAGGCCAAAGACTGGGATCTTCTGTACGTAAAGTAGGGGCTCTTCTGTTATGCTACAGCTCTTCACCAACAATGTTTGTTCAATACCCTTTGCATACTTACAAAGAAGTATGCTCTAACAATAATAAGGGAAACAGAACCTCAATAAATTGATTACCATAAAAGGACAGGCTTTAAGGCTTAGCTAGTGTAACAATAAATGAAGCCTATTGTACTACTGGAACCCCTTTTGCTCTCAAAAGTAGCACCAGTCCAAGACATTTTTCTGCCTGACATGGAGACACTTCACCATGCTCTATTGCAGCACTAATTTCTGCCTTCATGTATTCTCCAACCCCTCCTCCTTAAGGCAGGTTATTCTCCTTCCCCATGCTACTTGGTTGTAGGGTTGGCCTTTTGAAAAGGACTGGAAATTGGAGGGGGGCTGGGAAATATTAAAGGTTGGTGCCCATTTTTAACCAGATCATGTGACTTTGCTTTGGTAAGACATAGAAGAAATTGGACCGCACTCATATTGATACTGCGGTTCTGTTTTCAACCCATCTTTTATCTGAGTAGAAGACCTTTCTGAAAGACTAGTTTTCAAGGCAATCACTTCCTTTTCTCTTGCCTTCAAAATGAAGTTGTAATGACTTCTTTATTCTATCTCTCCCTTCCTGTATGCAGTTGGACTAATCACCTTTGCTTTCATTCCTCCCCTATCCCACCATCACATCCATTCACCTGCCCTTTTCCTCTCTTTCTCCTTCCATTTTTAAATCTCCTTACAGACAGAAGCCCCTTAGGCTTTTTAGTTGAGTGCTTCTTGATCTTGCCTTTTTTTTCACCAAACAACCAGCAGATATTGGCATAACCAGATACGTTTGCCTCTAGCAAATGTTGCAGCAGTGCAACTTTAGGTCCTGTCATGCCCCTGCCCCAGGATCCTTTCCAACAGCCACACCCTGGAGACATGAGAGGGACAGAACTTATGGCAGCCAGTGGAGGTGGAAAAAGGACCGCCCAGCCTTCTGGCAGCATTTATATAGGAAGAGCCTGTTAATTAGGCCACAGCTAGGCAGGATGCTGAGACTATATAACCAGAGGCCAGAATGGCAGGAAGCTGTTGGAGCCTTCTGTTTCCATTGATGGTGATAGCCTTGCTGACCTTGATCATAATCCTCAGACCTTGGACCTTTGCCTGGACTACAGATTCTGCTCCTGGACACTCTCTCTCTGAACTCTTTGTAAATTCGGACTCAGTTACTCTACGCTCGCTATCAACGCAGACTGACCAGAAAAAACAAATGCTGTTTGCTAGCTCCTACTATCAGCCTGATTATACAGCTGAGAAACCTTGGCAGGCTGCCAACACAGGACCGGTCTATACATTGTCTTTTTTCTGGGAAATTGCATCTTTAATGCTTCCAAACTCTGTAAAGAGCTATGTTGGAAAAATATTGCCTTTAGCTGTCTTAACATTGTCATAAAAGCCTAACTTTCTCTATAAACCTGCATTTAATTCACTATCATTAGGCTTGTACAGCTAAAAACAATGCGGAAGTGAGGTAATCTGTTTTTAGGGTGTCCCATGCTCCTTGGAGGTAGTAGCCCTTTAAAAAAAAAAAGGCTTTCATGGCTTTTTGTATCTCTCCAGTGTTGGTCTGCTTTTCCTGCTCACTTTTTTGTTTGTCTTATCCCCATCACCACCACTACCTGCCATTGTCCACAGCTGGCTATTTGATTGGTCTACCATTGCTCTGCTTGGCCTGCTGCCTTGCTGGGTTCCACTAACACCATGGCATGGAGCATCTGAGAGGCTGGTATCTGAGCAAAAACACAGGTAACCAATAAGTTGTTGATTAAGACAGGGAAGGTGCATGAGTGCTGGAAATGAGTTGCATTTCCAGCAACTCATATAGCATCGTATCATTACAATACCATCCCCACCTTAAACAGCCCAAAGCTTAAGCTGTAACACTGGGCTTTCTCCTTTTCTTCCTTTGTCTTCATGCCTCAACATCTCCTGCATTAGAGCCCCTCCACTGTAAAGCTTGATCCAAGCAAGCCACAGCACCCTGGAGCTGCCCAGGGTGCTGAGCGCTGTGCTGAATCAATCAATACGGTTCCCCCCACTCCCAAAGTCTTTTATCCACCGTGAAACATTTGCTGGTCAATAACATCATAATTTGCAAGAAGATGCTTTCTGAATCAAATGCTAAGCAGATTATTTTGCTGTGTCCACGGCAACTCCTTCTTCCATCGCCCACCCACCTGCCCTCCCTTCCCCTTCCCAAAGGCAAAGAATCGATAAAGATATGAAAACTCTTCTGTGGGCTGCAGGGCTGATAAACAGTCCCACGATTCATTATGATACACCATTCAATAAGCAGTGTACAGTCTGCCTTTAGAACAAAATGCAGTGCTGTCTGAAAGCAGTGCAAAGTCTCTTCTATGGAAGTGGAGAGGTTACTTCTGTTTAGCTTGGCTCTGTGTATTTGTGTGTATAATATGATTGCCACTGAACAGTGTTAAACAAATACCTTTGAATATTTTCTTTTTTTACATTTGTCTATGGCAAGAATACAGTACAGAGTATAGAGAACAACAATCTTTGTTATGGTCTGGCACCCACATCATCTTCGTTAACTGTAATAACTTGTAATTGTAGTTAAGAGAGCCACTGGGGCATACTGGTTTGAGCATTGGACTATGACACTGGAGCCCATAGTCCCTGTCCAGCCATGGAAACCCACTGGATGACCTTGGGAAAGTCACACTCTCTTAGCCTAAGAAGAAGGCAATGACAAAAGCCTACAGACAAGAAAACCCTGTGACAAGGTTTACCTTAGGGTGGTCATAAGTCGAAAAATGATTTGAAGGCGCACAACAACAAAGTATAGTGTCATCTGTATATCTTAAATTCATACCTCCCTTCCTCAGAGTCTAATCCAGCTTTACATATGATACCTTCAGCATACAAGTTAAACAGAGGGTGATAACATGCAGCCTTGCCAAGCCTCTTTTTTAATTGGAAACCATTCTGTTTCTCCATATTCTGTCCTAATGGTGGTCTCTTGTCCTGAGAACTGCTTATGCATTAGGATAATCAAATGTTGTGGTACACCCACTTCTTTAAGAGCCATCCATAGTTTCTCACACAATCAAAGACTTTGTTATAATCCATAAAAGACAGGCTGATTTTCTTCTGAAATTCTTTGGTGCATTCTATTATCCAACATGTTTCCCATATGATCCTTAGTGCCTCTTCTTTTTCTGAACCTTGCTTGGACATCTGGCATTTCTCACTCCATATATAGTAAAAGTCTTTGTCATAGAATTTTAAGCATCACTTTGCTTATATGGAGATTAAAGCAATAGTCCAGTCCAATTCCTGGTGTGTATTTTTTTTGGGGGGGGGACTAGAATGTATATTGAGTGTTTCCAATCTGTGGGCCATTCTTTTGTTTTCTACATTTTTCAAAAACTTTAGTTAGAATTTGAATGGATTCTGTCTCTGTAGCTTGAAGTAGCTCTATTCACACATCATCTATTCCTGATGATTTGTTTCTACTGGGTGTTCTGAGTGCAGCTTCCACTTCACTTTCTAATACTGTAGGTTCACCTTCAAATAGTTCTTCCTTGAATGAATCTGTCATCCTTTCATCGCTTTTACATAGTTCTTCAGTGTACTGCTTCCATTGTCTTTTTATTTGTGCTTGGTCATATAATGTGTTCCCTTGCTGCTCACACAGCATTTCCACTCCTGGTTTAAATTTCCCTTTGATTTCTTGGATCCTATGGAAGAGGTCTCTTGTTCTACTGTTGTTGTTGTTGTTGTTGTTGTTGTTGTCATCTTCTATTTCTTTGCTTGGTTATATCCACACTTGCATAAATTCCATTGATTCAGTGGGACTACTCTTGCTGGAATTAACAGTTGGATGTAGGACTAGATGTGATACAAACCAAATGCCTAGTTACATACTGCAAGCATTCTTGCTGCTGTGTTCTTCACCACCTATAGTGTCTAGGCTGTCTTTAAGAGTAACTTCATGTAAAGCAGAATGAAGAAAATATAGATTTTTAAAAAAAATAGAAGTGAAACATTGAGCCTTGTTGCAAGTACATGTTAAAAGTGGCCAGTGGTGGAGCTTGGAGTGTGTGGCGGCGGGGGCATGGCACATGGGGTGTGGCCATTGTGCATGGGGGCATGGCCAGGGCATGTGTGGGCATGGCCAGGGCGCATGGGGGCATAGCTGTGGGCCAGAATGCCTCAAAAACATTGCTGCCCAGGGCGAACCACCCCCTGCCCCCCGTCCCTATGCAACTGAAAGTGGCCCTGAAGTCTGAAACACTGGCTTCTGTCTTGACTGAAACTGGCCTGTAGGCAGGAGACAAGCCACAGAAGCAAAACTGAAGCCATGAGTCTGCCAGAGCGAAGCAAGGCAAAGCTCATCCAAGTTCTCCATGGGTTTTGAACAGCTTCCCAACATTTCTTGCAACACAGCCTTCCAAACCCTGGATTGTGGTGCAGACCCTGAAGCGTACCTCAAGCCCTGCTCTTTCAGTGAAGAATCAATATTTTAAGGAAGCCACATTCTAGCTCGAAACCTAGCACCCAGCATTTACTAATATAGCACCTACTCATTGCTCTGTATTCTCTTGGTAGTCAAATTCTCATCACACATAGAGGAACGATATTACTTTCTTTTTTTTAATACCACTTCCAGAATCTCTCAGCTACTTTAGGATTGTGGGGTTTTTTAGTCCAAAAAGTAACATCCCCAAGCTCCAGTCTTTCTCTGTTATCAAAGTGGATTATCTAAAGTCTTGGACAGGCCCCTTCAGTTCCCTGGACTATTGGCTTGGAAGTCCCTTCAGCATTAGAGTAAGCTTTTCTCAACTCATATACAGATAAGGCTTCAATTATTACCCTTTGGGGGTCCTGTGTGCAATCTGACCCACATCCCCTAGATCTGTTGTTACCCTGTGAATTGGGGGTCCCGGGAGGGGCGCCCAAACAACCAAACAAACACAACCGAGATGGGGAAATTAATTCGAGCACTCTCTTAGCTAATGAGAGGCAGGGTAACTTAGCAGGGATCTTTTACCCAATGTATGCAGCGTCGGGTCAGTGAGCAGACAAACAGTTAAAATAGGAACAAGAATATTTATTAGCAAACAGGCAAGTTAATAAGAAAACACAACCTCACCACTAAATAAGAAAAGGAAGTAAGAGTTTGGGGGAATGGGTGATAGGTCACCTTTCTCGCAGTCCTGTAGAAGCCAACTGGAGAGAAGGAAACTCAGCACAGCGGCCGAGGGGAGCTCGCAGAACGAAGCAGCAGCAAGGCAGCATGGCACTCCGAGGTGATCCAGCGAGAGATCCGAGCATTCCGACGAGCTCTCGGAACTGGGGGTTTTTATAGGGGGAAGGCATGACCGTGGGCTAGTCTGGTCTTGGGCGAAAACAGTGAGTTTTGGACTGTGACAATGTCTCTGAAAGGTCAGAATTTACATGACTGAGTTATGGACTGAACTGACAATAGTATGGCCAGTATGTAGATACAGCTAGCTTGGCAGTTAAGCACTTAGCTCGCCAGGGTGCCCTCTCAAGGCAGAGGTCTCTTTGTTTTAATACGCATCGATAATGAAGGTGTTTGTTTTGGGAGGTCCCCTAAAGCAGATCTGGCCGTTTCTGGCTTGCCTTAGTGTAAACAAATATGACTCAGCAGATAATAGCCACGCCTAGCTTCGCACTTGTTCGGTGGCCTCATAAACACTTGGCTGGTGGCAGAGCAGGGCCGAATTATGATATCAAAATGATATCTAAGGTTACCAAAGGCCAGGCCAGTTCACGGTGGTAACACTGTGTCTGTGGCATTGTTAAGGCTAAGAACATGACTGCATGCTCCCCCAAGCAACTTTTTGCGTGACTGGCTGGAACTTTCCCAGGCTGGTCCAAGTGTCATCTGTACATCTTCAATTAAATTAAATTAAATATGTAAAAAAAAAAAATTCAAAGGAGACAACGCTCCCCACCCACCCAAATCAGGGTGCAAAGTATTTAAGGCCAGATACATAACTTAGAAAACCCTATAGGCTCACTTCACCATCCCTGTTAGTAAAAGAGAAGGAAGACGACGAGAAGGAGGAACAGTAACACCAACAAATTAAATACCTAATAATTCACTTAGATACCTAACAATTTTAAATAGTTATTTTTTAAAAAAAAATTAAATAGCTAATCATTTTATAATACTCAAAATCTGCTGCTTGAGATGTCCACCCTACTCTGCCCATTGGTAGATCTTGCCCTGGAGTCATGAGTAGCAAAGAAAGAATGTAATCACAGAATCTACCCCAGTAAATAGACAAAGGCAAAGTCACTGGAGAATTACAGCTCATCTATGTGTATTTGCATCTGCAAGTCATCTGTCAGCTTGTGGTGATCCCAAAATAAAACACTAAATTTGGTGCTTTTTTTTAAGAAAATATTTGTGATGATCCTATGATTTCAGAGTGTTTCTTTGGGCAAGGTATACTCAGAGATGGTTTGCCATTGCCTTCCTCTGAATATAGTCTGCATCAGTGGTTCTCAAGTCTATCTGATGGGGGCAACAGAAATTATTGTTTTCTAGTGTGCCAGAAACTGGCACTAAATTTGTGCCCATTAACTATGGCCCTTTCCTCACGGGGGGGCCGAACGGGGCCACGCACGCAGGGGCAGAGCTTACCCGCAAGCGGGTTGCTCCGTCCCTGTGAAGAGCGTGGATCCGCCGTTCTAAACGCCGCCGAAGCTCAGCAGCACTCGGTGGCGCCCAAAATGGTGGCCGGCGGCTTCCGGGGGTGCTCCGCCAATCAGGACAGCGTGCCAGCTGGAAGCCCACCCCCGGGCAGATCTGCAGGGACACGCTACCGCGTCTCTGTAGTTCTTCACCGGGGGCTGCCACGGGGCAGCGTGGGTGAGTTTTCTAAAAACCACTTTCGAAGGTGGTTTTTATAAAACTCGCAGCGCCACCCCTGCAGCTGCGCTAGAGCAGTTTGAGGTCTAGAGCCTCACTTTTTTTAACTGCGCTAGCACACCCCGTGGTGAAGAAGACCTCCAAGAGAGGTCACCCTAGCGTGGGCAATATGCCTGTGTGGAAATGGCCTATGATTATTTCTTTCTTTCCTGGAAGTTTGCCAGGGGCTAGCAACCAATGGCTCATGGACCAGCAGCACCAGTCCAGAGACCACCACTTTGAGTAGGACTGGGCTACAGCACCTGCTATTCCTTGATGGCCGCCCATCCAAGTACTAACAAGGTCTGACCCTGCTTAGCTTCTAAGATCAAATGAGAACTGGTGCCTTCAGGGTATTTGAAATACTTAGTAAAGTGCTACATCATATAATTAAAAGAGTCCGCAGCAATTAAAAAAAAAATCCAGGATGGCCAAGTCAGCTTAAAGTCAGTTGACTGGATAACAGCCTTATAAACCAGCCTTTGAATTTCTCCTGTTAACACACGACCCCATCGACTTCAATGGGGCCCTGTGTCAATGGCATGCTTTGAAGACCCAATTTTGTCTGTGGACAGCCATGCCTCTTCATTTTGGAAAGGCCTTTGATGGGAATCCATGATGACATCCCTGTGAATAAATCTGAAATGTAGCTTGATGGAAGTCCCAGTCAGCTGAGCATGAACAACTTGCTAAGAAGTATTACTCAGAATTAGTAGATCAATGTCAGACTGAGAAGGAAATAACTGGGAGAGTCCCCCTGAGGGTCCTGGGTTGAACGTTACTCAGTGTTTTCATTACCAACTTGGAGAAAGGAAGGGACAGCACATACTTATCAAATTTAGAGCTGTTACAGAAGCTCAAAGGGGATGAAAGCACTTTCAAGTACCTGAATAGAATGCAGAGAGGTTTAAGGTCTGTCAGAGAATTTTGACTCCAGTCTACCAAATAAAAGTGAAAAAACCAATGCACACTTTCGAAAGCAGGGTTGGGAATTAATCATGAGATAATATTGGCAACGCCAGTCATAAGGTTTGGACAAGAGTAACAAACACTATATTACCAAGCAGCATGATATTACATGCACATGAAGACAAATGTTCTAAGCAGGGCGGTTTAACATATAAATAAGTTGTTAACCGTGGCTAGAATATGGTGCCAGTGTGCACTTATAGGATCATGTCTGTCTTCATTAACTAAACCTAAAAGGAATAGGCTTTGCTTAACATTAGTGATTCGCAAGGTTTCTGATGTGCAGAATCAATTTTTTTTTCCCAAGGGTGCCATGGACTGGAATCATATTTGTGCCCATTGGCTGCAACTGCTTCTTTCCTTCCCAGAAATTATCTGCAGATTGGCAGCCAATGCTTGCAGACTTGTGCCAGGAATCCAGGGACCACTCTTTTGAGTAGCACTGCTTTACGTCAATAGTTCCCAACTTGTGGATCCCCAGACATTGTTAGAGAACCCAGAATCTCTGCATATTAGTTATTCTTCTGTGAGATGACATCCAACAAAAACTAGAGAGCCAAGTTTAGGAACCACCATTTCAAATTTAGAAGTTAAATCTAGACTTAGTCATACTTATGTTAGACCCACTGAAAATGACAGGACCTAAATAAGTCATGAGTAAGGAAATTCTCATTGATTTCACTTGAAGCGTGAATAAATCTCTATGCAATCCAATATATAAAATGTTCTGTTCAGCTGATTCAAATGCAGCAAATTTGAAGAATTTACAATAGCAATCTGGCCACTCAAGGAAAAGGGGCAAAAGCATCTATGCGGAAATCAGTGTACAGTCATATACTTGGCGCTTCTGCAAGCCTATTCCAGAGTGAATAACTTGGAATCACATAGGTGTAGTCAGTAAATGTTCATACTGTGCTTAATAACATGGGCTTTAGGCGAATCAGATAAGAAAAAGTCCAATTATGTGCACCTTGTGTTCTAATTTTGTGTCAGTCTGAGTCAGAGCTTAATGAAGAGATTAATTTGTTGCTACTAACAATAATAACTGAAATTGTTTAACTGGTTAAATTATTAATTTAAAATATTAGTTTTCAAAATAGACGATGGGATTTACAGTGATTTGCATGGAAGATGTCACCATTGATATGTAAGGCCATGTTTTGTTACTGGCACCTTCAAAGGTGTTCTTTTTATCATTTTAAAGTTACTCTCTCCCAGGTTCTCTTCTTCTAGATTAAAGACTAGAAAGCCAATAATATTATTGTTTTCTGGTCAGTGAGTGTCTGAAAACCATCTGGTTGAGAAAATCTGTCCTAGGAACTTGCAACCTGTTCATTTAAGCATTTCTACTGATCTACATCTCTCACTTCTCACCATTGCCAACAAGTATACCATTCACTTACCCTTTAAATCATTGTTGTTTGATTGTTAAAAAGGTTAATAAGGAGTTATATTAAAAGTTAATTAGGAATTATGTGTTTATTTCAACTAGAGGACACTGATCCTCTGGAAGTACAACAGTAAGTACCTGCCTACAAAGATACAAAGTAAATCAAGGATTCATAGAGAATTCTTAATCTGAAATATTCTGAGTACCTCTGACTATATCAGACCATTTTTGTTACACAACTGTTTCATTGCATCCCCTCTATCCCCATGCCCAAGAAAGAAGTGTAATCTACAAACATAATTGGTGGAGCACATCTTTCACATGCAGCAGTTAGGCATCCCAAACTGAGTCCATGACACCTTCGGATTAAATGATCATGCATCTAACAAGCTTGCTCTTCTCTGCAATGCTTTTTTGTTTAAATCTCTTAAACTATTACCATAAGGATAATGAAATAAAGAGATAGTTGCACTTAATTTAGCCATCTGTGCTCCATTTTATACACAGGAAAGGTTTGCAGCAAAGGTTCAAGAAGGAACTGAAATAGCCTCAGGATTGATGTACAAGATTGTTAAAACGTCCCAAAAGATCTACTTAGGCAGCCTTGCCTTTCTGGCTCTCTGTGGCCAAGCACTAAAACCTCTCTCACCCCCAGTCATCTAAGAAATATGGGCTTAACAGATCCAACCAAACTCCTCAAAGTGTCAGCTCACTGACTAATAGGGTAGGTAAAAAGCATAAGAGGAGAGATAGAGAATTAGAGTGTGAGACAGAGAGAGAAAAAGATAAAAGGTAACAGGGTTTGAGGAAAACTTTTCACTTAATTATCCAAGTATCTAGCACTATGTGAACAATAAATAATAAACACACTAAAAGATAACAAAGGGGTTCATTGCAGCTCCCCGCCAAAAAATAAAATACAGTTTTGTATATTATATGGTAATATATAATGGAAACCAGAATATAATCACTAGAGGTGGATGAGAGTCATAATGCCTCCTTTTCTCTCCCTAACTGCCCTACAGGACTTCTGGGATCCAGGTGTCTGGCTTGCCCTGAACTCCTTTGTTTTCACTCTCAGTGAGAAAAGATGCGAGAAGTATCAGGACAGTGGCTTAAGCTAAGAGGCTGCTTTCAGCTCAGTATACGATCCTATTTCTGGCCATATGTTCACACTAACTTTGGGTTTCCACTGAAATTATAAGGCTCATTTCAGTGCAGCTCTACTTTAGTTTAAAGAAAACTTGCTTCCCTCCCCCTGAATGATTTTATGGCTGGTTGTTAAACCAGTCTTTGCCTTCTAAAACATCAGTGGTGAAAATCCCTCTCCCTCATATTTTTCTACATGCTATAAACACACAATCAAGACAACTTCATAAACCAATTCAAGCTCAATCAATATTTATATGTCTTGTTATTCAGGTTTTGAATCCTGCTAAGAAAATGTCAGTGGAAATAGTTGTAGTAGCAGTGGGAAGTCTGCTCCAACACATCTGGATGGTATCACCTTAGGAAATAAGACAATAAAAATGAGAGAGAAGGGGGCAATGTAGTTTCTTTGTTGCAAAATAACTTTTTATATATCAACAGTAGTCCAGTTTGGATGGACTCCTCATGACCCATGCTTTGTCTGAATAAATAGCTATGCCTATGAATTTAACCACTAAAAAGATATTGCTGCTGTTACAGATTTCTGTTTAGAAAAAAACACTTCAGAGGAGCTATCCAAGATGGAGAACATATTCAGGGAATGGTGCTCCACACCTTGGATTGTTACTTTAAAATTCAGACTAAAAGTCAAAGTAAATTCACTTTCCCACTTGAAATGGAAACCGCAAGCTGCCACTGACCTTCCAGTTCTTGCAGTACAATTCCCATCAACCACAGTCAGTATTGTCAATGTTGAGGAATACTGAGAGTTGTAGTCCAACAACCTCAGGACAGCTACAATTTGGCTAACTGTAGACTAAAGAAGAAAATAATCTGCCCCCAAAAATGTATACTTGATTTATCTTCTTCCAGCCCTTTTCTCTGGCTCAGAGTGAACACTGTGTTGCATTTTGCTTTTCTCCCTCTTACCATCTACAGTTAGACATGTGCAATTATTGTTCTATCTGCAAGATGCTGGTAAATAATTCAAAAGAACCTCTCTTTTTGTCATTTTTCACTTTAACTAATCCACATTGAATTTGTTCTTTGAAAACAATAATTTCAGCTAGGAAACAGCAGGCAGTGTAGGACAGGATGGGAAATCTTACTACTACCCACCGCAGACGAAGTCTAGAGCCATCATTAATAGAGATTTTGCTGTTACAAAGGTAGATGGGAAGGGCAAAGGTGCTGCCTTTATTTTATCTGCTGAGGAAGGGCTTTAAAGGAGCCGTAGGGAAGCTCCAGACTGTGAGTCTGTCCCAGTCCATAAAGTTCTACATTCTGGGCCCAAAGAGCTCCCAGATGGGAATGACTTTTGACTGTGGGGCACTAGGAGTTAAGCCAGGGATCCCTCTACAACTCAGCAGAGCTGCAGAGACATCTCAGTTTTTTTTCCCTGAGAGTGTCACAAGGGTGAAGATGCTCCCCGCCCTCCGCCAACCCTCCGCTGAGGAAAGAAGCCTAGGAAACTGTGAGTCTTTCTTGGGTGAGAAAGAGAATGATGTGTTTATAAACAACCTGGCTGTTTACATATGGAGCACTTATTCTGCAATTGCCCCAATTCAGTTGTAGAAATTTACTGGAGGTGGGCATCTAGACTACAGCATCTTCACCTTGTAGTATTTTCATATTTCCACTCACCAAGAGAAAAAGAAGTGGGGGAGACAGAGTGGGGGAGAGAGAGAGAGAACAAGAGATTCTTTTCTTGCTACAAAAATCATTAAGGTAGAAAAAGGTTGCTCCTTGGAGGTTCTGCACTTCAACTCCCATCAGTCTCTGCTGGCATGCCAGTGGAGATGGATTACGGGAGTTGTAATGCAAACCATCTGGAGATCTACCTCCTGCGCAGCCTTGCTCTAAGTGTCGTGCACCTGGAAACACTCTTAGAGTATATCCAGATTAGTCTTTTACCATGCAACCACATTCTTGGAAATCTATGGGAGATTCAGAAAACCATCCCTTAAATTCGCAGCACTCCTGTGATTTCCCATTCTGTCATTTATCTTACCAAAGAAGAAGCAAGAAAGGGAAAAGAAAAAAAAAGAAAGAATAGGTTTACCATGTCTTTTGACTGCAAACTGTAGGATCCCCCAGTCTGAGAACACCCATAGACTGGGCATCCTTTCAAAACTGAGAGAGAGAGAGAGAGAGAGAGAGAATGAGGAGTGTCCTGGCATGCTGTATAAGAAAACACATGGCCAACCTGCCTAGGGTCTGTTCCTCTCATCCTATGGCAGCCATAATAGAAAACCAGGGTAAGCTGGCATCCCAAAGACCAAAATCTTGGACCACAGAGCCCCATACAAAATATATTTTCCATTTAATTCGTCTAAAGTTCAGTGTTCATATCTCATCGAGGAAGCCACAGGCATTATTCCAATATGCAGCTGAACACATTTTGGGCAGTAGGAAAATAAAATGTGAAACAGGAAATAAGATTTTGTGCAGTTAGCCATACAGGTTTTAATTTGGAAGAAGGTTATTTCTGAAGACAAAAGCTGAGAACAAGACAAAGAAATGAAAAAATGAAAATGGCTATTGTTACTTTTCAGTCTTCATAAATTTATATTAATAGTATATTATTGAAACTAAATACTTGACTAATCAAAAACGCTTACATTAACTACTGAATTCTGAAAATAAAAATTATACAGTGGCATACAACAATTACATTCCAGTACTGTTATACACAAAGCAGGGCTCTATTTCTAAAACATGAACAGCCAATAATCTGCACAAAAGGTGGTAGCTTTCTTTTATTATCTCAAGCAATAAAAGGTACCCAGGGATAGTGTCCACAAATCAGGCACCCTGAAACAAAGAAAGTCACAACTAGTTATACATTTCTACATGTTAATGAGCAAACATGCAAAATTACATCACTTCTGTATAAAATCTGGTGAGCATCAGGTGTTGGAGTCATGTGTATTAGACCTGTCACATACCCAGCATCCCATAATATCTCTTTCAGTTAGCACCTCTCTGTTATCTCCTTTCAAGCACGGATGCTTGTACTCTCCTTCCTGAGCCTGGTACTTGTTCTCCTCTGTTATCAATACTACACATTCCATTCTTCTTTGGTCTACACTTTCCCAGGCTAGAATGTTACTGATCAAGGTTGTCAAGCATAGAGCCTCAGGCGCCCAATGTTGAGGCTAAAAGGCATGTTTTATAAATATTAGTTTATCAGTAAGACAGGCCTACAACTTCAAGAAGCAGGGAGAAGCCTGGTTAATCTGTTTTCTTCACATGACTCTAAATTCCATCATTCCCTGGCCTCTCCTACCAGTACCAAGACAGAACAGGAGACTTCATGATCATGACAGGTATCATACACTATATAGACAGTTTCAAAATTTCCCATGTTTCAAGATGGCTGTCCAGTAGGACAAAAGTTTACAACAAATCCTGTCACTGACAGTTGATTAAGAGGAGGGCAGCAAACTATTATGTGGTTATCGGGCAGGGGAAAGAGAGGAAGCTCCAGCGTATAGGCCTGAATTGGCCCTCTCAGTATTAGAGTTGGGGCCACTGGTGTTTCCCACCAATACCCCCACCCTCTTCCCAAACCCCACAGTTGGGGCTATTTCCATTTTCTGATATCTCTAGTATCTCATCAGAGATAGCAGGAGGTCTTCCAGCTGTCAGCTAGCACTTGCAGGTTCTATCTGGATCTCAGTCCATGACTCAGATATCTCCTGGGAGAACCAGCTAAAACCTCTCTCCTCTTTGCCCCTGTACATCAGTCAAACATGTGTTGCAGACAATGCAATGAGCTGTAAGAAAGAAAGCTGACAGCATAAAGGGAAAGCATGGAAACTACCAGCTGACAACAAAGTTGTGTCATTTTTCATTTATTGTCTGTGGTGCATTGAGATCCATGGCTGCATACGTGCTTTCAGTTCAAGAACTCACCAGTGGGTGACTTGCTTAAACTCAATAGCTCCATTCTCAAACCAGTACAACTGTAAGCACCTGTTGTTAGCAGTCTTAATATTGTAGAATGCTTAAATGGGAACATGTCTAAGAAGACCAGAAGATAATCTTCAAGTGAAAGAGGGTGGTTATGGGATGTCAGACAAAATAGCAAGATGTCAGACAAAATAGCCAAGTGCTCCTCAGCTTCCCTGTTCCCAGAGAAGTCACCCATGTCCTGCAGGTGAATAAACTGAACTCCAGGAGCCCACGGATAATTACTAGAAAGAGAATCCCCCTGCTGGTGAGCATGAATAATTCATGTACACCTTAGCCTGTGGTCATGTTTTATAGATGAAATGTAAAAAGCTCATGCCTTGGCCACTTTTGATTAGATACCACCCCATGGGTAGATCCTCTTGCTTTCTGAAGCAGTGCACAGATGAATAGGAGGAGAAATGGAATACGTTATATTGCATTTTAAAATCTGTCAGAGTCACCACTGGCTGTCAGCAACCATCTGTCTTTCTAAGGTGACGGACAGGTTTGCAGTGTTTCTCTGGGTGAAAGCAAGGATAAAGTGACCTCTTTATGGTCTTCAGCAGAAGCCCAAGTAGTGCTATGGAGACTCAAACTTCTCCAAGAAAGCCCCTTTGGAATGTTACAGGCTGAATCCCAGCCTGCCAAAAAGGATAGCTGCTCATGCATCTAAGAATTGCTTGGCTGCAGGAATACAATGGAAGGTGCGTGGACAGTTTAGCTGCCTCCAGATAGAGACCCATTTCAATTTTCAGAGGAGTTGTTGGAGTAAACTCCTCTAGTCTTAATATCTGAAATTGAGACAGCAGGAAAATCAGTTATTTACGGTGGTGCTCAGCATTTGCCATATGGCATTGCTAACATGGGATCATATGAATACTGAATGAAGATAATAGTGCCAATTCCAGGTTGCATCTTAGAGAGTGCTAGACAGGCCTTCGATTGCCTAGTTAGCTAATGTGGGTCGATTTTAGACAGGAGATGAAATTCAAAGCTCATGGGAATTGGAGAGACAGATCATCCTGATGTGCCTCTAGGATATGAAGCTTGATTCCAAATGAATGAGTGAAAACCAGACTACAACATCTACCAAAAGATTCTGGTGTAGTTTACAGTTTAGTGGCAACATTGCCCAATATATCAGGATTCCAGGGATTGCTTTAGCTCTAGAAAAAAGATCAAGGCAGCAGCTTGCATGCTGAGGAATTTGCAGGGGGTGAGGGAACACATGAACATCATGTCAACCAAAAGCACCATAGGAAGCAGCCCTGGTAAGGTGCTTCAATTTAACCCTAAATAAGCTGAAATAATATGAACATGGGTGGCAGCACTATAAACACATTGTCCTCCCTAGGGAACTCACACAACAGCGGGGTCTTGGCATTGCTGGCATAGCAGTTATTCTTCTTTGCTTCTTAGTAACTGTGGATACCAAGACTCCTAGTTGCTGTTAATATTGAACAATCCAAATGCAAAATTCATCACACCCTGTAGAACTCCCCCCTCCCCAGCCCTATAAAATTAGCTATTAAAAATAAGAGGAGCTGGCACTTTGAGGGAATCAAAAGAGAATTTTAAACACAAATCTCAAGATAGCATCAAAGCTGTGACTACCGCTTAAACACACATCCTCCCACACAAAGAGCATTGCCTGTCTGGGGCAAGGAGTTTGTCTGAGACAATGAACAGGAAAGAAAGAAAGAAAGAAAAAAGAAAGAAAGAAAGAAAGAAAGAAAGAAAGAAAGAAAGAAAGAAAGAAAGAAAGAAAGAAGAATATTGTCTAACTCAGTAGATCCCAAACTCAAATACCCAGATGGGGTTGGGCAGAAGCTCCAACCATCACGGTCAAAAGCCAGGTTTCTGGCAATTGAGGTCCAACACTATCTGATGATTCAAGAATGGAAATGACTTATGTAGTTAATCTGGAATATTCTGGGCTTCTTTCAACTAAATATGAGGTAATGCACTGTTTAAATCAGGGATGGGAGACATGAAGCCTTCCAATATATGAGATGCAGATGGCCCATGCAGGCAAAGAAAGCAACCAAAGGGGGATAGAGTTTGAATATGTTGTTGTTGTTGGTTGCTGTTGTTATGTGCTTTCAGGTTGATTCTGACTTCTGGCAACATTCTTACCAGTCTTTCTTGGCAAACATTGCTTTCCTCTAAGGCCAAGCATGACTTGCCCACAGGCACTCAGTGGGCTTCCATGGCTAAATAGGGATTAGGGCCCTGGTCTCCCAGAGTACTAGTCCAGCTCTCAAACCACTACACCATGCTGGCTCCTTTCAGAAAACATTGCCTTCCTTGAAAGTAAATTCTCGATAAATATTAAAGAAAAATTAACAATGTGTGTCTCAATGTGGCAGTGTCACAGAGTTCAAACGCAAAGCAAAAGAAAGGTAGTTGCATATCCCTACACAAATCAAGAATGAGGAAAACTTAGATCCAGTTGACTTTACCTGTGATGACCTTGCCTTCTGCCCCACCAGCCCAGGAGTGAAGGCACCGGCTGTCCCTGGATTAAGCTGTGGCTACAGGAGCCAACTGTTTTGCCTCTTGTCATGTTCAGCTGTCTCCCTCTACAACAGCAGAGGGTGAATCTTTCTGATTCAAGCAACTGCTCTAGGATCTTTTCTGGTATTGATGTCAGGCTGACTGGGCAATAATTATTTGGGTCCTCTTTTTTTCCCTTCTTGAAGACGGGGACGACATTTGCCCTCCTCCAGTCTTCTAGGACCTCTCCAATTCTCCAAAAGTTCTCAAAGAGTATTGCGAGTGGTTCTGAAATGACTCCTGCCAGTTCTTTTAATATCCTTGGATGTAATTCATCTGGCCTTGGAGACTTGAATTCATCTAGTTTAGCCAGGTATTCCTGTACTACTTCTCTACCTATTCTGTGCTGCATTTATCCCAATTCCTTACCTGCTCCTCACCCCGCAGGTTGGGTACTTCTATCCTTTCAGGAGAAAACTGAGGCAAAGAAGGTGTTGAGTAGTTCTGCCTTCTCTCTTCCCCCGTTAGTAATTGTCCATCTTCCCTGCGTAGCGACTCCACCATTTCCTTGTTTTTCCTTTTGCTGAAGATATATCTTAAAAAGCCCTTTGTATTGTTTTCAATGTCTCTGGCGAGCCTCAGTTCATTCTGCGTTTTAGCTTTTCTGTCTTTCTCCCTACATCTCCTGGATCTTTGCTTGAATTCCTCTTTAGTGGTTTCACCATTATTCCATTTCCTGTACACGTTTCTTTTAACACTTAGCTCAACTGAGAGTTCGTTCATCAACCATTCTGGTTTCTTTAGACACCTGCCATTTTAACTCCTTATTCACACAGTTTTAAATTGTGCCTTCAGTATCTCACTTTTAAGAAACTCCCATCCGTCATGAACTCTCTTCTCTTTTAGTATTCTTGATCATGGAATTTCAGCCAGTAACTCCCTAAGTTTACAGAAATTAGCTTTTTTAAAGTCTAGAATGCATGTCTGGCTACACTTGGCTTCTCCTTCCCACTGAATGAAAAATTCCAATAGAGCACGGTCACTCCCCCTGTAAGGATCCCACCACCTCCACCTCATCAATAAGGTCACCCCTGTTGGTCAGGATATGATCTAAAATAGTTGATCCCCTTGTCGCCTCTTCCACCTTCTGGACCATGAAATTGCCTGCAAAGCAAGCAAGGAACCTGTTGGACCTTGCGGTCTTGGCAGAGTTCATTGCCAAGATATATCAAGATAGTTGAAATCTCGCGTTACTACTGCATCTCTCTTTTTTTAATGTGTGGTCATCTGTTCCAGGAAGGCATCATCCAAGTCCTCAGGCTGCCCTGGAGGCCTGTAGCAAATCTCCACAATAACATTCCTATTGTTTCTTGGTCCCTTCATTCTTACCCAGATGCTCTCGACCTGGCTTCCCGGATTTAAGTTATGGATCTCTTCACAGGTAAAAACATCCTTGACATATAAGGCTACTGTTCCTCCTTTCTTGTCTGACTGACCAAACCCAAAAGATGCTCACCAATGGCGGCTTTTCATCCTGGAGAGAAGTGATTAGTGGGGTGCCACAGGGTTCTGTCCTGGACCCAGTGCTGTTCAACATCTTCATCAATGACTTAGATGAATGAGTAGAGGGCACACTGATCAAATTTGCAGGTGACACCAAATTGGGAGGGGTTGCTAATATACCAGAGGACAGGATCAAAATTCAAAATGACTTTGACAGATTGGAGAGCTGGACCAAAGCTAACAAAATGAATTTCAACAGAGAGAAATGTAAGGTCCTACACTTTGGCAGAAAAAATGGAATGCGCAAATATAGGATGAGGGACACGTGGCTGGATAATAGTACGTGTGAAAGGGACCTAGGAGTCTTGGTAGATCACAAGCTGAACATGAGTCAGCACTGTGATGTGGCAATCAAGAAAGCCAATGTGATTCTTGGTTGCATCAATAGGAGTATAGTGTCTAGATCAAGGGAGGTAATAATTCTGCTTTGGTTAGACCTCATTTGGAATACTGTGTCCAGTTCTGGGCACCTCAATTCAAGAAGGATATCGACAAGCTGGAGCATGTCGAGAGGAGGGCAACCCAAATGGTGAAGGGTCTGGAAGCCATGCCCTATGAGGAGTGGCTTAGGGAGCTGAGTATGTTTAGTCTGCAGAAGAGAAGGTTAAGAGGGGACATGATAGCCATGTTTTAAGTATTTGAAGGGATTTCATGTCGAGGAGGGGGTGGGCATGTTTTCTGTTGCTCTAGAGACTAGGACAAGGAGCAGTGGATTCAAGCTGCAGGAAAGGAGATTCCACCTGAACCTCAGGAAGAACTTCCTGATGGTCAGAGCTGTCCAGCAGTGGTGTATGCTGCCTCAGAGTGTGGTGGAGTCTCCCTCTTTGGAGGTTTTTAAGCAGAGGCTGGATGGTCATCTGTTGGGAATGCTTTCATGTGTGTTCCTGCACGGCAGGGGGCTGGACTGGATGGCCCCTGTGGTCTCTTCCAACTCTATGAATCTATGATTCTATGATTCTAATCTGTGTTGCAGGAAGGAAAGCAATTCTTTGTGAAAGTATTGTGGAGCACAGAACTGCTCAACACTGTGGGAGAGAAGCTAGGTCAGTGCATCACTTTAACACCAGAACATGCGATCTTCAGAGCTTTTATTGCAGCCATTCGTCTCCTTTTTAATGTGGGACGGGGGTGGGGAAGATACTGCTCACCTGCTGTGCTCTATATATATGAACCTCTGTCTCCTTGGAAACGAAGATCCAGGCTGCATTTGCCACTGAATACCTTTGTTATGATTATTATTATTTACATTTTTTCCTTTAAAAAAGGGGATCTGAAGATGCATAGCTGGGCTTCCTTTGCCTATCTGCTTCAGCTTGTAGAAGTGATAACCTCAATCTGTTGCCATCAAGGCTCAGAGAAGGCTTTTGTTGTTGTTAAAAGGTTTGGTTCCTAACCAGTCACCTAGGGACGGGGGGGCGCAGAGGAGGCAGTTTGTCCCAGGCGGCAATGTTTTTGGGGTGACCTGGCCCATAGCCACGCCTCTGCGTGCCCTGGCCACCCCCACACACATCGCAGCCATGCTTCCGCACACAGTGGCTATGCCCCTCACATTGCAGCCCCAGCCCCTCCCGGCCCCACCCCCACACTCCAAGCTCTGCCACTATTCCTGGCTACCTTACAACTTTTGGCCCCATAGAATAGGATGCAATCCTATAACTCACATGCCACAAGGCATAATCCTGTGCTGTGTCTATTTGCAGAGAAGTTACATTCCACTGTGAATTGTGGGAATTATTTCCTATTAAAAGTTTAAGTATGCAAGCTAAAGCATTTGAATTTTCCTTACTTCTGGAGTTTTGATTATGTGGTGTTTTGATTTGGGCAGCTCTGGACAGCATTAATATGATTTCCATGTCTCTTCCAGCCAGCATTGTTCACTTCGGAAAACCAAGAGCTTTTAGAAAGTTTATACATTCCTAAATGTCCTTTAAGAATTGTCAGTTGCCTAGCATTGTTGCTGAGCTACAAGCACACAAACCAAAAACTGCTCAGGCCAGTATGCCAGTCAAGCCTCTATGAAAAGGCCAGATGGCTACCAGGGGCACATACAAGCAAGGAATGTTTTCAGGATGCTCCAGTTATTTGCTGTGTTTGTTACTGGTACTTTTCCATAGAGATTGATTAAAAACCTGAAATGTTAAAAATATGTGAGGATACAAATCAGCTCAATGAAGATATGGTATCAGAGTTGCTCTTCAGTACTTTATCTCTTTGAAATATTTGTACACTTCTTCCTTTTTAAAAAATCCTAAAGCTGTTTACAACTGGAGGCTGGTCTGATACCAGTTCCACCCTCCACAACTGAGGCTTCTGGCAATGTCCCACCACCCAGACCCAAGCCAGCCGTCACCAAAAGCCAGACTGGGCCAAAGGAAGGTCAAACCTACCTCAAACCAAACTAGGGACATTTCCGCACAACACTCTTATAGCGCAATGATTTCACTTTCAACCTCCTATGGAATCCTGGGGTTTGCAGTTCCGGGAGGGACCACTTCGCCCCTCCCGAAACTGCAAACCCCAGGATTCCATAGGAGGTTGAAAGTGGAATCATCACGCTATAAGAGTGTCGTGCGGAAATGGCCTAGGAGTCTTAGTAACAAAGACCAAGTTCAACTACTAGAGCCTAATACCCAACATCAGAATGGTAGCAGGTGACAAATTTATCTTGATATACACAAGCAAATTGCCCCACCACCAAACTGAAGAAGACAGTAGGTATTTACAAAGAATGGGGAGAGGAGAAATAGCTATTTACACAAGAACCTTTTAAGGAAAAAGTTTATGAACAGGCAAGGCAAAATAAGAGGGGACAGCTAACTCGCTAACCCTCCATACCAATATACATAGGAAAAATGTTCAAACTACAGGTACTAGAGCATATACAGAATACAATATGCACACATTAAGCCAAGTATGTTGCTTGCATATAGCATGCACAAGCTTCAAGTGCTGAAGTTCACTATGCAGCAAGAGCCAGGACAAAGAAGGACCTGTTTATCTCCTTTGGCTTGGGATGACCACATGATCAGCCAGTCCAAGATCTAAAGTTTCAACTTTTCTACTGAAAGGTGCTTGTTCAGCTTCTCACAGTGGTGTAAACAGCCAGGCTGACTTCACATGGGAAAGGTAAGGATGACCTTGGCAAGGAGGGTGCTTGCAAGATAACCAGCTGTGCTTAATGAGCTAGCTGTAAAGAACTGACACAGCTAGTACTAATAGTAATGAAATTTAACTATTTGGCTTAACCCCTTAGAGGTAAAATCAAACCTATGAAACTGAGCTTTCATGACAAGATTCTCGCAGTGGTTCTCAACCTGTGGGTCCCCAGATGTTTTTGGACTTCAGCTCCTAGAAGCCCTGAACATTGACCATAGTGGCTGGGGCTTCTGGGAGCTGAAGTCCACAAACATCTGGGGACCCACAGGTTGAGAACCAAGATTCCAGAGGTTTAAAAAATAGGAGGAAGGGGACCAGTCAGCTTGACGTTGATCCCAGGAGAAGTTCTACAACAGATAATTAAACATTTGGTCTACAAGCACTTAAAAAAGAATACTATTTACTAACAGCCAGCACCAGTTGTTCAAAAACAAGTCATGCCCGACTAATCTTATCTCTCTTTTTTGACAGAATTACAAGCATTGCAGATCAGGGAAATGGGGTAGATGTAATGCATCTTGAGTTCAGTAAAGCTTTTGACAAGGACTCCCATGATATTCTTGCCAACAAGCTGGTAAAATATGGTCTAGAGACAATGCTAGTGTTAGGAAGATTTGTGCCTGGTTTACAGACTGAAGACAAAGAACGTTCACCAATGGTTCCCTATGATTCTGGAAAGAAGTGACAAGTGATGTGATGCAGGGTCCTAGAGCTGCTGTTATTCAACATATTTATACATGACTTGGATGATGGGACAGTGGGGATACTGATACCTCAGAAGACAGAATTAAGAATCAAGATAACTGTAACAGACTGGAGAAGTGGATCAAAACTGCCAAAATAAATGTTAACAGGGATAAATGACAACAAAAATCAGATGTACAAATACAGGATGAATGTAATACCTGGACATGTGAAAAGGAGACCACAATGAGTCAATAATGATATACATGGAGGGGGGACAACAAAGTTCTAGGCTGCTTCAACAGAACTCTAGTGTCTGGATTATTGGAAGTAATAATACTAGTCTATTTTGCTTTGATCAGAAGTAATAATACTAGTCTATTTTGCTTTGATCAGACTGTTTTGGGCACCACCGTTTAAGAAAGTTACTGACAAGCTGAAATTTTTCCAGAAGAGATCAACCAAGATGGTAAAAGATTTGGAAACCAAGCTCTGTAAGGAACAGCTGAAGGAGTTGGATATGTTATGTCTGAGAAGAGAAGATAATGGAATGAGCTTATTTTATGCTGCTCCAGGGGACAGGACCCACACCAGTTGATTCAAATTGTAAGAAAGCAAGAATTTCCTGGCAATAAGAGCTGTTCAGCTGTGGAACAGACCACTCCCAGAAGATGGTGGACGTTTTTTCATCGAAGGATTTTAAATAGAAGCTGGGTAGTCATCTGTCAGGAATGCTTCAGCTGGGTTAGCTCACAGGGAAGCTAGAGTAGATAACACATGGAATCTCTTCCAACCCTACACTCCTTTGATTCTACCTAACTATGCTCCTTGATCCTGCAATTGTATCTACCCAGTACCTCTGTCCTAGAACTCCTGCAAGACACGCCACAAAGAAAGGGAGCAGCCAGTGTTTCAATCAGTACTGGTTTGCAGAAGGTTTAGTCATGCTGTGGCAAAGCTCCTATTCATTTCATTATGGAAATCTGGCAAGAGGTGAAGGCTCTATCTTCTGGGGCCTCTTCACACTACATAGTGTAGGGCTACGCTATAGCCCTAGGATTCTACTTTAACTTCCATGGCTAAATCCTATGGAATCATGGGGTTTATAATTTGGTCAGAGGCACCAGAAGGGCTCTCTGGCTGAGAATTTTAAAGGCCCTTCTCTAAACTGCAGATCCCAAGATTCTATAGGATGCTGTTATGGCAGTTAAATTGAGATCCTAGCATTATATTTGTGTAGTTCAAAAGGGCCCCTCATCTTCCGGTCTTAATGGTGACAAAACTTCATAGCTTGAGGCAGTTGCTTGCTTCATTTTTAAATATAGTTTTCAAAGAAGTAGCCACATTAGTATCTTGCAGCATAAAAGGATGAAGGCAGGGAGAGAGGGGAAAAGGAAATGTGGCAGCTCCTTTAAGACTAACTGATTTTATTTTAGCATGAGCTTTTGTGAATATAAACCCACTTCTTCAGATGCAGTACAGAGTGGTATTAAGGCTTCAGATATAAAACATACAGTTGTGGGAGTGGGATGGAATGTAATGGGATCCAGAAAGATGCAAATCATGTTGCTTGCTCTCAATTTTCAAAGGGCTGCATAAGGCGATACAGGTCTTTCAGATCTTTACAGTGGTCAGTTAGCGTTGATGTGTGACAGCAATAAATCTGCAGTTTTCCTGGGTTCAAAACTCTCTTTTAGAAGATTCCTTTTGTTATATATGCAGTAGCGAGGACTCTTGTATTAATATATATAGCATGCCATGAATCCATTGTCTTTGTACATGCCTCTGCTAATGGATTGGAATTTGTGATTAAAAACTGAATTCAGCTGCTTCTCTTTCTAGCTTTCTTTTGTAATTTTCTTATCCAAAGACCATAACCTAAAAATCCCTTATTGTATGTCCAGGAAGGTTCAAATGTTCTGCAACTGGTTTTTGGCGATTGCCATTTCTAACATCAGAGTTGTGTCCATTAATCCTTTTGCATGCAGACTGTCCTGTTTGTCCAATGTAGAATGGGTTTATATCCATGGAAGCTCATGCTGAAATAAAAACCAGTTAGTCTTAAAAGTGCTGCCATGTTTTTAATCCCCCTCCCTTCCTCCTTTTTATTTTGCCTCACGTCGCTGTTCCCTCTGAACTGATCAGCTGTACAATTAGGAAGAGAGAGGCAGCCAGCCCAGACAGCATATTTGAGGTACCACAAAAGGCCAGCAAATTGTTATCTATTTAATTAGCTGCTACTGTATTTTTGCTGCCAGGGATATTCTCAGAGACTCATAGGAGCTTCTACCTCAAGTGCTAAAATAACCTGTCTGGCTCTGAATATTATATGCCATTACTTGAATTCATGGGTGGAGAGAAAGCTTCGTTTGCTGTTCCACCTCAGGCAAAATGTTTTAAGCCAGCCTTGATGAGCAAGGTACAGTCCAATGCAAATTCCTCTATAGAGACCCAATGAAGTGACCGCAAACACAGTGTAGCCTCTTTTACAAACACTGGAAAACTGATTTTGTCGGTTATCAGACTGCATGCATCGGATTGTCCTTCATTTTGTGGGTCCCAAAGGTCAGATTCTAGATGCCAAAACAGAATTGTTGATAATAACTGCTCAACAGATAGAATTCCAACAGGTCAAGTGTCTCAATACGGAGATGCACTACTGCAGAAGGTCTGACCAGTTAAACATCTGCCTGCCAGGCTGCTACTAAATGTACAAAGATTCCAACCTGACTTTATGCAAAGACTTAATTTCCAGAAAAGCTCTCTCACATACAAACACATGTACCTGTATTCTGGTGAAGATACTGTATTCTGAAATTCTGAAAAAATGATAACTCTTTTTGGTCAGACAGATGGCATGAACTAACTTGATGCCAATCATGCCCTAAGTCCTTAGGACACCATTTATTTAAAAGGCATTTTACTTGGCTGAACAACTGCAACAACACCTTCCTTGATCGTTCCCAGCAATTCCATATATTTCAATTACAGAATCTTCCCAAGGAGGGAGAGCAGGAAATCACACTCCTGGCCAGGAGCAGAAAGACAAACAACACTTGCTGCGGATGGATGCTTCTCCCCATGTGTCTCATTTATCATTTACCAAACATCTGCACTTACGCTGATGAACTATGCTTGGTAGCCGTACCAGATGAAAGAAAAGGAGAGAACATTCTGATAGTCACATTGGGGTCAACCAAACCTAGCTTACCTGAAGCACGCCCAGTGAGCAAGTACCTCCTCTGCCCAGATGTGGATCATAAGCCCCATCAATGAGTTTTAGGAGTCTTGCCCATCAAATAATGTTTTAGAAAGTCTTGGAACTATCACTGCAGTTTGTGAACACAACCTGTAAGCAAAATCATAGAGTTGGAAGGGGCCTCATGTGCTATCAAGTCCAACCCCTGCTCAGTGTAGTATCTCCAACAAAAGCACTCCCAGCAGGTAGCCGTCCTGCCTGTTTTTGAAGACATGCAGAGAAGGAGACCCTGCCACCTCTCTAAATATTTGATTCCATTGCCGAACCACTCTTACTGTTAAAAATTTCTTTCTCAAGTTCTATTGAAATCTACTGTACTGTAATTTCAGACTATTAGAGCTGGTCCTATCCTCTGGGATAGCATAGAACAGGCCTGCCTCCTCCTCTCTGTGATGCTTCTTGATGTTGAGTTACAGCTATATAGAAAAGGGGTGTATGGGAACAGCTCACTAGTAAACATTTTTGGTGGGAATCGCGGACTGCTGGTGGCTTCCATGGCAGTGGAGTGGTTAATCTGCTCTGGGTTTTAGTTTGAACCTTAGAGAAGCTAGCTAAAGTGCTGAAACTTATTCCCAACATATGCTGTTTTACTCTGAACTTTAAGAGCACTGTCCAAGGTGCTGGAGCTAGTTTAGGAATAGGGTTTAGCACCTTGGATAGTTCCTTAAAAGTTCCTTCACTGCCCCATTACTGACATGGAAGCCATCAGTTGGTCGACACTGATAGAATTTAACATCCACTTGATTGCACTTGGTTTTCAACAACATTTTATGGTTTCATCCACATTATCAGATTGAGGCTGGAGTATTATATGAATGGAGAATTTTCAGCCCTCCAGATGTCTTGGGCTACAGTTCCCATCATCCTTTACCACTGACCATACAGTCTGAGACTTATGGAGGTCAGAGTCAAAAACATCTGGAGGTCCAAAGTTCCCTCAGCCCATGTTCAGAATGCTTTTATTTCCAACAATACATTCTGGTAGTACTGTGAATATTCAATGTCTATCCTTCCTAACTGCCTCAGCGTGAGGATTACCAGAATTCCCCATTTGGCCATTTAGCCTGATTCTGGGGTAAGTAAATTATGGGATGCATGTAGCCTCAAGACCATTCTGTGGAGCCCACAAGGACTCTTCACATCTCTCTACTCACTCACAAAATGGATTAAAATCCTCCCAAATAGCCAATAAGATTCCAGAGCAGGAGTGAGCAAAGTGTGGCCTGTGGGCTGCATGTGGTTCTTGGGACCTCTAAGTATGTCCCACAGGGCCCTCCAGAAACTAGTAAAAGCTCCCAAACTGCCCCCAAAAATTTTTAGTCTAATTCTAGTTTTTTTGCCCCCAAACCATCTCAAATTTCCCAAAGCCACCTAAAAAGGCAAAAGTTTGCTCCCTTAACCCCCTTGTCCTCAAAACCTCCCCGAAACAGAAAAAAGAAAAAAGTTGGTTCAAAATAGTCAAAAATGGCAGCCAGAGGTAACATCCAGTCACTTTGGACATGCTGACACATGCTGCTACAGTCTGCCAAGCAGGCACACAAAGGAAAAATGACCCTAGGGGGTATGGATGGGATTTCAGTATCCTGCCCAAGCCTGGTGGGGCTTTGTTCTTCAAAACTGGAAGTGATTTCTGGTCATTTCTTGCCTTGAAAAAAAAAGGTCTCTCTTGGGCCTATAACAACTTGAAGGGAAGACAGCAAAATTGTCCCACACACCACCCAAATGGTGCAAGTGGGCCTTCTGTGAAAAAAAAATATGGGTGCAGGGCAGCATTGAGATTGTAGTCCTTTTAGACCTGGTACCCTTTCACATTGCCCAATTATAGGGCTGTGATTCCACTTTAACTGCCATGGCAACATCCTATGGAATCCTGGGATTTGCAGTTTAAGGAGAGAGGCCTTTAGAATTCTCAACCAAAGAGCTTCTCTGGTACCTCTGAGCAAACTGTCAGTCCCAGGGTTCCAAAGGATAAGCGAGGTAGTAGTTAAAGTGGAATCATAGCATTATAACTGTGAAAAGGCCTTTCTGTTCTGCCAGCATGATGTAGGATGTTGGCCAATGTTCTTTCCCTACCAATTGTAGCTTCACCCTGTGTTATACACTATGCTCAATAATTGCAACAGGCCAAGATGACCAACAGTAGAATAAAAATGTGATAGTAGGGCTGTCCTGCCCCCCCCCCAGTATTCTATTCACTGCATTATGGTGCCATATCTAAAATGTAACTCCTTCCAGAATGAAGTTATGGGGCCTGTTTCCAAAATCATACAACATGTGACATGGGTCTTGCTTTGCAAGCACACTGAAGTATGGATTGATCAAAAGGGTTACATTCACATTGTGTAAAAGAGGCCTAGTGTGGCCCCAAGACCTCTGGAAGTTGTCTTTCCCATCTAATGTAATATAACACTAACACAATATTACCCAAGGAGAACTCATTCTTTCAAACGCAGCTAAATACCCTATTTGCTGGCATATAAGACACACCAGCATATAAGACGCACCCTGTTTTCAAACAATATTGTGATGAACCTGATGGGAGGGGGGTCTTGACAACTGGCAACTGAGAGTGTTTAAGCTGACTGGCTGGGGAAATGGAACCTTGGATAGCCTGGGGAGGGGCTGGTGGACAAATAACAGATTTGAACTGTCTGGTGTGTATTTGAAGAGAAGTGTGATTTGTGGTGTGTTTGGGAGAGGTTGGAGATTTGAAGACCTCCGTGGGAGAGAGAACTGAGAAATTGGGTGTACAAGAGATAGTGAATGAATTGAAAGAGAGAGAGAGAGAGAGAGAAGAATGGTGTGCTGTTTATAAACATTTAGATATAAAACACATTTAAAGCAACAGTGTTACAATAAATGTTTGAAGTTCTGTGTTCCTTAAAACAGTGTCACACAGTTTTATTTTGAATCCTGGAATCTACACGCTACCAGTAATATCATACCTTAGTGCCAACAGTACCACAGTCTGGGAAAATATAAATCACTGCTGATCCTTCCATCTGGGAGAAGGGCAGGTTTAGGGAAGGCAGTAAAGGGAGAGAGTCCTGAAAGGAAGAAGCCAAGGGGGGATAAGAGTGAGGAAGGGACTGCGTTCTCAGAGAGGGAGAACTGAGGCAGACCCGTTTGTCCTAGACCTGGCTTCATTCAGAGATCTCCCTGGCTGTTCAGACCTGAACACAAAGAGGTGTCATGCTGGGCAGGCCTGGAGTGCAAGGCTTGGGTGCACCTTTTGCACTTGGCACTGACGTGCGGTGGTTTTTTCCTGCATTTTACAAATATTTTTCAGGAAAAAAAGTGAGTCTTATACACCAGCAAATAGAGTAATTGGGGGAGAACTGTCATTCTTGAGTTCCTAGAAATGCTTAACACAGCATGTAATCATAGAAGCCTAACTCAAAGGAATTTTGCATTTATAGACAGGCCCACTTGCTCCACAGCCCTCTTGGACAGTGTGCTAACTTAGGGGTCCCAGTACAACACGCAGCACATACACATCTATCCTGCAACACCTTGCCACTGCTCCTTGCCTCAACACCCGCTGCCTGTGGGGGTCACCTTGTTTTGCCTGATGTGCTGCACTTGTGTGGTGTCCAACTCCCCAGAAGCAAAACCTCCTTACTGCAGAAACAGAACTGTACTCAGGAATACAACACTGAGGATGAGCTGGCAGACATGAAAGAAAAGGAAGCAGAGAGAACAAAGGGGCATCTGAACCTGTGTAGTTAGTTGTTGATAGCATGAATATTCAGTGAAAAATCAATTTCTCCTGCCCTCACTTTTAAGCGTTCTCCTCTAGCAAAAGTGTACCTGGCACTGCTCAGGTCTGTATATAATACACCAAAAGGGCTCCATGGAGCTTCCTGTTTTCCTACCACCCCATTTTTTACCTCATGGTTCTTACCAGCAATACCTCAGAGAGCACTCTCCCATTTTCTCACCATTTTTTAAACCTCAGGAATATAGGTAGCAGTGCTTTGGCCCTCTTTCAATTTATATCCCTTTAAAAATTTATTTCCTGATGACTTATGGAAGACCTCCCCTTTTTCATCTCTGAAGACTCCCATTTGGGACTGTTAACATGAGAGAGATCACTGTAACTTGGGCAACAATCAAATACACTCTTAAGATTTTGGTACTATCCTAATTATTGTGAGAGTTGTCTCAATGGTAACCTCCCCTGCCTTTTTTTTTTCTTCTAGGATACAAAGCTACTCAGACTGGTGGTCCATGAATGGTGTGAGTCCATAGAGAACTTCTAGAAAAGAAAGAAACAGAAGCAGCCAATGGGTACAAATGGTTCCTGGTGCACCGGGGGGGGGGGCAAATGGCAGTCTCCCACATTAGATAGTTTAAAACACTCTTTTCTATGAAGCCCGCCAGTTTGGAATTTCAGTCTTTCAACCTGAAACTGAGCGCTGCAACTGAGATGACAACAACAACAACAATGTCAAATTTTGTGGTATCTGGTACAATGGTCTGATGAGTTGTGTCTGCCACAAAGACGCAAACATTCTTTTTTATTTTTATAGATTCCAGGCAGGCGCTGTTGCTGAGGAAAAGTGTGAAACTGAGAGAAGGGTGCATTATGAGACTTAACAGATGGTGCAGTCTAAGGTTGCCAACTTCGAAGCAGCCTCTGTCCATTGAAAAGAAGAGTTTAATCTACAGCTGAAAAACAGTTGCACTGTGTGCCAGGACAAGCAATATCACCTGCTGATTTTAACCATTTTTATCCTCCTCACTGTTTTTTTACTGCTTCCTGCAATGACAGTTCTTTTTAATCATGTGATTGTATTTCTTTTCATGCTCTCATTTATTCTAAAATGTTTTAAATTACTGAGGAAAATAATGGGATTACAAGTAACTTCTTGTTTATACAAAGTTACCTCCAAGCTGAGTCAGATAAAAGGGCTTCCACGCACTTAGACATCATCAACTCCAAACTTACAACTAATGCTGTCAGAATAAATTTAGTCTACATTTTTACTGCACTGTTACTACTTTGGTATCAATGCTGCCTTATTCTTAATGTTTTATCGTCTTCAAGTTTGGCTATTTGACTTTTTCTGTTGTTGGTGTTGATTGTTCTTTGTTTTGTGAGATACCTTAATGAGCTATTTGGGCCAATGTGATGGTATGTAAATTTTAGGGAATAAATGCATAAAACCTTTCATGCAAATATATGCAACTTTATGCAGATAGAATGAATCTGATTTGGATTGAGCTTTGGGATATTTTTCTTTACAGTCAGCTCTCCACATTCGTGGGTTTAACTTTCACACATTTGATTATTTGTGAGTTTCTCCAATCCTCACTCCCCCACACCACAAACACTTCTTTTCCACGGAAACCTTCCTTCTTAGTGGCTCTGATCAAGCCACATAACCCTATAAAAACCTGCCACTGGTCCTCTTCCTCCTCCACCAGCTGCTGGCTAGGTAAGATGGCTTACAGCCCAATTTCTCAGCACCACAAACTCTGTCCCAGTGCCCCCTGATACCCAAGGAAGGAGATTGGCAAGAGAGAAATAGAGAGCCAACATACCAATCGATCCCCCTTCCTATTCCTTTCCCTGACCTAGTTTGGACTCTGGGTGCCTGCTCTCCCCACTATGCCTTGGCCTCCTTCTCACTGACATCTCCACATTTTGATATTTGTGGTTTTCCACTTTTGTGGGGGTCCCATGCCCCCACCCTAGTGAATGTGGAGGGTCAACCGTATTTGTGTGTTTGTTTTGTTTCCACAGGATGCAAGTCACTGTACTGCAGAATTTCCGTCTAGTTCAGGGCACACACCATTGCAGAGGGTGTGGTTACTTTCTCTTCAAGGGGCCATAACTTACTACTAGAGCATATATACTTTGAATAAACAAGGTCTCAGGTTCACTACCCAACATCTCTGTGGAAAACTGGAAAAGAGTCATCTGAAACCCACACACATACAACAGTTCTGAGGTAGATGGACTAATCAGTCTTTATCACTATAAATCAGTTTCCAATGCCAGACCACAACTCAGTTCTACAAAACAAAAATGGATTGTGGATAGGGGAGGAGTGACCTTCACAATGCATGTTTAAAATAATTCCATTTGCTGTACGTTCTGCCTGTTACCTGAACTGAGCAGCAATAAGGAAGACTGTATTGTTATAGTTCTGTAACTATAGTTCCAGAACTGTAACTATACTGTTAGAGTTGTAGTATTAGTTTTAATGTGCTGTATGCTATATCTAAACTGTTATGCTGCTACAATAAACAGTGGAATCTATTTGCTGGTCCCAACAAGAGCAGAGCCAAGAAATCAATTGCTCAATGGCAAAAGTTTACATACCCTAAAGGACCAGATCCAGTCTGATCTTGGTAGCTAAGAAGGGTCAGCTTTGATTAGTACTTGGATGGGAAACCACCAGTGAATACCAGGTGCTGTAGGCTATATTTCAGAGGAAAGAACTAGCAAAATCACGTCTGAGTATCCGTTGCCTAAGAAAACCCTATGAAATTCGTGGGGTTGCCGTACAAGTCAACAAGCAGCTTGAAGGGGGGGTGTATGTGTGTGCGTGCACGCATGCACGCATACACACAGAGACAAGCTACTTAAGTCTCTTGATTGGGGTTTACTCTAGCCATTGATTTAGGCCAAAATATTTATGTCTTTTAAAAACCTCACAATAACTAAGATGGTACCAAAAGGAAAATATAAACTTCACTTGCTTTATCTTAGCTCTGCAAGCAAACGGACTCAGGTAAGGAAACAACCCTAAAGATAAAAACATGAATACAAGATCAAGAGCGAGAATGAGTTAACAGAAACTAAGTTGTTCCTTTCCTTTCATCAGCTGTAGCATCCAGTGTATAATGAAATTTAGATTCAACAAAAGTTAGAATGACTCCTCTTCTTCTGATCTCAGTCTAATAGGTATAAATGTCTTTGACAGCAGAAATGTTTCACAAGTTGGTGCTCTTTGATATTTAAGTTTGAAATCATGCACTTAGATGCGGTCAGCTTTGAGGCGAGATCAGGAGTGTACATCAGCGGGGGGGGCTGTTAGGATGGCAAAATGCTCAGTTGTGACAATCTCCTTTCATTTATCCTAATGACAGTGATCTTATTTCCCTCAAGCATTAAAGTAAAACATTTCAAGAGTATAAGTGCCATAACACAGGCAAACACTGCGGGGACTAAAATACACACGATGTCCAGATAATACTCTTCTCATGAGGGAAAGTCTGCTTCGTCACTGCTGTTGAGTCATTATCGTTTTACAGCTCTGGCCCAAGACATTTTGCTACCTGAGGCAGAGGTAGCAAATGTTGGCTGCCCTGCCAGCCGCTGAGTTTGACGGGCATAGTAATCCAAATCTGACATAAAGGAGAAAGGGGGTTCATAGGTAAAATGAAAATGTTTATTCCTAGAAATTGTTGTTGCTGTGTGCCTTCAAGTCATTTCTGACTTCTGCTGACTCTAACAGGAACCTCTCACAGGGTTTTCTTGGCAAGATTTGTTCAGAGGGAGTTTGCCTTTGCCTTCCTCTGAGACTGAGAGAGTGTGACTCGCCCAAGGTCACCCAGTGAGTTTCCATGGCTGAGCAGGGATTCAAGAGCTATAGTCCAATGCTCAAACCATTACAGCATGCTGACTCTCTACAGGTTCATTACAAGTTACATATACTACTATGTGAAGAGATGTACGGGGCCACAGTTTTAATGCTAGCTAATGGAAGAAGACAAATCCTAAGAGAGTTCTAGCATAAGAAAGGCCATAAGTTGGTTGGTTTCTTGGGAAGAGTGTTAATCACACTTTGTGTTTGTTCTGGTCTGTTCCTAAGTTTGTCTTTCTCAACTGACTAGCAACTGGTCTCTTACATCAAGAGACATAGCACGATGCATCATGAGTATGGCATGTGCGGCTCTTCAGATGTTGCTAGACTACAGTTCTCATCATTCCTCATGATATTGTTACCACCATGTACTGGCCTGGCCTTTGGTGAACCAAAGATATCATTTTGATATCACAATTCGGCCCTACTCTGCCACCAGCCAAGTGTTTGTGGGGCCACCAAACAAGCACAAAGCTAGGCATGGCTACTATTTGCCGCTCACACCAAACCAAGCCAGAAATTGCCAGATCTGCTTTAGGGGACCTCCCAAAACAAACACCCTCATTACCAATGCACGATAAACAAAGAGACCCTCTGCCCTGAGAGGGCACCCTGCCGAGCTGAGTGCTTAACTGCCGAGCTAGCCGCATCTACATACCGGCCATACTATTGTCAGTTCGGAACATAACTCAATCATGTAAATTCTGACCTTTCGGAGGTATTGTCTCCAACCCAAAACTTATTGTTTTCGTCTAAGACCAGACTAGCCTACGGTCGTTCTTTCCCTGATAAAAACCCCCAGTTCTGAGAGCTCTTTGGATCTCTCGTCGGATCGCTCTAGACTTCTACTCTGCCTTGCTGCCGCTCGGTTCAGCAGATTCCCCTCGCCCGCTACGCCGGGTTTCCTCCTCTACAATTGGCTTCCTTGGGACTACGAGAAAGGTGGCATATCACCCATTCCCCTTGAATTCTATTCTATTCTAGCCTTAATAGAGCTCTCCCTCTCCCAGAGAAACTTGTTCCTACTGAGCTCTTCTGGCACAGACCATCAAAGAAATTATATTTTAAATGATTAAAAACACCTTGACAGTGTCCTTTCGAAGTAATTAAAAACCTATTTGCAGGCATGCCAAATGTTTACTAATTACACAGGCACTTTGTTCTGTAGGGCTAATGAAAAGAAACTGAGGCATTTTTCAGCAAATTTGAGTTTTTTAAAAAAATAATAATTACTCAGTGGAAAATGAGTTACTAATTTATTCCATTCTTTATCAGTTCTCGTAACTTGTTTCTGCTGGCCTTCTGCAGCAGGCAGAATGATTAGTGGGCCTTCCTTTTATGGCAAATGGAAAAATCAAACTTGATTTGATTTGATGAGAAAGAGAAAAACTGTGTCAGAACATACTGCTGTAGAAAGAGTTACGGTTACCCCTGTGATCCTACATTCAGTCAAGATTTTGGACTAGAATCATCTTGGTGATTTGTGCTGGAGTAATACACTTTCTAGAGAGCAAATGTAGTGTAGTGGTTTGAGCATTGGATTACAACTCTGGAGACCTGGGTTTGATTTCCTGCTTGGTCATGGAAACCCACTGGGTGACCTTGCATGTATCATACATTCATAACCTCAGAAAACCCCATGTAGGGTTGCCTTAGAGTCACTATAAGTTAAAAACTACTTGAAGGGATGCTGCAGCAGCAAGAGCAACACACTTTTTGGAGTGGCACACCATTGCAAAAGGAGGGAGCAAGGAGATAGCTGCTCCCACCACCAAAGAAAGCTATTCTCCCAGCTCTTGAGCAGCTTGGGAGCCAGCAGGAAAACTTATTGTCTTGCCAGAGATGACTTCCCAGGTCATCCTCACCTGTGGCCATTTTACCCTGCTGCTGTGTGCTGAATATACTGTGTCCTTTCAGTTTAGGTATATATTTAGCTTACTTTCATCTCTCCTGTTAGCAAGAGCTTAGAACGAATAATACTTTTGGGTTTATGTGATGAAGGCCCTGTCATTTTAATAATGGTATGACAAGAGGAAATCTAGAAAGTGCAGCTATTCCCCATGCTGGTGAAATAAGTGATGCATGTTGGATTCTGGATCATTGGATACAAATACTTTTTTTCTGAGGAGAATGGCAATCCAAGCTACTGACAAGGCTTATAATATCCCAAGAGGCACAATCTCAGCATTTCATTAGTTAGTTTGTCTGCCACCAAAACCTATATTCCTGTGGACGGTTTTCCATTTGACTATAAGAGCATTTAAACCCTTTTCTCAGATGGGCTATTTAGATTGCCCTGCTGCACTTACTGAACTCTACAGAGGGCTTCACAGTTGGCCCTTCACATTCACTGGGGTTAGGGGCACAGGACCCTTGCAAAAGTGGAAAAATTGCAAATTTCAAAATGTGTGCCTGTGTGTCTGTAGGAAAGGGACCAAAACATGGTAGGGAGAACAGGCATCCAAGGTCCAAAATAGGACAGGGAAAGGAGAGGGGATAAGTCTGGTGATCCTAACTCCTCTCTCTTTCCATCTACCTCCTGGGGTGTAGGGGGGCATCAGGAGGTTTGTGGCGCTGAGAAGTTAGGCTGCAAGCAATCCTTAGATGGCCAAGCAGCGGCTAGTAGAGGAGGAGAAGGACCAGGGGCAGGTTTTTAAAGGCCGGTGCAGCCTGATTGGAGCAGTCAAGAGGGAAGGTTCCCCTGGAAAAGAAGTACCTGAAGTGGGTGGACAGGTGTTGGAGAAACTCGCAAATAATCAAATCCATGAAAGTCAAGCCTGCAAATGTGGAGGGCTGACTTTGTTGCCCTTCACTTGAAAGATGTAACTCTCCCTTTTTTCCACTAGATAGATAGATAGATAGATAGATAGATAGATAGATAGATAGATAGATGAACCAAAGCCTAGTCTAAGTGTCTCTTCTATACCAGCTGCCACTGTTGTGGCCTCTGAGGGAGAGAACAGCAGCCAGCACCTACTGGGTTTACTTCCCTCCCCGAGTACTATTCTCTTTTCCTTGTGTTTCGTGTCTTTTTTGATTGTAAACCTGAGCACAGGGAACTGTCAAATTAAGAATTTGTAAACTGCTCTGGGAGTCTTTTTGGCTGAAGGACAAAGCATAAATGTTCTATATAAATAAATAAATAGTTCACATTGGCCAAGTAGCTGCCCATTTGGGAAGTCTATCAGCAGGTGGACACACATAACTCTGTTACTACACTTCCTATTTGTCCTGGGAGACTCAGAATAGATAAAAGGAAGCACAGCACTTCTTCACACAGTATACAATTAGCTGTAGAGTTCATTGCTGCAAGAGCTAGGGATGGCAGCCAACCTAGATGGCTTTTAAAAAGGATGAGACAAATTAATGAACATGCAATAATCAGAAGCTACTAGTAATTTTTATATATTTTTATATATTAAAGATGTACAGCTCTCCAGATGTTGTTGGACTGCAACTCTCAGTAACCCTAGCCAACAAAGCCAATGATGAGAAATCCTGGGGGTTGCATTCCAACAACATCTGGGGGTTCGCTTATTCCTACCTCTACTGCATATAATCCCTTCAGTATAAGAGGTGGAATGCCTCTGTATAAGAGGCAGTATAAGAGGTGAAATGCCTCTGTATTTCATTTGCTGGGACATGAAACTTCAGAATGAGCCTTCCCACTACTCACCCCTGAGCCTGCCATTGGGCACAGTGAAGCAGCTATCTTGAGGAGCAGATGGTTGGAAGGGGAACATAGCAGGGTAGGAGCAACCATTCCTGCCAGCTCTGGGGTCCCTCCTGCACTATTCCCCTTGCCTGGAAAAGAAAGCTGTGTGTTTATCCTGGTCTGGCTGGGCCAGCTGTACCCTAAATTAGCCCACTGTAAAGGATACTGTCTCACTGTGTTGCAGTACAGCTCACATGCCAGGCCATTCAGTCAGACTGGGAGAGGCAACACCTTGTCCTTTCATTCAGATAGCAGTAAAATGTCTTGGCGTGCAATCCAACATAAGTTTCCCCATGGAGTAATGTTCCCATTGTTGCAATTAGTGTTTTCTAGGCACTTGTTTTAGAGAGGCTTCACCAATAGTGAATCTGTGACAAGGGCAATGTTTGCTGACCAGCCATCCTTACCTGACTTAAAGGTGGCCACCCATTTTCACTTCACCAAAAAGAGGAAGAAGGAGGACACAGATTTACAAAGAACAGACATGTGCCAATTTATATGTGTAGCTACAAAGGCAGAATTATTGAGCTGGACCCAGATTTAACTATGTACCGCTGGGCCAACAGAAGAAGAACTCTGTACACTTTCTTTCCCAGGGCAATCCCTCCAGCACCACAAAAACACTACCCAATCCATGGGATCCTACTGTGTAGGGCAAGTTCTGGTTTAGAGAGAAGGAAAAGGGAATCCTTGAAACTGGGTGAAAGTGTTGTCTGAAAGCAGGATGTGCAATCAGAGGCAACCCTTCAAATAGAGGAATTCTCTCTGGAAACATGACCACTATGCTTGATTTTTTTTAGTTATAGCCCTATAATATCCCTGACAGAGCTTCAAACGCTGTATACTTGAGAATGAATCCTGAGGGACAGGACTGGAAAGAGTTCTCCTTTAGAGTAGTTTAGAAAACTCACAGTGGTAAGTTGATTTCTGAGATTAGGTAGAGAACTTTACAAAAATAAATACTTTAGTTCTCAATGAGGATTTTTTTAAAAAAAGATTTTTGCACAGTAGACAGATATAGATATAAAATTATTTCTACACAGCATAATAAAACATAATCAGATTGATGCAGTTAGATTTAACATGGAAAGAGGTTTCCAGATTCATCACTCAAATGTGACTACATGCTTTTATTTGATGTATGTTTGAATTTTCATCCTTTGGGAAATAACTGCTGTGTGCCCCAATATAATCAGTGTAATCCCTGCTCTGTTAGACACACTTCTGCCCATGAAATGTTTCTCTCCCAGAAGCCCAAACCAGTGCTTCAGGTTTAGCAGAGGAGAAGGGAAGGAAAAAATACATCTAGCATTCGAACACTAAATTTATGTTTTCCAGTCCCACGTAACAGGTTACCAAGTGAGCTCAACTCTGACAATAAGCTGATCACATCTGAAGTGTGTAGGAAGGTGTCAAAACAATAATGAGGAACCTCTTCCAAATACAGACGGATTGCAAGACCTATGATCTCCACCACTGGTCATACCAGTTGCAACTGATGGGAGCTGTAGTTCAACACATACTGGAGGAGGACCTGGACTAAAATCCGCATGTGCAAGCACTGGCAGCATATGATGTCTTAAAATCCTCAAAGTAAAACTAGACACATTAGCCAGGAATCAGGTTTTAGTTTCATAGATTTTAGTCAAGGCTTAACATCTAAACTATTTGTTTCTGAACAAACCTTTCTGTAAACATACAGCATCACATATTGCCCTGTCTCTCTTCATTTTTGGTAACTGACATTTGCTTACGGCTGTCACCTCAACTAAAGAAATCTTAGATCAATTATTTGTATCAGTTTTAGCTGATTAATTAATGGATTAAATTTGCAAATGAGTAAAAACAATAGCCTTGAAACTAAAAAGAAGTACACATTACTTTCTCTGTTTTCAGGGGATGAACAAACATCATCTCAGGCATCCCTGATAGCGCTTAAAATTTAAAAAACAAAAAAATAAGGAATTGCTTTAAATAATTTTAAAAAATTTAGTAGAGTTAGCATATTTTGTAGATGAATAGGTGCCTTTAAGCAAGATGTGGAGTTAAAATGTGACCAAGACAACGTGCTTTTAGCAGAAAAAGTGCAGAGATAAAGGATCCTGACGTGCCAGAAGCCAGCTAGGAATTAGAGAGATAAGGAAAGGCAGAAGACCTCTGGTATTTTTAGGTAGAGCTTAGATAAAAATTTAACTTTAGGAAAGGAGGGAAAAGTCATGTAAAGATTAGTAAAGCAGCTGCGTCAGGGCTATGTGAAGTTTTTAGCCAATTAAAGTGTATTTTTTAAAAAAAGACAAAAGGGTATAAGTTTTAAGAAAGGAAATGTGTTCAGGACCGACTCATAACAATTTTGGACTGGTCCAACTGCACAATGGAAATCTTTAATTGTAATCTTCAACTGTATTAATTAAATTGTCTTTTTACTTCACTCAACTCTCTTGAGTTTCATTAGCTCTATAGCTCAGGGAGAGGCAATTTTGTAGCAACATCTCCTTAGAAGAGGCATTCCTTCCTCTTTAAGGGGAAAGGGTGCAATGCCTCTTTTAAGGGGCTGCCTCCCATCACCCTTTAAAATGATGGTTCCAATGTTTACTTTGTATACATAGTTGTATTTAAAAATAGTGGATTTAATTCAGATAGTCAGAGTTCGAAAAAAATCCACCGAAATCAATAGGACCCATTTTAATCATAACCCGGGACCTATCACACTATGCTGTTATGGTGCCATATTCCACTTTAACTGCCATGGCAACACGCTGTGAAATGCTGGGGTTTATAGTTTAGTGAGGCCCAAGAACCCTCTGGCTGAGAATTCTAAAGGGCCCTCCCTAAATGGCAAACCCCCGGATTCCATAGCATGCTGCCATGGCTGTTAAGGTGGAGTATGGTACTGTGACAGTATAGTGTAATAGGTCTGCAAGTTCTTTAATCTCAAGGACTCTGAGTATGCCTAAGTTCCTACCTGTCCCATGGCTGGCATCCAGTTACTATACTCACAGGCGTAAGTCATGCTACACATGCAGGACCAAAAAGTCACCATTGCACACCAGAGGTATTCTGCTGATAGCGGAGGAAGTGGGTTTGCACTGACAGCATGTTGCTCCATGCCTATCTTTCCACATTGCGATTGCACTTTGTATATGGTGCTTTGTAATTGCCCATTGTGCACTGTGGCTGCATACCATGCATTGTGCATTGCAGCTGCTCATGACGTACTAGGTGCCATTGCACCTGTGCAACGGCACCTAGTCATTGACACTTATAGTGAAACGTTGCTGTTCCACACGGGAGTTGCATAGGACTCATGTAGCAGGTGTCCACATGTGGATACTTATGCTATGCTAAGGGGATGTAAAATTTCACTGTTTGTGTGTGCAAGAGGAGGAGAGAGACAGATTATATGCCAAAAAGAAAAAAACCCACCTCTGCTGCCCAATTATTTAGCCTCCTTCTCATGGATCACAGTATTTTAACTAGCTAATATAACCAACTATTCCATCAAAATAGCTCTTTTTGAACCTGTTGCCTTCACGAAAGAATACAGTCCACATTATCTGCAAGCAGTATTGACTATGGGCCTGCTGGCTGGAGGAGGGGAACTACATTCAGACATATTTGAGGGCACCAGCTTGGAGACTGCTGCTTTGTATACATTATAGCCCTGCTTAATGGTCTATAAAGACCATGCCTCACAGAACTAGATTGATACTTGTGGAGTGGAGGGAGCTAGCCACAAGTTGCATGCAAATGTGTGTATCAAAATTGTGAGCAATATCTCTCTTATTTCAGGAAAACATGCTTCAGAGGTGCTGGTTTGGAATGGATGAGTGGCAAGAGAGGGGGAAGAACATGCTTAACTCTTTCCCCTCTTGCCTTCAGTCTGCTTCAAATTGCCCCTTACAGATTTTCTGATAAGCATACCAGCTGTTTCAGAAGGCTCTTGCGCTTCAACAGAACTCCAGGTTTCAAGTTTTTTTTTCTTCTTTGGCAGCTATCCTAGGCCATATGTTTTCCCCTCATGGTTCACAGTGACTGCTGCTCCAAATAAAGATGCAAATGATTTTGTTTGTAAAGTGGTCCACCCCAAAGGGCTGCAAGAGCAATGGAGACATACTTGCAACTCTCATAAACAAGATGAAATGCCTACTGCAAAGGGCATCTGCTTCCTTTTCCTGTGGGCATGCAAAACATTACATTTCCCCGGCCAAAGCTGGTTGGTGTGGTGTTCCAACATTACAAGAGAGGGGGTACCACTAAACAGTACCTGGATCCATGCACCAACTGGACTTCACTCTTCATCATAGCCCTGTGCTCACATTTGAGACAACCTGCAGGGCCTCCTGGGAGTCTTACACTTGATCTATAAATCCAAGGAGCTGAAGATACTTCATCTTAATCCAGCAGTGTCCTGGGGACAGGGAAGGGAAGAAGGAAAGTTCTCTCAGACATATGGCCAGAATGTTATAGGTTCTTTGCAGGGGACCAGGCATTCTTGGGCTTCCATAGGCCTCCCTTAGCAGATGGGGAGGCTGATTGCATGCGCTGATAGTAGATTAGGAGGCTTATCTCGGCTCTCAGCTTTCTCCTCCTGGGTTAGCCAATTTGCAGAAGGGCTCAATGGCAAAATGTAAGATGAGAATTATTAAGGAGGATGAGCTCCGGCAAGAGGAGAAAACTAATTATAAAAGATGGGCTTACTTCAAGAGCATACACACACCCACGCTGACGGAGGAAAAGTCCACACAGGCAGAAGAGGCAGTTACATGAAGGAAAATATATCTGCTTCTCTCTTGCAATATGTAGCTCCGGGGGGAAAATTACTTTGCCAGTGACCAGATTTTCTCTGTCCATTGACTGGTTCTTTCATTATTTCGAAATGTTTCAATGCTATATGTACAAAGTCCCAAGGACTTATTTCTGGGCAAACAGCCATATGGAATGGGCCTTCCTTGTGAATTATGAATTCATTGGTATTTTAACACCAATTGGTTTTCATTAGGTTTCTTTTTACACTGGAAACTTCTCATTGTTGCGAATCTTCAAATCATTTCCTTACAGGTTCTTACAGCATCCCAAAGGTGAACCTACCACAGGGTTTTCTTGGCAAGACTGGTTCAGGGGAGGGGGGGTTGCCTTGCTTCCATTTGAAGCTGAGAGAGTGTGACTTGCACAAGGTCACCCAGTGGGTTTCCACGGCTGAGCAGGGAGTCACACCCTGTTCTCCAGAGTTGTAGTCTAGTGCTCAAACCATTACACATATGAGCCTCTTTGGGTCTCATCCAGGAGAAAGGTGGGACATAAATTAAATAAGTAAAACACAGTAGGGCAAAGCGTGCATGCTTCCATATGTCTTTTAGCCACTGTACGCTGTCTCAGGGACCTTTGTAGGCTGAGAGGTGGAAGAAAGAAAGGAAGGAAGGAAGGAAGGAAGGAAGGAAGGAAGGAAGGAAGGAAGGAAGGAAGGAAGGAGCAAGCAAGCAAGCAAGCAATTGGTCAACGTATAAAAAGAGAAAATTCTATTCCCTTTTTATTGTTATTTTTCCCATAGGAAATCATACCATTTGGACTGGCCTCCCAGTGGCTATGTGATCTCTCCTGCAGTGGAAAATGATAGGAGTGCATTAAGAGCACAACTAGTGCACACAGCTGTAGAATCTTCCTCCTGTACCTCCACTGTGGATGGGTTCCATAGGTAATGTTATTCACTCTTCGTCGAAGGAACTTGTCATGCTCTGCCCTCCCCCATACACTTTTTAGTTTGTTTGCCTGCCCTGTTAAGATGCTATGACAAAGAGATTGCTGCCTGCCACGTTGATCTCTTGTGTCATCTCACGTGACCAGCCTTGGGCAGGAATCCCTGCCAAGGCAGTGTCTGGTGGAATGAGAGTATCCTGTAGAAACATCTCCTATTAATAAACTATTAGCCCTGTTGGGCAGAGGACAGAGCGACTTATCATCATTAGAGGCATCAGTGCCACCAGCAAAATGGCACAAATGACAAGAGGAACTTAACTTTGGAGAGTTCATTTACTCAGCAAAAAAAGAGGGACGGGGAGTGAATCTGCCTCTTTGTCCCTGGCCATGGAAGAAAAACCGAAACTAAAAGCAAAGAAATTTGCAGCCACTAGGAGAAAAAAGGAAGAAAGTGGCTCTTTCAGGTAGTTCTTCGGACAGCAGGCTGTGTGTTTCATAGGGAGTTCTAGATCAGTGGTTCTCAACCTGTGGGTCCCCCGATGTTTGTGGACTTCAGCTCCCAGAAACCCTGAGCATTGACCATAGTGGCTGGGGCTTCTGGGAGCTGAAGTCCACGAACATCTGGGGACCCACAGGTTGAGAACCACTGTTCTAGATTATTAGGGGGATTGAGCAGTCATGCTTAAAGGAAAGGCCTAATAGTTATTCCAAGATTAACTCTATCATAAGTAGTTTTTATTAGCATTGGCATTCTACATAGCCACAACTGCTCCTTGGGTACTAGTAATAGGAACTAACTAATTAAAATCAATTAAGTGGTGAAGTCACAATTTTCTAAAAAAGAGAGGTAAATTAATTAAATTTATCTTTAAGATAATCAATTGATTTAAGATGGACTTTCAGCATTAATTTAGTTCCATAATTATTAGTTAATTAAGAGACAATGCTGAATAGTCAACAATTTTATATTTTCCAGCTAGTTCTTCGATAAATGCAAATGGTTGTAGGAATTTTTGTTTAATTTTGTTCATAACTATAGTAGAACAGTTTAACTAATTCCAGGGTTAAAAGGTTTAAATGTAAGAATAGTAAAGGCCACTTGGTAGGGCTGGTCTTTTTTGCATTCTATACCAGATACCTCACCTGAAGCTCTTATCCCTAGGACTTTGGCTGGAATCCATATGGGAATCTGTAAACTAATGAAAGGGAGAGGTTACAGAAATATGGTTATAATGACAGGAGAAAGAGAAAATAAGAGAAGGATTTGGGGTGGGATGGATGAGAAATCAGGTTTTTAAAAATTTACACAGCTGTTTCCTTCTCTCTCAAGGTCAATACAGTGAAAAGGGTTAAATAAAATCACTAGTAGCATTTTTCAGATACATGCTGGTAAGAGTTTTAACTTATCACGCTTTTAACTTAAAAGTCAATTAAACATAAACATATTAGTTATTTTTGCCATTTCTCACATAAATGTAAATTAATTAAATTTTTTCAGTTTGTTATTGATTGGACAAATTAATTCTTTGCTACTAATTTTCCCATCTCGGTGCTTGCAAACAACAGTACAACAACACATGCAAATATTAAAACATGTTTTGGAGAGAAAAAATGAAGCCAGCCAGCCAGCCAAAATGAAAACAAACTGTACCTCCTCAGAAAGACAAGGAAAATAAAAAGAGGCTTCAAGATCAGAATGCATGGACGGAAAAATAAAGAAACATATTTGGAGGAAGTTAGTTTTATGCTGCAGGGAACAATCACAGCAAAAGCATAATCATCTTTTCATGAGTGTGCTATGATACACTACACTTGCCAAAATACCTTTCTATTCTACAAACTTATGGAAGACTGGCTTCCATAAAGGAAAGACTAATTTATACAGTAGCATCGGGACAGATTTTTCTAGAGTCCTCTCTTCCTTTCTATCGGTCACCCAGTATCTGTGGGTCCCAGCCCTTGAATCCCTGGATGTTGTTGGACTACAACTCTCAGAATCCTTGACCCTTGCTTACACTGACTGGAGTTTCTAAAAACTGAAGCCCAACCACATCTAAAAAACAAAGGCCAGAAACAACTGCCCTCTACATGGCATTTTCCATGCCACAAAGGGTTAGTTAATATTGAAAAGGGGGCTTGTGATGGTGGTGGGTAGGTCTCTCTCTCTCTCTCTCTCTCTCTCTCTGGTTCTTCCTCTCACTTTCTCTCTGTGGACTGCTAGGAAAAGGAATTATCACTCCTCCCAGAGGTCTGAACTGATCACTTGCAGAGGACTTTTGAAATGAGACTGAAGATTATAGGTAGTCCACCCCTATCTACCTGGTATGGAATGCTGGGGTTTATAGCTTGGTTAAGGCACCAGAAGAGCTCTCTGGCTGAGAGGCTCCTCTGTTTTATTCACTGGGAAAGGAGAGAAGTTGCTTAGGTAATTAACAGTCCTGAGGTCAAGAAGCTGAGGGATCAGTCAGTAGCCAGGAAAACCAAGACAAGCAGAGGGATGCACAAAAGATTAGTCAAGGTCCAATTCCAAGGGTCCAGAGAGCTGGGCAGAGTCTCCTAGCTGGCCTAGATGTCTTTTCCACAGAATAAAAGAGAAATATTGCTTTAAGCAGGTAGGCAGGGTTTGCTGCCTGCCTTATGTAGTGAGAACAACTGGCTAAGCTGAAGGTATGCTGAGTCCTTCCCCAAACATTCTTGTATTGCTGCTATCCCAGAAGGAGGCATGACACCATTCCCAAACTGCCCATTCTATAGGATGTTGCCACAACAGTTAGAGTGGAATTATAGTGCTATATACCTCTGTAGTGTGAAAGGCCTTCCTCTGTCCCCTACCCAGAGAACTAAGGTCAATGGTAGATTATTATTTCCTCTGCTTTTGATGGAGAGTGTTCCGTCCTGCTGTATTAGTTGACATTGTGGATAAAAGTCACTTAGCAGATATGGCAGCATGTCTATGTCCAAAAATGATCAGATTTCTGTTTGCTACATTTTTGTTTTTCAGAAGAACTAAGAGAAACTGGAGCCACCATCCGATGTTTCTCTGTGCAAGTTCCAACAAGCTAATTACGTGTGCCACATTTATCGTCACGTTCTTTATCCTTCGAGCAGAAGATCTCGCCAGATGGCCATCCACTCAAAAAGTGTAATAAAATTTAGAATTTGTGTCTGCAAACAAGAGCAAAAGAAATTGAGCAGTTTTTTATACAAACAAAACATTACGGCCTAAATTGATAAATGAAGATGGACAAGGCAGCTGTGTAATTGTGCAAATCAGCTGGAATAACAAAACAATGCATTTCATGGGCATTTATGGCCCAAATAATGAGAAACCAACTTTTTATGAAAGACATCAAAACTGGACTTCCAAAATATGAGTTACATGGACAATTGGAATGGAGTTGTAGATCTAAAAAAGATAAATGTTCCAGTAAAGAAATTAAGAAAAGACCACACAGAGTATTCGGGTTCAATAGATAGTTGGACTCACCAATGGCATTACCTTTCCTTGGTGGTGGGATTTATGCTCCTGTCAGGCAAGAGGCTATGCTGATGACAACAGTGCTGCTAGTAGGATCTCCCACGTGAGACAGGTTTTGGCTGAGGAGCCAGACAAAATGTGCCAAACAGCAGTAGTTGGGGTGACACTAGTGGAGGATCTCTCAGGAACAATGGGAGTGGCATCATCGTTAACACTTGTTAGTACTGCAGAGGAGGAGACACAGTAAACCCCTTTTGGACATCTTTTACCATGAAAACCCTGTGACAAGACAATCCAAAATGAAACAAGAGATAGTGCCATAAGATGAGACTCCCAGTCAGATGGTGCTCAGTGAGCCACTGGGGAAGAGCAGAGGACAGTTGTGACAGGGCCTGCTTCTTTCCCTCTTTCCGACTGGTATGGCAGCTCCCCAGCTTGACAAAGTGCTGTGTCACTTCACACACAGCTCTGCCTTCCCCTTTAAATACCACATGTAAGTAAAGAGTGAGGCATTTCGATGGTTATTTAGAACCCCATTATAGCTTTATAGTGGTGCGTTTTCCATTTGGTTTACATACTGTATACCACTCAGCTGAGTCAATGGCTATAAGAATTTATCCACAGAAACTTCTTCATTCAGGCCAATCTGTTCTACTCTGTCTAAGAAAACCTCATGTTCCCTCATACGCTAAAGAGTGGATACACAAGCTTTAAGTTGCTGGACTTAACAGTGCAACCAATTTACGTTTGCTGCAGGTGTACCTGCACACATCCTTCAGCAAAAACACAACTGTATCACAGCTGTTACAAGTAATTGCAGCAACTCCCTCAACATCCATGTTCAGTAGTCCTAAATACACACGAAAGCAGATCTCTGGGCCTCCCCCTCAAAACTTTCCTACTAAACACCCATGCAAAATGCCTGTTGGCCTTGCCGCTGTAAACTGAGCTCCTGTTTGCTGAGTTCCGGGGCCTGGGGCTGCAGTTATGTAGCGAGCTAGTGGCTGCCAGCTCCTCCTCCAACCCAGTCTCTGACCCACTTTCTCTGTGCAAGAGAACAGTAGGGCCCTAATGAGCATACAAGCAAGCCCACCTCAGGTCACACAATCAGCCTTACCACAACAAACACCATCTCACCAAAACACAATAGAACAACAGAGTTTTGACAAGTATAGAAGCAAGCAAGCAAGCAAGCTTTCTCCCAGTTCACAGAAACACACAAACCAGCAGCCTTAATCCAACAAATCCTCTGGATCTGGGGAGGTTTATCTCAACAGACACAAGCCTACCTTGTGCTGTCTCTTCCACCACACCCACACAAAACACCTGTTGGCCTTGCTGTCTGTTAGCGGAACTCCTGTTCACCCATTTATGATAGCAGGAAGAACATGGACCATTTCAGCACCACATTATTATAGGGCAGTGGTTCTCAACCTGTGGGTCCCCAGATGTTTTTGGACTTCAGCTCCCAGAAGCCCTGAGCATTGACCATAGTGGCTGGGGCTTCTGGGAGCTGAAGTCCACGAACATCTGGGGACCCACAGGTTGAGAACCACTGTTATAGGGCTATTATTCCACTCTCAACATCCTGTGGAATTTTGGAGTTTGTAGTTTGCTGAGGCTAAAGAGCTCTCTTGCTGAGAATTTTAAAGGCCCCTCCCTAAACTGCAAACCCCAGGATCATAGAATCATAGAATCATAGAAATGTAGAGTTGGAAGAGACCATAGGGGCCATCCAGTCCAACCCCCTGCCATGCAGGAACACCCTCAAAGCACTCCCGACAGATGGCCATCCAGCCTCTGCTTAAAAACCTCCAAAGAAGGAGACTCCACCACGCTCCGAGGCAGCAGATTCCACTGCTGGACAGCCCTGACTGTCAGGAAGTTCTTCCTGAGGTTCAGGTGGAATCTCCTTTCCTGCAGCTTGAATCCGTTGCTCCTTGTCCTGGTCTCTGGAGCAGCGGTAAACAAGCCCTCTCCCTCCTCTATATGTCATCCCCTCAGATATTTAAACATGGCTATCATGTCCCCTCTTAACCTTCTCTTCTGCAGACTAAACATACATAGCTCTCTAAGGCCCTTTTCACACGAGGTAATTAAAACGGTGTAGAGCGACCTCTAACGGAGGTCATCTACACCGTGGAGTGTGCTGGGGCATTTCTAATTTTGAGATTAGTACACCTCAAACCGCCCTGAAGTGACCGGAAGTGGTGGCGCTGCGTGTTTTTTCAAGTGGTTTTTATAAAACACGAGCGTGCAGCCCGATTCCACCCTGTCACAGTGCCCCGGTGTAGATTTGCAGGCGCATGCAAGTGCATGCCTGCAGATCTGCCAGGGGGCGGGCTTCCAGCTGGTGCGCTTCTCCGGTTGGTGGAGAGCCTCTGCCAGCCAGTCCGGGAAGGACTTCACCCGCCTTCCCCTCAGCTCCTCTGGCCGCTTTCGCCTCTGGAAAGCACTCCCGAAAGAGAGAGGAAAAAGAAAGAGCCGGGATGGCCACGGGGGAGGCAGCTCAGCCCTGGCCAGCAGGAGGGAAAGCCAGGACCCTCCTTGCCCCACCGCCGGGAACGGAAGAACCAAAAAAGCCAGCCGAGTTTCCCCTTGAAGAAGAACTGAGGGAGGAAATGAAGGAAGAAGGGGGGGCCGCAGTGGCAGCTGGAAAAGATTTTCCTTCGAAAGGCACACGCCGAGTAGAAGGGAAGGGGGCGGGAAGTTGAAGAAAGGGAGGAAGGCAACACCCACACACACACACGCACAGACACTCCCGGTCACCTGGGATTCCCTCCCCTCTCCCAGAGGGATTCCAGACTCAGGAAACGAAAGCCCCCCGAGAGAGAAGGGGAGGGGAACGCCTAACAACGCGGCTCTCTCGACAGCAACCTGGGAAGGGAGAGAGTTTGAAAGAGCCGCCATTTAGGATGCCGCAGGAGTGTGGAGCAGCGAACTTGCGCTGCTCCTCGTGGCGACGGACTTACCCGGCTTCTGGTAAGCTCCGTTTCTGCGAGTTTTACCCCGTTTCTCCCTCCATGTGTGGAAAGGGCCTAAGTCTATCCTCATAGGGCATGGCTTCCAGGCCCCTCACCATTTTGGTCACCCTCCTCTGGACTTGCTCCAGCTTGACCATGTCCTTCTTGAATTGGGGTGCCCAGAACTGGACACAGTATTCAAGATGAGGTCTAACCAAAGCAGAGTAGAGTGGTACCAGTACCTCCCTTGATCTAGACACCATACTCCTATTGATGCAGCTGAGAATTGCATTGGCTTTCTTGACTGCCGCATCACACTGCTGACTCATGTTCAGCTTGTGATCTATTAAGACTCCTAGATCCCTTTCGCACGTACTGCTATCCAGCCACGTGTCCCCCATCCTATATTTCTGTATTCCATTTTTTCTACCTATGTGTAGGACCTTACACTTCTGTCTGTTGAATTTCATTTTGTTAGCCTTGGCCCAGCTCTCCACTCTATCCAGGTCATTTTGAATTTTGATCCTGTCCTCTGGCGTATTAGCAACCCCTCCCAATTTGGTGTCATCTGCAAATTTGATGAGCATGCCCTCTATTCTTTCATCCAAGTCGCTGATGAAGATGTTGAATAGCACTGGGCCCAGGACAGAACCCTGTGGCACCCCGCTAGTCACTTCTCTCCAGGGTGAAAAGCAGCCATTCATGATCACTCTTTGGGTTCGGTTGGTCAACCAGTTACAAATCCAACTAACAGTAGCCCTGTTTAGCCCACATTTTACCAGCTTCATTGCGAGAATGCCATGGGGAACTTTGTCAAAGGCCTTACTGAAATCGAGATATATGCTATATCCACAGCATTCCCTTCATCTATCAAGCTAGTAACTCTATCGTAAAAAGAGATAAGATTAGTTTGGCATGACTTATTTTTGAGAAATCCATGTTGACTTCTCATGATTACCGCATTGCTTTCTAAGTGATTAGAAACTAACTGCTTAATGATCTGCTCCAGGATCTTTCTGGGTACTGATGTCAGGCTGACTGGGTGATAATATAAGGATTCCATAGGAAGTTGAAAGTGGAATAGTAGAACCATAACAGTGTAATGCAGAAATAGCCGTTGTTTGCTGAAACCCAGAAACAGACTAAAGCACAGACAATGGAAGAATGATTGGTTAAGGTTGCTGAGTTGGCCCAAATTCCCAAACTAATGCTGTCCTTGTCTATAGCTGTTAAAGAAACAATTTGGTTTTCAAGAAGTTTAGGATGTGGTTCAATGCATACTAAGTTGGAAGTGAGTTTTAGTGGACAAAGTGGGACTTATTTCCATATGAATACACATAGGATTAGGCTGCATAGTTCTCTTGGGCTCTAATCCTATTTGCATACCAACACCACTGAGTTCTATGGGACTTCATTTACTCAGGTAAAGGAGAAAGCCAATAAAAGTTACTGAGTAAAGAGAATGTTTGGAAAAGTGGTTGTGATGATTGAGGGATTCTGAATCCAAAAGTAACTTTCCCAAAGAAACATAGGAAAGTACTATGATTCTAACTGGACCAATAAGGTTCTTCAGTGACACACTGTTATGTCCGTTAGAAGTGGGCTTCTGAAGTTCATGGTTCTTCTCCAAAGTTCAAAGCCCAATTTCTATTCACATCTATGGAATAGGGATATATTTTGGTTTTTAGTACATGGGTCACTTTTCTACTCAGAAGCCAATGGAACTGATGTCCGTTTTGCTCTGTCCTCTTCATATAAAACCTGATCTGAGACCAGTTTAATGGTCATGGTTTCTCTTAGGAATTCTGAGAACTATAGTTTGTGAAAAGTTGTAATGTGACATTGCCCACATCACAAACGATACTTCCCAAGGTTTCCTAGAAAAAAAGTGTGCCTACTGGATCATATTAATAGTGCTAATGTACCTCATAATTTCCATTAGTTGGTGAAATCATCATGATCATTACAAATAAAGAATCCCAGATATTGGAACAATAAATTGTTAAAATGTGAGTTCTATATATTCTACTCAATTTCTTTCCACTGTCCTACCTGCCCACCCCCATTTAAAAACCAATCACCCCCATTTAAAAAAACCATGCCCATTCCTATTTAAAAACCAACCCTTTCAGACTCTGTCTCATCTGACAACACTGCAGTGTCTTCAAATGTTGGATTCCACCACTGGCACACATCTCTGCTTGGCTAATTTGTTGTACAGAGGCTTTCTCCTGGCCACTGGTAAATGATGTTCCCTAATTAAAACTGGCCAGAGACTTTTTTTCTCTGAACATACTAGATAAGCAGGTTGGTTAATACAAGCCAGCAGCTGTGTCTGCAGAAGAGACAGCCAGCAGCAAAGTCCTTCCACAAAGCAAGTGCCAGGCTAGAGAGAAAAACCTCTCCTACTCCCATAGCTAATTCCCCCATATAGGCTGCCACTCACTATGTAACAGAGAAAGAGACTGGCTTGTGCTGTAGAATCAGGACGGATTAGAAGATGAATGGTGGCAATACTCACGGAGCACGCTGCATGCTGGATCTTTTAATTCCAATTACATCTGGTGGTTTAGATATGGCCAAAGCTGCCTCCCTGTTTCAGCCTCTAGTGCATGAAGCATCATGTTAAAAGTTTTAGTCCAAACCATTTCCCATCAACTTTGGTGAATAAATACTTAGCTTTATCTGCACATTTTGGAGGCTGAAGTTGAAAGAAGTTCTGGTAATCTTCAGAACTTCAAAATGTTCCATTTGGGGACAATATTACTTTTCTGAATGCTACTCTTTTATTTTGTTGCAGGTAGTTATAGTCCAAAAAAGTAAAGTCTCCAGGCGTTACCTCTGAGCAGGCTAACTAACCATCTTCTAGTCTGAATGTTAGCAGAGGCTTGAGATGAGTCGTGGTTTATTTCCATAAGAGATGGGGGTGGTTTTGAAAGAACCTTTACTGTACGATTTGATTGTTTCTGACTTAACAGTAAATAACTTGTTATATAAATCCTTGATTATTTCATCCTTGCATATGAGGACAAATAACTGCAGTAGTTTTCTCTATACTGTGAGAGAAAATGAATATTCCTTTGTAGTTTTCTCCCCCTGTTCAAACATCCTGAAGTGTTTTGGAGGAATTCTGCAGAGAAAAAAACATGAGGTTTGTGGACAAACAAACAAACAAAAACAAAAACCTGTTCGTGTGTTTCTGTGTAGGAAACATATTTTCTGCAGAAAAAAAACCCAGATTTTTAGCACAGCAATTCATATGTTTTCCTCTACAGAATAATTCCTTCACAACACTTCAGGATGTCGAATATCAGGAGAAAATTGCTCATGAGTCTCACTGGTCTATTATTCTTCCCAGTGGGGTTTCCTGACAGTCAGGAAACCCATGTTTCAAAGTGAGAAGGAATAATTACAAATATTCTTCTCACCCCTATACATAGCCCCCTTCATTACAGCAATGGAGCTCTCTAGGAGAGAACACCAAATTCTACACCAAAATATCAACCCCAGGATTCTGTGGGACAGACAACCATACAGTCAAAGTTATTGCAGGCTGCTGCAGCTGCAACAATGAATCCTCTGCCACCCCACTTTTGCAGCTGCTTTTAATATATCCCAGTTTTTCTCTCTTCCTTTCACTTTCCTCCTTTGCCCTCAGCTTACTTCAGTTGCAAAATGAGTCCAACCTGAAAAGTTAATTAAACCCAATTAATTTAGTAGGGAAGAGAGGAAAGGACAAGGCAAAATCTTACCCTTTCTGGTAGATTTAAGCAACAATGAATTACTGCATCCTCTTCTAGCTTGTGTGTTCTTCCTCAGCTGTAGTTATTGCCATACTGACCACACTCTGATGTTGCTTGACCACATATGTTCCAGTTTTCATCTGGAACATGAAAACGGGGGGGGGGGTGCTATATGGTGGAGATACATGTTTTGTCTCCAATAAATAGATTTTGCAGTGTTTGTGTTGTTTTGGAAATGTACAAAGCTTGTTTGATCTGAGACTCTTGGTTCATAAATTAAAATGCCAGGCCAAGCAGTTAAAAAAAAAAAAGTCAGGTCGTGGCCCTCTCTTCACTTTTTCTGTCACATCATAATATCAGTTGTAAGACTTTGCCTGCATTGTATTCAGCTGCTTCAGGTTGTGAGAACCAATACCATCAATACCATACCATGCAATTGTCCCACTTAACACGGGCAGCCATGCTTATTTATCTGGCCTCCTTCTTTGTCACTGGGCATGCAAGGTGAGGTGAGAGCAGCTTGGGGCCTGCTGCTAAAATGACAACCACTATTGTCACCACCACCACCACCACTCACATCATGAACAAGCACTGAGGTGAGAGGGAATGTGGCAGCGGCACTGCTGCTAGCAAAAAGTCCCAGGCTGCTCCCTGCACACTCACAAGAGGAGGAGGAGGCATCCTCCATCATCACAGTCACAACTGTACAACAGCAAAGTGTTGATAAGGGCCAAGTTGCTGCCCTCCTTCTTGTCTTTGCCATTTCCACTTTCTTCACCTGCGCTAAGGGACAAGTCAGCACCTTCCTTCTCATCTCTGCAAATTCCTCTACCTGGCCTACCCAAGCCGTGCTTCACCAGCCATGCTGAGTGGCAGTGCCTCAGGGGGAGCTGCCCAAGTTGGTGGTGCTTCCGCTCCAGCCCAGGCCAGTGCTGCTGCCTCAAACGAGTGATGGGGAGGCTGAGGAACCACGGCTTGACCAGGGCTGAGGGGGTGAGGGGTGGGGAGATGGTAGCAGCAGCTATGGCAGATGCAGGTCAGCAACGGTAACTTTCACCTATCAGCTACAGTGAGGGTGGCTACTTCAAAAGCAACTGCTGCACTTGGGGGAGGAAGGAGGATGGTAATCCTGGTTTTCAGTTCTGAAATGTTGGTGGTATGCAATACACCAGGGCTTTCCAAATGGTGTGTCACGACACATTAGTGTGTCGCCTGAAGCGTGTAGGTGTGTCGCTTTCCTGGGCTGAGGAAGACCTCCCTCACCTGAGCCATTCCTGCTGCCACTGCTCTCTCTGGGGTCTTTTCTTGCCAAAGGCAATGGCAACAGGCCAGGATTGGGTAGGGGGGCTGCCTTTCCCACTGCCACCACCCTTACCAAGATCATTCCTGGTGAGGGCGACGGCAGCTGGGCAGGATAGGGGGGCTGCCTTTCCCCACCCTAGATACACCTCTGGGTACTGCACATGCATAATCGGTTAGTTTAACCTCTGGTTTGCTAGTAAAACTGAATTATTGTGTTGCAAAATGAGGCATGTCTAAAAAGTGTGTCACCAACATGAAAAATTTGGAAAGCTCTGCAATACACATTCAGCAGATTTTAATGTCTAGCAAAGGCCTTCAGTTCCTTCTCTCCAAGCATCTTTTTGGGAAGCACCCTGGTAGGGAAGAGAAGAAACTACCTCTGAGCCCAATTTCTTCCTTCATCTCTTCATCTACTGAATTAAACAGGGGTGGTGAGTGTTTGGCCTTCCTGGTGTTTTTTGCTATCCCCCTCAACAGCCACACAAGGCAAGACTAATGATAGAGGCTGATGATGACACATTTTGCATCCCATCTAGCTTGGCTGACTGTTGGAAAAGAAAAAGAAGGCATAAGAATAAAAAGAATCCTTATTTTCTTTCCTCACCCTTTAATTCCTTGCCAGGTTCTCACTTGCAAAGCTGAATCCCGAATTAGTAGATAATGTGTACCCCTCTAAGGTGATTAGTGTACAGCACAGATTTGGGAAATGGGTGAAGCTGTGGGGAGCCAAAATGAAGATATTGCCCTCAAAACAACAGTTCTTCATCCTCAAATGAAATTTCCCTTCAGTCCCCAAATTTCTAGCATTGAGGAGAGTGATGCTGAAAATTTTTCTCACTTCAGTCTCATATATATCTGTTGTGTCCACATTCCCTTGGACACCTTACCTGCCCCTTCTCTTTGGATGCCCAAACTGTATTTCTATTTCAATTAAAATTTTAAGTTGCTGAAATGCTAGAAATCTGGGGACTGAAAGAAAATTTAATGGAGGGAGGGCATGCAAGAAAATTCTATGACCTCCCCTCCATACACACTTCATAGTTACACCCTTCTGTTGACAGCTTGCAAGTCTGGTGTGGTATGTACACAGGACAAGACTTTCTCTATTGCAGCACACAGCTGTGGAACTCCCTCCCAAGAGAAGTTAAGCTGGCTCCATGTCTTCTGAGCTGCTGGGAGACAGCTAAGATGGTTTTGGTCTGCATGGTCTTTGGTCCTTGAAATTACTCTGGCCCTTTCCTCACGGGGGGCCCTGAAACGGGGCGGCGCACGCGGGGCGGAGATTACCTGGTAGCGTGTTGCTCCATCCCTGCTCTGTCCCTGCTCCGTCCCTGTGGGGAGCGCGGATTCCCAGCTCCACACGCCGCCGAATTTCGGCGGCGTTCAGCGGTGTTTGCGGCATTCAGCGGCACCCAAAATGGCGGCCGGTGGCTTCCAGCAGCACTCCGCCAATCAGGGCAGCGCGCCAACCGGAAGCCCGCCCCCGGGCAAATCTGCAGAGATGTGCTACCGCGTCTCTGCAGTTCTTCACCGGGGGCTACCACGGAGCAGCACGGACGAATTTCATAAAAACCACTTGGGAAGGTGGTTTTTATAAAACTCGCAGCGCCACTTCTGCGGCTGCGCTACAGCAGTTTGAGGTGTGGGGCCTCACCATTTCCAACCGTTCTAGCACACCCCGCGGTGAGGATGACCTCTGTGTCCGGTCGTCTCCCCGTGGGGTTTTACCCCCATGTGGAAATGGCCTCTGACTGTTCTACTGTTTTGGTTTTAAATATTTCTAAGGAGTATTTTTAGCTTGTTTTTAAAGGATTTTTTCTCCCTTATGTAATGGATTTAAATGTTTTTATCCACTGTGCATTGCCTCAAGGGCCTTGATGGGCTGAGAGGTGAAATATAAATGCTATAATTAAAGACAGTCAGTCAGTCTTCTCTTCAAGAACCACATGCTGGAGAATTTCACCTGAGATTGGCAGTCTGGACAGAACAACAAGAGAAGCTCTTGTTTACATATCCTCTGTGCCCAGTCAAAAGGCAGCCAGAAAGTTTACCTGGTGTGATTTGATATGGCAGGCATCATTTGCCTTCCCAGCAGTATTGTGCAGCATCCAACCTGTAAATGTCCCATGGTCCCAGCCCCCATTCTTACTACATCACATGTACTGTTGCCTTATCTTACACGTTTTCCCTGAAGTCACTCTCACTGGTTTTGAAAGAGCTCACTCCCAAATGCATGAGAGGACTGCAGCCTCAGGTGTCTGGTCCTGAGCTGTTCAGAGAAAAGACGGAATGCGTATGCATACAAATCGATGGATTTTATAACCACCTACATGTAGCACAGGCCACTTGGTGTGACATCATCCATGTGGCCACAAAGAATGTCACCAACATAATGGCGCATTAATGTGCCACCATTAAATAATCCCCTGTACACCTTGCCGGTGTGCTTTCAAGTCATTTCTGACTCATGGCAACCCTGTCATGGGGTTTTTGTGACAAAATTTCTTCAGGCCCTTTCCACACTGGCCTATTAAAACGGTGCAGAGCAACCTCCAATGGAGGTCTTCTACATTGTGGAGAGGCCTGGGGCGGACTATTTTTTGTAGTTCCGCACCTCAGTCCACTCCGGAGCAGCTGGAACTGGTCGCGCAGCGTGCTTTTAAAAACCTCTTTTAAGAGGTTTTTTAAAAGTATGGAGCGTGCAACACTGTGTCGCTCCGTCACTGCGCTCCGGTGCAGATTTGCAGGCGCGCACTAGTGCGTGTCTGCAGATCTGCCGGGGGCGGGCTTTAGGCTGGCGAGCATCTCTGGTTGGTGGAGAGCCTCCACCAACCAGAAGCCACCCTTTTGGACGCCGGAGCAGTGCGAAGCGACGAGCTCGCACTGCTCCTCGTCCCAACAGACTCGCCCGGACCCACCAAAAAGCCGGTAAGTAGCGGCAGGGAGCATTTCCCTCGCCACATGCGGAAAGGGCCTCAGAGGAGGGTTTGCCATTACCTTTGAGGATTAGGAAGTGTGACGTGCTCAAGGGCCCCCAGTGGGTTTCCATGGCCAATCGGGGGTTTAAACCCTGGTTCCCAGAATCAAAATTGTTTAAACTTATCTTCCTCACATGACCATCCTGATTGGAGATGATAGGAATTGTAGCCCAGTAAATCTGGAATTAGAGAGGGCTGGTTCGAAATACTAGTTGGTTTCTTTCTGTTTCAAGGGGCCTTCTCATAATTAGCGTTCTATGTCTCTTCTGAAATATCCCGAGGAGGAGGAGAGGAAGCTGCGACAGCAGCAACAACCTCTTTGGAAAGCACTGAATCACAATAGAAAAAAGCTCACCTGGCTTCTCTTTGCCTCCCTTTAAAGGCATTTCAGGAAGGCTTCAGTTGATAACCTTCCCGATTTACAAGGCAGGCTGCTTGTCAGAGCTGACCTACACTGGGTTTAATTGAAAGTCTCTTGTTGGCAGTGGGAGTGAGATATTGGAAAGGACACCTTTGTAGGAGAGTGCAGTACAAAGTGACTTGTGAAATGGGAGAAGGACTCTGAAACCAGAGAGTGGAAGGCGGGGGGCTGGGAGCAGGTGGAGAAGATGAGAAACGAGCAAGTGAGCAGTGCACTCTGCTGGTCAATCCCAGCAAAGATGTTGACTTAGAGGCAACCAGATAGGATGGATTAGAAAGTCGGTGATGGTTTGAGGTGGCGTGCACATGAATGATGCAAGTGGAGAATAAGGCTAGAGAACAGCATGCAAGTGGATAAGACAGTGTGAGAAACAGATCAGAGTCCAGAACTGTTTTTAAAAGGCATCACGACTGGCAGGCAGATCCTTCTTAATTTACCTAATTTGTCTCCAGGTACATTTTTATAAAACAATGAACTAACACACAATACATTGCTGTAGAATAAGAATATACCAACTGAAGCAAGTAACCATCTGACCACAGTAAAAGCAATGGCAAAACGATAATTGAAATACTACACAACTGAGTAACTAGCTACCTTAAATTGATATATCAAGCGGAGGGGAAAATATATAAGATTAATATTAAGCAAATTCTCCTAGAACATCTATCTCAGTACACTACTTTAAGAGCAAAGATATGCCAGAAGAGAGAAGATTTAAGATAAAATGCTCACAAAAGAAACTACAAAGTAAATACAGGCTTGAGGTACAGAGAATCTCCTAATGCAAAACCTGGAGTTAGAAGTGTCCACATTTGCTGATGGCAATAAATTATTGGCAAAATTATTGTGAACAGTTCTGGAAGCCACAGTTTAAAAGGATATAATAGGTGTAGAAATGATGGATAGAAGGGTGACTAAAATGACCAAGGGACTAGAGCAATTCACTTCTGAGCATAGATTGCAATGTATAGGGCTGTTTAGCTTAAGAAAAGGGATGACAAAGGAGACATAATAGAAATGTATAAAAATGTATCTGTGGGAAGAGGGCTAAGCCATGGTGAGGACAGCAGGCACCCAGGGCCCAAACCAGGCCATGGAAAGGAAAGAGAAAGGGGGGGGGTTGTCGGCATAGTGGCCCTAGGCTTCCTCTCTCTCAGCCATCTCTTTCCTTGGGCATGTAAGGCTTCTAGAGAGGGTTTGTGGTGCCGAGAAACTGGAGTGTGTGCTTTCTTTGGCCGGTGAACTGGCAGCAACTGGAGGATGAGGAGGAGAACCAGAGGCAGGTTTTTAAAGGGATGCATGGCTTAATTGGAGCCCCTGGGGGAAAGGTTCCCTGGGAAAGAAGCGCTGGGATAGGGGGCAGAGGTTGGAGAAATTCACAAGCAAATATGTGAAAGTTAAATCCATGAAGGTGGAGGGCCAATTGTAGAACTCATGGTCATCCACTAATACTGAACAATGGGAGAATAGGAAAGATCAAAGCAAGTAGAGAATGTATAGTTAATGTGTGGAGTTCACTTTGTTTTGATGGCTGATAATTTGGATGGCTTTAAAGGAGGACTGGATAAATCCATGGAGTGTAGGCTCATAAATTGCTACTAGTCAGAATGACTATAAATATCACTTCCAGACACACAGATGCTTCTGTATATTATTTGCTGAAGCAAACAAGATGGACAGAGCAGTGGCACTCATGTTGTGCTAGTGGGCTTCCTATAGACAAGTGGCTGGCCACTGTGCAAACAGCATGTCCAGATGTTCTCAGTCTAATCCAGCAAGGTTCTTATCTTAGCCCATATACTGAAAAATATCACTTATGCAGAAGCAAACTTCTGGATCTCTAAGGGCCTCTATCTGGACTAGCAGCAAAAGATATTTCTATCTTTTTGGAGAAGTCCCACACATCCTAACTAAAAAGAAAAGAAGAGTTGTAAACAGGCTGAAAAGAAGGCAGGGAAATGGCTCCTTGTTAACATAAGCTTCTGTACCATTCAAACTTCTTTACAACCCATCTTTTACTGGTCATGTTTGGAATTTGTTCCAGTTACAAGCTGCTTCTGTGTTGATTGATCAGGCTATCGCTATGACTACAGAACCAAAAATGAATTTTAAATTTTAAAGACTGAGCATTTGGGTATAACATATTAATATACAATACAATCTTCATCCGCCTGTATCAAACACAACAAGGTCATTCAGGAGATCCCCTCAGAAGGTGGAGGGAAATTGAGCTTTTTAAGCAGAGGCCAGATGGTTACTTCTCAGGAATATTTTAACTGTGATCTCTGCACTGGCAGGAGGACAGACTAGATGGTTCTTGGGATGCTTTCCAACTCTATCATTCTGTGAATCAAATCTGAGCCATCAATGTCCCAAAGAATTTGTCTGAGTCACAGAGACCACAAAGAAGAGCTGAAGTATTGAAACTTGTCACAGAAAATATGCACAGTGCAAACAAAAAACTACAGAAAAAGAACATACTTTGTGGATGTTCCTCCATTCAAGTATGACTCTGAGTCACTATGCTGTAGTAGGCCTTTCTTTAGATGTTTCTCCAGTACACAAAATTAAGATGGCTGCTGCAGCCTTCTCTGACCCATTCTCCTATTCCAGAAGGTAACCCCACCCATGGTTCAATGAATAGCTAAAGAGCTTACATGCTGTTTTTCAGAGCCATTGATGCCAAGATAGTCTAGTTCTTCCTGTGGTCTGGAATCTCCCATCTAATAGTTACATCAACTATCCCTATCTGCACCCTCAAGGCACAGTTAGGAGGTGGCCAATTATTTCTCCCATCATCATTCAATAAGTCTTGACTTCAAAAATTCTATGTACTTAGATGTCTTCCTTATGTGTTCATCATCTCATATTCCTAAGTATGTGTACATAAGATGCATGCAGTCCTTATCTTTAGGAGGGCTTAATTCCAATAACTGTCTTAAGATTTTTGGATGGTTGTGTTTGGTCCTTTACTATACTACTGAATGATAATTCCTGGGGGGACTTGATACACAACACTTTTTCACCTGATCATTGGCAGGAGGCAGCTGTTTCAGGATCCATGCTAAAGGAGTTACTAGAGTTGCAAGGTGCAGTCACATTTGGGGCTCCATCCTGTGACGTGCATATGCCTTATTTGGAAGATCCACAATTACACAGGTAGTTCTTCCACTGATACAGACCAGAACTAAAGGGAGGACCTTGTACTGGTATGATCTTTTACATCCATGCAGTTGCAGTGGTCAGTTCATTGCCTGATGGCCAAGTTTTATGGTGAGTCCCTCTGTACTTATCTAGAAACTTTGAATAGCAGGCCACCAGCAGGACTATGCTCAAGACCCAACCAGCTTGGTGGCACTTACCAGAGCCTGAACTCCCCCAGCACAGCCTTTGAGAGGAATGGATGACCTCCAGACTTTGATTAGATGACAGAGGAGGATTTCATTAAAGATATGCACCAAAAGCCTGCAGTCCCACAATTGGAGGTCCAAGCATTCCTCAACCTTGACCTCAATTCAGAGCCACAGCCATTCTTCATGGAATGTTAGCTCAGCACAGGGGCAGCCCAGAATAAAAAACAAAAGCAAATCAAGAAAGAAAGAGACAGAGAGTTGTCTCTTTTAACTGATGGTGGATCTAAGTTAGCTTCAGTGAGACTGAAATGGACCATGGTGATGGATCTTTTTTCCCCTTTGAAAGGAATGAGCAAACAGTTCTCTTCAGAATCAAATATATTAGAAGCTTGTGTCAACAAGATGCTTAAATACAGGTAGTGTGGTGCCTTCATGAATTCTTGAGAAATAATAGCTTTCAGAGTGGCTAGAAGGCTCTGAAAGTTTGCCCTTCATGCTATGGTGCTGGACTATGAGGAAATATGTTACTTTCTGATGAAAAAATGGTCCATACTGGAATGCATCTAACCATACTGGAAAGAGAGATGTGTTCAACTGTACTTTTGATCTAGCCAAGTTTTCAGGTAATGGAAGTAGAAGGGTGGTTTCTGCAGTTCCATCCTCCTTACTTCATACATGTACCCATGGTGTTGTAGGGGATTCTTAAATGGATAGAAGCTGGTAACCATGAAAAACTGCTTTTCTGTCTTTTGCTGTCAGGAAGCATCACCTGGATTAGAAGTCCTTCTGAGAACAAAAGGTCAGCATATGATGCAAAACTTTGTAGGCCTTTGTGAAGTAACTCACAGAAGGAAAGGAATGGAAACCTTTTCCAGCCCAAGGACTGAATTCCAGTTTGGGAGCTGAAATAGGACAGACAGCCTGGCTTTCTTTGGGAGATGAAGAGCTTAATTGTTGTGTTTTATCTTGTTAATATTTCTTAATCTTACAAAGGAAAGCATTAGTTGGTAAATTTTGCTGACACTTTGTTGTGCCATGGCACATTTTTGCCTCGGGGGAGCGCGCACACACACACACACACACACAATCTCTTCCTTATCTTAATTCATTTTGAAACATTGCTTCCTCATAAGTCATCATTTCTGGTCACCTCATCAGAGTTTTGTTCAACTGTGATTTATCTACATATTCTGGCTCCCTTTTATTTCTGACACCATTCAAACTAATCCTGTTTTTTTAAAAAAAAATGCTCTATAAACTTGTCAACTTTTGAAAAGGGTTTTAATCCTTCATGGCACCACATTATCTTTCATGCATTTCCAAATGAGATCTGGGGCAAGGAAGCATTTCCCTGCCATGTGATGGAAGCTGATTAACATCTACCAAACTGTCAGAGGGAAAAGATAATTGAATTACATGTGGCTTTTTGATTATCAGTGAATTCTCATGTTAATTATTGCTACCAGCAGTTACATTAGAGGCTTGGTAAGCAAAGGGTTGCTGGTTGGTATGCTACCTTTCTTACCCTTTTAGAAACCCACTCATTTTCTTACATATTACTAAGGCCATTTCCGCACTACAGAGTTATAGTGCTATTATTTCACTTTCAACATCCTGTGGAATTCTGGGGTTTGTAGTTTTCTGAGGCCAAAGAGCTCCCTGGCTGAGAATAATAAATGCCCCTCCCTAAATGGCAAACCCCAGGATTCCATAGGATGTTGAAAGTGGAATAATAGCACTATAACAGTGTAGTGTGGAAATTGCCTAAGTCTTTTAACTGTGTATGTACATACCATACTGTGCCACAGCTTGAGGAAAAACTACAAAGAAAGCTGCTAATGTGGTAAAGCATGATTAGCTAATCTGAAATAATTCATCCACATCCACCCACCTACCTATCTTCATGGCACTTGAAGAATGAGAAAACCATCAATGGAAGAACAAGCAGAGCTCAATAAAGTCACATTTTTGGACAACTTCCAGACACCCCAACCAGCACGTAACTTTTCCAAGCTTTCCCTCTTCCCCAGAAGTGTACCTGCACTGCACTTCTGAGCTGCAGGAAGTTTCCAAGGGCCAAATCCTTAGCAAGGATTCTATTTCCAAAGTCACTGGAAGGAAACTGATAGTGTTTCTGCCATTCAAGATTTGTACACACACACACACACACACACACACACAGAGGCTGGGAGTCCATTATGTTGAAACCTGCAGAGATTCCTGCCTTCCTCAGACGTCCATAAGATACACTGCAGAAAACAAAGTTAGTTCTCTGCCTTCTTTTTCAGATCCAGCATAGACTGTCCCAAAATCTGAGACTTATCTTGCCTCTGTCATTCTCACATAATTCTGAATTAACACTTACATTAGGGAGCAGGAGAAGGAGTGAGTCTATTCCAACTCCTTAGGGCATTCAAACTTTGAGAGGTACCTACACTGAGAGCTACGCATACCGAAATCTTGGTAGCAAGATTGGCAAAGTTATAGGAGGACCAGTGGGGTCATCTTTGTGACTAACCACAACAATTATACCTCTTAAGGACCAGCTACTGGGAGAGCCAACAGAAAAGGCCAATTGTTTTCATGCCTTGCTGAGAAGCTCCCTCCTCTCTGGCATTTGCTGTTCGATGCAAATATGCTAGACTAAGTAGATTTTGGTCTTGATCCAACAGGCTCTCTGTTCTTATGGGTCATCAGGGCAGAAGAAGGTTTAGTCTACCACCATCATCCCATATTCTTGGGCCCTTTCACTATGCACAATTATAGCACTATTATTCCACTTTATTTGCCATGTTTCTGTCCTATGGAATCTTGGGATTTGCAATTGCAGGAGAGGGCCAGGGAGCCTCTGACCAAACTACAAACCCCACCAGGATTCCATAGAAGGCAGCCATGGCAGTTAAACTGGAATCAAATTTGTGTGATGTCAAAGGGCCCCTTTAATGTTCTTCTTCATAAGTGAATGATATTTCACTTGGAGACGTATTGCAGTAAGAGCTCTGACAGTTGGTAAACTGGCCTCCACCAAGAAGAATAACATGGAAGGTCTAATATGTCTCTGGGCACAAAGCACACAAAGTTTTGCAGCACTCTTTCCAAACATTCAGGGATACCCTACTTTTCATCATCAGGACAAGGGACATTTAATCAGCATACAATAAATTGGAAACAAAGAGTGGCCTAGTTTTTCCCATATAGATCTAGAATTAAAACTTATGTCTAGGAAGCAGATCTTCCTAAAGGTTTTCTTTTAAAAGAATTTACTGTGCATTTTCCCCATATATACATTAGGTTATTTACAGCCCATCAGGCATGCTTTGCAATTCTAAAAGCTATAGGCAAGGAGCTTGTCTCAAATACGGAGGCCATTTTCACAAACGGCATTAAGCTGCATTTTGCATTTCTCCTGGCTTTACTTAAATCAAGTGACTAGAATGCACACATTTAGTTTAATTTTGCTATCTTCCATTTTTATAGGTTATCTTAGCATTTACAAGCAGTGCATTCTAATCAACTGAAACCAAACTACTTCTAAAAATATTTTCAATATGTAGTTGCAGATTATGAATAGGAATTTGAATAATTATGTGAAATAGTGACATCTGCTGTTGACACAAAGACATTGGGCTGGACCCAGCCTTATACTTAGAATATACACATTAAATTAAACAGAGGCCAAGAGCCATTAAACTAAACTGAGAGCCATTAAACTAAACAAGCTGAGAACTTCCAAGACATGGAACTTCAAGGGTAACATCTCGCCCATGAAATTCTGCCAGGCTACTCCTTCATTCCTGTGGAAAATACCTTTTCAATGCTATAGTATCCTGACGCACCCATTTAGTGTCTGGGGGATGACAGGGGCAGGGTGCTTGGGCAAAGTCCAGTTGCAATCACATAGGAAAAAGAAGAGAACAGATGTTGCTCCTCTGCATCTGCAGTGAGTATGTTAGTGTCTATTATCTTCTCACAACTGTAGAACTGCAGCTAAGTACTATCTAGATGCCCTCATCACTCCTTGACACTAAATGGCCATGAGGACATACTCTGGCACTGGAAAGCTAACTTTTGCAAGGAAGGCATTATACTATACTTCCTTCCACAGCATCCCCAAAGTTATATATGGTGTTATAAACCCAGTTTATGTCAGTATCTGTCACCAACAGGATTCCAGCCTTAGATTCCACTGGTGTCAGTGGGTCTGTTCCGTAACTTGTAACAGTCCCAGTTAACAGGGATGGCTACATTTATTCCTCCTCCTTCCTCATTTCTTACCTGGTTCTAAAATGTCCTGCTTTCTTTCTTCTCCTGCTGATTTCCTACTCCGTCATGGTTCCACTTTGCCTGCTGCAACCAGAACTGAACTCAGCTTACAGAAAGCAGCCTTCCTGCCAGTGAGAGGCGAGTGGGAGGTGAATCTTGTCCTTCCCAAGTTTTTTTCCTTTTTTTCCTTTTATTTTATTATTACACCTTAAATTACAAAAACAGATTAACATTCAAATCACAGACATTATTTTCCAAAACCATCTTTTCATACTCCTTCCAATCCCTGTCTAAAATCTTTTGTCGTTCCTTCATTCTTCCATCTGGTTACCACTCATCACACTCCTATCATCCACTTTCACATACTTTCTTCTTTTATTTACACACTTCTTCTTCCTTCTCTGATCTTATTAGCCATCTGTCTTCATTAATGTCTGTTGTATTACCTATAACACAGTCTAATCCACATTTTTTCCCCACAGCCCCTCCCCCCTCCCCCCAATGGCTTAGCAGAGGTTCAATTAATCCTTCTCATATAGAAAAATCTTCATTCAGAATGTGGGATATGGATTTGATTACATTATTGATTTCACTGTACTCCATATCCTCTTTAAGTTTTATAAGCAATAGTTCCCACTCTGATTTCCACCCCCCTTCCTTCAATATTCCCATAAACTGTAATCTTCTTTCCCTCAAAATATCAAACAATAAATTTTCAGGCAGGTATTTATCGACTTTGTTTATATTCCAAATTGTTTTATCTTTCCATCCTAATGCTAATACAGCTTGTGCTGCTTTTAATATATTTATAACTGCTTTTTCCTCATTATTTTTCAGCCCCTTATCCTTTAAATTTAATGTTATACAATTCTCCCTGCTCATTTGTATATATCCTTCCCAAGACAGTCTGAACAAGAGCGAGAGGGGCTTCTGCAGTAGCAGCCATTTCAGACCTTTGGAATAGAATGCCTGTGCTGTGTGATCACAAATGGCTTCAGGGGTAAGGAAAAAAAATAGACTTTTTCAAAAGCAAAGGAATAGGGGCTATCCTTGAGGAGATCCCCTTTGAATTATAGCACCACCAAAATTGAGAACAAGGCTTTCTCTCATCCTGTCTGTCATAGACACACATATTTCCCTCCTTGAATGAATTTTAGATTCTTTCTCCATCCTCTAATTTTCCTAAAATAAGACCAAGATTGCAGAGAAATATTCCTTAGTTTGTTTGTTTGTTTTTAGTTTATAAATTCTTGAGTTGAAAATATTTTTTCCTCCTCCTTTCAGTTCTGATTGCTTGCTTTTTTGGTGTGTGTAAATATTATAACTTAAGGCTTAGTTTTACTGGTTTTCTATTTTGTCCTCATCCAGTACTCATCTTTGTGTGCATGTGTTGGCAGGGTTGCGTGATGTCATAGGAAAGAAACTGTAACTTGAGAGAGACTTACTTTTGTATTTGGAGACATGGCTATTATAGTCTCTTTTTTCTAGAACAATGTTCTATTTACTTTAGCAATGCACTCACACAAAGGTACCCAGCTGTAAGTCCCAATAAATTCAGTGTGACTTACTCCTAGGTAAATGTGTTCAGGTTTGTAGCCCAAAGGAGATAATGAGCCTTTCCACATTACACTGTTATAGTGCTCTTATTCCACTTTCAACATCCTATGGAATCCGGGAGTTTGCAGTTTAGGGAGGGGCCTTTAGAATGCTCAGCCAGAGAGCTCTTTGGCCTCAGTAAACTACAAACCCCAGGATGTTGAAAGGGGAATAATAGCATAGTAACAAGGTAGTGCAGAAGGGCCCATTCTAAAAGACTAGCGGGATACAGAGATTTCTTTATGAAAATCATGATTTTTGCAACTATATCTTTCTTAACTAATTCTCCTGGAGCCAGAATTATGCCACATTATTTTCCTTCACCCTCCAACTCATTTTCAATCAAAGAAAAACTCTGTGGAGCAGATTAGGCTGAGAATCTGTGACTGGTTCAGTGACCTCATGAGTGTTATCTTATGCGAAAGCTAGGACCTGACTTGATCTACAATGTGCACTGGGCAGGGGAGTGGATATGAAATAGTGTTCATTCTGAGATAAAGGTGTCATTTTGAGCAGGACTGAAAAATACACTATTATTTTAGAATAATGCAATATAGATTGTATTAATTGTTAATCATGCTGCATGCATGCATGAACCCACAGATTACTGTGATTATTGATCTTTGTTTTCTTTTGTCACCTTTCCTAACCTCAGTACATGGATTTCAGAATTTCTCTGCTTAAAATAGTAGTTTTGTGTGTTCTTCCTTGTCAATAACTTTTTGCCTTATTGCATGGCTGCAGTGTTTGACCATACCCTGATGTTGTTCAGCCACACATGTCCCAGTTTTCATCTGTTGGAAGGTAAAAGCTTGTCTCTGTATGAGAGTCTGGGAGAATGTGTGATGTGAATAATAATAATAATAATAATAATGATGATAATAAAATTTATTTCTATCCCGCCTCTCCCAAATGGATCAAGGCAGCGTTACAAAACATATAAATATTAAAATATCAAAATGTAGCCCACCCTCCCCACTCACCAACCCTACCATCCCCCCAACACACCAACTATTAAAACAGATTAAAATAAAATTAAAACTAAAATTAAAAACAAAAACAATTAAAAACAAAGGGACAATTGATGAGAGGCAGTGGAACACTAGTCTGGGAAGGCCTGTCGGAAGAGAACAGTCTTGACTGCTTTTTTAAAGCAGTCAAGACTGGTAATGTGCCGGGTCTCCTCCGGCAGGCCATTCCATAACCTGGGAGCGACTGAAGAAAAGGTCCTCTGGGTAACCGCAGCCAACCTAGTTCTGATTGGCTGCAGTAGATTCCTCCCAGAGGACCTTAATGTGCGGGGCGGATTATATGGGAGAAGGCGATCCCGCAAGTAGGCTGGCCCCAAGCCATGAAGGGCTTTAAAGGTAAAAACCAACACCTTGTACTGTGCCCGGAAACTAATAGGCAGCCAGTGTAAAGACTTCAATATAGGTGTTATGTGGTCAGTTTTAGATCTTCTGGTGACCAACCTGGCTGCCATATTCTGAATTAATTGAAGTTTCCGGACTAAGCACATGGGTAGCCCTATGTAGAGCGCATTGCAGAAGTCAAGCCGTGAAGTTACCAGCGCATGTACCACTGTTTTTAGGTGTTCCAAGTCCAGGAAGGGGCGCAGCTGGCGTATCAGCCGAAGCTGATAGCAGGCGCTCCTGGCTGCCGCATCAATTTGAGCTGTCATCTGAAGCGCTGAGTCCAAGAGCACCCCCAAGCTGCGGACACAGTCTTTCAGGGGAAGTGTGACCCCGTCTAGAACTGGTTGACAAACCTCCATACCTGGGCTAGGGCCCTTGACAGCAAGTACCTCCGTCTTATCTGGATTCAGTTTCAGTCTGTTTTTCCTCATCCAGTCCATTACTGCTTCAAGGCATTCATTTAGAGGCGAGATGCCACCCTTAGTCGATGCTATTATCCGAGGCATGGAGAGATATATCTGGGTGTCATCAGCGTACTGATAGCACCTTGCTCCATGCCTCCTGATGATCTCTCCCAGCGGTCTCATGTAGATGTTAAATAGCATTGGGGACAGGACGGCGCCCTGAGGGACGCCAGATTTAAGCTCTTTTTTCGAGGAGCAGCTGTCCCCAAGCATCACCATCTGGTATCTACCCAAGAGATAGGACCAGAACCACTGAAGTGCAGTGCCCCCGATCCCCAGCCCTCTCAGGCGTTCCAGAAGGATACCATGGTCTATGGTATCGAAAGCCGCTGAGAGGTCCAAGAGTACCAGCAGGGTCACACTTCCCCTGTCGATACCCAGACGTAGATCATCCACTAAGGCGACCATGGCAGTCTCGACTCCATATCCTGCCCTGAAGCCAGTTTGAAATGGATCTAGATAATCTGTTTCATCCAAGACAGCTTGGAGTTGAAGGGCAACAGCCCTCTCGATCACCTTGCTTAAAAATGGAAGATGGGAAACTGGTCTGTAATTATTCATATCCAGGGGATCTAGGGAGGGCTTTTTTAGAAGCGGACGTATAATTGCTTCTTTTAAACAAGCTGGAAAATTGCCCTCCCTGAAGGATGCATTAATAACATATCTTAAGTGTGTCTTAATCGCAACTCCTCCCTGGACAACCAGCCATGAAGGGCAGGGATCAAGAGGGCAAGTTGTCCTCCTTACCTTTCCAAGGAGCTTGTCTACGTCCTCGGTACTCACTGACTGAAACTGATCCAGTATAATCCTATTCACGGAGTTGCCGGACACTTCATTTGTAACCTCTGCTATAACACCGGCATCCAAATCGGCTCTTATCTGAGAGATTTTATCTGCGAAATGATTATTCAAAACATCACAGCAAGCTACATTAGGTTCTAACAACGAGTTCAGGGGAGTGGGTAACTGAGTCAAATCCCTTACCACCCTGAACAGCTCTGCTGGATGAGAAATCGCAGACGCAATACGTGCAGAGAAGAAAGTCTTCTTCGCTGCATCTATTGCCACTCCATAGGAATAAAGGAATTCTTATAGCGTGTCCTGTCAGATAAGAGTCGAGATTTCCGCCAGTTGCGCTCTAGTCGTTGTCCAGCCTGCTTCATATTCCTAAGTTCTACTGTATACCAGGGATTACGGTTTAAAGCAGGCTGGAAAGGACGCTTGGGAGCAATCGTGTCGATAGCCCTGGTAAGATCACAATTCCAGGTATTAACCAGGGCTTCGACAGGATCACCGGCGATACCAACCATAAAACCCTCAAGGGCTTTCTGGAATCCAATAGGTTCCATTAACCTTCGAGGGCGGACCATTCTAATAGGTCCACCACCCCTGCAGGGCCGGATAGCAGCCATTAGTCTAACCCTGACCAGGAAATGATCCGTCCATGACAAGGTGGTAGCATTTATTATCTCCACCCACGGCTATACCTGCTCCGTACTAAAGACCGCATCAAGGGTATGACCGGCACAATGTGTTGGCCCAGAGGCTAATTGGGATAGGCCCATGTTTGTCATGGATGCCATGAACTCCCGAGCTGCACCTGTCAAACTGGTCTCAAATGGGATGTTGAAGTCACCCAGAACCAGAAGTCTGGGCGACTCCAACACCAACTCCGACACCAGCTCTGTCAGCTCGGCTAGGGAGTCTGATAGGCAGCGGGGTGGTCGGTACACTAACAGAATCCCCAGACTATCCCTTGCCTTCAGGCTCAGGTATATACACTCAAAGTGGTCTGTTTTCCGGACAGGAATCCTGGTCAGTATAAGATTGTCTTTGTAAACCAAGGCTACTCCGCCCCCCGCCCACTTCCCCTTACCTGCTCACTAACAGAGTATCCGGCTGGCAAGGTCTGGACCCAGGTTGTAGCACTATCGTCTTCCAGCCAGGTCTCTGTAAAGCATGCCAGGTCAGCGTCTTCATCCTTTAAAAGGTCATGGATAATATGCGTTTTCTTTTTCATTGACCTGACATTGCATAGGAGCAAGGAAAGGTTCTGTGGGTGGTTTGGTTCGCTCTCCAGACACCTTGGGGTAGCAGGGCGAACGGAAGGTGGGACAGGTATTAAACATCTATCTCTCCTTCCCCTGTAACGACATTTCGCCATGCTATCACCATATCTCCCTTTGCCCCACACAATACTTATTGTCGCTCCCCATTGTTCATCCATTACATTCAGCCACCCCTCATCAGAAGAAATACCCCCTACTTACCCACACCCCCCCACTCCTACTTCCCCTTCCTTCCTCCCTCTCCTAATTATAAGGCCAGGCAGGAGGGTGTGGCCAGAAAAAAAAAAAAAAATCCCTCCAGTTCTTCTCCCAGCCTACACAGGAGTTCAGTGACTGTGATATAGTATTTGACAGCTAGCAGACCATACACCCTGATAAAATCACATACTAATAAAGAACTGAGAAATAACCTAATTCCTGATTATTTATGTATGTATGATAAAAATATAGAATCATAGAATCATAGAAATGTAGAGTTGGAAGAGACCACACGAGCCATCCAGTCCAACCCCCTGCTATGCAGGAACACCTTCAAAGCACTCCCGACAGATGGCCATCCAGCCTCTGCTTAAAAACCTCCAAGGAAGCAGACTCCACCACACTCCGAGGCAGCATATTCCACTGCCGGACAGCCCTGACCATCAGGAAGTTCTTCCTGAGGTTCAGGTGGAATCTCCATTCCTGCAGCTTGAATCCATTGCTCCTTGTCCTGGTCTCTGGAGCAGCAGAAAACAAGGCCTCTCCTTCCTCTACATGGCATCCCTTCAAATATTTAAACATGGCTATCATGTCCCCTCTTAACCTTCTCTTCTGCAGGTAAATAGATTGTAAGGCTTAGCTATTATTTTTTGGTATGGAATGGATATGAATTTTATTTGATTTATCCTGTTAAAAAACTTTCTTGTTGTTAATCATCTTCAAGTCAGCTTTGCTTGGTGGTGACCCTATGAATGAGACCTCCAAGTCACCCTGTTCTCAACAACCCAGGGCTGTGAGTTTCTTAATTGATTTAGTGTTCTCCTTTAGCTTTACTCTAATTTCTGATATTAACATTTCACATAGTCTGTGCCATAATCAGCTCCTGGTCTTGTTTTTGCAGAGAGAATGGAGTTTCTTTGTCTTCTGCTTCAGATTACATAGTCTATTTCATTTCTATATTGGCTGTCAGGTGATGCCTATGTATACAGTTGCCTGTTTGATTGCTTGAAGAATGTGTTTGTAATGAGCAAACTGTTGGCCTCACACAAGGCACTATCTCTTGTTTCACTTTGGATTGTCTCATCATAAGGTTTTCATGTTGAAAGACATTCAAAAGGGGGTTACTATTGCCTTCTTCTGCATAGCACCAACCAGCATTAGCTATGGTACCATTTCCATCATCTCCGAGAAATAGTCTTACCCCTGTTACCACCACGTACTGGCCTGGCCTTTGGTGAACCAAAGATATCATTTTGATATCATAATTCAGCCCTGCTCTGCCACCAGCCAAGTGTTTGTGGGGCCACCGAACAAGCGCGAAGCTAGGCATGGCTACTATTTGCTGCTTCCACCAAACCAAGCCAGATATTGCCAGATCTGCTTTAGGGGACCTCCCAAAACAAACACCCTCATTACCAATGTGCGATAAACAAAGAAACCCTCTGCCCTGGGAGGGCACCCTGCCGAGCTAAATGCTTAACTGCCGAGCTAGCCACATCTACATACCGGCCATACTATTGTCAATTCGGAACATAATTCAATCATGTAAATTCTGACTTTTTGGAGGCATTGTCTCCAACCCAAAACCTATTGTTTTCACCCAAGACCAGACTAGCCTACGGTCGTTCTTTCCCTGATAAAACCCCCCAGTTCTGAGAGCTCTTTGGAACTCTCGCCAGATTGCTCTGGACTTCTACTCTGGCCCTTTCCACATGAGAAGAGGAATCCGCGTAGTGACGGTTCCGGGCGGTTTGAACCGGGTTTTTTTGTATCCGCGCTAATGCGCGCTCTCTATTCATACGTCTTATGTTTGATCCGGCTTAGCGCGGTTTCAGAGATCCACACGTTGCCGTCCTGACCACCCCCGCTATTAACATAACCCCGCCCACTATGGCTGTGATAGGCTGTCCACGCCCACGGCCCACCCCCCGTTCATCTCAGGGGCGAATCAGCGCGTATCTGCGCTTCCAAACAAGTGAGCAAGAACGTGATTGCGCGGATCAGGGGGAAAAGAAACACTTTTTTTCTGGTTTTTAAAAAGCACGTGCAAGCACAGTTGGAGACGTTTCTAAACGGATTGACGTGTGGAACTTGGAAATTAAAGACGACTCAGCGTGCTTTAAGGTATGGAAGACCTCCGTCAGAAATCGCGCTACAGTGCGCTAAAGCGTTTTATTACCCCCGTGTGGAAAGGGCCTCTGCCTTGCTGCCGCTCGGCTCAGCAGATTCCCCTCGGCCGCGGGTTTCCTCTTCTACAATCGGCTTCCCCAGGACTGCCAGAAAGGTGGCGTATCACCCATTCCCCTCGAACTCTATTTTCCTTTTTCTAGTTAGGAGTGTGTTCGTGTTTTCTTTAATAATTGTCTAATAAATCTTAATTGTTATTTGAACAGTTTGCCTCCTCACTGACCTGATGCTGTATACATAGGGTAAAAGATTCCTGCTAAGTTACCCTGCCTCTCATTAGCCAAGAGAGTGCTCCAGCTAATTTCCCCATCTTTGCTCGTTGTTGTTGGTTGGTTGGGCACCCCTCCTGGGACCCCCAATTCACAGGGTAACACCCCGTATTATAAATGAAAACACAAATATATTAAATGGCACATGACAACTCTCTCACTAAAACTGAACTAGTATTTCCATCTGTGTTAACACCTACAAATTTTCTCTATTATAGAGTTTTAAAACAGTGTTGCTCAAAGTGGTGTCCCTGGACTGTGGGACGCCCACAGGTCCGCAGCTGCTCATCCCAAGTGAGGTTTCAAGGAAGACAGAAACAACTGTAGTCAACGGGCATATATATGTAGTGATGTATTTTAAGTCTTTTACTCCAAGTCTCAAGTCAAGTCTGAAATCCTTGCAAGATAATTCAAGTCAAGTCTCAAGTTTGGGAGGCAACTTTAACAAAAAAAAAAAAGAGGTGGTGGTGGTGTGTGCAGGGCATAAGTTGAGAGCAAGGACGATTGGAAGGAAGCCTTCAGCCATGGAAGAACAAGCTGCCTCTCCGGGAGGAAAGTGCTCCCCACTCTGCTATGTCTAGCAATGAGGTCTGCCTTTCCCATTAACTTGTGAGCAAGCAGGATTGGAAAGAAGCCTTCAACCTTCGAAGAGCAAGCAGCCCTACTTCTGACCCTGTTCTCTCCACCTCCCACCCTACAATCTCCTCACCATCTGCTCCTTCAATTATCTGGCTTTGCTAGGTGACGCCCTCCCAGACTTCCCTACCCCACCCCCAGTGCTGAGGGCACTTCACGCCCACACTCACCAAAGAAAGCTGCAAACCCATGTTTTCCGCTCCTCAATCCTCCCACTCTTTTTTTACCCCTATAAATGGCTTCTCAAAAAGCAGGGGAAACAAGGGAGAGGCAGGGATAAAGAGCATGTGTGGTTCTCACTGAGTTATCAACACAATATTTCCTGACTGCTGATTAGGAAAAGGCTGGGTGAGGTGGGACTACCAAGGACAACAAAGGCAGCAAGTTGGTCACTAAAAATAGGAAAGTCACAAGTCGAATTCAATCAGTCCATCATTTATCGCTAAGTCGAGTCCAAGCTGAGTCATTGAGATGACTTGAGTCTGACTCGAGTTTAAGTCAATCAACTCAAGTCTACATTACTGCATATACGATACCATTCCCTGGTGCATTGGAGAAAAAAATAATGGATGGTTCCCTTCTACAGACAGCTTGGGAAGCACTGCTGTAGTCTGCTTCCCTGAACTTCAGCACTGGAACTCTCTAACCAGATAATTCTAAATCCCTTAGCAGCCTTCGGTCCCAGGATGCTATAGGACGGGTCCATGTCAGTTAATATGATAACAATGTATTATGGATATGCTATCGATTTTATAAAGAAACCTACATTCTGCCTACAATATTGGTTACTAGGGCTATCAGTTAATTAGAAATTGTTAGCTGATTGCTCATCTGACTTTTGATTGACTATAAATAAATGTGTACCAGATCTCAATATGGTGTCTATAATGGAAATGTTGAAGGCAGAACAGTTAAGTATGGCATAGCTTCCATTTTAATAAACAAAGGCTGCTATTCAATTTTAAAATGAAAGGTATACTTAATGCTTTTCTTCTTTGCTTTCAGCTGGGGACTCTGGAATACATAATAGTCCCTGTTACAGTTGTACATCAAACCAAAATGGCTTCAAAACAAGTAAGTCAAAATCCCTTTGGTATTATGGAGGATCTAGATTTAAAAGCCTTACAACCAGACACTACACAAATGTTTATTTAAGTCCCACTGAGCTCAATAGGGCTTATTGTGTAAGTGTACATAGGACTGGAGCCAGGATTCGTGTAGATTTTCATTGTACATTATCAGCCACAGATGCCTGTAATCCTTTTCTGCTAAAAAGAGAAAACTGCAGCAGTTTCACCAAGGAAAGTAAAATATTTTCTAGCTTTGGATGCAAACTGTAAAGAAAGGCTGCCTCTATAAGTTTCCTTTTCCTTAGGGGACTAAGTCTCATTTAAAACAATGGCTGTTACTTCTGAGTAGACAGAAACTGGACAGTGTAGCTGTTTCTAAAAGAGCATAGGAATATTACACTGGAATGGGCTTTTATGTGTCCACATTGGCAATTGTTACTTTACCTACTGTGGTGTTGAGAATGCCCCACTCTCTCCACCATGCCAGTCTTGGAAGTATATATTTTAGAAGTCAGACCTGTAGCACAGTGTTGTATTGCTGAATACTCCCGGTCAGGGTTTCCGTTAACCACTCCACTCCAGTCTTCATGACAACTGATAAACATTTTGTGCCCATAAGCATATCCATGCCTTCCAACTATCCTGATTTGGCAGGCTCTGTCCCACTTTTTCAGCTGCTTTTCAAATGTCCCACTTTCTTTCTCTCCTCCTACTTTTCCCTTTTGCCCTCAGCTTCTTTCAGTTGCTGCAAACTGAGTTCAAAGTGCAAAAGTATTTTGCAATCAACCTAGTTGGCTGGGGGAGAGACAGAGGGACAAAATCTTGCCCTTCCCAGCAGACTCAGGCAAAAGCAAATTGCTGCAGCCTCTCCTGGCTGTTCTGTTCTTCCTCATTAAACACTTTTGCCATGTAGACCATATTGTAGATTTCATCTGGGAAATGTGGGACTGGGGTAATGCTTGCTCAGACCTCATTTGCCAAGTTTTGGTTTTGGATTTAGTTTTGGTTTCCACCCATTACATTTTTTAAAAAAAACTTCTAGAATGCTCCTGAGACTCGTCTCCACTACATTAGGGATGTTTGCACATTACATTCAACACAGGCACCTCTCCATTCTCTTAATAGGGCCTTACATATTTTTACTCTTTGCTTGATATATTCATTATATATTTTTTTCCACTGAGTTTTGTAATTTTTCATTCATTATTTTACTATTGCTTTCATGGCAGTCAGATGTGTTACCTGGTTCAGGTGGTAGCAGTGGCAGTTCTTTTAATGCAATGCAGTTTGTGTTTTCATTGTTTTGTAAAAATGTACCTACAGGTAGGCAAAAATATTAATAACTTGCCTGTCAATGTCAAACCCCACCCTCTTAAATTATGGGCCCCTGCTTTAAAAGTTCCAGGATCTCTGCTTTAAATGGAAACTACATCATATGTTTTCTGCGCCAAAAAAAGAAACTGACAGCTTGCCTGGGATTTTTTTTTTTTTAGCTAGAAAATAAAAAGGTTCATAAAATGGTAAGACATTTATTGATAAAGACCAGCCACAAAAGGGTGTTGAAAAATTGAGTCACCTATAACAATGCTTTCCTACTATGCTTTGACTAACTGAGTAAATGCAATATTACTTCCCGCAGTATAGTTGCTGTCTTGCCATGCTGCTGTCTGGAATCCTCTGTGATATAGCTGCTATCTTGTGAAAAGAATCATTGGCTCTGATCCACAGAAAATACATCCCTTAAGTCCTATTGAATTTCAGAGGTATTTCTGTTTCAGAATCATCTCATTGCTGATTATGGTTAATGGACGAAATAGAGATTACAGCTGAATGGAAGACTACTTCTGCCTCTTCACGTGAATGAGAAGTTGCTGCAGAAAGAGCTGCAGGGAGGACAAAAGCCATAAAAGCAAGAAAAGAGAAAGAATAGAGGATGAAGAAGAAGTGAGTGGGAAAAATGGAGAGCTACCATTACACAAGACTATTGAGTGAATTCAAAAGTACTGTACAAATGAGTTTTCACATACCACAAAGAAGTCTTGCTGTTTTATGCAGAGTACTGGTAATATCTGCAGTAGTTCCTTTGGCATGACTAACCAGCCTCCATAAGGTCCAAACACGGCTAAATTCTGCTAAAATTGGAACACCTGTATCTGATGTCACTTTGGACCATCAGTTCTCAAACTGTGGCCATTTCCACATGGGCATATTGCCCACGCTAGAGCGACCTCTCCAGGAGGTCTTCTTCACCGGGGTCTGCGCTAGAGCAGTTAAAAAAAGTGAGGTTCTAGACCTCAAACTGCTCTAGCGCAGCCCCAGGGGTGGCGCTGTGAGTTTTATAAAAACAACCTTCAAAAGTGGTTTTTATAAAACTTACCCGCGCTGCCCCGTAGCAGCCCCCGGTCAAGAACTGCAGAGACGCGGTAGCACGTCCCTGCAGATCTGCCCGGGGGCGGGCTTCCGGCTGGCGCACTGTCCTAATTGGCGGAGTGCCGCCGAAAGCCGCCGGCTGCCATTTTGGGCACCGCCGGGCACTGCCGGGCGCTGCCAGGCACCGCCGAAATTCGGCGGCGTTTGGAACGGCGAATCCGCGCTCTTCGGAGGGACAGAGCAACCTGCTCGCGGGTAAGCTCTGCCCCTGCATGCACAGCCCCGTTTCGGGGGCCCCCCGTGAGGAAAGGGCCTGTGTCTCTCCAGAGTTTTGGCTTCAACTTCCAGAATCACTAGCCAGCATGGCCAGAGATCAAGGACAATAGAAGTTGAAATCCAAAATACCTGGAGGGCCAAAGGTTGAGAACCATTGACTTAGACTCTTCTTTGGACATCAGCCATAGAAAAGGTCAACAGAAGGACAAGGAAGAGTAGGGTAAAAAAAAAAGAAAAGAAAGAAAGAAAAAGGCTGTTCCAGTTCTACTCTAGCCATAGAGAGGCTTTGGATTTTGTGGTAGGTTTACTGTGAAAACGTCTGCTCCATTATGATCCAGATCAAGTGAAGTAGTAGTGCCACTCTTTTCTGCTTTAATCCACCTCACTACAGTTCAAGAAGGATATTGATAAACTGGAATGTTCCCAAAGAAGGGTGTTCGAGGTGATCAAAGGTCTGGAAATCAAGCTCTAGAAAGATGACTTAGGGAACTGGATATGTTTAGACTGGAGAAAAGAAGACTAAGAGGAAGCATTTTGGCCGTCTTTAAATATAAAGACATCATGTAGGAGATGGAGCAAGCTTGTTTTGTGCTACTGCAGACATCAGGACACCAACCAATTGATTCAAGAGACTTTGTTTAAAATCAGGAAAAACACCTTTACTGTAAGAATTGGTCAACAGTGGAATAACTGCTCTGGAAGGTGATGGATTCTTTTCTCAGGCTCTTTAAACAAAGGATGAATAGGCATCTTTCAGGACTGCTTTAGCAGTATATTCTTACATGGCAGAGGTCTGGACAAGATGGGCCTTGTAGCCTCTTCCAACTCTAAGACTCTATCATTGTGATTGGTCTGCAACTTTTGTTAAACAAGCACCGCTTCTGGATAATTTTACAAAAAAGAATAAACAATTTAAGCTAGTTTTGCATGTCTTCTTAACTGTATTCTAGTTCTTACCCTGTTCCAAAGCAGTTTAGCATCATTAGAGATCCACCTCATAGGAATATAACTTCCCTCTTCCCTCTTACCTGGAGGAGACTGGCATAACAACACACACCCACACTTCTGATTGATTGCTTCCCTGCTGTGTGCATAATCCGTATGTGGCTGCACAGTGTTCAGCTCTATCTTCTGATCTCCTTGGCAGGGAGGCATTCTGTCTACGATTGATAGGTTTCTTTGATAGCCACTCCTTGAGCATAGTGCTGTTGTGTTCTGTTGATTCCTATTCTTTCTGCTTGTTGCACAGCAGGAAAGAGATACAGCAGAGCAGCTTTAAAAGGGAGTTGGGACACAAGTTTCTCTTCATTTATATGACCCCATGTACAGAACTGTCTGTCAAACCTCCAGAAAGCAAAGGCTACTTAGCCCTAAAACTACTACATAGAAAGAACCATGTGAAATACAAGTCTCCTATGGTCAAAGAGTTGCAGTCTGTAACTACTGATATTATCCTTATTTTTCAGTATCTCAGTCTTGTCAGACAATGTCTTTCAAGGAAACTACCACCACCACCAGACTCAGCCAATTTCAAGCAAATCCTCCTTTCTTCATGGTTGAGTTTCACAGTTGTCATTTTGCTATATGTTCCAATAAGCAAGAGATGAGTGTCAGGTTCACCCTCAGATAGGTGTTTCAGAATGTAGAGGAGGACCCAGGGCAAACTCATGTCCCACTATATTGTCAAACTGCCTGGTTCTATCATGTTTTGAGAAGAGGAAACAGACATGCTTACTTACGCCAGTGAATGGATAAAATTCATGAGGCAGAATGAAAGGTAGTCCTTGTGCAGTGTCTGCGTACCTGAAGTGGAAGATTGTTTTCTGCTTGTTAAGGAAAAGTAAGATAGTTATTCCAGTATTCCAGGTGAAGTCTGACTAAAGCAGAATAGAGTCTGTGTATGATAGAAAGAGAGAGAGAGAAAAAATCAATGCTTACAGCTCTTAGGGAGTGTGCTGTGTGTGCATGCACACACCATTATCTAACATTTATTTCAATATCTGTGGGAAGGAAATAGGAGCGTTGAGGCTCCAGACCACTTCAGAAAGGAGAACTTGTTTCTCAGCCTTTTAAAAGCATTCAGCCCATTTCTGACAAAGGCTCTTCAGCAAATTGCCAAGGAAACCAATCTGGAATAGCAGAAAGGAAAAAGGTGTAACAACAGTCCGTATGAAATAAGAAGTCTGAGAAATGGCCTTTGGGACAAGAAATTCACATACTGATCTGTAACCGTATGTTAAAATAAATAAAGCAGTTTTCAGAGGGAAAGCTGTGTTAGTCTGTTTTTTTTTGCAGTTAAAGATTAATTCGTTTCAGCACAAAGTTTCAACCCACTTTCTCTTGTGGATGGAGATTTGCCTCAGTTGCCAGACATCCATACAAACACATGAGAGAGGGGAGAGAATGTGGAATTTAACAGAAATGCAAAACATGCTGACATGATGATGAAGCAACAAGTAACATCTTACTGGTAGTCTGTAAAAGAATAGTGAAGAGGACAAAGGAGAGTGATGTGTTTTTATGTGGAAGCACATATAAGTAGGTTAGCCAACACATGATTGAGAAAAGTCTTTGTCTTCCAGATATACTAAATCTTGCAGATACACTAAACATATGCAAGCCTAGTCATAAAATAGAGAGATCTTTCTTTGGAGAAGGGTATTTGTGAACATAACATTTTAATGAAAACCAACGTATTAGTTTATGTTAGTGTGCTAGGAAGCCATCTGCTGGAATCCTCCTGTTGGTCAATCCCAACTAGAGTAGAACCACTAAATCATTTCAATTGTTTTATTCTAGTCAACTGTATTTAGGCCATTGTCTCTGTTGGGACTTTTGTTAATAGGCTGGAAATTGTGAAAATAACTCAATTCAGCTATCTCTTTTTGGGGGCTTCCCTTAAAATTCCTTTGTTCCACAATAGCCAACTTGTTCTGGGAGACAAAATGCTCTGATACTGGGCTTTTTTCTTTTTAAAGGTGGGGGAGAGGTAATGCCATTTCTAGTGTCAGACTTGTGCCCATTTATTCTCTTGTATAGTTCTGTCTGTCCTATACATAATGCAGAGGGGCACTGCTGGCAAAAGATGGCATATATGATGTTGGAAGATGAAGAAGTAAGTACGTCCAGCATGAGGCAGTGGTTTGAGTATTGGACTAAAACTCTGGGAAACCAGATTTGAAATCCCTACTTGGCCATGGAAACCTACAGTGGATGACCATGAGCAAGTCACACTCTTTCAGCCTCAGAGAAAAGCAACAGCAACCCCCCTTTGTCGGGAAGCCCTCCATATACAGTAATGGGAGATGTAGTCTAGTGTAATATATCAGACAGCTTGTAGAGGTAGAAATAGTAGGTACCAGGGACTGTTAGATAAACAGTGCCTAAAACTGCTAGGAATGCGCTGATAACTATGGCTTGGCTCTCATGGCTTTCAAGGTCTCTTGGCAGAGGGGAGGGAACGCGAGGAATCTTAAACTCATGTACTTCCATCTTGACTTCAGTCTTCTCAGTAAAGTCATTATGCGTACTGCACTCCAAATAAATAGTGTTTTATACATTGTACTATTTGCGTGTGTGGATTCAGTTCCTGACACCCTTAGAACAAATCTTGCCAAGAAAACACTGTGATAAGTTCATCTTAGGGCCACCATAAGTTCAAAAATGACTTGAAGATACACAACAACAACAAATGCACCATGATGTGAATCATAGAATCACACAGTCGCACGAGACCAAAACAGCCATCAAGCCCAACCCCCTGCCATATAGGAATACACAATCAAAGCACCTTCAACAGATGGACATCCAGCATTTAAAAACCTCCAAAGGAGGCTCCACTACATTCCGCTGAAGAACAGCTCTTACTTTCATGAAGTTCTTCATAATGTTTAGATGAAATCTCTTTTCTTGTAGTTTGAATCCATTATTCCATGTCCTAATCTCTGGAGCAGCAGCAAATGAGCTTGCTCCATCTTCCCTATGACATCCTTTCAAATATTTAAACATGGCAATCATGTCACCTCTTAACCTTCTCTTCTTCAGGCTAAATAATATATACCCAGCTCCCTGAGTCACTCCTTATACAGCATGGTTTCCAAGCCTTCTACCATCTTGGTCACCCTCCTCTGGACATGTTCCAGCTTGTCAATATCCTTCCTGATATGTGTTGCCCAGAACTAGACACAATATTCCAGCCGGGGTCTGACTAAAGCAGAATAGAGTGATACTATTACTTCCTTTGACCTAGACACTATGCTCCTATTGATGCATCCCAGAACTGTATGGGGTCTTTTTAGGCACTGCATCACACTAATGACTCATGTTCAGCTTGTGATCCACTAAGACTCCTAGATGCCTTTTCACATGTATTGCCAGGTGTCACCCATCCTACATCTGTGCAGTTCAATTTTTTTCTATAGTACCTTACACATCTCCCTGTTGAATTCATTTTGTTAGTTTTGGCCCAACTCTTTAATCTGTTAAGGTCATTTTGAATTCTGATCCTGTCCTCTGGGGTATTAACTATCCCTCCTAACTTCGTGTCATCTGCAAATTTGATACACATGCGCTCTGTTCCATCATCCATCATTGACAAAGATGTTGAATGGCAGAGCTCTGGGGTACTCCACTAGTCACTTCTCGCAAGGATGAAGAGAAGCCATTGGTGAGCACTCTCTGAGTTCAGTCTGTCAAGTAGTTACTGGTCAACCTAATTGTTTTACTGTCTAGCCAACTGTTCCTCAGCTTGTGTGTAAGAGTAGCTTGCCTACACTTCAAAGTAAACCTGAGAAAGTCCAGCTATGTGCAGACTGTTCTCAAATTCGTCTGGCATGAAATTTCTGGAAATGCTGATATAACTTTCTAAGTGAGTCCGTTCCCTGTGCCCAGACAGCTACGATGTCGTTGATGTATTTTAAATAGGGGGCTTGGGTGTATAGGAACTGAAGAAGCACTGTTCTGGGTCAGTCATTAAAATGTTTATGTACTGTGATGCCATGGCATGTAATCCATTCTTTGGTAGGATGTTAGTGTAAAAATGCCTCTCCATCCATAGTGGTTAAGATGGTGTTTTCCCAGAGGCTGTGGATAAACCATGTAACTTGAAACAAGAAAAACAACAACAGCAACAAACAACTATGTGGCACAAACATTATGTGTAGAGCTCACTGCTATGTGAAACAGTGATTAAAAACAACAAAGTGCATTTAAGCATGTTCTTAAGGGTAAGAAATAGTGGTATCATTCAAAATAATTAGCAACAGGTTCTGTCTAATTTTCTGTGTACGTGTTCATTGAAGCATTTTGACTGTCGTATGACTCATCATTTGGAAAATGTATGTGGATATGTGCTTACCTACAGGAGAGTAAAGGATCAAGGCTGAGTGCCCTCCAGATGACTCTCCCTCCTTCCCTCTCTCTCTGTTGTTATCCCCTGCTCTCCCTCCTTTCTTCTTTCCTGTCTGGCTTTCTTTCTCCAATGGGAGCTGCCTGCAAGGTAGGTGATCAACTCCTTTTCCTTAGTCTCTCCAAGGTGCACACACCATAGAATCATAGAGTTGGAAGAGACCCCAGGAGCCATCCAGTCCAACCCCCTGCCATGCAGGAATACACATCACGGCACTCATGACAGATGGCCATCCAACCTCTGTTTAAAAACCTCCAAAGAAGGAGACTCCACCACACTCTGTGGCAGCATATTCCACTGTTGAACGGATCTGACCGTCAGGAAGTCCTTCCTGAGGTTCAGGTGGAATCTCCTTTCCTGCAGCTTGAATCCATTGCTCTTTGTCCTAGTCTCTGGAGCAGTGAAAACAAGCCCGCTCCCTCCTTGACATGACATTCCTTCAAATATTTAAACATGGCTGTCTTGTCCCCTCTTAACCTTCTCTTCTGCTGACTAAACATACCCAGCTCCCTAAGCCACTCCTCATAGAGCATGGCTTCCAGACCCTTCACCATTTGGGTTGCCCTCCTCTGGACACACTCCAGCTTGTCAATATCCTTCTTGAATTGAGGTGCCCAGAAGTGGACACAGTATTCCAGATGAAGTCTAACCAAAGCAGAATAGAGTGGTACCGTTACCTCCCTTGATCTAGACACAAGACTTCTCTCGATGCAACCAAGAATCACATTGGTTTTCTTGGCTGCCACATCACACTGCTGACTCATGTTCAGCTTGTGATCTACCAAGACTCCTAGATCTCTTTCACACATACTGTTATCCAGCCACATGTCCCTCATGCTATATTTGTGTGTTCCATTTTTTCTGCCTAAATGTAGGACCTTACATTTCTCTCCACTGAAATTCATTTTGTTAGCTTTGGCCCAGCAGTCCAATCTGTCAAAGTCATTTTGAATTTTGATCCTGTCCTCTGATCCCTTCCCAATTTGGTGTCATTTGCAAATTTGATCAGCATGCCCTCTACTCCTTCATCCAAGTCATCGATGAAGATGTTGAACAGCACTGGGCCCAGGACAGAACCCTGTGACACCCCACTAATCACTTCTCTCCAGGATGAAAAGCAGCCATTGGTGAGCACCCTTTGGGTGCTCGCCCTTTGGTCAACCAATTACAAATCCACATAAAAATAGCCCTGTCCAGCCCACATTTTACTAGCTTCTTTGCAAGAATGTCATGGGGAACTTTGTCAAAGGCCTTACTGAAATCAAGATATGCTACGTCCACAGCATTCCCTTCATCTATCAAGCTGATAACTCTATCATGAAAAGAGATAAGATTAGTCTGACATGACTTATTTTTGAGAAATCCATGTTGACATTTAGTGATTATGGCATTGCTTTCTAAGTAATTACAAATTGGCTGTTTAAGGTCTGCTCTAGGATTGTTCCTGATGTTGATGTCAGGCTGACCGGGCGATAATTATTTGGGTCCTTTTTTTTCCCCTTCTTGAAGATGGGGACGACATTTGCCCTCCTCCAGTCTGCTGGGACTGCTCCTGTTCTCCAAGAGTTCTCAAGGAATATTGCAAGTGGTTCTGAAATGACTTCTGCCAGTTCTTTTAATATCCTTAGATGTAATTCATCTGGCCTTGGAGACTTGAATTCATCTAGTCTAGCCAGGTATTCCTGTACTACTTCTCTACCTATTCTGTGCTGCATTTATCCCCATTCCTCACCTACTCCTCATTCCCCAGGTTGAGTACTTCTATCCTTTTGGGAGAAAACTGAGGCAAAGAAGGTATTGAGTAGTTCTGCCTTCTCCCTGTTAGTAACTGGCCATCTTCTCTGCGCAGCGACCCTATCATTTCCTTGTTTTTCGTTTTGCTGTGGATATATCTAAAAAAGCCCTTTTTACTGTTTTTAATGTCTCTGGCAAGCCTGAGTTCATTCTGTATTTTAGCTTTTCTGACCTTCTCCCTACATATCCTGGCTCTTTGCTTGAATTCCTCTTTGGTGGTTTCACCGTTATTCCATTTCCTGTACATGCTTCTTTTAACACTTAGCTCAGTTTACAATTCTTTCGTCAACCATTCTAGTTTCTTTAGAATGGTTGGCACAGTTGTAAACTTTTAAGAAACTCCCATTCATCATGAACTCCTTTTTCTTTTAGTATTCTTGACGATGGAATTTCAGCAAGTAACTCCCTGAGTTTACAGAAATCAGCTTTTTTAAAGTCTAGAATGCGTATCTGGCTACACTTGGCTTCTCCTTCCTGCTGAATGACAAATTCCAAAAAAGCATGGTCACTCTCTGCTAAGGATCCCATCACCTCCACTTCATCAACAAGGTCATCCCTGTTGGTCAGGACCAGATCTAAAATAGTCAATCCTCCTGTCACCTCTTCCATCTTCTGGACTATGAAATTGTCTGCAAGGCAAGCAAGGAACCTGTTGGACCTTGTGGTCTTGGCAGAGTTTGACTGCCAACAAATATCAAGGTAGTTGAAATCTCCTATTACTACTGCATCTCTCCTTTTTTGAATGTGTGGTCATCTGCTCCAAGAAGGCCTCATCCAAGTCCTCAGGCTGGCCTGGAGGTCAACCCCCCACAATCACATCCCTGTTCTCTTAATTCTTACCCAGATATTCTCGGCCTGGCTTCCTGGATTTAAGTCATGGATCTCTTCACATGTGAAAACGTCCTTGACATATAAAGCTACTCCTCCTCCTTTCCTGTTTGGTCTATTTCTACGAAATAAGTTATACCCCCCTATTCCTACATTCCAATCATGAGACTCATCTCACCAGGTTTCAGTGATGCCTATTAAATAATATTTATTTTGTTGTATTAAGAGTTCGAGTTCATCTTGCTTATTTCCCATGCTCTGTGCATTAGTGTAGAGCAGTGGTTCTCAACCTGTGGGTCCCCAGATGTTTGTGGACTTCAGCTCCCAGAAGCCTCAGCCACTATGGTCAATGCTCAGGGCTTCTGGGAGCTGAAGTCCAAAAACATCTGGGGACCCACAGGTTGAGAACCACTGGTGTAGAGACACTTAAGACTATGTGCCCTTCCGAGAAGTCCTGTACTAAAGTTACTTTTCCTCCCACTGTTGGTCTCTGGTACTACTTGGCCTACTCTGTCTATATCATTTGGGCTATTTTTTCCAGCACTCACTGAATCCTTGCCATGAATAATACTGTCTCCCTCCCCTGCCAAACTCAGTTTAAAGACTTGCTGATCTGCTTTTTGAGACTGTTAGCAAAAACGTTCCTGCTGACAGTTGTGAGGTGCAGCCCATCCATTGCCAGAAGACCATCTTCATGGAAATGGAGACCGTGATCCAGAAACCCAAATCACTCTCAGCTGCACCATCTGCAGAGCCAGTTGTTCACCTCCACTATTCTTCTCTCCCTTTGTAGGCCATGTCCTTCCACAGGGAGGAGAGGCGAAATGACAACCTGCACACCAAGGTCCTTCAGCTTCCTACCCATAACCTCGTAATCCTTTGTGATGCGGTGAAAGCTGTGCCTTGCAGTGTCATTGGTTCCAATGTGAACCAAAAGGAGGGGGTTATGGTCAGTGGGCTTGACCAGTCTCGTTAGCCTCTCTGTTATGTCGTTGATTTTGGCCCCAGGGAGACAGCACACCTCGCGATTCATCCTGTCCGGGTTGCAAATCGTCAGCTCCATTCCTCTCATCAAGGAGTCCCCACCCACCAGAACTCATCTCCTCTGAGGCTTGTCCAGGGTTACTCGACAAGCAGATTCTTCCACAGCTGCCTGGACATTCTGTTTAGGCTGAGACTGTTGGTCTTGCTGCTGTTGGATTTCATCATGCTGGTGTTCGAGTTCCTGATGCTGATGTTCGATTTCCTTTGGCTTACTGCTGCTGTTGCCAGGGAAGGTAGCTGGGCATTAATCAAAGCATGTGCCAGCATGGTGCAGCAAACCTTTTGTCTCCAAAACAAGCAGTTTGACAAACCGAGCTAATTTTAACAACCAGTTTGGCCTAACCAATGCAAACTGGCTGAATGACACCACTGCTGATAGAACCTGAAAGCAGGCACCAAAGATCACGTGATACAGTCCACAGCCATAAGAAAGGACCATCCATCAATTGGCGATCTTCTGTGCTAACTACCATCTGCACTCAAGATATCTAAGTGCAACAAGCATGGAATTGGTACATTGTAAAGATGGTTACTGAACAAATAACTTGATGTGACTCAAACAATAGCTTTATACTCTTAAGTTCCAAACATGAGAATGAATTCAGTTATTTCTCTAGTTCTCTAGGTGGAAAAAAATGTGGCCCTCCAGATGGTGTTGGATTGTAACTCCTGTCAGTTCTAGCCAATATAGGCAATGCTGATGAAAGATGAGAGTTACAGTTGAGCAACGTCTACAGCGGTACCTTTCGCTCTAGTCTCTTTCTTTGCTGACTCAGTAATAAACACTAATGGAGAAAGGTACTCAAAGTATAATTACATATCTGGCTCCAGTTAAGATAAAAAGAACCACCATTTACAATGAAACAAATACTCAGTCAAGACATGTCCTGAGAACCTTACTGGCAGCATTGCTTAAAAACCCATCTAGGATTTCAGCTAGATATCTTTTTTTATATTAGGAATGGAGATATCGTTGCACTTCAATACCCGTAAGCAGCAGCCAGCATGGCTAATAATAAGCAGTGACAGGGCCTGTAGTTCAACAACATCTCAACGACCATAGTTTCCTCTCCCTCACCCATTCCGAATATTTCAAATGCTTATGTTCCGGTCTAATGAAGGAGGAAAGAAAGTCAAGTCTGCCTTGCATACGAGGTGAATTGTTTTTTAACAACAACACTCAGGTTCTTCTAAATTTCTCTACAGAATGTGACAAGAATGGGTCCACCCCAAGACACTTTGTTGCCAAAGATCGAGATAGTGCCCACCTATTCTACTTACAGAATGGCAGAGAAAACTAACTTCAAATTGGTGATGGAATATCATCTACCCCAGTCTTCTGAGGACAGCAGCTTGCAAACCAAGGACAGGCTGCCTGGTGGAACCTGAGGTTTGATATTTCCAATAGAGAGGAATGGCAAGGGCCTTCACGGTGCCATTGTCTCTTCTACAGCATCCTGGAGCTGCTAGATGAAGAAGGTGCATCACTCTGCCTAATGGTAGGGTCAGTTCTGGACAAGTTTTATTGTGGTCAATATCATTCTTTGCTGAAGAATGTAGTTCTAGCCCTTAGCCCAATCCTGATCTTTATTTATGGGTTATTATTAGGTGAAGAGGAAGTGATTCTTCTTCCATGTTTGCACAGCACACTGTCTGAGGAGTAGTTGCCTCAATCCTTTGTGAAGGGTGAGATAGATCTGATGGTGTCATACTGGGCCACTTCAGAAACACTCAAATTCTTCAAAAGAAGGCTGTAACCTTTGTAAAGACTGTGGTGGCCTAATTGAAGTTAATTTCAACAAATGACCTTCATGAATGGCAACTTAATTTTAATATGACAGCATGAATGATTTGTTATTTAAACCACTAAACTTCTATCTGTTTTTCTCTGTTCCAAGAGATAACACTGAAGACCAAATGCTCTTTGAAGGACAAAGAACAAACCAGTCTGGCTTCTCATTTATCTTTTTTTTTAGATGTAGAAAGCCATTTATTTTGAATAATGAGATTCAATATCCAGAGAAATATGAAGATTAAAAAGATTGAACATGACAATTTAGTAGGAAAAAAGGACAAGATAATAGGCCTATGTCCAGATTTTTCCAGAGGGTACCACTTTACACACAAAGCCTTTGAACTGCATGGTGGAAGGGAAAACAAAAGGAAAACCTCAAACTGAAGTTCTTAGATCACAAACACTCAGATCGCAAGTTTCACAAATGCAGAGCAGGACACAGGCAAATTCCACCAACAAAGTGTTTAGTTCACAATTCAGATATCCTGCTTGACCCTTTAAATCAGAAGTAGGAATCATGAAGCTTGGGACATTTTTGTACCTGTCCTCCCCCATAAACAGATTTTAATCTCCCTGTGAAAGTTAGAGAACTGAACCTCTGGAAGAATTTCTCAAAACTTCTCTAAAAGAGGGGGTGCCTCCTTTGCCATTAACCATGAATCACAGCATTCCTCCTGGGTATAGGAGAGCAACTTCCCTGAGGTCAAGGGCCATTTTTCATGGTGAGCAACTGCATACCCCTCAAGTGTCCCAAAAATCATGGGACTGTCCCAGGGAACCTAGAAGGTTCCCAGTATTATTGCCTGCCCTGCAGAATCATAGATTCCAAACTCCAGTATGAGTCTCCTACCACTAGCATTAAAATTACTCCAGGGCCACTCATCAATCAATTAAAAAGTGGGCAGGAGGCAGTCCCAGGGGGTGCTCTAACAACCAATTAGAAGTAGGTGGGGACAGGCAGTCTATTTCCCATTGACTTATTGGCAGAAGCTAACTATACAACAAGGGAATGAGAGGCAGAGCAGTGAGCAAAAGGCACAAAATCATAGAAGCTTAAAGCTGGAAGGCCACAAGGACCATCTAGAACAAATTCCTGCCATGCAGGAATAGGTGACTAAAGCATTCCTGAAAGATACCCATCCAGCCTCTGTTTAAAGACCTCCAAAAAAAGGAGAGTGCACAATCATCCAAGACAGCCACTGTTGAACTGCTCTTACATTAAAAATAATGGTTAGATAGAATCTCTTCCAATACACTTTGAATCCATGGGTTTGTACTCTAGTGTCTAGGGGCAGCAGAAAATAAACTTGTTCCATCTTCTATGTAATATACCTTCAGATATTTAAAGATAGTTATCATATTGCCTTTCAACCATGTCTTCCATCTATAAACATACCCAGTTCCCTAACATTCCTCAGAGGGCTCAGTTTCCAGAGACCTTTAACCATCTTGGTCTCTCTCCTTTGGACATGTTCCAGATTGTCAATATCCTTCTTGAATTGTGGTACATAGAACTGGACAGGGTGTTCCAGCAGAAGTCTGACCAAAGCAGAATAGAGTACCATTACAACTTCTTTTGATCTGGACACTATAATCCTGTTGACACAGCTCAAATTGCTTTGGCTTGTTTTTGGCCACTGCATCACACTGCTGACAGACGCTTAACTTGTGGTCTACTAAGACCTCTAGATTTTTTTTCACATGTATTCTTTTTACCCACCCTATATTTGCACATCTCATTTTTCTTGCCTAGATGTTTATCCTTGCTGAAATTTATTTTCATAGTTTTGACCAAGCTCTCCAATTTATCAAGGTCATTTTGAATTTTGATCCTGTTCTTTGGGCATTTCCCACACCCCATTGGTGTAATCTGCAAATTTGGTAAGTATGCTTTTTATTACATCATGTTGGATGTGTTGGACAACACCGGTCCCAGGACAGAAGGCATTCCACTAGCCACTTCTCTCCAGGATGAAGAACAACCATTGTTGAGCACCCTCTGAGTTCAGTCTGTTACAGATCAACCTAACTGTATGACTGTCTAGCCAATAGTTCCTCAGCTTGCCTATAAAAATAAATTGCCTACACTTCAAAGTTTTTCTTCCAGTCTGTTTGAGTCTTCAGAAAATGAGGGTTCATTTACATTAACAATGTAATCATACACATATCTAATCAGAAGTCCCAAGTAAATACTTACAAGACTTTAATCTGCATAACATCCTAAAGGGCCATCGGAAGGCATTGGATTTTTAACAATGATGCTCCTTTGCAAAGGGAAGTCCTTCCTTTGCAGACACAGTTCTGCTTGAAAATGTATTCTTCTCTTGTGGAGTCATGTGTCCCTTCCAAAGGGGCATATCTTCTCTCATCCTGAAGTCAAGATTTATTCTCTCCACAAAGACAACAAGCTGTACTTGGTATATCTGTAGCCACGTAGTATATGAAGCTGTTGTTGCTGCTGCTGCTGCTGTTGAAGTTGTTTCAGACTTACGGCAATCCTAACATGGGGTTTTCTGGGGCTGAGAGTGTATGATGTGCCCAAGGTCACCCAGTGGGTTTCCATGGCCGAGCAGGGAGTCAAACCCAGATCTCCAGGGTCATAGTATAATACTCAAAACACTACACCACACTGGCTCTCTTATGGCAAGAGTGTAAAACACAAACTTGACTGCACATTCTAACAGGAAGTTGAATATCTCCTCTGCCATGTCTTTGATGCAGTTCCCAACTGTTTTATGTGACACGCTAATGTCTGCAAACAATTACAATTTCCCTGGAATGATCAATGCTTCAGTGGTTATACTGCAAACCTTTGCAAATTATCCATTGCTGGAAAGGGCATACTTTCTTGGCCATTCAAACTCATGTTCTGTTCTTCTTGTGCTGTTTCCTCTGCTCCATCCTACCCATCATAGGCCCTTTCCACACGTTCCATGGAATTTGCGCTGCAACATTTCCAGGTGGTGTTTTTTTTTTGTCCGTGCTACTGTGGACATATTGTACATATTGTACAACGATCTATTGCCATTTCCACACGTTCCGTGGAATTCGCACAGCGGATGTGATTGGCAGCTTTTTTTAAAAATGGCCCCGTGCGTCATGACGTGCGTGCTCACGTCATTCCCCGCAGTTCCTTCCATGATGACTCCCTCCTCCCACTCCTCCTGCTAGCCGTAAAATAAACCATGTCGATTTTTTATTTTCGCACCCTATCTCGGGGGAATGGTTTTCCGTGCCATAGCTGGGTGGAGTGCAGTTTTTCTCCCTATCTCTGGTGGGTTCTCGTGCCTGTTTTCTGCCTTTATCTTTCCCTGTGAGCGATGGAAGAAGAGGTGTTTCCTGAAGTTGAACGGCCCATTTTAGCTGTATTCTGGCTTCTTGGAGTTGTGGTGCCTGAACTGGAACATCTATGGGCTAAAGACTGCGCGAGGAGGTGCCAGCGATTGGCCTTTTATTGGTAATGCTGCGGAGGATTTAAGCTTTTCTGTGCCACTGCTTGGAGGCTTCTCGCGGCACGTTCCAACTGCTGAAGCTGTCCACGCCCACAGCCCGCCCTCCGATTACATCATGCACAAATCAGCACGGTATGAGGGGGGGAAAACACCTTTTCCCCGTTTTTAAAAAGCCCGCGCGCTGACTGTTGCCGACTTAACCGGGTAGATTAAGGTGTGGAGCTTGCCAAATATGTACGAGCTAGCGCACTCGAACGTGTGGGCGATGTCCATCAGAGCTCGCGCTGCCCCATTTTATTTACCCCGTGTGGAAAAGGCATAGTTAATTAAGATGTTCTTGGTTTTGAGATTCCTGCAAATTGCTATGCCTTGCGGTATAGTATCCTCTAGGGTCAGCTTTTCCCCAACAATGTAAGAGATGCACCAGAAATAAGACAGGAAAGCATGGTTTTCAGTTCCATGAAAAATAACTCTACTACCACTTTCTCCTTACTTATGATTTTTGAATTACTTATGAGTCTGATTGGGTTTTTTCCCTGTGCACATGAAGGGCACCATAATTAATGTGGCTTGGCAGCAGAAAGAAAATATAGATCATGGTGAACATCTGAAAGCAGGAATGACTTTATAGACACATACAGATGAAATCTTTTAGGAGTATAGCTATTTACCTCCTCCTTTGAAAACTGCTGCTGCCATTTATCAGATCTGGAGACACACTGTTTTGAAATCTCTGCAGATAAATTCTTGGACTGTTCTGAATGTAAAGAGTTACGTCTTCGTTCAATCATTTTATATGGCTTGCTGCATTATTTGCTAAAGATTTTAATTTCATGGGTAAGATCACTTACGTTTTCTTGTGATTTCCATATCCATTTTATTTATGCCTTGTCTCTAATGACTAATGTACATGTGTTATCCCCCTTTTTAACAGCTTTTTTAAAAAAATGTGTGAGACTCCCTTTGCTGAGCCGTGATGAGGCGTGATCTCCAAAGCAGTTTTATGAACCTTGGTGGGGGGTGGACTAAGTGGCAGCTTTTTTTTTCTATGTGCCTTCCAAATCAACTCCAATTTATTGTCACCCTATCGTAAGATTTACTTGAAAAGGTTTATTCAGAAGAGGATTGCTGTTGCCTTCCTCCAGAACTACATAAAACGATGGACCATGGACCAGTGCCAATCCCCAAGCTTATTGGCTGCTAGTCCACAGCAACTTTCCAGGGAAGAAAAAAACAGTTGTAGTCAATGAGCATAACTATGGTGCCAGACTTCTGCACATAAGGAAAAAGGGATTGCTTTTATGTAGAAATTTAAATACACACACACACACACATACACACAATATAAAAGTGCTTTGGGAAGAGGAATGAGGTGCCAGTCCAGAAGCATAACAGGAAACAAAAGCAAAATTAAGAGGAAGGTGAGAGAATTGGAAACACTTACAGCCCATCACAATCCATGTAACAGACATCCACAAAACAACTCAAATATGTTGCCTTTATGAATCACATTAGTTGAACTGCATGTGCAAGATAATTGGATTTTTTAAAAGTTAGTTTCCAAAAGGAATGAGAACAGTTGGGAAAATAAGGAAAATTAGCCTAAAAACATAACATTCTTTGATTAACAAAAAAACAGGCAGCAACTCCCACTCACAAAGCCGCTACTGCAGAAACACAAGTGGTATTTCTGAAAGAGTCCAAACTTGTATTTCTCTAGTCATATTTCTTTTGTCTTTCCCCTCTGGCTCTCCTGCTGTACGAAGCAGGAACCTGTTTCTTTTGCCCACAGCTCCATTGGAGAATGGCAAAAAGAGCTCCATTGGCTGCATATTATACTCTACCAGAAGTAGGGCAATGTCACTTATGTCTTTCTGTGCTGCACATTAAAGAACAAAACTACCCCTTTTAAAGTTTCCAATTAAATTGCTCCATGGGAGTTGTGGGGGATAGTTTAGCAAGTTAGTACTTTGTTGGTAAATGGTACATTTTTGCCTCAACAAATGAAAGTCCTGAGCTGTCCATCTTTTTGGAGAAAATGGTAGATTCCAGCTCAGAGCTGTGAATTCAAGCCAGACCATGAACAAAATTATGTAAACATCTTTGCTTGTCATCATGCCTCAGTCATTGCCTTGCTGGTTTCCATCAAGGACTGGAGTGCTTGTTACAGATAGAAACAGAGGAACTGGAAACCTTGAAAGAACTGGGAGAGGGGTTACAAGTGAGAGACTTCACTGTAAAATTTGTTAGGAGACTGTGGACCCAGTATATTCTCTCTGCAGCTCAGCTCATATCCTGAGAGTGACCATTATGTACATGACCATTTACAACAAACATTCCAGTACTCACAACTGAAGACCCATGAAAAATCCATAGTTTGTGTATTTTGCTTTGGTTCGCTTGTTAGACATTCTTGGGTGTCTAACCTTTTTTATTTTGGATATTTCCCATCCTTCTTTTTTTAATTGTTGTCCTCTGCGTATATTTTGTGAGTGAGTGTGTGTATGCACACTCCTTCAAGTCACCTGTTGACTTATGGCAGCCCTGTAAATTTCATAGAGTTTCAAAGAGCTTCCTTACGCAAGGAATACTCAGAGGTGAATTTGTCAGTTCCTTACTCTGAGGTATCACCCTCAGCACCTGGTATTCACTGATGGTCTCCCATCCAAGTACTAACCAGAGCTGACTCTGCTTAGCTTCCAAGATCAGATGGGATCTGCCACCTATAGGTTATTTAGGCCACACATTATCTTAATATCTAAATGGAATATTCTATGTCAGGGGTGGGAATCAGGAGGCCTTGTATATGTCATTGCAGCCCTAGTCAGCATAGAATACTCTCCAGTTTTCTTGTCCCACTTTCTTAGCTGCTTTTAAAATATCCCAGTTTCTTTCTTGTCCTCCCACCTTTCCCCTTCACCTTTGGTTTACTTCAACTGCTGTTACTGAGGTCAAAAAGCAAAAGTAGTTTGCACTCAGTTAACAAAGCAAAGGGAGAGTAATAGGAGAGGAAGAGGCAGAGTTTTGCTCTTCCTAAACTCAGTAGCTAAATACTAGAATTCTTAAAAGTAGTAGTTTTGTATATTCTTCCTAATTAATAACTAGGAGGCTAGATCAAGGCTAGATGAAAGCTAGAGTGCAGGTAACATAGATCACATAGGGTCTTTCTGTACTACACTGTCATGATGCTATGATTCCACTTTCAACATGCTGTGAAATTCTGGGGTTTAGTTTACTGAGGCCAAAGAGCTCTCTGGCTGAGAAGTCTAAAGGCCCCTCCCTAAACTGCAAGCCCCAGGATTCCATAGGATTTTGAAAGCAGAATAATAGCACTGTAACAGTGCAGTGTGGAAAAGCCCATAGTGAATACAACTGAAAACTGGCAAAGATCCTTAATTGTGCCTGTTATATGGCAGTGAAATTGGAAGAAAGAACTTATCATGCTTCCTCTATTCTGTCTTCAGTAAACTGTCCAACAGAACCTTTCCAAATGGTGAGGAGCCTATTGGGACCAGGCTCAGGGAGCCCAGGATTAAAACTCTCCAGCACCTGCTGTGATAAATGTGCTGGCACTTTGGGAGAAAGTCACTTGTATTCATTTGGAACTTGACATCATAGTTATTGCAGAGTCTAGGAAAGTGTTCAATGTGCCATCTGTTAGATTTTCTTGGAATCAGTTCAGTTGTTGTAGCCTGTAAATACAGACAAGATTCTTGAATTGGTCAGTGCCACCAAATGTAGGCCCTTTTCGCACGGCATTTTCCATGCGAAAGAGAGCCTGGAGTGTTGCGCGATTGTGAGGAGCAATCCGCACAGCGTAGTCACAATTGTGTGACGCTCCAGGGGCCAGCAGGCGCCGATCACACACCTTTTCATTTTCAGCTAGAAGCCGAAAATGGTGCATGATTGCACATTGCTCCTGGGCCTCGCACGCACTTACCTGGCATGCGGAGCCTCCGGAGCTGCACCGGTCGCACTTCCTGCCCCAGTGCAGCCTGGGAAGGTCCCAGGCTGCACTGCGGAAGGAAGAGGTGGGGCTCTCATGCGAGCAGGCGGCTCATGTGGAGCTGAAGGACCCCGGACACGAGAGCCTCTCGCTAGAGGCTGCTCGCGTGATCCCCACACCCCAGCGCTGGAAGATGGTAAGGTGTGGAAAGGGCCGTAGTCTTGACCCATCTTGGCTGTTATTATCTAGTAGATGTAGACTGATGGGGTATGTCTGAGGGGTGGTAAATGGACCACTGAGTCAGGGGAAGGGGCCAGATGGTTTGAAGGACGCTATAGTGCACCCCTCCTGAAGAAGATTTCTCTGAACTCACACATATGTGAAAACTACTGCACTATCTCTAATATCCCATATTTAGGCAAAATGCTCCTATGAGTAGAAGTTGGCAGCTTCAGCCATCTTGGAGGAAACACCGTCGAGATCCATTTCAGGGACCTCCACTTGGGCTGATGGCATGATTAGTCACACTGTTTCATCTCTTCTCTATTTTCAGCTTTTAAACAACAAACTCTTCAGAATTTACTATCCTAATTAGGTATTTGACAGTTGGAGTGACTTTCATTCAGTTTTGTCAGAACTCCTTCGGTGTTTCTCTCTGCCTTGCTTTTTTAGTATTTTCTTCCTTCATCGTTCAAGAGACAACTTTCAGTTTCCATTCAATCTCAGTTCAGACTCAGGAGCCATTTTGTATCAACTTTGGGCATAATTGGAGAAATTTTTAAATAAGAAATTTCTCAGAGATTATTGCTTCAATTAGACCTTAATTAGACATTTACTATCTGGAATGAACTGTTTTGACTTTTAGCTGTTTTCAGCTTGGTTTCAGTTTTAAAGTCTCTGTCTTCTTGGAGTATGCAGCTGTTTTGAGTAAACTTACTAGGAGAAGTCTTTTAAACAATCAAACTCCTTTGAGATTGTCACCATAATTAGATACTTTTACCTTTTTTGTTTTATCTAGAAACTTGGTTTCAGTTCTAGAGTTTTTGCTCAGCCTGATTTCAGAGGTGCTTTGTACAATGCTTGGTCATAATGGGAAAAGTGAAATTAAAAAATGTCTTCACTGCACCAACTCCTCGCACACCTTCCCCTGTGAAGAGTCTGAAGCATGTAACTGACATGGACCAGTTGTTTAGTTTACTGTGCAAAATGAGCTGAAACCACTTGTGCTAGCTATGCAGACTTTTTGGTGACATCTGTTAAGGAAATTCATGATTCAGTAGGTGCATACAGAGAATTGAAGTCAAGATTAAGGCCATAGAAGACAAGCCATAGGAGACAGGGTTACTGCTCATGAACTGGCTACAGTCTTTTGTCTGCCCAGATTTCTCAACTAGACCCTTTCACCTGATGTGCTAACCTACAGATCATTGGCCTGAGATACTTGGAAGTTGGTGTTCATCTAACTTAATTTTTGAATAAATTACTATGTGAATTGTTGACTTTGCCACCTCATTTTCAGCTAGAAATTGAGAGAGCTTAAAGAGTTTCCAGTGCTAAATGATGATTTGGGACTACTTCAATTGCTGTTCAACTTTCCCATGTGGGAAATATCACTGATCATAGCATCCTACTGAACTAGCTTTGGCAGATAGGAAAAAGAGGCATGGTGTTGCAGTGGTTCCACTCTTATCTGCAAGGTCAGCTCCGGACTGTGGCCTTGGGGACTCCTCCTCAGTTCCATGGTCATTGTAGTATTGAGTGCAACATGGTTCTGTCTGTCATACTATCTACCAATCTATATATGAAACTGCTGGGGGAGGTCATTAGAAGGAAGTTTGGGGATTAGGTGCTATCACTATGCTGACGACACTCAGCTCTACTTGTCCGTGTCAGTGGAGTCAGCTGGGGCTGTGCAGGTGTTGGACCAGTACCTGGATGCTGTAATAGACTGGATGAGAGCCAATAAACATAAGCTGAACCCCAATAAGATGAAAGCTCTATGGATTGGTGGTTTTGGGGTCCAGAAACTGGGTAGGTTGCCTTCTCTGCATGCGGTTGTATTCCCCCAGAGAAACAGGTGCATAGTCTGGGAGTACCCTTGTCACTAGAGGCCCAGATAGACTATGTGGCTCAGAGTTCTTAGAGCCAACTTCAATTGGTATACCAGCTACAGCCTTTTCTATATAGGAATAACTTAACCACAGTAGTCCATACATTGATAACTTCCCAATTAGATTACTGCAATGCACTCTTCATGAGACTGTCCTTGAAGATAACTTAGAAACCGAAGCTAGTAGAAAATGCAGCGGTTGTATTGCTCACTGGAATTTCATTCAGATGCTATATAACACCAGTTCTGAAGGGAATTGCACTGACTGCCAGTATGCTTCCAGTCTGAATTTAAGGTGCTAGTAATAAAATTTAAAACCCTAAATGGCTTGGGACCTGAACACTTGAGGGAGCAACTCTGTCTCTATGTATGTCTGCCTGAGAATTGAGATCTATTTGAGGGGCTCATCTCTGTGTCCCACTGGTGGAAGAGATAATTTGTGGGAAAACATGGAAGAGGGCCTTCTCCGTGGTGGCACCTCAGTTATGGAATGCCCTCCCCTTAGAGGACCAATAGGCCCCAATACTGGTATCATTTCAGCTCCAACATTTTTATTAAAGCCTTTGAGCCTAATCAGTTTCACCCAGGCTGCACATGTGCTCTGGTTGCACTATTTTAAATTGTTTTAGCCAGTTTTAAATTATCTTTTTTTAATTGATAAACTATTTAATACATTTTTTCATCTTGTTTTAAATCAATTTTATTGTAAACTACCTTGAGATCTTCTGATACAAGGTAGGATATAAATATTTAATAAATAAAATAAAATATATTTTACTGTTGCACGGTCACATTCTTTTGGCCACACTCTGATGTGGCTTAGCCACATTTATTAAATGTTGGATAGTATGGCATAATTGAGAGACAGACTGATGATGCCACCATTTGAACCTTTGAAGGAAGTGTCCTTGAAGTTATTAACATTCAAAGTCATGTTTTTGGTGGTAATAACCACAGTGAGAAGAGTTTCTGAAATTGGAGCATCATCAATAAATCCCAATTTGTGTAGATTTGAAGAGAATTCAATAGTGCTGACAGTTGATCCTACCTTCAGACCAACATGCATGGCTTCAATGCCAGTTTTGCCTTCTCTACCATTGCCATCTTTTTGTCCAAATCCAGTTCATCTGAGAGACAAGAAATGGCATTCTTTGGATGTACGAAGGGCTGTCAAAGTTTATATGACCAGAACCAAGAGAATAAGGAAAACTGAGGCATTATTTGTCTCTTTTAGTCAAACGAGATTAGGTTACAAAGTTTCTACTTCAACGATCTTAAGATGCAGAAAGAATTGCATTTTTATGTATTATGATTATGCAATTGTGCAGAGACCGCAACATGTATGGGCTCACTCCACAAGGTCTATGGCTTCGACAGTTGCCTTTAGGAGGACAGCATCACTAAAAGATGTTTATAAGGCGGTTGGGTGGAAGGAACCCACAACCTTTATCAGGCATTATAAGCTGGATAAGTTTGCTTCTAGCCAGGCTGCTTTTGGAAGATCAGTGCTACAAGCAGTAGCTCAGAGAGGTGGCAGGTGTTCCCACCCATAGTGAAGACAGCTTGGGTATATCCCAGTGCATAGTGGATTGCTCCTTAGCCTTCCTCAGAATGAGGGATTGGTACTTACCATGAAGAGTCATTCCAGGAAGGCTAAAGAAGCAATCCACCCCCACTTGGGAGAAATTTTTTTTTAAAAAAATGTTGTTGGGTTGATTAGTTTATGGTTAGTTAGAGTTAGGTAAATTTCTAGTAGTCAAGGCTTTGACTGAGGAAGAGTGAGAGGGGCAACATATTTAATGAATTTGGACTGTTGCTCTCCTGCCTCGACGCGCTGGCTCGAGGAGATAGCATTCTTTTGGCCACATTCTGAGGTGGCTCAGCCACATTTGTTAAATGTTGGAGGGCATGGCATAATTGAGAGCCAGTGTAGTGTAGTGATCTGAGCAACAACGCTGGAGGGCAGGGTTCAAGTTCCCACTCAGCCATAGAAATCAATGTGTGACCTTGGATGTGTCACACACTCTCAGCCCCAGAAAGCCCTGTGATAAGTTCACCTTAGGGTCACCATAGGTCAGAAACGACTTGAAAGCACACAACAAAAACCAACAATATGGCATATGCAATCAATAACATCTGGAAAGCCCCACTTCTGTTCTATAAATATCATTAAAGTGGTCTTAGAATTTGTGTTTCCTCACTGATTTCTATTTCACACATTTCTATACCTCTCTCTGCCCAGAACCTGTTAGCCTAACTTAAATGTATTCTAAAAATACCAATTGCCATTCTTTTTTTCTTGTACATCCCCACCTTTTTTGGTGGATGAGCAGAAGGTGGTAAAGACGCAGGAATAACTTCCATTCATTTAAAATAGTTTATCCCCTAAACCCAAAGATACTGGCAGTATACAAAGTGTGAAGAAAACTAATCATGCTAAAACACAGTACATAATAAAACCTCCTCACACACAAAATATGAGAATAGCTCAAAAGAATGTAACAGAATACAACCAGAGACCAGTGTTTAAGTTTTAAGTGCTTCTTGTTTTCTACCAATTTCTCATTTGTATAATTCTCTGTCATACTGCGATAATAGCTGAACATTGTAAATAGCTGGCTGCTCAGTTCAGTGAGTTCTGCTCTGTTGTCAACATTTTTTTCACCACAGGATTTTTTATGACTACATGTGCTTCTCTCTCTCTCTCTTTCATAAAATGCACAATTGTTTATTTTACAAAGGATATTCAATTAATTTTCTCAACTGCTTGCTGTTTAAATTCTAGCATATTTGCACTGCTCTTAACTATGGGGAAAATCCTCCCAGACCAGTTGTACACAGCCTTGCTATCTTCAGCCAAGCTACTGCTCCTACTGCCAAAGCTACTGCAGTTTTTGGATTAAGTTTACCCAGTCTTAACAAATACTCCATTGGTAAGACCAGCAATTAGCTGTTTTTGTTATTTTGGTTGTGGCTTATCTGGGTGTTTCACGTTGTTCATTTTCTACAGATTGTGGAACTGAATGGAGGAAGTCACATGCTACCACTATATATTACATTCTATTAGATTCTCTTTAGGGCTGCACCATAGCAGTGTAGGAACGGACATATATTCAAATGTGCAGAAGGACTTTTGACTGACCAGTTAGGCTACTTGGCAGGAAAGTCTTTTTAAGCAGAGCACATAGGCGTTATCGTTTGGACTTGTACAGAGCTGGAGAGAAGGCCAAATTACTGAGAGTGGTCACTAACATGCTTGTGCTCTCAGAAAATTAACACGCCAACAGGACCTCAGTTATCTAGTCTTCACACAGTTTACTCACCATTAAATCTGTCATCTGGTTTGAATATAAATGAAGCTTCCATTGCAGGAGTTCCATTATATTACAGAACTTATCTTCTATTGCATGAGGGTTTGGCTGGAATAAACTACTTTTTCCCAGTCTCAGTGCAAACATACCTTGAGTGAAAAGGTACAAGAACATGGCAGATTGCCACCTTTATTCTCGACAGAGGCTCTCTCTCTTCACGCCTCCATGCTGGCATGTTTGCAGCTGTTGGTTTTCTGCCATGGTATAGCTGTTAAAGAGACAGAGTCTCTGGGGAAGAAAAAGCAATCCTGTGGGAAGCAAGGGAAACTCTCAGATGGGAGAAAGGTGTTTGTTTGCTTTGTGTCAAACTCATACAATATTGGGGCACCCAACAGGAAGGAGCAAGGGGAAGAGACTGAAGAAAGGGATGGTGAATATCTGGCACTTAGGCCTTCATGCCAGTTTGGAAGAAACCAGCTAGTGGACTGCCCACATTTCAACCTGTGAACTTTGTTCCATAAGCCCTGACAGAAGCAGAGTTGCTTGTGGGGAGGATAACTGCCCAAGGGCGAACAGGAAGCTTTCTGCAAGTGCAACCAGCAGTGCAGGGCCTGGGACAAAAAGAACTCACCATGTCATGTGTGCTGCATGTGAGACTACACAGGATGAAAGCTCTAATCAGAAAGCCAGCGTGGTATAGTGGTTTGAGCATTGGACTATGATTCTGGAGAACAGGGCTCAAATCCCTGGTTGGCCATGGAACCCCACTGATGACTTTGGGAAAATCACACACTCTCAGACTCAGAGAGAGGCAAAGGCAAAGCCCTCTGGCAAATCTTGCCAAGAAAACCCTTGCCTTAGAGTTGCCATAAGTCAGAAGTGACTTGAAGGCATACAACAAGCTGTAGCCGGAATGGTAATAACTACTGCAACTACTTGGGCAAAATGATTTGCCCCAGAATACAGTGATTCACTATATTATCCAGTTAGCTGATTTTTTACACAAATTCCAGATCCATTTACCTGGACTGACCTCATGTTTCTTTCCCCATTCAGCTGATTCAGAAGCCTTCCCCAGTTCTGTGACATCCCAAGGAACTACCCATGATATCGAAAGGACTCACTGGCCCCAAAACCTCAGTAAGAGGTATACTGCTGATTGGGTAACCCTAAAATTAAAGAAGTGAACTGTAATGATGGACAATGAGCCTACCTGACCATTGGGCTCTTCCATACTATGAATGGTATCATTCTACTTTAACCATCATGGCTCCATTGAATGAAATCGTGGGATTTGTAGTTGGGGCGGATTAGAATTCTCAGCCAGAGATCAACAGAGTATAAAATCCAGGATTCCAACAGACTGTCGCTAGGGCAGTGAAAGTGGAATCATAACACTATAACTGTATAATGTGAAAGGGCCTGGTGTATTCAACAAAAGAGGGCCTGGTTGTGACTTCAGACGAGGCTCTTTCTATTTATACAACCCAAGTTCTGGAATTCCGTCTGATAGAGCGGTTTCATTTCTGGTTTGCTGTACTTAACTTCGGAGAATCTGCTAACATCTTTATCATCTTACCAGGCTTTTGAGCATTGGTTAAAGTTTTGTCTCCTTATTTTTATATTAAATTGCTTTTTTCTTGTTCTTGGCTCTACCATATGAAATTGACTTTAATTTGAGCAGTGTTTACTGTGTTTGACAAATTTCTGCATAAGGCATTGTGATAATATTTTAGCAAGAAAAGAATATACAGTTTTAATATAGATATATAGTCTGTAAGTGTCACCACAGCTTCTCCTCTGGAAAACCTCCCCTCTATTTATAAAACAAGTTAGGGCATCCTTTTCTAACCTGTCACCCTCCAGATATGTTGGACTTCATCATCCTAGTTCACATGGCTATTGAAGTTATACTCCATTACATTTGGAGGATACAAGATTGAACAAGGTTAGGTTAGAGGAGTATGTGCTTGTAATGCATTTTTCCAATAATGTAACATATTACAAGATGGGACTAATATATAGGCTGATCCTAGATAATGGAAATAATTTTGCATATTATCTCACACATTTAACCCCCAAACTCCTAAGCACATTTGCAAAGTATATTTATTGACTACAATTCACACTTAGATGATTATCATCACAAATAAGTAATGAAGCAACACTATTCTCAGTGCTCTCCCAATTGCAAATGATACTTTTTAATTACAAAGAAAAAGACGACACACAGTAAATATATTCTGAATATTGAAAGAGCCATATTTTATTTTTCCAAGTAACTTTGTCCCTGTATTGAGCTTTAAACCAGCATTTTCAGCAGAATTCCCTTCTGTAAAATTTTGCGTATTAAATGTCATCAAAAAAAATGATGTTTGAGATGTCCCTTTCACAATATGCTAGGACTAATCACATTAGGTGCAGCCTCTCAACTTCTGCGTTCTCTGGATATGCCAGCTGAAGCCAAAGGCTCCTTAATTAAGGCAATTTGGGGGCCCAAACTGGGTCGTATTTCTGTCCCTTCTGTAGACCGCAGGAGTCCAAATAGGTCAAATGGGGACTGGTCGTTCGGTTATGATACATGCTATCGCTTATGCGGTAAAGAGGAAGTGCAGCTGGTCCTTGATTTAAGCAATCAATATGCCTTTTAACTGATTATCAGTGCAGTCCTACACTTGTCTATGCAAAAGTAAATCCCTCTGTTTCACTGTAGCTTGTTCCCAGCTAAGGATAGGATTGTTGCCTAATTCTAAGTTTGCATATAAATAAAATGCAAACAAAGGAATTTTAAAAAGCATTTTAACTGAGTAAACTACTTGATTAATCTATTCCGCCTTGCAGACTTTGGCAACAAAGTTGTGATAGATCTAATATCACAGCCTCTCTAAATTTGCTTCCAAAATTAAGTTAGGGTAGGAGTGTAAGGAGTTCAAGCTAGGAGCTTGATACAAAGTTCTCTGCGGACCACACCTTCTCATATATTCAATTCTGTTTAGACCTTTTGATTTTGATTAAGATTACAGATGTGTGGTCCAATCTTGTAGTATAACCATAAAGATGAATAAACCCACTATTTTGGTACATATATTTAGGATTCCACTCTTTTAGTCATAGTAACCATATTTACCCCTAAGTAGATTCCACTAACATCAATGCAACTTACTTTTAAGTGAATGTATTAGAGAAGTGTAGCTACTGTCATGTCATTTGCTACAGCTTCTTTTAGCTAACACTGGAGTGTGTTTACATGGCTACATTATTTACATTACATGGCTAACAAAGAAAAGCATACTTACACACAACAAACAAACATTTTTGTAAAAAATATTCTAATTCGTAAGCCAGCTTTGTTTTGTATAATATATATCCATGGCTTGATACTACAAGGCCATTTAAAAAAAATAATCACCTCAAAAGTATTCGAGTACGAAATAAAAAATTGAAAAATAAATTTAAAAGGCACTCCATGTAAGCCACAAAGCACATTTTTCATACAAACTGAGTTACTTTGGAGCATGTATTTCATTTTTATTACCCACTGAAATAATAATTAATTGCTACGAGATTTTTGCATGTGAAATTCTACATGGAACTGCCTCCTTGTACCTAAAAGTTCTCTCACACGCTACCTGAGAAATGATCTCTTTTCGCTCTTTCAACAATGCTCTTGCAAAATTACTCCTTTGGAATAGGCAATTCCATTTATTCTGTAATATCATGTATTCTATAATAATTTCACCAACGTTGGCACAATTATTCTGGAGCAGTTAACTAAAAGGTTCCAGACAATGGTCACTGGTTTTTGTGTTACCCCTTGAGGAACACTGAACAATGTACACCATGCATATAGAAACATGTGCAATTGTCACACATGATTTTCACATATGTGCCTACACTTAGGCTGCAATCTTTATTCACTGACCTTACAGCCAGACCCACTGAAATCAGTGACTTACCTCTGAGTAGACATGTACAGGATTGCACCGTTACATATTAAGCACTGTGGAATATGCATAAGGTTTAAAATGGCCTAAAGCTCTGTTGTCTTTGCTTTCAATGGTGTTCTTCCATTACAATTCTAAATCTGTAATGTCTTATTCCAACTATGAGTTTTCTAAAACTACAGGAAAATCACAGTAGTCATTTTTCCTCAACTGCTGATACCAATAAATTAACTGAAGTAAATTAGGTTAAAATTCAGCACACTACTTTTCTTAATCTTTTATTCCTATGTGACCTTCTATCAGATGCATCAAAACAAATTTTATGCATATGATATCACACTGTATTCACCAAGGCCACCAAAAATTATATGTGGGACCATTTTTGTAAAGTGTTTAGGGGTTTCTGAAATATACTCCCTACAAATCTTCTAGCAGCAAACATAATTAGAAGCTTGATCCTGAGAAAATATAATTTACTTATTCCCTGAACATACAGGGAAGCATATGAGGAAAAGAGAGGCTCTGGACCTTAAATCATTTTTGCCTCTGAGCAGACTTCACATTAAATTGGCAAAACAGCTTGTGCAAATAGATTTAATTCCCTTATGTTATTATCCCATAGCAGAGTGCTTCTCTTTCTTTAAATGAATTTTTTTCACATTGAAATATAAACAATTTTAGTTATCTGAGAAAATGGGACTGGAAAACCTTAAAAAGCACTAGCATCTTTTTCTGGATTTTCCCAATCCATAAAGTGAACTGTTCTTCCTGAAATACAGTCTGTGTGACAGTGTATTTCTTCTTATGGGGGAAGAAGAAAAGATTTGCAGGCGCAGGAAAACAATGAAAAGACTACTGTTTGCAAGGCTTCAGAAACAAACAAGTTAAAAATGAAAAGCGAAGGATACTTGGAGAAAATAGCCTAATATGCAGGTACTGAATAACTGGAAAAGATGAGAAGAATGCTCTGTGTTCCAGCTGCCAGAATTTTCCTCGAAGCTGTAGTATGTGATTCACCACAAGTTGATAAGAGGAAAAGAAAAGTCTTTCAAAACTTTGGTATGTAGTCTTTTCGTATTCCATAAGTAAAAATGCTATCAAGTCCTTTGAGCAAATATGTGTGTGTTCATGAGTACGTGTGTGCGTGAATAAATTAAAATGGCTTCATCAAATGCTGCTGTAATCTGAATTTTTGGCAACAAATGCTGGGGCTTTCCACTCCACAGTGAAGAATGAAATTGTCCCAAAGAACCCGACTACAGCCATAATCAGAAGCTGCCACTGAAGAAACAAATAGTTACTGTAGAAGAACGCAATGGCTGCACAGACAGACTGAAAAAGAAACCAGAGAAGTGGTGAATGTAACTTTATTAATAGTCCCTTTCTGCTTCAGTGTCATTTAATTTCAACCACATTCCTGTTTTCTCTTAAGTTCTAGCACATACCTTGCCCCATTTAGGTTAACTGTAGTTAATCTTGTTAAACTGTAAAATATTTCTTATTTAATATCAAATACCTCAGCAGCAAATTGAGAATTAGTCTCAAAGGTGCTACAAGATCCTTTTGCGTACTGATCCAGACTAACACGGTTATGCCTCTGAATCTTCCCACCAAGTTTACTTGATTCAGGGTACTGATCCCAATGCCCAGTCTTCTCGTTTTGTCTTCGTTGCACGAAACCCAACCAAGAATTTTCATTTGCAGATTGAACACTAACCTGTTAATTTTTGCATCTAATCAACTGTATTTTGCCCACCATGCTACTGTTTATTTAAATTCTGTAGTTACCAAATGCAATACTTCCATTTCTACCATTAGTATTAAACTTATAAAAGGCTACAGTCCTATACCTTAATTGGGAATAAGCTCCACTGAATTCAGTGGGGCTTAACTCTCAGTAGACATGTACAGGATTGCACATACTGTAATATAACAACCAGTCTTTTCTGTAATATACCCCTACAAATGTATGCATTCCCATTTTTAGCTACCAATCCACCAAATTTTTATTATAGTCATATTAGCAACTGCTTTATATTACAGAAATCAGAACAGCAGAAGCTTATGCACATTAACTCAGAAGTTGCTTCCACTGTCTTCCTTGTGGTTTACCCCCTGGTAAAATACAATGAAATGAAGCACTTGCACCTGCATTTTAATTATCCAGGCACTCTGCATAAACAAAAAGCCCTCAATACTATTGCTTTCTTACCTTACTTTGGGCCCATTCACATTATCCAATTATAGCACTATTACTTCAGTCTAACTGCCATGATTCTATCCTATGGAATTCTGGGATTTACAGTTTAAGGAGGAGCATCTAACATTCTCAGTCAAAGTGCTCTAATGGCTCAACAAACTACAAATCCCAGGATTCCACAGACTGGAACCAAGGTAGTAAAAGTGGAATAACAGCACTATAACAATGTAGCATGAATGAGCTCTTGGTATCCAGCAAGAACTAGATGGCTATAATTCTTCTTCTAATGTTACACCAATTTCTGTGTGTATGTACAATTAACAAAGGACTGTATTACTTCTGTAGACTACTGAAACACACACAAATATGTGTCTGGCTCCACCAGTTGGCAGGAGATATTACCTGAATAAATTTAAAGATTGCAAAGGCAGGTGCACTGTCTTCTGAGTACAGGAATCCCAAAATACTGAGGAGTTGAGTGTTGAAACAGCTATCACCTAGGCCCAGTAGGAAGCTGCAAAAAACAGCCACTTCTTTGCTGAAAATAAAATTAATCTAATGTTATGTACATACCCAGCACTGGAACACAGTACAATCTATTATTTTTGTTAGGACTATCTGAGAAATAATGGTAAAAAGTTGCCAAATCTACGATGTTGCTAAGCAGCTGCTCTACTTTGAGAATTAGTATGTTTGGGGCATTTCTATATTTCACTTAGTATGTCAGGCACTTACCATGTTGGTTATTGTTCTAAACATCCTTTGAGTAAAGTAATAGTGAGTCATAACCTCTCTCTTTCCCTACCCCAAACATCTCACTCCAAATTTGGTATATCCACATATACTGATACATTTTCACATACATTCTATAAGATTAAACAGACAGGTAAATGAACCCTTAATACACTCGGTTTTCAGAAATTCCCTTCATAAATATTGAAAAGACAGGTAATGGCTTTGAGGTTTTCAGATTAGCAATATCAGATCTGTGGATCATCTCTGGCTAACCTTCACTCAACCAAAAAGAGAACATTCCCAATGTGAAAGAAACAGATGAAAATGAAATATCTTTGAAGCAGCAAGTAAAAGTTATGCACGGAGTGTAGTGGAGTCTCCTTCCTTGGAGGTTTTTAAGCAGAGGCTGGATGGCCATCTGTTGGGAATGCTTTGAGGGTGTTCCTGCATGGCAGGGGGTTGGACTGGATGGCCCGTGTGGTCTCTTCCAACTCTACATTTCTATGATTCTATGATTAGAAATTCAAAGAAAGTAATTTCAGTTTAAAAGTAAAGTAACATTATTTTCACTGAAGCCATGATTATTTGCTTATTTTGGAACAAAATGCTAGGAACAAATCTCAGGATCAAGGCTCCAAGACAGAAAATAATACCACCAAGCACTACCAGTGTTATCTATTCCCAGTATTTTAACAGATCGCTCTTTCTGGCATGACATGTTGAAATAGGTGTTTATGACCAATTAAATAACAGGAGAACCCATCAAGTGAATGTCAATATTTATTTCAGGAAAACTTGAAATAATTGACTAAACTGTATCTCAAAAATAAAACTGATATTCATCTAATTGTACCAACACCCATTGTCGCTAAAACAGAACCTACAGATAAGGAGGATTTCCAACCATCATGAAGAAGAAACTATTCCAGTATAAAAATTATGACTAATTTTTAAAATTGTTACACTAAAAATGCACATCAAAGAGAGGGGTTCACCTTCCATCTTGACAGAGAATAAAAATACACAATAATTCATCAATCATCAATCACACAATAGTTCATCAATCATCTGTTCAGCTCACTGCTAAAGTATTTCCTCGTGTTCATCTCCAAAGAAACACCACTTGACCAAGTGGAACAGGGGGAAAAAAAATTGTACCTTGGTTCCATGAATGCTATACTGTCTGTCCCATCCATAGAGGCAATGGGAGCATCATTTGGGATGTTGTAGAAAATCAGATAAAAGGCTATGAAGTGGACCACGATGCCCAACATCACTACTGGGTTTCTACCAAATCTGTTGCTCTTGCTCAGGAGACCAAAGATTCCTCCACCTGTGACAGAGAATATATCATTACTGTGAGTGAGAACAGTTCACTGGGACCCTACACTGCCAAAACCATAAGAAATGACACAGGCTATCTATTTATTTCTAAGTTAAATTGAAGGTGACCAGAAACCAAAGGAGATTTTTCTTGACTGTAGTGACCTGCTTTTGGCAGTTCCTCTCCAGACAGATTCTGACTGGTACCTGGTCAATTCTATGTCAGACAAAATCAGTCTTATTCTCCCAAGCCCTTAATGGATTTTTGGCCTCTGTATGCTTCTTTAAAATTAGCACTTCATTCTCCCTACTTTTATACTGATTTTTTTAAAAAAATCTTACTTTCAGTAAAAATTTAACCTTGCTTGCCCTGTGATCTTTCTTGACTAAAGGCAATACATACATTCTCTAACTAATCAGAAAAACAGTAACAATAAGTAAAAACTGCCAATCTCAAAGGCACATCAGAAGAATTGATGAACCACAGAGATTCAGAATGAAATGGTGTTTTATTAGCCCATGAATTTCGCTAGAGAATTGGAAATCCATCAGATCACCCAGAGTCCTAGTCCAGCACTCAAACTACTATAACATGGTAATTCTGACCATACTAAATGTTATTTTAAAAAATTAAAAAGCAGTGTTGAACATATTAGGCAAGTGAGCAGGCTAGAATCCTTCTCTAAAATCCATTCTGTTTGCTGGCTTACAGCCATAGATTCTGTTTCATTTTTGTAGAATGGCATTCAATCATGTGAGCCTCCATTGAAAGTGGTGCAGTCCAAACACCAGTTCACCATCTCGTCTGCTGTTTGTGAGAGTAAGTTCTAGATAAACCACAAACACGGCCATTTGTCCTGGCTCCAATAACCAGAAAGGCAATCTGCTTTCTGTACTGAGCAGCTGCTTGTCTTGGCTGTCAGATGCTTCCTGCTGCCCAGCTTGCACGCCCTATAATGAGCACAAACCACTGCATGGTATTAAGACTCTAGTATCATTAAACATAAATTTGCTGGAGTGTGTCCCTGCTCTTATTTAAGGATTAATATTCTAGGCATTTGCTGACTATTTATATTCAATGCCTTCCATGTTAATATATTACATTAAGTTATGCCTTACCATTTTGGACAAGTCCAACTCATTTCCTTGTTTTCTTATGTCAGATGTATGCACAAAATAAAACTGTAGGAAAAATATATTTGCAATTTCAGATCCAGTCTGGACATACCTAGTATTTCTCCAACACCAATAAAAATGCCAGAGAGTCCAATGAGGCTTTTTTCTTCATTACCAAACTTATTTACAGCACCTATACAGGTCCCGTAAACTCCAGAGAAGAATGTTAATTCCAGACCTTGAAAGAAACCACATTATTTCAGACGTAGGTATCTATGACTGCTTTATCTTTAATCATGGTAGGGAAGGCTACCACAACAATCACATCCATTTAGCCAAATTCTAATAAAACAACAAGCAATTCATAAGTATTAATGTAAGAGACCAAGCAGGCACTTAAAAGCAAACCATACAGTTCAGAAATCGATTATAGGTTACTAGCTTCCATACATCTGAAATCCTTATGCTAGTTGATGCCAATTGTTCCCGGGCTCCAACAGTAGAACCACAAGCCAAACAACCAGAAAAACTCTTTTACAGCAGAGTTTTGCTGCCATGAGGATTTCAACAGGAGGAAGAAAGGAAAGAAAGTTTTACTGGTGTTCAGTACCAAAGTACACCAAGAGAGCTATATGACGTCAGTCATCCATGAAGTGGTAGATAGACTGTTCTGGCCTGCAAAACAGGCATCCACAAACACAGGAACTGACCATCTCTGTCATTAACTATGTAACCTAAACTTTTGCTGCATACAAGGCCAGAAGTAACTGTATTACTACCACAAGCTTATATCCCAAAATATAACATTTCTTAATTAAGGGTCTGTCATAGGCAAACAGTGTTGTGGATATTAAACTACACAAAAAGCATGGGTTTCTAAAATAAATACTACTTTAACTTCAAAGGCTTCTCCCAATGAAGTAAAAAGTTCCCAGCTAGATCTGTAATACAATACAGCATGTCAAAATGGCACTGGAAAACAAGATGACAAGCGTTTTTCAGAGAGGACTATATAATGTCTCCTTCATCAGAGCTTTTCGTAAATGTATGCTGCAGTGCTAGCTAAGGGCCACCTGTGGCATTGTGTATTATAACTATCCCAAGGAAACAGCTGGTAACAAGAAAGACGGAGAGGAAGTGCTGCTGCAGGAAGATGCTAATGCTGTTATGATGGATCCCACACAATTACCAAGGTACTCAACTTGTAGCATTAGTGACAGCTTCAGAAAACAGTTTACTCTGGACCTCTACAGTCCTGTATATTCACACTTAAACTAGGGGTGGGAGTTGCATATATTGCATGTCTTGAAAGCTATGTGGGAAATAACATAAAACCTTACCAGGTAGCACTAAATAATATATATATAAACTGACACCCATGACCTCTTCTTCCTAGAGCACTTGGGAGCCTCTTTAGCATGGGCCAAAAAAAAACCCAGAAAAAAACCCCTTCCACCAGGCCATGGAAGTCTACAGTGAGTGTGGGCAAAACCCAGCAAAAGACAGAGTTTGACTTTGAATTTGGAAGCAAAATACTGAGATGTGGCACCTAAATAAAATGACGAGCATAAAAAATACTTGTCTTTTTTTTTTCATGCAGACAAGCACATCTGCGAGAATTCTGCTAGTTCCCTGCTTAAAGCAGAACTCTCTACGCCTTCACATTTAAAGGCCAACACTGGAAAATAATGGCAGCAGCCTAAGACACTGTAGGTATTCTCCACTCTAGCCACCAGATGGCAATCGCACAACACATCCCACAGAAGGCACCAAAGCACACCCTGCTCCCTTTATGAAAATAAAAACAGGTCTCCTTAGAAGTGCTGAAAAGACAAAAACACTGGAAAAGAATTGTTTAGGGGAATAAGAACCAGAGTCCAAACACTATTAAACATGTGCAAGGAAATCATAGAAGCAGCCAGGTCTTTTGTCCTGAGAAACTCCTACAATCAAAATGTGCAGCTGTTCATTATAAAAACAGATTGTCTTTTTGGCTGCATAGAAACCTTGGGAGAAAGCCTCAGTTACATGCACAGTGCCCCTGCAGCAAAATGGGATAACTGTGGGAAATGCTGGGTGTTGGAACAAAGACAAAAATACATGGACAAAATGATTTGGGAGATAAAAGGACAAGATGAGCACTTACAGATTTGCATCATGTAGCCAAAAGCAATTGGAGTTGAAATGATAGGGCCAGAAATGCATTGAGAAATCTTATTTTTTTTAAAAAAATTGTAATCAAATGAAGTGAAGCACAAGACTAAAAGCATAAAAACAATCCAATTAAGTATGATAGCCCAAAAATGCATATAAGCAACAGCATAAGAATCTTTTAAAAAAAGAGAGTAGGAGACATAAAGTTTATTTTAAAAAATCTATTACAAGCACACACTAAAATGGGAAGTGCATTTCTTGCAAGGACTGCCTTAGCGGATACACTTTTGTTTCCCATGGCTATGTAGGCATCCTAAGGATCTGAACAACCGGACATGCTGTCCTTGGATGGAAAGGTCCAGCTCCTTGAGATGACCTGATTTTCAGGGATCTGTTTCTAACAGATCAGTCCATTTATCAAGGTCCCGTGACATTCCAGGTATATTGTTTTTTTAAAAAAATTCATTGAGCAATAATACAACAGAAAGCCAATCCTGAGCAAGAAATAGGTCTTGTTTGCAGGTACCATGCAGGCTCCACAGCCTAGAGTTTATATTCTTCAGTTACCTGTATAGGCTGTTGTGATGCTAAGCAGCAGGATCTCCTTTGTGACACACAGCTTGATAGATTTTTCTGCAAAAAAGCCACAAGAAAAACACACAAATATATACATCCATACCATAACAATCCTCAATGAACACTAGATTAAAAGGGGCGAGGGAATTGGTCTAAGACTAAGTACTCCTTTCCCCGATAATAATGAACTCTTTTGCATTAATACACAATAGCATGAATCAAGAGACTATAGGGAAGAAGAACATTCCCTTCCGGCCTGTTCAACATCTGAAACAGGCCATGTTACAGACCGCACAATCATTCTACTGCTAACATCAGGCAAGCCAGATTTCAAATTCCCACCTCCACATTGGAAACACTGCAACTGTAATAATAACAGGACAGCCAGCATTCACTGAGTTGTACAGAACTTCTAAAGAAGCCACTGTATGAGAGAACCAAAGGTACTTTATCTTCCGTGGGGAGAAGTCAGACTGACTTTCTCCATAGTACTCCTGGAAAATGCAAAGCATTTGTGTCCTGATATATAAAAGATAACTTTTACAAGGAGAGCAAATGTGGTAAAGTGGACTGAGTATACGATCAGGACTTCAGGAGACCAGGGTTTGAATCTCCACTCAGCCTTGAAAATCCACCAGGTAACCTTGGGCAAGCCACTCACCCAGCCTCAGATGAAAGTAATGACAAATGTTCTCTGAACACATCTTGCCAAGAAAGCCCCATGATAGCTTCACCTTAGGGTTGGCATGAGTCACATATGAGTTGAAGGCATACAACAACCAAATCTTTACAATGTAGAGAAATAAGAAGTATCTGAAGAAAGGAAATGAGACATTCTAAAGAACACCCGCAAAAAGGTATTTACACGAAGAAATCACAGCTGACTCTCGCTGGGCACAATGAAATGTTTAACTGTCGTACTTCATGAGACATCTTTTCTCTGATATTTTACTTACTAAATGCATCTACAGCCTTTGTCATTCTGCTCTGGCCAGACCTGTTTGAAAACAGATGTTTATTTAAAGTGAGAAAGTAAATAATGAACTAAGAAAATAAATTACAACTATGCTACATTTGCTAACAAGTATGGGAAATAACATCCCATTTAGAAACAAGGCTTGTTTTAAAGTAGCAGAAATGACACTTGTTTTAAACTGCAAACTTCCTTGAGTGCCAATTTTGTGGAAAAGGCAGGGTATGAATAAAACAGAGACAGAGGAGGAGAATAAGAATGGAAGCCACTGGAAAAACAACATACGCATCAAATTTCTTCTGAAATCAGCCCAGCCCACCATTCTACCAAGCCTTAAAAATGCTGTATGAATGAATAAATAGGAATTCTCTGCCCCACAACCATACATTTCCATGCTAATTAGCAAACTAGATGCTAAGGACAAGAGGCCTTGCCCACATTCCTCAGCTACATGTTAGTTTTGTATGGACTGGAATTGCAGAGTGTATGGTAAAGCATTCAGTATTGTGAATCTGCACTTATAATCTGAAGTGGATGAAGTAGGGTCTTGCTTACTCAGACCACTAATCTACTGCTTGTTTAGATAAGAAATACTAATTCATGTGCTGCAGACAGGACAACACTTTCATCCAGTCAATGTTTATTTCTCTCACATGGCTACTGCTGATGGTAGCTCCTAAACTATAGAATTTAAGTATGAAAGAGCTTCAATTTTAGTAACCCATTTTTATTCTTGCACATTAGGAAAACCTAATGGATTCTTTTCAGTGACATCTCATCCCATGCAATTCATTAACAGAGAAGCACCATTACTTATGTGCCATACTACATACAGGACAGTATGCATGGCTTCTTTCTGTATGAGTGAGACATATTTTTTATACACACAGAAACAGAAATTACTGTATCAGGAACATGCCAAACTAGCAGGAGGGTAGCCATAAGCACCTACGTGTGTTCTACAAGGTTGTCAGTAGCATCTTCTTCTTCTTCTAAATTTGATTCTTCTGGGGTCCGAATGAGAAAAAACAGAACAGTGCCCACAAGACTAATCACTGTCAAAGCAATGAAAACAGTCCTACGGTCTTTTCCTGAGGAGAGAAAAATAATGTGTTATACCTTCATAAACAAATGGTGCCATATCCATTCAGACTGGTCTTATTACCTGTGATGTTTTTGTGTTGAAGCAAAATTAAGCATACCTACAGAAGCTTACACTTACATACATGACCCAAGCTCTTCACCAATGAAACCCACATACTGTATTTAAAGCTAACACACTGATGTTATTAAATAGCATAAATTATTTAATTAGACTGAACTGTGTGTGTTTTGGGAGAAACTGGAGTGGCTGCACAGGGTTGAATCCTTGATATTTCCAGATAAGGCACACAAGGAATCCTAGTCAGATTTGACTGTTGTGGGCTAGAGAAATGAATGGTCTGAATCAGTATATAGTAGCTTTCTATGCTCCTAATTAGATAAAGCACATGAGTACTCAGTTATATCTGCACATATTTGCATGCATATGAAAATAAATGCAGTGAAGAAAAGGAAAATATACTTTGCCTGAAACTGTATCTATACTTATCTAGGAATAAGCATCACTGAATATAGTTGGAAATGCATGTGTAGGACTGTGCTGCTTTAGACCTATTCAGATATTGTGCCTCCCTCCACACAACACTGACTTAGAATCATAGAACTGGAAGAGACCACAGGGCCATCCAGTCCAACCCCCTGCTATGCAGGAACACCCATCAAAGTATTCCCAACAGATGGCCATCCAGCCTCTCCTTAAAAACCTCCAAAGAAGGAGACTCCACCACACTCTGTGGCAGCATATTCCACTGCCAGACAGCTCTGACCATCAGGAAGTTCTTCTTAAGGTTCAGGTGGAATCTCCTTTCCTGAAGCTTGAATCCATTGCTTCTTGTCCTAGTCTCTGGAGCAACAGAAAACAGGCCCACTCCATCCTCAACATGACATCCCTTCAAATATTTAAACATGGTTATCATGTCCCCTCTTAACCTTTTCTTCTGCTGACTAAACATACCCAGCTCCCTAAGCTGCTTCTCATAGGGCATCGCTTCCAGACCCTTCACCATTTGGGTTGCCCTTCTCTGGACACACTCCAGCTTGTCAATATCCTTCTTGAAGTGAGGTGGCCAGAACTAGACACAGTATTCCAGATGAGGTCTAACCAAAGCGGAATAGAGTGGTACCATTACCTCCCTTGATCTAGACACCATACTTCTCTTGATGCAACCAAGAACCACGATGGCTTTCTTGGCTGCCGCATCACACTGCTGACTCATGTTCAGCTTGTGATCTACCAAGGCTCCTAGATCCCTTTCACATATACTGTTATCCAGCCACATGTCCCCCATCCTATATTTGTGAGTTCCTTTTTTTCTGCCCAAGTGCAGGACCTTACATTTCTCTCTGTTGAAATTCATTTTGTTAGCTTTGGCCCAGCTCTCCAATTTGTCAAGGTCATTTTAATTTTGATCCTGTCCTTTGGCATATTAGCAGCCCCCACCCAATTTGGCGTTATCTGCAAATTTGATCAGCATGCCCTCTACTCCTTCATCCAAATCGTTGATGAAGATGTTGAACAGCACTGGGCCCAGGACAGAACCCTGTGGCACCCCACTAGTCACTTCTCTCCAGGATGAAAAGCAGCCATTGGTGAGCATCCTTGGGGTTCGGTTGGTCAACCAATTGCAAATCTACCTAACAGTAGCCCTGTCCAGCCCACATTTTACTAGCTTCTTTGCAAGAATATCATGGGGAACTTTGTCAAAGGCCTTATTGAAATCAAGATATGCTACGTTCACAGCATTCCCTTCATCTATCAAGCTTGTAATCGTATCATAAAAAGAGATAAGATTAATCTGCATGACTTATTTTTAAGAAATCCATGTTGACATTTAGTGATTACGACATTGCTTTCTAAGTAATTACAACCTGAATGTTTAATGATCTGATCTAGGATCTTTCCTGGTATTGATGTCAGGCTGATATTGTGAAATGAAACTTGTGAAATAAAACAGTGGAATCTGCCCTTGCCAATGGCACACCTTTCATCCACTCATTAGCCTGACTTCTGAAGGCTTGTTTGTGAACTGGACTCATGTTTCAGAAAAATACCATCATCCCTCCATGCTCAGCTAATTAGTTCTGAAGCATACCCAAAATGATATACAATGAAAAGGATACCCCTCTCATATCAATAGTCAGAAAAACACTTCTAAGTTAAGAGATGCAGAAAGAATAGAAGAGTGAATATGGAATGCAGCCCTAAATACAATCTCAAAATGTTTTATATTTCTCCAGAGGCATGACAGGAAAAAGCAAGGTTAAATGGAGGAGGAGGAAAAGGAGGAGGAGGCAACAAATGTGTTGGTTTAAAAAAATACTTTGATTGCTATTTAATTGACAATACAGAAAATACCTAAAATTGCTATAATTATCTCCATGGTCATAGCTGACACTATAACCACTACATTACACTGACTGTTAGTTGACAGAGGTATATAATAAAGTATTGGTAACACAGACATATACTTATTTATATGAGGAAAAGGAAAACCAAAGGAAAAAAGTACAGTGAATGACATGGCACAGCTGGAGAAGGCTAAAGATTTTACTTGTGCTTGGAACTTTAAGAGGTTAGTGATCCGTTCTCCTAAGGACTAAGGAGACACTTTTATTTTTTATTAATAAAAATAACAATATAGTAAGAAGACATATATGATATACCAAATTTGATATAATATAAAACAAAATATCTAAATATTCACTATTAACATTTGATTCAGCAGGTTATTGTTTCATATTTATCTTATATATAAAATAGTCTGATCTTTATCATACATAGATAACTTCATTAGGTTTCATATAAGATCAAATAAACTAAGTCCATTATATATTCCTTCAAATCTCATAAACTACCTATACAATGTCTTATATTCAAATTCAATTTTCATCTATAAAATTCTCTACTGCTAGGTTACCCCATCTGTTTCTTAAATATTGTAACAAAGGGTCCCATGTTTTTATAACTGGTCCTAACCTTGTTCCTCTTACTAAGGCAGTTAACTTATCAGATCCAAGAGTTTAAGTAACCATTCCTCTTCATTAGGAGTATCAGATTGTTTCCAGTTCTTGGCATATATGATTCTAGCAGCAGTGGTTATATAAAATAAAAGTTTTCCATATTTTTTTCCATATCCTCATCAGTCATACTCAACAAATATAATTCTGGTTCCATCGTACTTTTATACTCAGAATCTTCTCTGTCTCCAAATGAATTATTTTGCAAAATCGTCTGGCCTAGAACAATTCCACCACATATGGTAGAATGTTCGTTTTCGTCCTTACATTTCCAGCATTTATTGTCTACCTTTTTATACATTCTGGCCAATTTCTCAGGAGGTAGATACCATCTTAGATACATTTTGTATACATTCTCTTTTACATTTTGATTATCAGTATATCCTATATTCTGTTTCCAAATTTTCTCCCATTTTGCATACTCAATCGGGTGGCCTACGTTTCATGCCCATTGAATCATAGAATCTTTAATAATTTCCTCCTCAGTCTCCCACCTAAGAAGCAATTTATGTATTTTGGAGATCAATTTCAATTTAACTTCAAGTACTATCTGATCAAATTCTGTTCTTTCAATTTGAAACCCAGTCAAATTCTTCTCAATCTTCCACTTTTCCTTTAATTGTCTGTGGAGCAGCCAGTGGCATTTTAATCCATCTTTACTAAGTTCTTCCTGTGTTTTGTACTCCACTTCCACTCCATTTATCTTTGCCAGGTCTTTAAATGTTATCCATCTTCCATAAAATATATTTTCTTTTTTGTAATAAGCTTCATGAGGTGAGAGCCAGATAGGTGTTTTAGGATATAATCTGCTTCTGCATTTCTTCCAAATCTTCAATAACGATTTCCTTATATAATGGTTGTTAAATTCACTGTGAATTCTATCTTTATTGTATCCTAAATAAGCATGCCACCCAAAAGCTAGTCCTTCTCCCTCCAACTTTAACAGTTTTTTCTTTATCCAGCTTAATCCATTCTTCAATCCATTCTAAACAGCAGGAGTGGTAATAGAGCTGTAAATTTGGGAGTCCCAAACCTCCCCTTTCTCACACAATATTTTATACTTCACTCTGGGTTTTTTCCCTTCCCAGATAAAATGAAGGACATCTTTTCTCCAACTGTTAAATACACTTTCATTGAGAATCACTGGGATTGTCTGGAATAAAAATAAAAATTTTGGAAGGATTGACATTTTGATTATAGAGATTCGACCCAAAAAAGGATAAATTCAGTTTCTTTTCATTTCTGAAGATCATTCTTAACCTTTTTCCAAATTTTTTCATAATTATTCCTAAATAAATCTGAATTTTTCTTTGTCGTATATTCCCAAATATCTTACTTCTGTAGATATGACATAACCTGATTTTTGGGCCAATTCCTTCTCCTCTTCTTTATTTATATTCTTTATCAATAAATTCGTTTTCTCTTCATGTACTCTCAGTCCAGAGATTTCTCCAAACTCTTTTAGGAGTATTCTCAACTCTTTGATACTCTTAATTGGATCTTCAAATATTATAGCTATGTTATCAGCAAAGGCTCTAATCTTGTACTCCTTGCCTTTTATTTTGACTCCGTGAATATTATTATTCAATTTGACATTTACAATCAATATTTCTATAGCTACTAAAAATAGTAGAAGGGAAATCGGGCATCCTTGTCGAGTGCCTCTACTAACACAGATTTTCTCGCTCTTTTCACCATTTATCAAGATTTGAGCCATTTGATTCTGATATATTGTCTTCATGCTTCTCATAAAATGGCATGCAACCTCCATTTTCGCTAAGACTTCAAACATAAAGTCCCAACTCAAGCTATGAAATGCTTTCTCAATATCCATAAACACCACCACCATCTTTCCCCTGGTTGTTTATCAAAATATTCTATAGTATTCAAAATGTATCCCATGTTGTCTTTCAGATGTCTATAGGTAGCAAACCTGCTTGTTCATCATTGATAATTTCCTTCAAGATTTTCTTCATCCTTGTCGCCATTATCGATGTATATATCTTATAGTCCACATTAAGCAATGAAATCGGTCTGTAATTTTTAACCAAAAGGGGGTTTCTATTTTCCTTATAAATCATAGTTATATAGGCTTTACTCCATGATTTTGGGATTATTCCTTCAAAGATCACATTCATTGTTTCTTGAAGTGGTAAAAGTAGTTGATCTTGCAGTGCTTTGTAATACACTGTGGATAGACCATCTGGTCCTGGGGCTTTCTCTTTTTTGCTGACTTTATACCTTCCACAATTTCCATTAATGTGATAGGATGATTGAGATTTGTTCTCTGTTCTGCCGTTAATTTCTTAACTTCTAATTTCTCCACATAACGTTGCACATCTTTCAAATCCACCTTTTTACTTCGATACAAATTGGAGTATACTTAGAGAATGCCTTCTTAATTTTCCCCAAATCCGTATGTATATTTTCGCCAATCCTAATTTGTGTAATTATTCTTTTTCTTTCTTCTTCTTTAATCTATAGGCCAGCCATTTGCCTGGCTTGTTAGCCCACTCAAAAATTGTTTGTTTCAGACAGAGTAACTTCTTACTTATCTCTGTTGTTAATTCATTATCCAGTTGTTTCTGTAAGACCTTTATTTCCCTCTGAATAGATTTGCTAGTAGGTTTGTGCTTTGTTGTATAAAGAAGCCCCTTATTACTGCTTTACTGACATCCCAAACATTACTGATATCATTTCCCTTTTATTTAAGTTTTCAGCAAAATATCTTTGTAGAGTTTGTCTTGCTCGATCCAGTATATTTTCATCCTACAGTAATCTCTCATTTAATCTCCAAGTAAATTCTCTTCTTCTGTGTCTCAAATGTAAGAGAACTGCATTATGATCTGATAAATTCCTTGGTAGAATTTCCATTTCTTTTATGTTACATAACATCTTGGAGATTAAAAATATGTCGAGTTTTTGATAAAGATAGTGCTATCTGAATAGAATGTGTAATCTTTTGCCTTTCTGTATAAATCCAATAAATATAGATTATCCATCATCTCCTCGATTGATCTAGGGAGTTCTTGATTCTTCTTGATGATCTTGTCTGATTTCAAATAATCATGGGATCTATCACTCTGTTCCAAACTCCAAGGAGAATTATTCCATCGTACTCCACTTCCATAATTTGTGCTTCCAAATTTTTACAGAATTTATCTTTCCCATTATGGGGGCCATAGACTCCAACCAAAAGTATTCTGTGGTCTTGCCATTTAATTTCGACCCCAACATAATGTCCTTGTTCATCTTTAAAGATTTCTCATGTTTCAATTCTTTTATACACATATATTACTACTCCATTTTTCTTCTTCTCCATTACTGCTCCAAATTCTTTTCCTAATTTATTATTTCGTATGAGTTTTAGTCTCTTTCTCTTTATCTCTTGCAAACAGATTACATCAAATTTGTTCTTTTCTAAATAATGGAATATCTTTCTCCTTTTTTCAAGCATGTTAATCCCTTTAATATTCCAGGACCAAATTTTTTATGTCCATTTCTCTTTTAATTTCTTACTTGTATGTTTTTTATTATATCTTTTTCTTAACCTTCTTCCTTTTCCCTTCTTTCTCCGCTTCCAGATCTTCTACCTCTTCCACTCGTGCAATTTCCTCCAATCTCTTATTAGTTTCTTCTGATGTTGTTTCTTCTTCTGTGACTACTTCTTCTTCCTCTTCTTCTTCTTCTTCCATTTCTTCCTGAGTAGCCTCTGCTTCTACCCAGCCACTCTCTGATATTTCTTTCTCTCTTTTTTCCTTTTAAATTCTCTATATCGGTGGTTCTCAACCTGTGGGTCCCAGATGTTTTTGGACTTCAGCCCCCAGAAGCCCTGAGCATTGACCATAGTGGCTGGGGCTTCTGGGAGCTGAAGTCCACAAACATCTGGGGATCCACAGGTTGAGAACCACTGCTCTATATTCTCCCTGAGATGTTCCTTCAACTTTCTTCATAAAATCCTTTGCCTCCTGCACAGTGTTGATGAAAATTATCTTATCTTTAAATCTGAATGGGAGGCCTTCCAATTTTCCCCAACTATATGGAATTCCTTTTATTCTTAAGTGGCTGTTAAAAAAATTATATTCACTTCTCTTTTGGAGTAATCTTTCAGACATATCCTTAAATATCCAAATTATATCTTCTCCCAACTTAAACCTTCCATATTTTGTTGAATCATATTATCTCTTGTTCTTTTTATCATAAATTCCACCACTACATCTCTAGGTACATTTCTTCCTTTTAATATCGAAGAACCAATCCTAAATATTCTATCAATCTCAGCTTCCATTTGTGTTTTGTCATGTCCATATATTCAGCAAGTGGGGGTATAAGAATATCATACAAATTCTCATTCTTATCTTCTTTTCAGCCCTCTGATCTTCACACAGTTTTCACGCAATTTGAATTCTAGGAGCGCCTTTTCATCCAAATCTTTTTCCTCCTCTTTCTCTGATTCTTCCGTTTTTTCCTCCAATTTTTTAACTTTATTTTCCATAGTCTCAACTCTTTCCACTGTGCCTTTTAGTTCTTCAGATAGTTTATCCAATGATTTCTCACACCTTTCAATTCTGTTTTAAACTCTTTTTTTATATCTTCTCTTAATTCCTTCAGTTCTTAAGTCATATCTGACCTAATCCTCCTTATTTCTTCTGGAAGTGGGAGCTGGTCCATCTTCAATGCTAGTTCCACTGACTGCTTTCTTATCTGTTTTCCCATCTTATCTGTACGATTTCTTGTTTCCATCCAAAAGGACAGTTCAATATATCACATATAATATATCAGTATATCATCATACCTGATTATTTGATTACCAATATCTACATTTCAGTATATTTATCAAACTATATATAATTAGGTCAGATTACATAGCAAAATTTCAGTTATATATGTCAATTATTATACTTCAACCACTTATACCTTATCTCTAAATATATATATATATATATACACACACTATACTTAATTCTAATTCTATTCAATCAATCTTTCTTAATACGTTAACAATAGTTTCAATTCATTACTCAATTCCTTATTCAATTCATCAATTCTCTTAAATTTTCTATTCACCTGAAGTCCAATATGCATATATTTAAAAAATTCAATATCAACAATAATTCATTTTCCCCCCCTCCCCTTACTTCAACATTCTAGCTAGTATAACAAACATAAATTCATTTATACAGGGGGAACAGTCAACACTGTCCAGTCAATATCTTCATCTTCTATCTTGTTGGCAAATTTCTTCTTCTGTCTCCTCTTCCATTTCACTAATCAGTCCTTTTTCAAAATCTTCCTTCCACTGCTGTTACACACACCCTTCACTATACAATTTGTCCTTCAGCTCAGTCCATCAGTTCGCTCAGTCAGTTCAATCCCTTCCCAAAATATAAATGTTCTTTTCCTTCTGCTTCCGATTTCACAGTTCAATTGAAGAAAAGAAATTAATAGAAGTCCAAAAGTTATTGTAATCCACAAGAGATAAATCTCATGCCAGAAGCTATGCAGATCCCTTCTTTTTCTCTGCCATTCAGCAGGACACGCTTCTTCACAGTCAGTATTTGCCACAAACTGTCCCAAAATGAATCTCTCTAAATCGCAGTCTCTAAATCACAGTCCATAAATGAAGGTTAATTTCTTAGCAAAATACTGCTTTAACAATTCAACAGTTCAACATCAATTTTAAACACCCCAGTACCAATCTTTCTTCTCAATTTCTCAGTTCTCACAACCACTGCCACTCTGTTTCCATCTTCTTCACTGCCGTCCCAACAAGACACAGTCCGCCATTATTCAACTCATCTTCGCAAACCAAAAGTCTTAATCTCAGTTCATAAGAGGCAAATTATTCCTTTCTCCTTTAGCAATTCCGAGCCTTAAATATTATTAAATTATTATCCTCTCAGCATCGATACTTTCAAATAGAAATAGATTAACAGAAAGGTGCCGGTTATATGTCACTATGGTCCCTAACAGAATTCACTCCTGAAGAAACAGGGCTCACCAGCCTATAGATGTTTAATAAATCCGGTAGCTGATTTTAGAAGGAAGCCTTTTTTCCTCCAATGATCTTTTACTGTCTTTTACGATTGCCTGTCTTCTATAAAATTTGGCGGTGGAGTTTTGCTGAAAAAAAAAATACAGCTCCGAACATGCGGCAATGGCTGCTCCACTCTGTTGTCTTCTTCTCCACCTCGACTCTTGCTGAGGCTCGAAGAAGATATATACGGTCCTCCAGAACCCCAAAATTCACACCTCCTATGCCAAGGGGGAAAATCCTGTACCTGGGTGTCCAAAAGAAAACAAACCCCAGGCCGACTGTCGCATGTGATGGGTAACTTCTCAACTAAGCTCCGAGAAGTACCTCCTTACCCCGCCATTGCCAAAAAAAAAGACACTTTTTTAAAATAAATTGAAAAATTGTATTTTTATATATTTGTAGCGAAACCCTTAAATTATATCCTAAGCAACACTAAATCCTATATTCTGTCATATCAATGTGAGTGTGGTTGTTGAGGATGTGGAATGGCTGGTTCTGCATCTCTCCTCTTTCCCACTGAAGTGACCACGAACAAAACTTCCTGCACTGGAAGTGTGGCTGTAAGACTGACTGGGCATAGAACTGGGCATAAATGAGCTCTACTCCTATGCTGCTCATGTCTCCTGTTTTGACCATTCTGGCAGTACACTGCATCTACTGAGAAGGGAAAGATTCTGTTTCCTCTTCCCCTGTTGAGTTAACTGACTGCAAATTGCTTTTCCACTTTTGAACTCAGTTTGCAGCAACAGAAGTAAAATGAGGACAAAGTGGGAAAGTGGGAAGAGGAAAGAGAAATTTGGTCATTTTAAAAGCAGCTGAAAAGGCAGGATGACAGGATTAATCAGGACTATCCCTGCCAAATTGGGACCATTTTGGAGGGCATGTCATATACGCGTTCCACCATCATACAGCATTCCATTTGATCGTAAACTTCTCAACTGGTGTAATTCCAGGGCAGGATTACACCTTAAGCCTAAATGACTTAGATCACCCTCTTCTTTATTTCTAAATGTTGTGAGCTGCTCCAGAGGCTCTCCTCTACGTGCCTATGCCAGAAAAAATTAGGAAGGTGGGAATCAGGGCTTTTCCAGGGCCTGATTACAGAATGACATCCCCTGCCAAGTGAGGGAACTGTCAATGCTTTTATCTATTATATTTATGCCCTGCCTTTCTTCTACGGAGGTCAAGGGAGTATGCATGCTACCTGCCCATTGTTATACCCATGGCAATCCTGCAAGTTAAATGAGGCTGAGAAACAGTGACTAGACCAAAATGACCCAGTGAGATGATAGTGGATTTGAATCCTGGACACTCCATTGTTTCATGGACCTTCTCTTAGCTAAAACTACTTAATCTAGTTTCAAGTTTTATTGCCATATTTCCATTGTTTTTATCACATATTGTTATTATTTTTATTTTGTATAACTACATCATGGTTTTTGGGGAGGGGTGGAATAGAGATGTGACATAAAAATGTTTTAAATACAATTCATAACACTATATCTCAATGACAAATTACCCAGTCTCATCTGATTTTGGGAGCTATGCAGGCCAGTTATGTAGATGGCAGATCATATGGGAAAATCAGGGATCTCCAGGCTGGGCTAGGAGAGAATCCTTTTGAAATCTTGCAGAGGCACTGCCAGTCTACGCCCCTTCCTAATCAATAAATAAGATGCAGGGAGGCTAAAAGCAAATGCAAAATTATAACTTTGTCATTTTATCCATGTTTTTATGGTTAGCCATCTTGAGCATTATCTGTACAAGAAAGCTGTGGCAGATACTTAATAAATAAAATACGGACCTGCCAATTATATTTATTACCTTTTTTACTCAGTGATTGTAATTTCTTCATACTTTCACTATATGGTCTGTTTTAAAACTTTATAAGGTACTCTGAGAATATGAAGGATGGGGCAAGAATTCCCAAATCAATTTTTCTAAAGTGGAAATGAGCCACTTCAAAATCAAATGCATATTCCAGCTAACACAAGTTTCAACCTGGCACTGCAGACAAAAGAAATGCAGAAGATGGTGTAAGTCTCAAGCGTGGAAATCGGATTTGGCTTAACTGCACTATTTAGGAGAAAGGACAAGTAGAAGGGGAAGTTCAGGAAGACTGTGTGGTTTGAGGAGGGATTTGAAAGATAAACAGTAAGATGTACCACAGGGTAAGAACTAAAAGACTGGTCAAGGTAAGGTCAAGAACAGAAGATGATAAGCACTAACCAAATATTTTAAGTCAACTAGTTTCAACAAGGGTTACAATTTGAAGATATGTATCACCATGGAGAGAATGAGAGGCAAATATAAACATCAAATTAAAGTGAGAAACACAGAGAACAGAAAAGAAAATATTCATAGCTTTTTAGTTATGTTACTATATATTAAAACGAAAGTGAGTTTTTAAAAGCTATTTAAAATGATCTACAAGATCTCCACTGCTTTCTTAAAATTCCATCACTAATGCAACAAATTTCTTCTTATTATTTCACTCAAAATCTTGCTGCCCTAAATGTATATTTAATAAACAAAACCAACCTGTTATATGTATTTTCCCTTGCCAGGCAAAGTATATATAGAGGTTGCCAAAAAACAAGCTGTGAACACAAGAAAGCAGATAAGATGTTAAACTAGCTATCTGAATTTCAACAGGAAAAATGTAAACAGCAATTCATCTTACACTGTCAGAAGATAAGACTGCAAATTCGACTAAATTCTAAACAACTTTCCCCACCCCCACAAGGGTTTCCTTGAATAAGGTCAACTGGATTGGCATTGCAGACAGATTCCAACATCCTGAGACAACAGAAAAAGACAACAACCAACTCATGCTTCTCAGAAGTGCATGCTTTTCTCCTGTTATACTTAGATATGTTAAAACTGAAGATTCTCTTGGCTAGACAAGAACCTAATAAATTGCTTCCCACAGAGAACATGGTCAGAAATATGCAAAAGCAGAACACATGCTGCAAAGTCTGATTCAGCTGGAAACTGTGCACCCTTTGCTCTATGGAGTGTTTTTTATTTGTCTGACAGATTTCAGAGTTTGTTCTAGGGACCCTTTGATCTCAGATTAAAGTAATGGGTTGAGCCATAAAGCCTTCAAAGCCTTAGGACAATGTTGCCACAGAAACTGTGTGTTCCTTCCCATAGAAACCTGCTGCCTTTTAAGATCAGCTTCATAGGTCCTGCTCCCTGTTCTGTCTATACACAAAAATCAGGCAGAGGAGTATAAGAGATCTTCTGAGTGATGTCCTGTGACTGAACCACTCTTTCCTGGAGGTGCCTCCCTTCCTCTTTTCCCATCTTTTGGCAGCCAGCAAAGACTTTTTCACTTCAGCATGCTACTAATCTATGACCTGCTGCCTCATCATTTTAAACTAAGTGCACTCAGTTTACCACTTTAATATTGTGTTGCTTTTATTTGCTATGTTCTATCTAACTGAAGTTTAACCTTTATTATAAGGAGCTGGTTAGTATTTCCAATAGAAAAGTGAGATCGAAACAGTAAACAAAGACCCCATAGTAGATCAATTTCAAGATAAATAAATGAACACTTACTGCATTTTTATGCTTAGAGTGCACCCTCCATCTATGTGTGGGTTCTGTTCCAGGAACCCTCAAGTGAAAGAAAAAATACAAATGCTCCATCCCATTATCATCAATGGATGCAATGTGTGTGCTCCTGCATGGGTGTGTGCCCAGCGTGTCCACTGGCAATAATTGGATATAAGACTTTGCATGACCTCACGTTCATGTGTGCTGAGGTCACATCAGTAGAAGGTGAGCTGTACTTTCTTCCAAGGATGCCAGGCTGGCATAAATGCCTCCTCTGCTCCCACCCTACAGACATGTAAATTTATCTTCACTATAATCACATATGGTCAGATAGAGAATCACTGTTCCCAAGGTCACTCATGGAGCTTCATGGATAAGCTGGCAGCTGAATCTGGCTTCCTGTGGTTCAGATACACACTAGCACTTGAAACTAACATTCTACGGGCTTGTCATTTTAGACAGTTTTGAATCTGCTGCCTATTCATTTAAAACAAGACTGCGCAACAAGCAGCCCATAGGCTAAATGTGCTCCATTCATTGTTACAACCTTCTAGACTTCTGTACCTGAAAGATGGGGGGGGGGAATAAACAAAATCCTGCTTCAGGAAGCGTCCGAGAATAGGGATTCTCCTTTAAAACACAGCAGAGCTCTTCCTCAACTTTTGGTTTCTCACCCTCTCAAAGGTTTTTACAACACTGAAAGTAGGTTGCTGGCTACTTCCAGATTCAGTTTGGGGTTGTGGGGCAGCCCATGACATGTCTCAGGCAGGGGGTAGGATTTTCCCCAACCCTTGATCTCCCCTTGCCTATTTTCATGACAAATGCAAAGCGGTCTTCCAAACAGAATCATGAACGTACCTAAAAAGCCGTTTGCTAGGTCACCAATGATGAATAGAAACTTACAGCCAACTATGCATAGAAGCTGACATGAACTGAAAGGAGGCTGTTTTTTTTCCCTATTAGTTTGTTAGAAGAGAGAAGAAAACTACTATTTGTGTGAGCATTAAAGCAGGGGAACATTTTCATGGACTACTACCACGGGAGACTTAACAGCAATGCTGATACAAACCCTATATAAATAAAACTCAACTACATAAGTTGCAGAGAGACAGCGTGGTGTAATGGTCTGAACATTGCATTATGACTCTAGAGACCAGAGTTCAAATCCTCGCTCAGCCATGGAAACCGACTATGCGACCTTGGGCAAATCGCACTCTTTCAGCCTCAGAAGAAAGCAAAAACAAACCCCTCTGAACAAATCTTGCCAAGAAAACCACATGATAGGTTCACCTTAGGGCCACCATAAGTTGGAAATGACTTGAAGGCATACAACAACAACATACATAAGCTGTAAGGATGCTCTGTAGTTTAATTTCCAGATGTTTGCCTCAACACCACCAGAACAATACTAAATTCATGGGAAATTCTGAGTGCTGCCCTCTGAGCAAGGAAGATCACTTCCCATGACACAGAAGTGATGTTGACCTAGAAAAGCCTTAACAGCAAACTGTAACGTTATGGAGCTTTGTTAAAAAAAATATTGTTGTGCTTAGACAACTGAAGATAAAGAATGATTACGTACGCGATGTACTATAATTGCAATAAGGTAAGTGATCTGTTAAGAAAAGGTGAGAGTAAGGATTTTTGGAGTAAGTAGTGACTGGTTGACTGTTTGAATGGGGTTTTTAAAAGACTACTGCTGGTTAGTTTATTTATTTATACCCTGCCCTTCAGCCAAAAAGGCTCCTCGAGTGGCTTACTAATTATTAATGTAGCAGTTCCCTGCTCTCAGGCCTAGAATCTAAGTTAGATATACCACACAAGGAAAGAAGAACGGCAGCAGGGTAAGGGGATTAAGTCCAGCAGGTACTGCCTACTCTTCTCTCCTTCCAACGTCATAGCAACGGCAGTTAAGATGGAGGGAAGGCCTTCCATCTGATACTGAGGATAAGGCACGATAGAACAGTAAAGAATATGAGAGAAAGATGTAAGTTAAAATTATCCAGGGTCACTCTGGATTTGGATGATCTGTTAAACAGTTTTCTCACTCTCTCTGGGAATGCTACAATAGTTATTGGTGTGGATGAGTTCAGAAACATGGTGTCTGTGTTGGCAGTAATGGACCAAAGGTAGTGAGACGATACCAAAAAAGTCTTTCACAGGAACCAGCGATGCATAGTGGTGAGAAAGGTGGAGATCCTCACATTTGGTGAGTGACAGGACTGTTGGATGACCCTTACACAAAGTACTAAACATTTTAAAATTATAACCATTTTAGTTTTAAACTATAACATTTTGGAACACAGAAGCTCATCTAGCAAGCATATATTCACTGTAAGTATCAAGTAAGACTCTAACAACACAGTCCTATCCATGTTTGCTTTCAATGGGATTTGCTTCCAAATAACTGTGCATAGGACAGTAACCTAAACAAGTTTTTAGGCTGTAAGTCACTATGGATTTTTCAGAAGAAACAGAAGCTATATATCCAACTATTTAGTGTTAAATATGATCAACAAAGGTAACAAGTAGTGTGTGGTTATTACCAAATGAAGCAGCATTATTCCTTACCTGGACTGCAATAACGCCCAGAATATTCCACTGTTTCTGCCAATTGTGTTTTCATTGGAATTTATTGTCAGGCAGTTTCCCTGAGCAGTCCACAATACTGAAAAATAAATCAATACACTACTTAATGTGACAGGGATATACTCATCCAGAGTTTACTCACACTGAGTATCTTGTGAACATGTGGGTATGTGAGTGCACAGTGATAGATAATTCAGATTGTAATTGTAGAATACCTCTTAGAGCTGATTTACACATTACATACAAATGACCTGTCATATGCATAGCTAAAATCTGGGATTTGTTGAAACTCTTCCTTAAATTACTCTTAGCAGCAAATTTGAAATTAATCACACATCTGTAAGAATCTACAAATTCACAGATACCAACAAACATAAAAACAATACATTTTATTACTATAGAGTGTCCTAGGCACTGTTCTTGTTAAATGCAGTTGTAGACAACCTCTTCAGCACTTAGGGACACTTTCTGATTTATCAATAAATAAATCTGTATCACACATACTTTATAAGATGCATGGAACATAACTTTTAGAGCAGATACCACTTCAACTATAAATTCATCATTAGAAAGTTGAAACACAACGCCAAGTAGCATTCCAATAGATCCCAAGATGATACAGCAAAGAAGACAACTGAATAGAGACCAAATAAATCTCACTGAATTCAATGAGGCTTCCTTCCTTCCTAAATAATATGCTTAGGATTGCAGCCTAAAAGGAACAAAATTACGCCTCATTCTCACTGGAATAACTATGACCATTTACAAGCTTTGTGCAATCTTTCCTTTCCAAGACACACCTTTGGCAGGTCCCAGTGTGTACTGTACAGGTGAAACAAATGCATTATCAGTTGTTTGGGGCAAGCTAGATATGATACTAAGCATTTCTCTTTGCTGTTCCATCTGTTGGTTTTCAATCACTAAGCGTAAGAATGTTTGTTTTCATTGAGACCAAACATTGTTTGAAGGGAAGAGCTTACCAGCAGCTGCTATTCCAAGGAAAACAGAGGCTGTGTAGAAGGTCCAAGTAGAAGGCTGGATAAAAACGGCAATATATATGCTGAAAAGATGACCATGTATGGTATTCAGTGTTAACATGGATGATGCCATGCTCATGACATTTCAGTAAAAGGATTTCCAGCTGGAACTGGGCGTTACCTATGTTTGACAGTACTTCATCTAGCATTGCCTTCCCTGGTCCAATCTACAAACTACCCCTCCTAATTATCAGATATACTTTACATTATATCAGACATACCACTTAACTATCTAAGTAAATTTGTTATTTTTAAACTGCAAAAAGCCTGTAAGTCAGTGAATTTTAAAAAACAATGTTCATCATTTGACTAAAGCACACACTGTCACATTTTGTCAATCATCCAAACTACCAATCATTATCTTATATTAGTCCCTATTCGCCCTCCAAAAAACTGAGAGAGGACCTTCCAGCCTTGCAGCAATCCTGAGGGGCTAATTTAAACTACAATTGCTGGTCCAAGCCCCCTCCCCCTGCACAGTGAGTTTTGTAGCTGTACAGAGATTTGAACTGATGTTTCCCCTTTCTTAAAGTCAACACTCTACTACACCAGATTGTCTCTCCTGTTTCCTTAAGACTGAAATCATTGCCCTCGTATTCTAAGCCACATTTATGTCAGGGAAGGAGGATAGAGCTGTATGTCAATAGCAGCAACAGTCAAAACCACCCCTCTCTCCCATCTCCTCATCCACCCAGACATATACACACATTGTATCAGTGAATTAAGCCTCCTTTTGCTGCAGACTCCCCTATCATGCTACTCAGCTCTGATCAATCAACATACGAATACTTTTGAGAAAACTCATCAGTGAGCTGGCTTCACTCAGTCTTCATTTTCCTCATTGGGAAAGCCAAACAAGAGAGTAACTAAGACACCAGTAGCAGTGCCAGACATGCCTTCAATTAGAAAGACAAGGATTAGCAATTATCCCTTAAAGATATTTCAGGCACCTTGCAGTGAGGGCTCCAAACAGAGGGAGTTTCTCTTGAGGAAGGGGAAATGCCTCAGTGGGCTGGATGAGAAGGGCTGGGAGGCCCAATGTGGCCTATGGGACATGGGATCCCATCCTTGTTTTAGCAGATGGAATAGCTTGTATTTTGCAGCTGAAAATCAAATAACTGCTTTTCTTTCTCTAGGGCAGATTGTTTCCTATCTCTCCAACTGTTACTGCTCTTTATAAGGACAGCAAATCATCTAGTTATAAGAAAAAGGAAGACAACAGAAATGAAACATCAAGGATTTAAACATTTTTACTTACCTATAAAAGATGCCACTTATGAACATGGATAATTGTGGTCCTATGATGGCAACCACTGAAGGTGAAATCAAATTTGATGCTGAAAACACCCCATAAATAACAGCCATGCTGAAGAAAAGCAACAGCACTTATTAATAAGCATGTTTTTTTTTAAAAAAGCAAGCATTTTTGCAATGTTCATTTTAAATGATGTCATTTCAGATTATTTAAAGATATTAATCATTTTTCATCATCCTATCACTATCAAAATAGACATGATATTAACTATGCAGATAGCCTTGGCACATGAGAAAGCAGCCGAGAGAAAGATGAGCTCTTTATCCTAGGCCCTGGAGGATGCCATGATTTTACATTATCTCTGAATACAGCCACAAAGCACAGCTGAAAAGCAACAAAAAATATAAAAATATCTTTGTGAAATACCTTGTGTAGCCACTGCCATGAAAATCAGTGTTGTTTAAATTTGTGATAACAGTTTGCTGTTTGAAAACAAAAAGAGAATTAATGATATGGAATGTTTTTTCAAACTCTTTATTCCAAAAGAGTAAAAAAATGTGAGGCAGGACAGAACTACAAATCAAAATTAATATACTTTAACAACAATTATTTTGTTCACTTGTCCATATAGTTGCTCTATATAGCTGTTCCAAAAGATAAGAGGAATGACTCATTCAGGGGGCAAACATGAGATCTAGTAATCATCAACATTGCTGTAGAGATGCAATGGAAAGGAAAGACCAAAGTCTGACTAAATTGGACTCTTTCGCACATTGGCTTCCCTAAATGCTCAACTCCCTAGATGATCCATTCTCTGCTTCTCCTGATGGGAAAACTACAAATTGCTATTGGACACAGCTGTTCCCAAATCCACAATGTCCTGGTAAAATAACAAAGGCAAGAGGAATCTAGTAACTCTGTTCTCCTTTATCTAATAGTCAAGAAACCCACCATACTTAAGCGGAGGAGGAAGGCATGGAAAAGTAACAATTCTACAAAGAGGTGCAACTGTTAAAAGTTAACTGCATCAAATTCTGAAAGAGTGAAGAGAAAACTGAAAAAAAATCAGCATTTCAAAACAAGATTTCATAAGACAATTATATGCTTTTCTTTTTTTTAACTGAAAGTCAATTTTAGAAGCTTGCTCTCTACTAATTATGTTAAAGAACACAGCCATCACCACTTTCTGTGACAGCATTTTTATGTCACTATCAGATAAAAGTAACCTCTTGCTTCAGCAACAGATCTAAAAGAAAGAATATAAAAAGAAATCAACTGAAGAACATATTAAATGCAGTTGTAGCCCCCAAGTAAAATAGAGATTTACCAAAGCACCATAAAGAGAAGAGTGAAAGAAGACAAAAGTACAGACATATTTGAACTTACCGCAATATTGCCACATGTTTGAAAAGCAGTGAACATAAACATAAAGGCTGTTCCTAAAACAATGATGTTCAACTGCTTTTTTGATTCAGAATTCATTTTGGTTTTTTTTTTTTTTCTTTTCTGGAGGCTGCCAAGCTGAACTGCAGGAATGTCTATCCGTAAAGCTTCCTTCTCTTTTTAGGTTTCTGCCAAGTCAACACAAAAAAGAAAATCACAATAAACAAAGCTTCAAACTTATTACTACGTTAACAATGATGTCGGCATAAACTGAGCCAATTTGCTTACAAATTTAATAACCACACACAGCAGTGAAAACACAATAGCTAAAGAAAGATCACAGAGATTCTCTCTACCTTTCATACACAGAATAACAGATTCCCTATAAAGAAGAAACATTCTGCCCCAGCTGATCTTCTTGGACAGTTCATATTTCTGAATCAGTTTTTGCCTAAAAGACGATAAATCACCTGACAACAAATGGAACTCTGGCACTCCGAGAATTTCCATTTATTCAGGACAGGAAATAAAGACCAGCTCACAAGTCAGGTCAGCTGATCAAATGAGAAAACTCCTCAGTGAATTGTGGGAAATGCAGTTTCAGCAGTCCATTACTAAAAACAGGAACAGCAAGCGCATGGCTATTACGGTTCATGACCTGCTTCAATGATAGATTTAAAAAGGGGTTCTCTCTTCCCTTTAAGAAAAATATCTTGTTCAAAGAGCTGTATAATCTCAACTAAAGGGCAAGATGTCTTAAAACAAACAGGTTTGCATTTTTTCTTTTCCTTATTGTCAAATGCTGACGTGTTGGTCAAGAGCTGGCGGTAAAGGAGAATTTGATCTAAATTTGTTTCTAAGTTTGGACATCTTGAAAGGATTATAAATTATCACATATTATCTGACATGTGTACAATCAGAAGACCCATTAAAGTGAAAATGAGATTTACTGTACTTCCAAATCTGGGATTATAGCTTTAGTTCATAAATTTGTAAGTTTACTCTCTGTGGGCATGACAGTATTTGTAGCACATTATTATTATTATTTTATTTTATTGGAGGTATATGCTGCCTTTTCTCCCAAGATGGGACTCAAGGCAGCTTCCAAAAGGTTGAAAACACACAAAAAGCATATAAACAATTGAAACAGTAAAAGACATATAAAATTATAAAACACAATGGATTTTTAAAATCAGCTAATAAATAAGTAAATGGTCTCCAGCTCACCTATGAAAGAAAACCAGGGAGGGGGCCAGCCTAGCCTCCTATGGAAGAGTGTTCCACAGGGTGGGAGCTGATTAGCATGGAAGTGAACTAGTCGTTATGTATATTAGTGCAAAACTATATTGAAGCATTAGGCTCAACTGTACATTCAAGTAAACTTCATAATTACTGGAGTTCTCTGTAGAAAACAGCTTGCTTAAAAGGTTCACCATAAGCCAAAGGCAACTTGATGGCAATCAACAACAGCAACAGCACACACACACACAAGAATCTCCATATGTCAGAGAGAGTGTTCTGTCTAGACTACTAATTTTCTACATGCATTTTTTTTAACACAAGGGAATAGTCCAGTCTTAGGCCCCTGCTTATAGTTTAAAAAAGTACCATCACATAAATTCTGCAGAACATTATGTGTATGTAGAGTCGAAGGCTTTCACAGCCAGAATCCATTGGTTCTTGTGGGTTTTTCGGGCTTTGAGACCATGTTCTGGTTGTATTTTCTCCTGACATTTCACCTGCATCTGTGGCTGGCATCTTCCAGCCACAGATGCAGGAGAAATGTCAGGAGAAAATATAACCAGAACACGGTCTCAAAGCCCGAAAAACCCACAAGAACCATTACGTGTATGTTTGTTAAGGTCAGCCTCATTGCTCTTTAAAACCACCACCTTTGTGTAAACATGGTAAAGCCTTTCAGTTGTCAATTAAAACTCCTTTAATGATTTATGGTGTGGTTCTGGATGGTTATAACCACTGAAAATCAATCAGTTGAGACCAACTTTGTCAAAAATATACTGTAGTATAATCTTTATTAAAACAATAAACAGAATAAAGTATTGGCTTTGTAAATGTGTCCAAGTTCAACCAGATCTTTAGAATGTGTTTTAAACAGTTTTGTCTCTTTATAACAGCATAATGGCACAGGTCTCATGCACACACACAGCCCTCTGGCTTCCCTCTTTGCCAAAGACTGTGTTCCCAAATCTAGGCCACTCTCTCTGACCAGAGGGTTGATTTCTCTTCTGCCCTTCTCCAGGCTTTTCCTGATGAAATACCACTGTCATTCAACTCCCCCCACAACTGAATGACAACTCCTCTGGCTGAAGGATTCACCCTTCGCCCTTGAACCCTGAAAGTCTGTCTCTGGGGGGGGGCAATTGTATGACCCCTTACTGTTGGTTGTGGTGGCCGTGGCTTCTGGGAGCTATGATCAAAAATATTCAGCAAGCTAAAAGTTTGTACATCTCATCACAGATCTTGGTTTAGGGTATGTATGTTTACATTCTTACTTAACAGTATTTCCTCATGTCACTAAAAAAAAACAACACAAGGACAAAAGGCAGACCATTTCATATTTTGCTAGTACAGTTGTCCCTCCACTTTTGTGAGGGTTCAAAGTGCAGAGCCCTCACAAAAGTGGAAAAACTGCAAATAATTTTCCTCTGCTCCCCCTCTCATTCACTTCCTCTCCCTATGCAAAAGGGAAAAGAATGCTAGGTGGGGGGCGGAGGCTCACACCAGCCTTCTTTTCACCCTCTAGAGCTCCCCCTGCCACTCTTACACATTTTGCCCTGATGCTGAGAATTCACATGAGCCTCCCTACCCCTCCTCGATTCCTTTCCATTTTGCTTTGGCACAAGTTCTCTGCGCCAGGGCAAAATGCATAGGAATGGCAAGGGGGAGCTCCAGAGGGAGGAAAGGAAGGCTCACACAAACTTTCCCCCACCCCACCCCTTTTTCGCTTCCATTTTACATGGGAAGGGAAAGGAGGGAACTCTGCAGAGGGGAAAAGAAAGTTTGCACGAGCTTTCCCCTACCCCCTTTCCCTTCTATTTTGCATGGGAAGAGGAAAGAGGGTGCTCCAAAGGTGGAAAAGGAAGACTCATAGAAGCTTTCCTCCACCTTCCATTCCCCATTTTGTCTCGATGCAAGTTCTTTGCACTGGGGAAAAATGAATGAGAATGGGAGGAGGCGAAAGGGGGAGATATGCACGCTCATGAATAATCAAATTGGAGAACATCAAACCCATGAATGTGGAGGGAGAACTGTAGTGAGATCTCTTATTACAAACTAGCAGTTCCCAAATGTTGAACTTGGAACTAGCAAGCGACAGAAGTACTTAGACTGCAATCGTAAGTACGTACTAGGGAGGAGCTTTTTGGACACAGTTGGGACTTACTTTCAAGCAAACATATGTTCAAACTTGGCTTTATGAGCAGACTGTATGTGTGAACAGCAATAGAAATACAAAAGTTGTGAGTATGGTGATGAGGTGACAAGTTCAGTTTTAACAATGGCCCTTGAGGACAAAGGCAGGAGGAAAGATGTGGCCTAAAGCCAAAGTGAGTACATAACTTTATGAATGGTGGAGAGAGAGTAAGCATGGTGTAGAAGCTTAAATGCTGGACCAGGGGTCAATTCCCCACTCGGCCATGGAATCCCACTAGATGATCTTGGGCATATCATACAATCTCAGCCTCAGAAAACCCTGCAATAGGTTCATCTTAGGGTCACCATAAATCAGAAATGACTTGAAGGCACACAACAACAAGTATGATGCTGGCTGACAACCAGAAACAAGATATGATAAACTGGCCAAGGCAGCCCTTATGAGGCTGGGGTGCTACCTAGTGCTGTAATATGTGTAGTGTGCCAGGAAACCATTGTCTCTGTTCAACCCATTGTCATGGACTGGAGTTTGTTTGTCGACCTTGTTAAAAGTCAATTTGTCTGTTGACGAACTGGAGTTTAATGTCCATTGTTAAAAATGAACCTCATCACCATACCCACAAGTTCTGCATTTCTATTGATATTCACAAATACAGGCTACTCACAAATGTCTGTTCTAGACACTTTGTTCCATGCATCTGATAAAGCAGACTCAAGTGTATGAAAGTCTGTACTACCAACTTCTTTCTTTCAGCTAGCCTCAAAGGTCCCACAGAATGTAGTAATTTCCCTCAGTATAGCTCTAGCTTTACACTTCACACAGTACAGCTGCAGCGTGTCCAAACCGCTGTGGGCTGGGGTTGGGGGCAAGGAAGAGATAAAAGAATGGTGGTGTCTAGGTGGTTCCCAACCTACTCATTTCCAGATGGTGAGACAACAGCTCCCAATATCTCCAACTGTGAAGCTATGTACTGAAATCCACAGCTTTTAACATGGAGCCCATGGCTCTCTTAGGTCCAGTGGATGGTCTTCAGCAGACCCCTGAACTGAGTGCAGAAATGAATTATTTTCTATTTCCTCCCTATGCTGAAATTTTTCCTCTCACAGTGTAGTTTAAGGTTAAAAAAAGCCACTTTGGGCCCCGTATGGGAGAAAGGTAGGATATAAACAAATCTTAAACAAATAAAATCTGTCTTTTCAAATGTTCATTGCATTTATTTTTATTCCAGACTAGTTTCCAATCCAATAAAATAAACTGTATGCAGAATGTTGTCCTTTTCCTGGGAGCAGCTATGCAGCTTTCATCAGATTCTGGTGCCTATTCCCTGCCCGCTCCCGCCCCCCACATAAAAGTAAAAGTGCCACAGGGTTCTGTCCTGGGCCCAGTGCTGTTCAATATTTTTATCAACGACTTGGATGAAGGAATAGAGGGCATGTTCATCAAATTTGCAGATGACCCCAAATTGGGAGGGGTTGCTAATACGCCAGAGGACAGGATCAAAATTCAAAATGACCTGGATAGATTGGAGAGCTGGGCCAAGGCTAACAAAATGAAATTCAGCAGAGAGAAGTGTAAAGTCCTACACTTATGTAGAAAAAACGGAATACAGAAATATAGGATGGGGGACACGTGGCTGGACAGCAGCACATGTGAAAGGGATCTAGGAGTCTTCATAGACCACAAGCTGAACATGAGTCAGGAGTGTGATGCGGCAGCCAAGAAAGCCAATGCAATTCTCGGCTGCATCAACAGGAGTATGGTGTCTAGATCAAGGGAGGTACTGGTACCACTCTACTCTACTTTGGTTAGACCTCATCTTGAATACTGTGTCCAGTTCTGGGCACCCCAATTCAAGAAGGACCTGGTCAAGCTGGAGCAAGTCCAGAGGAGGGCGACCAAAATGGTGAGAGGCCTGGAAGCCATGCCCTGTGAGGATAGACTTAGAGAGCTGGGGATGTTTAGTCTGCAGAAGAGAAGGTCAAGAGGGGACATGACAGCCATGTTTAAATATCTGAAGGGATGCCATGTAGAGGAAGGAGAGGGCTTGTCTTCTGCTGCTCCAGAGACCAGGACAAGGAGCAATGGATTCAAGCTGCAGGAAAGGAGATTCCACCTGAACCTCAGGAAGAACTTCCTGACAGTCAGGGCTGTCCGGCAGTGGAACAGGCTACCTGGGAGTCTCCTTCCTTGGAGGTTTTTAAGCAGAGGCTGGATGGCCATCTGTCGGGAGTGCTTTGAGGGTGTTCCTGCATGGCAGGAGGTTGGACTGGATGGCCCCCTGGTCTCTTCCAACTCTACATTTCTATGATTCTGATTCTATAACTACTGCTTTAATTCAAACCCTGGTCCTTGCCTCATCCCACCCACAAGTCTTAGCATGTTTGCTTAGGAACAGGGATGGGAATCATATGGGCCTCCCACTGCTGAACTGCAACTCCCAGCATTCTTCACCACTGGCTATACTTCCTATACTAGGCCCCCAGGGACTTGCAGCCATGGAAGTCTACAATTTACAGGTTTCAGTGAAGACTACCCTAGGGTAAGTAGACTTGCAACGTCTCGACCTCTTTTCCCTCATGAAACTGATTGAATCCTCACTTCCAGAATGGAAACAATTTCCCCACTGCCCTTGACTTAACATCCAGCCTAATTAAAAGGTCTAACACTCAAAGGTTTGCTCGTTGTTTCCTCACAACTTTGGCTGGCGCTCTCTGCTGATTTTGATCCTTCCCCTTTCAACCCTGCTAGCTGTACTTTTCCGGCCACGGTTCATGGCATTCAAGGCTACGCCAACCCGAGAAACACAAAAGTAAAAGGTTCCGTTTGAAGATCTCCTGCCCCCACCTTAGAGGGAAAGGGGAGGGGGCGGAGCCAACCGCGCCCCTCCACTGCGGCTGCCGCGTCCTCTTTCGCTTGCCTGGTACGTGCGCGCTCCAGACACCGCGTGCGCGAGCCCGTCACAGGGGAGTCAGCTTTTTCTCTTCCTTCAGCGCCATTTTGAATGCGGGCCCTTGTTTTCGAAGAAACGCGTTTGTGACCGTTCACGCTGCTTAACGTATAACAGAAACAAAACATGTAATCTGTATTTTAATGAGGAAACTCCAATATACCTCTTTCATGTTTCGTGCTATTTGGAGTTCAGCGCTACCTCGTCTTTCTCGGGGGAGGAGGAGGCAGCGGCGCACAGAATCTCTTCCGGGGTTTCGCGCTAACGGAACACACGAGTTCAAAAGCAATAATGAATGTATTTCTTTTCGTACCTCCACTGTAAAGCATGTTTTTTAAATATTTCCCCGCCTCCGTACGGTAAACCAAAACAGCCTGGAATTAGAATTGATTTCGATATATCCGAGGCGCGCGGGCATAAGCGCCCACGGTTACTTCCGGGTCATCGGCGGCCATTTTGTGGCGCTTAAGAACTTGAGGAAGGGCGGTACCTCGTTCATTTGCTCGTGGCTGTGGTGGGAGATGGTGGCTGATGAGTAAGGTCCCGGCTGCGTGTTTTAATTCGAATTCGGCTGCAGGTCCGTGAGACCTGAGGGCCTAGCTGCCAAGCCTACCTAGCCGTTATTGCTCGGGCAACTGACTCGCGGCCCCAGCTGCCGTTCCGATTCTCCCGCGTCATCCCCGCCCGCCCGCCACCATGAGTTACGGGCGGCCGCCGCCGGACGTGGAAGGGATGACCTCCCTGAAGGTAGACAACTTGACTTACCGCACCTCCCCGGACACGCTCCGCCGCGTCTTCGAGAAGTACGGCCGCGTGGGAGACGTGTACATCCCCCGAGACCGCTACACCAAGGAGAGCCGTGGCTTCGCCTTCGTCCGCTTCCATGACAAACGCGATGCCGAGGACGCCATGGACGCCATGGACGGAGCCGTGCTGGACGGGCGAGAGTTGCGGGTCCAGATGGCCCGGTATGGCCGGCCCCCGGATTCCCATCACAGCCGACGGGGGCCCCCTCCGCGCCGGTACGGCAGCGGCGGCTATGGACGCCGCAGTAGGAGGTGAGGATCGGGCGGTTTAGGGGCGAAAGGGGAGAGCGGGGGAACGACTAAAAGGGGCAGCAGTAGCACGTGGAGGGGAACAGTGTTAGGAAATAATTGGGGTGACCGGTTTTGTAAAGACGAGCGACAGCAAACGGGATGAGAGTCGATCCTGGGGCAGGAAGTAAAACGCCCAAGAGGTCGCGGGTGGCGGTGAAACGGTGTTGCTTCGGGCGAGGGCGGCGGGAGAGTAACTTGGCCGTGTGACGAGGATAAGTGGGGAGGGCCGCCCAGAGTTTTTTCTTCGATGTTGTAAACAAAATTCCCGAGGCAAAACAAGAGTACTGTAACATTATAGTTAATCTCCGCAGCCCCAGAAGACGGCGTCGTAGTCGATCCCGAAGCAGAAGCCGTTCTCGATCCCGAAGCAGGTCGCGTTATAGTCGTTCCAAGTCCAGATCCCGTACGCGATCCCGCTCTCGTTCCACTTCCAAGTCCAGGTCAGCCAGGAGATCGAAGTCCAAGTCCTCCTCTGTCTCTAGATCTCGTTCCCGATCAAGATCTCGGTCGAGATCAAGAAGCCCCCCACCTGTCTCAAAGAGGGAATCTAAATCGAGATCCCGTTCGAAGAGCCCACCCAAGTCTCCTGAAGAGGAAGGAGCCGTTTCTTCATAAGACAATGGTAAGGTGTTTGGTCCGCTGCTGTAGTTGCATGGTTTCTGTAGCATTTCAGCGTTCTTGAGTCCTTCATGGAGCATTTTAGAGTCAGTAAATGCGAATGGGGCGTGATGTTTATTTTTTGAGGAGGGTTTTTTTAGTTTATAGCTAATAAAGGATATCTTTTTGTTTTGTTGCAATTAATAGCTTGCTTTGTAATATCTGTTGTTTGAGACGCAACCTGTTTCTGAAAATGACTATTTCTTACTGTTCTTATCCAACATCTGCATTTTCCCCTTTAAAGCTGCGGTCTCCTGTTTGCTTAAAGAATATTGGCCAGTATTGCAGATTTTAACTGATTTGGCTGATCCTCCAGGGACCAGTTTCTGTGGGCGTGTATTGGAGCAGGTTTGTCTTTGAATGTTAAAGATACACTATCCTGTTAATGAACAGTCAGTCCTGTGGTTACAGAGCTCAACAGCAGCAAATATTTCTACAAACAAAAGTTGAACAGCAAGGCTTTATGGAAACCAGGTTCTTCTACAGTGCAATTGTGGGCTTATGAGGATTTGCTGGGTGGGGAAAATGGATAGTGTGTCTTTAACCTCCCTAAAATTTTTGGTCCTATTTTTTTCAAAGGAAGGGGGCCTGGAACTGTTAAGGAAATGCAACGACTTAATGACTGTTCAAGGTTTTGAATAAAAACTAATCCATAATTTAACAGAATTGGGCTGGATTTGTATTAAGGGTGGTTTGAATGTTGCCCAACACCATATGCTGTGGTTAGTGGAGAATCCACAGTATCTGCACAAATCTTATGTCAACAATTAGTGTTCAGTATGATGGTGGGAGGTGGGTAATGCATATTCCAATGTGTCGAGACAAGGCCATTACTACTAGGAAACTGAGATGACCGACAAAATGTGGAAGGCATAAAAGGGGTTTCCTTGCTGAATTCTACATTTTTCAAACCTAGATACATCAAATAGATGAGAAATCTACATAAAGGATGCCTTTGGAGGAGAACTGATCATTCGAATCGCCAGGCAATTGGAAAGACCCCAGCACAAGCAACCAGCTGTTGAAAAAGGTTATTTTGTAACACTTTGTCTTTTTATTTTACTTTTGAGCCTCAAATGGCAGATTATTACTTTTATGTGCCGTTTTGTTGCTATTATTCAAATTTCTTGTAATTTAGTGATGTGAACGACTACAGATTTCATTATTGGCTTGGATATTTGAGGTAAAACTTCATTTTTGTTCATATAGTGCTGACTTGTTTGCAAATAAAACTGGTAACTAACTTGCTGCCTCAAGGTTAATATTAAAGAAATCTGCAGCTTTAATATGCTCAGTAGCTTAATGCTGTCCAAATGTTCAAATTTTGCCTTTATTCTCCAGTTCTGAAATAGTAAATTCCAATGCATTTGCAAATATTTTCAAGTCAAACAGTAAACTTTGCAGCTGACAATTATTTTGAAAGATTTGTTTTTATCAGACAAAATTCTAATCTCTTCTCTTATGTATTTTTGTGCACTAGGCGCAGTTGTGTAGCAGTTGAGTAATGCTGGTTAGCTGTTAAGGTGGCGTGTTGCAGTGCAGAGTGCTTGGCTGTTTCCTGTTTTCTCCTGATTGCTCCTGTAAACGATGCCTTGTCGTGCAGAAACAAATGGCTGTCCAGTTAATTATAATTGCCTGACAACTGCACTTCCAGTCACCTGGGCCTTGCATAAAAATAATGGAGCATACAGTGAGCACATCTAGCTGGTGATATACACACCTTTATTTTTCCAGAATGGTAAATTAGACCATCTACATATGTGAACTTGCATATAAAAATGTAATGTTAAAGCATTTAATTCATTCCTCTAAGTATCAATTTGGAGTATCTCTTAAAACATTCTGTACTATAACCACTGTCTGTAGTTTAATAAAACACTTTCTTGGTGTTCAGTTTTTTGAAATCTAATGTCCTGAGTCAGTTTTGTGAATTACAGTGGTAAATGATGTTGTGTGTCAGAAATTCATACCTAATATATAATGTGAATTTCATGAGAGATTGCAAAATACAGTGGATTGTTATTCTTGTCAAATTCATATAGGTGGCTTTTAAATTTTAAATTCGTGGACATTGTATCCAATGATGTGCTGATGACTCAGTCCTACCAACAAAACAGGAAGGAGGGTGAGATCTTATATTCTGGTGGACCTTTTGCCTCAATGGAGAAACAAGTTACTGGTAACACCAGAGGAGGTAGTTAATGTTCAGAAACCTTGTATGTTTGGGGAAGTTTTCACTGAGGATGGTCTTCACAACAGATGCTGTTAACATGCAGCTTAATTCAGTGCCAAACAACTCAAGTTTAGTTTTAAAATATTTATTAAAAAAATAGGCATGTATCTGTTCAGTTTCATAATATTTCTTTCTTTGAAGTGATAACCATCATTTCAACAGTATGTCTCCCTGGAAGAAGAGAGCCTGCCAGTTGTTCCTTGTTGGCTTCAAACGACTGCAAGGGCACACGGACGCTTTCCAGTTCCCATTTGTAGAGTAATCCTTCAATAGACCAGTCAGCACTGAAAAACAGTAAACACTTTAATCTTCATATTGCAAATCTTTAAAATTACAAATTTGGTAACTTCCTGGTTGCAAACTTTGAACACTGTATTCTAGGTGAGTTTTTTATTGCATGCATCTGATGGATACGTATGCCTGTGAACGTTCTTGAAACTTTGATCAAAATGAGAAATTTGGCACAGCCATACCTTCTGACTTGGTAAGTAGTCCAGAACTGAGCATGTGGACTCTTTCTCGTGAAATAGTGCACTGTACTTAGAACATCTTCAAAGTCTGAAATGCAAATGAACTTTTGGTATAAGAGTTCTACTTTACTGGTGACTTCAAGACATTATTCCACAGTTAACATTTCATGAACCATGACATTAGTTTGTGGAAGGGGGCAAATCCTATACTGTAGTGAAAGTATACTTAAATATTGGAGTTGTAATACACCTCAATCCAAAGGGATTTTTATATTTTATCAAAGCATTTTGACCTTTTGTGTCAGTGGAGGGCTGAAGAGCAGTAAAGCCTGAAAGCAGTTTCAGATCCTTATTGCTCCTCTGTAGATTGTATTACTGCACTTTGATCATGGAAAAAATAAGACATCTGGTCCATGATAGTCAAGGCAAAGCACAGAAGCACATCTTATGCTAGTGATCTCCCCAGTTGCACTTCCTTCCTGGGATTAAAGAGTAAGAGCTTAAAATGACTGCATTTTTGTGAGGGAAAGGATATTCTTGGTATTTACATGTCACTCAGGGCTCAATGAATATCCTTTTACTGGCATAGTATAGCAAGGGGACATTCAGCACCTGTAGTTCTAAAACAACTACAGAAGGCATTACGTTTAGTTTTCAGCAAAAGGCCTTGGGTGGGTGAACATCTTTCCACTGAAAGGTCACTTCATACCTTCAAAATGTTTTAGAATATAATCCTTGTTAATTCTATCAAGCATAAGTAGCAGTGATGGATTGTAGCAGTTTTTGTCCAAAACAGGCATGTAAACCAGTGGTACTAAAACAGAACTTTTGAGTTGCAGTAATAATGACAAATGCTTTCAGGCAAGTGTTCACAGGAAACACCCTATTCCATTCTTTACAAATTCAATGGCTAGTTTGCACATCACTTGCGTTTTACTGCATAGCCACCAAGTGGACCTAGCTTGCATGAAGATCAACATTTGTCACACTTGTGCTGTAAATTGTGGAGAAGTTTTTATGAATAGATTCATGATATAATGAACAAGGTGAACAGTAGTGGCCTTGTGGCAGTGTTGGATTTAACATGCAGCTGCTTCTTCACCAGCTTAACAGCTAACACATAGCAAGTCATGGGTATCTTCAGTCTGCAGGTCAAACTCTCATTTTTTTGTAGCTACTGACTTGAATAATTTTGTGTCAAATACTACAGTGCTGCGTGTGTACACCGGTACACCTGAGTTAACAGATACTTTCTTGGACATTACTACTTTGGAAGATGGGATTGGTATTAGAAGCAAGGTAACATGGCAAGAAGAGGGACAGATGCCTACACCACAAAAAAGGAGCAATTCAATGTGTTTCAGCAGAGGGACAGATGCCTACACAGTTTTACTGTAAATAATGCACATATGAAATGAAAACAACTAGGTCAGGTAATCCTTGAGTAATTAAATACATTTTAAACCTAGTGACCACTTGAAAGCTTCTTCCAAAATGCATCCAGAGACGACTAATTCCACTAGCTTCCACATTCCTTGCGAATTTCATGTTTTGCTGTTCATGTATATTTAATAATGGATCCTGGAGGTAGCAGCTGCTTACCTTGCCTGTTGTTGGCATGGACAGACAGTAGGATCAATTAAAACAGAACCTTGCTCTTTTTCAGCTCATGCCTTTATTGCATTGTTTAATGCAGACACACTGCTGCAACCCGAAACTGAAAGTCTATTTCTCTAGCTCTCTACCATCCTCCTAATGCTGCTAAAAAAAATAAAAAAAAAATCTTCCAGCTAGACAGAACAAAGAGGAAAGGGGAGGCTGTGCAGTATAAAAGATTTTGTAAAAAGAAGCTTCTTTGTCAAAGGCTAAGGAATGTTCATACTTAACATGGAATATGAATAGCAGTGGCCACAAGAGCAACTTACCTTCTGGTTCAAAAAATACATCAGATGCCAAAATAATATCCACTGGAGGTAAAGCTAAAAGGCTTGGTGATACGTGACCCCAGGTGATCCCTGTGACACATACACTTGAGAGGCTATTCATCTGGCAACTTCTTCGACAATTGTCCAAACACTGAGGAAACTGTGCATTATCTGATAGTATCACCTTGGCTCCACATTTTGCTGCCACTATTCCAGGAAGACTCACGCCTGCACCAATCTGGACAGTAAAAACTGGATTGTAATATATTGTTTGTAATGGTAAATATGCCTAACAGCTTAGGATGCCACTCAAATTTGGCTGATTCATTTTTCCTCCAGATAACAGTTTATTTATGATACATTACTAGAAGTCTGTCTTCTGTTATGCAATCCAGTTCTATTTCCAAAAAGAGGTTTTAAAAAGATCTGCTTCATTTGAGTGATCAAGGGCATCAGCAAATAATGTATGGCGTATGTTTAGTCTTGAGCTGCTGTTGTATGATACAGTTCACTAGAACTTACCCATATGACAGGTTCACAATACCTGCACATCTCAAGCTTGGCAGTCACAACTTGAAACATCCCATATGTGTAGTTCAGTGTGATAACATTATCTTTTACTTTCTGTTCTAAATGGTGTACACATGTAACTAGGACATACATAAACTATGATTACTAGCATTCTTTGTAGAGCTTGATTCTTAGATTTTTTTAAAAAAAATCTTGTTAATCTTACCTACAGAGAATACTGTACTAATAAAAAGTACAATGTTAACTCCCATCAGGTCAACTATATGGCAACCCTATTATCAACACCCCTGCTCAGGATTTGCTTTGGCTGTGTCTATCCATCTGTAATGCAGTCTTCCTATTTTTTCTATTGCCTTACCAAGCATTACTGTCTTTCCTTGTGAGACATGTCTTCTCATGATATGGCCAAAGTTTAGCCATCTTGGCTTCTAGGGAGAGTTCAGACTTGATTTGCTCTAGAACCCATTCATTTGTCCTTTTAACAGTCCAGTTGATTTTTCTTCCTGTCAGCTTCCTTCACTGTCCAACTTTAACAACCATATACAGAAAATGGGAATATGATGGCATGGACCATTGTAATTATAGTATTCAATTACATATCTTTACACTAGAGGATCTTTTCTAGTTCCTTCATAGCTGCCCTTCCAAGTCCTAGCCATCTTTTGATTTCTTGACTGCAGGCTCCATTCTGATTAATGACTGAGCCAAAGCATAGAAAATCTTGACCTATTTCAATGTCTTCATCATCTACTTTAAACTTATGCAAATCATCATTGTTCATATTTGTTTTCTTACTGTTAATTGTAAACCTGTCTTTGCATTTTCTTCCTTTCTTCAATTATTGTCTAAGTCTTTTCTATAAAAAACATAACCTGTTCTAAAGCAAAGAGACATCCGTGTTTTCAAGGAAGCCCTATTACAAGTGCTTGAGATTTGAAGCCTTGCTCTGCATTTTTAACAAGATAAATTTAAACAAAATGAACAAGCAAACCATTTCTTTAAGGTTCTACTTTGATAAAGTATGTGACATATGTAAGGTGTTAACATTTACCTCCAAAATATTCTTGCCAGAGATTAGTCTTCTATGAAACCAAATATACTGAGCCAAAACCACTGCACAGGGCCAAACATACATGCCATACTGAGGATCAAGGACCTGAAAAAGAAACTCCTTGTAAAATACTCATTTTTATAATTTTTTTTAAAAGTTCAATTGGTTTACAGTTGGCCCTCCACATTCACTAGGACTGGGGCAGAGAATCCTTGCAAAAGTGGAAAAACTGCAAATATCAAAATGTGTATGTATCTATGGGAAGGTGACCGAGACATGCTGGAGAGATTAGGCATGACAAAACTGAACGTGCATAACCAATTTCTGATGCCGGTTACTAAAACATTAACACTACCTCTGATAATAACTCTTACTTGCACAACCAAGGCCACTGTGATATCACATGTGGTAATTATTCTGATCCATTAGCATTTGACAGTGAATGCCCGTATAGTCCTATTCATAAGGGAATAGTGTGAATATTTGCACAGTTAAAATGATTTCATTTTTACCACAGTAATACCATCAATAACATTAATTACTATAACTTTCTATCAGAGTTACAACCAATTTCAAAATTATTATGAAAATGTACTTTATCCATTGATTGTATTTGCTAAAGGAACCTAAAGATTATTTTCTGTGTGCAGACCTTTTCCATGTATAAGTAAAAAAATTATGCCAAAAAAATTGACCTCAAAAACTTGGGTCAACTTATAGATGGGTCAATACAGCAACCTCTATCAGTGAGAATAAAAGGGATCAGGGCATTTTTCTGGGTCTCTCAACCCCTTGTACAATTCCAACACCAGCAAGAAAGCACCAAAGAGCTGTGGCTGGGAAATGAGAAAAGATCTGAGCTTCTTTCAGGGTCTCCTGGGACAGACTAAGGTGGTGAGAGCTTAGTCCAGACAGACCAAAAGAAGCACCAACTGCAGAAAGCCCAATTTCTTCCATGGCAGCAGCTCTTTGGAGCTGCCCTGCTGGGGTGGGAAGATTAGAAGGGATCAGGAGACCTTCAAAGAAGCCCCAGTCCCTTCCCGTATCCCCAATCCAGCAATTCTTTGGAGCTTCTCTGTCGGGCCAGAAAGATTAGAGTCAGGAGAATCTGAAAGAAATCCAGATCCCCTCTACTCTCCCCGCCATTTGCCCCTACGGCAGAGAGAGTAGAGGAGTCAGTTGGTGCTTCACCTTAGTCTGTCCTGGGAAAACCTAAAAGAAGTACCATCTGACCCCCTCTATTCTCCATGCCACAGTGCTGCTTCTGGCCTAGGCAAGAGAATGGTGGTGGCAAGCAGCTCCTCTTTGCCATGCACCCCACCCTCCTCAAGCACAAGTCCTCATCGCTGCATGACAGCTCAGAAGCAGTAGGAAGAATATATCTCCCAACTCCCCCATTAAGGGACCCATCACCCATCAAGCTGTCCATCTTTCTCCCTCTTTCATCTGCATCTCTATGAACTGGTTCCTCAGTCTGCTCACTTCTTTTTTCTCCCTCTCCTTGCTGCATTAGTCTATCCAGAGTGAACCTAAAAAAGCACCAATCCCCACTGTTCTCCCCACACTCTCCCCACCACAGTGCTGCTTCTGACCTGGGCCAGAAAACTTAATTGTGTTACAGTAGTAGAAGCCATTTTGTCTGCCTATATAACTTCCGCTACCTCTGCAAAATTAATTCTAAAAATTTTTATCCTCAACTTACATATGAAGTCAACTTATACACAAATATGTATGGTATTCTTTATTGAAACCGTGCTGAAACTTCAACCCAATTCATTATCACTCACATTAAAGATTTAACAGCAGTGTACAGTATATTAAAACAACATTCAAAAAAATTACAACAAAAACAACACAGGTGGGAAATTATTTGTCACCAACAGCTAGCCAAAAAGAAAAGTTTTCAGCATGAATCAAAAACGATGTTGCAGCAGGCCCAATTTCAGTTGGACGCGCATTCCATGGGATGATGGCTGATAGCCCTATGAGACTCCCCGGCAGATGTGAAATCTGTGTGGAACTACACTCAGAAAATCTCCTGGATGAAAAGGGAGAAGGGATGTCCTCACTTAATCCTGGATCTAGGGATCAAAGTCACATTGCCAGGTGCAAAGTGCAAATGGTTTTGAGTGCATCTTCTGAATTGTTGTTTTCAGTTGTAAGAAGGCAGGACAGGCAGACATTCAACAGGAAAAAGGCAAACTGACTAAGGATTGCCTGGTCTGTTGTTAACAAGCCTCCATCTCTGTTAAGAGCCAGGGTGGTGTAATGGTTTGAGCCTTAAGGCTACAACTCTGGAGACCAGGGTTAGAATCCCCACTTCGACATGGAAACCCACTGGAGGACCTTGGGCAAGTCACACACAGCCTCAAAAGAAGGCAACAGCAAAAACCTCCTAAACAAATCTTGCTAAGAAAACACTATGATAGATTCACCTTAGGGTCAGTCACCTTAAGTCAGAAATAACTTGAAAGTCCCACAATCACCACCACCACCTCTATTAAATCATTTGTTCAGCCTCAGCAGGGTGACTGCTTCCCCTTACTTCAGTAATTTACAAATAATAAAACAGAACGTGTCACTGTATCATGGGGGACATATACCACCCCAATCACATCAATTCCATTTGCATTTAGAAGTTAAACAGAGTCAACCCTGGCTTTTCTTGAGAGAGGAGACTAGCAGTGATTGCAGATGGGGTTAGGAGAGAGAGCCACTGCCACTCAGAGCTGACAATCTTGGGCTGGATGGCCCAATGGTTTGACTTGCTCAAAGTGCTTCTAGCCACACAGCAAAGGGACTATGACTGCACTGCTATTCCCATTTACCCAAGAGTAAGGCCCACTTAATTTTAGCATTGAGTTCCAAGTAGAAAGATGTAAACTATTAAACACTAGGGCTCAAACTGAATTGGTAGTCCCAATCAGGACTGGTTCCTTGAATCAAGGAAATTCAAGTTAAGTCTTTAATTATTTTCAGTAACTGATTTAATGGGTATCATTTAGTTAGGATTAGCAAGGCGATTTGAACCTATGTGGACCGCAGTTAAGTAGATATGTATATACCATTGCACATCTCTAACTTTAGATCAACACTTGGGATTTCACAGTCTTGAATAAAAATTAAATTTCTTCCATTGGAGGCTCACTCACAAAAGAGTCAAGAAATACTCCTTTACGTGTGGGTATGTGCTTTCAAGTCACCTGTCAACTGACTGATAGTGACACTGTGAATTTCATAGGATTTTCTTAGACAAGGAACAGTCAGAGCTGGTTTTGCCAGTTCTTTCTTCTGAAATATAGCTTGCACCACCTGGTATTGCTTGGTGATCTCCCACCTAAGTGCCAACCAGGACTGACCCTGTTGAGCCTCCAAGATCAGACAGGATCTGGTGCCCATCTTTAAAACTACCTTATCATCTGCACAAATCAGCATATTTTATTTTTAATACATAGGCCATTTCCACACTACAACGTTAAGAGTGCTTTACTCCACTTTCAACATCCTGTGGAATCCTGGGGTTTGTAGTTTACTGACACCAAAGAACTCTCTGGCTGAGAATTCCACATGTCCCTCGCTAAACTACAAACCCCAGGATTCCACAGGATGCTGAAAGTGGAGTAAAGCGCTCTTAACGTTGTAGTGTGGAAATAGTCAAAAGCCTCTTAGGAAAACTAAGCATTACCGGGGACATGCTCTCCACCCTTAAAGGCCATTAAAATATTTTTGCATGGGTTCTTATTATAATGTCCACAAAGAGAAAAGATCACCCAGGGCTTCTCTTCGTAAACCCAAATATACAGACCTTGTACTTATTCTGCTCCTCGTCCTGCACAACTCTATAACTTCCTACAAACGCATGTGGCAATGATAATAACAATAACAACAGATCAGCACCTCAGGAATAAACACCACCAGCTCTGGTTTCAGCTTGTTCCTTTCTTCCTCCTCTTCCTCCTCCTCCTCCTCCTGCGCGCCTACAAACCTGTACTCCCTCACGCCGCGTTTGGCCTCCTCCCGGCACATCTTTTCTCCGCACAAAACGCGGCCGCCCTCCCGAAGCTGTCCCTCGCCAAAGTAGCTTTGACTGACGTTTAACGTGGAGCCCGTCTCGGCCAATAACACCCAAGAGCGTTTTCCGGAAAGCAACCAGTCACCGCCCATTAATTTAAAGTGGGTGGGACCCAGCAGGCTTGCGCGCCGCCCGAGCAGAGGCGGTCCGCCGTCCGCTTATACTTTGCGTGCTTTCTTTGCCCTCAGTTTCTCAGCCGGTGTTCGTGGGAGGGGAGGTACCACTGAAAACCATCATTATTCCAGGGCTTATTTTTCCGATGGGTGAACCAAGCGGGGTGGACCAGATCAAATATACGGACAAGCCTTCCTGCCTACTTCAAAAAGACTTGTAGCACCTTCGAGGGCGTTAGAACAGGAGTGAGGATAGTGCGGCTCTCCAGGTGTGGTAGAACTATGGCCATTTCTGCACTACATTGTTATAGTGGCATCATTCCACTTTCAACATCCTGTGGAATCCTGGGGTTTGCAGTTTAGGGAGGGGCCTCTAGACTTTCCAGCCAGAGAGCTCTTTGGCCTCAGTAAACTGCAACTCCCAGAATTCCACAGGATGTTGAAAGTGGCATTACAGCACTCTTAACAGTGTAGTCCACAAATGGCCTAAATCACCCATCGGCCCTTACAACCGAGGCAATGGTGAAAGGATTATGAGAGCTGTAGTCCCAACAATATTTCGCGGGCTGCATGATCCCCGTCTCTGAAGTATGAAGGTTGTTCCTTCAGGGCAGGATGAGTTAGGAAAAGCCAGGGCCCATCTAGAATCCTGGAGTTTTTTTTTAAACTTCAGTATAGACTTCCTTCTTGTTGTGTGCCTTCAAATCGTTTCTAGTTTATGGCGGTTGACCCTATCGTGGGGAGTTACCGGCAAGATTTCTTCAAAGGCTAGCCTGCCTTTGCTGCCTTCTAAGTCCGGGAGAATGTGACTTGCCAAGGTCACCCGCTGAGCTTCCAATGGCCGAGGGAGGACTCAAACCCTGGTCCCGAGAGTCGCAGCCCAAAACTCAAACTACATCACACTCGGGGCATTTCCACACTACACTGTTATAGCGCTATGGTTCCACTTTCGACATCCTGCAGAATCCTGGGGTTTGCAGTTTAGGGAGGGGCCTTTAGATTCCTCAGCCAGAGGGCTCTTGGGCCTCAGCAAACTACAAACCCCAGAATTCCACAGGAGGTTGAAAGTGGAATACTACTATAACAGCGTAGTGAGGAAATGCCACAGAGAGCCTGCCGAAGTTTCCCACATTGCACGGCCACGGTGTAGCCGCTCCAGCCCGCGGCTTCTCCAAGATGGCGGCCGCCTCGAAATCGCTTCCTCCTCCGCGGCCAATCCTTTCCCCCTCTACCTCCCTTTCCGTTTACCGAACGGCCAACCAACTTTACCCCTGCGCGGGCGCTCGGAAAGTGTCGGCCAATGGGAAGCAGCGAAGGGCTACAGCGAGACTGGCGGCGCGGAGGTCTGGCGGCGCGGCGGCTGGGGCATCGCAGAGGTGAAATTTCTGGAAGCGGCGGGGCGCTGTCTCCTCTTAATAGCGCAGTCTGAAGAGCCGGGCGAGGAGGTGCCGAGAGGGAGAGGGAGAGGGAGAGGGAGAGGGAAGGGAAGGGAAAGGAAGGCAGGGCGCCGAGAGCGGGAGCATGAACCACAAGAGCAAGAAGCGCATCCGCGAGGCGAAACGGAGCGCCCGGCCGGAGCTCAAGGACTCGCTCGACTGGACGCGGCACAACTACTGCGAGAGCTTCCCGCTCAACCCGGCGCTCTGCAAGGTGAGCGCCGAGCGCGGGGGAGGGGGAGGGAGGGAGAAGGAGAGGGTTAGAAGGCTCAGGAAAATGGCGGGGAGGAGAGGAGGGCTGCTAGGCGCGCACAGGTGCTGAGCGGGGGGGCGGAGGGGGAGGTCAGAAAGTAACGGCCGAGGCCAAGATCCCTCCTCACTCGGCGGCTGTGGAAGGGAGGCTGCAGCCCTTGCCTAAGGTGGCTTAACCTCTTAGTCGACGGTGTGTCCTCTCGAAGAACGCTTTTGAGCATTTTTTCGTGAGGCGTATTTCCTCGAAAGGGGAAGGGAGTTTGTGAGGATAAGACCGAAGTTTTTTGGCCGCGAATGACTCAAGATATTTTACGTGCAGTAGTTACCTACGATCACCAAAGAATAATTGAAGCCAGTGGGGTTCTGGCCTCGTGCTTTTTATTTCTGGATTGGAAACCACATTCTGAGGGCTTTGACTCATGTATTTTTAATTTAACACTAATTTAGCCCGCGGTGCAATCCTAACTGCACATATCCACCCACCGTGAAGTCGTGTTCAATTCAGTGAGCTTTATTCCCAGATAAAATGGGTGCAGAATCCCAGCGTTGGTGTATCCCAGTGGAACTGTTGATATTACAGGTTTTCTCTTATTTGTATAAAATAATCTCTAGTCCACTCTTTGAACAATGGCTTGGATTATTTGAACAAATAGAGTCTTTACAACAAGTCAGATCACCACTTTGAAGGGTTTTAGGCCTCTAATATGTTGGCAAGCCACTGTTCTCTCTGTAGATCAGATTTAACATGGGAGGGAAAAGGGTGTGGGGTGAAGAAAAGGAAATTGTGGTTGCTCAGATGGGTTGAAAGGAAGGACACGGAAGTGACAGAACATGGGAGAGCTTACCTTGTAAGAAGAGATGGAAGTTTAATTAAAATTCTGGTCTGCTGTTGGTGAAGATAGATTGATGTGACTGGTAATGTACTACTGTTCCTCAAGGTTGTTGGGAGGAATAGTGGTAAGAGAATGGGCACAGTTGCTAAGAGTCTCACTGGGAGGGATGAGTGAGAGTCTCACTGGGAGGGATGGAAGTCATAGTGCTTCACATCTGGAGGGCACTTGCTAGGAAATGATTGCATTACAGGGTCGTGAACCTCAGCAGTGTTGGTAGAAGTACCAAGTGGCACTAGATGCTGAGCAAACTCATTGGTGCACTGAAGCTGCAGTCCTTAACCAGCTAATTTACCTGTAAGATTCATTAAAATCAGTAGGACTTACTTCTGAGTACAAATGTATAAGATTGTGTAGTAAATCACAGTACTGTATCTTTATCATTAGGCAAAATTATGTCAAGTTTGGAACAGATCAGGAGTGGAAACTGCCACATGGTGAGACATGCTAAGACTAATATTTGTTCTCTTACATATATTTCAAGAAAGTAGACTAAGAAAAGGCTAGAATATGGTTCAGTGACTGTATTGCTCATAATCATAGTTGACTTCTGAAGGGTAGAATTTGTTGTTGTTGTTGCTTTATACCTTCAAGTCACTTCTGACATACAAGAACACTAAAACAAACCTATCATGTGATTTTCTGGAGGCTGAAAGTATAAGATGCCTCCAGGGTCAGCCAGTGAGTTTCTGTGGCCAAGCCTAGAATCAAACCCTGGTCTAAATCTTCGGGGCAGCTAAAAACTAGACAGCCACAGTTTATTCTGCCCTGTGGGCAACATTTGTTGGCTTCAACATCTATGCCTCATAGTGTCAACCCTATTAAAATGGAAAATAAATGACACAAGAATCCGTGTAATACTCCTGTTAAATATTTTGTAGTGGTCATTTAGGGTGGCAGAAGGTTGATCTTGATGTTTTGTGACTGTTGTACAGTCCACTATATTGCTGGATGATTACAGTGACTCAAATAAAATATAGCAGCTTAATCTTCTGTTTATTGAACACCAGTGAGGAAGAAGTTGGTTGTCAAATTATGTATGCAGAACAGGATGTGGACTACAGGTCGTTCTTCTGTCCTTGATTATTCTGTAATGTGATAAGTCCTGAAAAGCACAAAGACAGTTCTGAGGTTCTCTTGGGGGAGGGGGAATCAAATATTTCAACCCCAGTTCTAAGAAACTGGGAAAGTGATTTAAGCTTTGTGCCTCTCTGTATGCATTCAACCTAAGAATATCAGTGTTCTCAAGGAATTGTAGAAACCTCTACTCTGTCGCTCTGAGAAAAACGAGAGACACGAAGTAGAACTTGCACAGCTTCAGACAGAGGAGTAAGTTGCTACGTTGGCATACCAAAAATAGTATCAGTTTCCAAGAATATGATGAATCATAGCAATTACCCTAAGGTGCAGTCTTGTGCACACTTACTTGAGAGTAAGCTTTATTGAATTTGTTTGAACTTGTTTCCAAAAAAACTGCCCAGGATAAGGATTCACATGTTGTGAGTACTTGTATATTTTGGCACTTCAGCCTTCAATTGGATGTCTAAATACTAGAAGATCTGTGCTGTGATCTAAGTATGGAAAAAAAACCTGTTAATGTGAGCTAAGCAGTAGTAATATTTTTTTCCTTCTCCACATCCACTTAAAACTTGAATGGAAGTTTCCATTCAAAAACTCTGTAATGATACTGAGCAGAATAGTCTCAGATGTAGCAAGTAGTGTGTATTTTCAGAGTAAAGTTGTAAAGAATTTTGTATTCTTCTGGTTTTATCTGTCTGATCACGGTAATGATTTAGGTGTTCTTTTCAACTAGTAGAATAAGTTGTGTTAACACACTGCTGCTTTTCAATAAGGATTAAAAGTAGAGTCTTTTTCATGGTGTTTTATTCACATTTGTGTGGTAAAAATTAAGTAATCTTTGCAGATGAATTTGTAACTGTATATTTCCAGCTGTAGAACATAAATATGTGCCTTTCCCCTCTATATATGTAAAAGGAAAATAATAAGTGCCTCATTTCTATTCATTTTAAAGCTCAGCTTACTGTAATGCTGCAGTCTTAGGCCTAAATTTAGTTGGTAGTCCCAGCTAGAACAGATCCGTTGAATCAGTGGCTGAAAGGTAGCTCAGCAGTTAGGTAAATCTCACTGATTCATTGGTAACTGTGACTGCTAAATGGATCTGAGTCCTGTATTCCCAAGAGTAAATTGTACAAAATTCGATGGGGCTTACTTTTGTATAGGATTGTATTATTAAGTTGTTTTAAAATGTAAGTAAATATGGCTGTTCTAATTATTCTATGCAGTGTTTTGTGTGTGCTAGTTAATACAAACATTAGACATCATCAGGATACTAGTGCAGAGAGAATTCATTTTTTTATATATTGGGTTGAGCATATGAGACCATCTGGTATTTTTAAGAAACATTTCACAGATGCATTGATCACGCAGGGCTTTTTCTTAGGAAGAAGTGCTGAGAGCAAAAACTAAAATCAACAGTCTTTTGACTGAGCCTTTGAGAATTAGGAAGATGACAGCTGAAAATGGCTGATTCAGTATTTATTTTGCGTTAAAGAAAATCTTCGTTGCTTTCACAGGACAATGTGGAAAGAGCAGATGCACTCCATTTGTCAGTGGAAGAGTTCATTGAGCGTTATGAGAAGCCCTACAAGCCAGTTGTCCTGCTAAATGCTCAGGTGGGATGGCCAGCCCAAGAGAAATGGACTCTGGAACGCCTGAAGCGCAAGTACCGGAACCAGAAGTTCAAGTGCGGGGAGGACAATGATGGTTATTCTGTCAAAATGAAGATGAAATATTACATTGAGTATATGGAGACCACACGGGATGATAGTCCACTTTATATATTTGACAGCAGTTATGGGGAGCATCCTAAACGCAGGAAACTCCTTGAGGACTACAGGGTGCCCAAATTCTTCACAGATGACCTGTTTAAGTATGCGGGAGAGAAGAGGAGACCACCTTACAGGTATAAATGTGCTATTCCCAACACAAAGATAGAAATAGGGAAAGGCAGTGATTTTTGAAGTGGCGCACAATCCACCATGAGTCCAAAACTTTCCCTAACAAATTTTATACATCTTTCTCCCAGTGAGTTTAAGGCAGTGTACATAAGAAGTTTCTTGTGGTGTGTTCTTTTCCTGAAAGCAACAACCTTGTGAGATAGGTTAGACTGAGGGAATGACTGGCCAGAGTCACACAGTGTGCTTGACATCTCAGTGGGGACTAGGACTTGAATATCCAAAGTCTTACTGCAAATTCTAGCCAGCACACTGAACTGTTTCTTGCTTTGCTGTATATTTGAAGTTTTGGTAAGTCAGAACTGAGTTTTGATTCAGAATTCTTTTTTAAAAACCCAAATCCAAATATCAGCTGTTCTGAAAAATAAGATAGACTGCAAAGAACAAGCAACCAAGAATAGCAGTCTCCAGTACAAAACAAGTGGAATAGGGATCTGTTGCTTTCCAAACAGCTGCCTAGGTAGACTAAATCAGCAGTGGACAGACTTAGGCTTGCAGGCTCTCTTTTGTTTTTCACCTCAGGCCCTAACATCCAGATGAAAAATAATAGCTAGGAAGGTGTACACAGTCACACAAGATGACACTGTGTGTATGGTCAGCTCATGAATTGATTCTGCCTGCTAGAATGGAATCTCATGTTCATCTTTTCCACACACTCAGTTTTGCTCCCTTTTTTCCCCTCGAGACTTTCTTAATTTGAACACTGTTATCATTGAAGGGGCTCTTGTTGGCAATCAAAAATCATGGTTGTCTACCAGTAGTTCCCATTCTGTCTTCTGCCTAACCTGGACTGAATGGTTGTACAGTACTGAAATCATGCACACTCAGGCATTCTTTCTTTCATGCACTCTACACACACGCGCGCGCACGCACACACATGTTCGCTGTTTAACAATATGTCACAGAGCAGCAGCAAAGTCTTGAAGTTTACTTGTATTTCTAAATCATATTCTCATATGTCCTGCTGATATTAAGTAAAATAAGATGTTAGCATTTGAGTAATAAATTGCAGGGAGTTGTGAAGTTAAAGTAAGCAATACAAAAGAGCTAAAATAAAAGCTTTTCAAAAAGTCTGTCACAACTCAATAACTGCTCATCCATGCAAAAGGAGAAAGAAATGCTCATATATGATCCCTTTTATTGCCTAGGTAATTCTCTTCAATCTCTTGTGATAATCTTTTTGGTGTATCTTTTATGCAGTCCCCACATGTATTATTTATAGCATGTTTCCTTATGGTAATTTGTACTTTCCATAGTCAAGGTACTTTCTATCTATTCTTGTCCTTCACCCTTCACAGTTGTGTAAATCTCTGATGTCTCTTCCCACATCTATTTTTTTCCTCTAAACTAAAATTACCTTAGACCTTCCTACCTAGAAAGATATTCTCATCCCCCATTCTTCATTTGGTTAAGGTTTGGATTTTATAAAGGAAGGTGCCTTGTTTCTTTTTAGTCATGTCAATATATCTTTGCTTCCCTTTGAATTTCTCAGTGTCTTCATTGTCTGTTTTAAAGCTATGTAAATCATCTGTACTCATTGTTTTTGTTTTCTTAATTTCCAGTTGTAATCCTTCCTTTGTACAGTGCCCAGCTAAATTAATTATTGAAAGGAAAAAAAATATTCCAAGATGCTTAAGAAATGGCCACTCTTGCTTTTGGGAAACATTGCAAGAAAAATAAGTCTTCAGTAATGGTATTGGATATTTTCTTTATATGTAGGTGGTTTGTGATGGGCCCACCTCGATCAGGAACAGGCATTCACATTGACCCTCTTGGAACCAGTGCATGGAATGCCTTAGTCCAAGGACATAAGCGTTGGTGCCTGTTCCCAACCAGCACTCCCAGAGAATTGATCAAAGTGACTCGTGAAGAGGGAGGGAATCAGCAAGATGAAGCCATCACTTGGTTCAGAGTAATATATCCCAGAACTCAGCTTCCCACTTGGCCTTCTGAGTTCAAACCTTTGGAAATTGTGCAGAAACCAGGAGAGACTGTTTTTGTGCCAGGTAAGTGCTCTTGTCAAGTTCTGAGCAAAATTGTGATTTGATTTTGTTGAAAAACCCGCCCGGGGCATCCATCAATAGGAAAAACATCACAGCCAACACGAGGCAGCAGGCTAACAGTCTTTATTGCGGGCAATAGATCAAGTAGCAGACTATTAAGTTACAGCGCAGCGAGCCATCTCCTCGTCCAGAGCAGAAAGGAAAGGAAACAAGAAAAAGGCACAGCCTGTTCAAAAGCCGTGTTTTTAAGTATACATATTCAATAACAAGGCGTTCCCTTAACCATAACAATGTTGCGGCTGCAGGCAGCAGAAGACCTTGAATACGTTTAGGTTTCACACGGGAAGCGTTCACAGAAAGCTAGACTAAACAACTACAAGCAGCTTTGCGTTCTCACCCTCTAGTGGTGGGAAAATATGAAGCCGGGAGTAACAACAGGTCCCATCATGCTACTCAACCTGTGACAGATTTTATAGAAGAATAAATTATGCCACATCCTTTTAAAAAGATTATCTTTATTTCTACAAACGCTGTTACCGCTTTTCAAACCAAAGTGATTTCCTAGATATACTCCACGGTTACAGTATCTTACTTTGTGCATTGAACAAAAAGTATGCATGGTGTTATGTAGGGAAGTAATGCTGAAATAAATCATACATTTAGGAGGGAAATTAAGATCTAGAAGATTTTGAACTGGGTGAGCCTTTTAATAACGTCTTCTCAGCCGCAGTCAGCTTAACTAGCACAATAGGGGAGAGGATTTGTCAATTTAGAGATTTTCACTAATGTGGAAGCAGAGGATGAAGGTGAACAAGCTGGCTTTGAGAGGTAGTGTAATGTAGTGGTTTGGTGTTGGACTAGGTCTCTGGGAGATCAGGGTTCAAATCCACACTCAGCAACTTTGGGCAAGCCACACACTCAGCAGCAGAGGAAGGCAATGGCAAACCTTTTATGAATCAATCTTGCCAGCAAAAGCTAATGTTAGGGTTACTGTAAGTTGAAATCAACTTGAAGGCATACCACAAATAAAAGATGGCTTTGCCTAATCCTGCTTTTTAGAACTGTGTACCTAACAGAGCTTCAGCATTTCTCTGTCATCTGTACATAACCTGAATCTTTTTGAGAAAAGAGATACCTATCTGGTAGAGCAGACAATGAAACATTCTAGACCCTTAGTTTGGTTCCTTTCAGCCTGAGAGAATGGACTCTTCTTGTTTCTCTAGTGTTCTCTGAAATGAGACTGTCTTTTTCAATAAATTCTTCCAGCTTCATATTTCAAAATAGTTAGTACTCAGTGGTGTTGGCTGGCTGAGATAATTAACAAAAGTTGATACAGTGCTCTAATTGTTGTGTGGATTACAGGAGGCATATATGGAATCCTGTGTAAAAGTAAGAACAGTTGCTTTCATTGACACTGCTGTGTCACCAAGGCCAGTTCCACTACCTTTACCTTCAGTCCATTGGCTAGCCTGTTGTCCTCTATACAACAGAGCGCATTGAAAACTGTTGTGGAGGAGCCATACATACATATTCTTAGGTGAAGCTTAATGATGTGAGTGCTCAATATACACATTTTGGTTAAATAGTCCAAGAATTTGCAGTAAATTAAAATGATAGTGCCATCCAAGCACATCCTTGACTAGACCAGAATTTGTACTGTCCATCATGCAGTTCTTGAAACTGGGCTTGGAAGTCAAATATCTGCATGGTACCAGGCCCCTCTATTGTTCATTTTGAGCAGTTGGCAGTTCTTGCAGAGGTTTTCTTGTAATCTTTACGTAGACAGGAGTTGCTTCTTAGTTCATTATAAATCAACTTTGTATTAGGTGTTATGAGTTTGAAAAATGTGTGTGGTTATTGTTTTATATGGGGAAATATTTTTTGGCTGCAATATCTCGCTTTTGAAATAGATTTCTAGAATTTGCTTAGGAGCTTCTGTGTAGCTTAGATTAAACGTGCTACAACTAGGAGGAGGTTCACAAATGTTTTTTGTGTGTAAAGCCTTTGTTCTTGACCTAAAACCTTGCACTGAACCGTAATGCCTTATTTAAGGGGCTGAAACACTGAGATTGCAGTAAGAACCAAGCTATTCCGTTTCCATTTCTTTCATGTCAGTAGTGTAGAAAGTGCAGCCCATGGGCCATATGGAGTCCCAAGGCCCTCAGCATCTCCCCAGAAGTCCAGTCTGAACCCTTAACCCCTGGCAGTTGCCCACCTCTGGTGCCATTTAAGAACCATTATTTCCCCTTTCCCATTCTGTATTATGAAGTGCTAAGGCAGCCAGTTGAAATAGGAGGAGGATGCTCTTACAAATATCCAGTATGACTGGATATCTAATTCTAGAAAAGTGTTGCCACAGATTTCAGTCACATAGCAAATTCTTAGGTGACTGGCAGCCTAATCTTATTCACATTTTGTTGGAAGGCTCACTGTGTTCAGAAGGACTTATCCTCTGGTAAGCGTGCATCATCAGTTCACCAAGAAATAAATCCTGGTCACAGTAATGGAGTTTACTTCAAAGTAAATCTGAATAAAATTTACCTACATAGTGTGTTGTGTGGCACTGAGGCTGTGGAGGTGGGATGGAGCCTAGGCATCACCCGAACTGCCATGTCCCTCACTGGCATGCTGAGACCTACCACCTACTCTGGCTTGCACCCCTGGAGGCAGAAAGACCTTCAGCCCTAAAGGAACAGTTAATTGTATGAACAGTCATATGCTGCTTCAGACAATTGTAAAGTAAATGGATACTGCTGTATCTGCTAAAATACCATATAATTTGAAGCCTTATTTCCATCCACTGAGTGCTGAAGCATACTTCTTTCCCCCCTATTAGCTAGATAATTACATTCTAATGACTTCTTTTGTTGTGTTGATCTGAATTATTCATCTTGATGTCAGCCAAGGGTTGATAGACAAAATTCATTTTTCCCTCAGTCTCGGTATAGTCCAGTATATAGGTCTTGTATCTGTGCATAACTAGCTTCAGTGCATTCTCCTAATGATCATGTTCTGTTTCTCTCACAAATACTTCTGTGTACATGTGCATGCTTTGAGGAGCAAGATGGATGTTTTCCAGCTCGGCCCTCATCCAACTATTTCCTAAGCAGCATCTGCAGCCTTCCCCAACCAGGCACTTTCCATATTGTTTTGTACTACAATTGCCATCATCCTTGATCACTTACCATGCTGCTTAGTACTGCTCGGGATTGTAGACCAATTATCTGAAGGGCATCTGGTTGAAGAATTCTGTTAAGATTGTTCCATGGTTTTCCCATTGCCATCACAAATCTCTTTTTGTTTTACGGGTAGATTTTTTAGTTCTTTTTTCTCTAATGCAGTGCAGTTAATGTGCTCTTAATCCTTAAGATGCATTCTTTAAAATAAACATGAATAAGAAATGTTTTAACTGTCATTGTGTAGTAATATTCTTACATTCTCCATATGAATAGTAGTCCAATTCAATAGCTCTTTTCATTTCTGTTCAACTTCTGTTGCTGCTTGATTGTACCTACTGAACCATATGATTGTTTCAGTTCACAGCAAATTAAAACATGGATTTCAGTCAAATCCCCATCTTATTAATTGCTTGTTTCTGGGACTGAATGCAGCTTCTCAGGGTTTTAAAAAACAACAACAAAACTTTCTCTAGTGCTCTCTGTTACTGAAATGTCAAAAGCTGGAAATTTCTGTCAGTCACAATTTCATCTGATCTAATTTTTGGTAGGCCATAACATGTATTATTAGTGCATTTCTGTCTATTATTTTGGACTGTTCAACCTATTTGTGTGATTATTTAAATCTAGACTTGTAACAGTTATATTTTGGTGGGGCTTTTTCCAATATAAATTTTTCTAGTGTTGCTGTAAGCTACTGTGAGCAGTTTTCTGTGGAAAAACAGCATACAAATAAACTGATAGCATTAAAGATAATGAAAGTATATCTACTGTCTTAAGCAAGGGAAATCAACCTCCAGTTCTCAGGCCTAATCTGGATTTGGTCTGTGAAAGACTTTCTCTGTTTTGGGAGGTTCCGCTATGCACAGCTTTTGTTCCCAACTGGGAAGACAGCTGCAGGGAGGGGGGATCCTGATAGTGTCTCATCTGAAACTGGACATAACAGCAGGATTCCTCCACTCTGCTTACATTTTAGGTGGGAAGCACCAATGGTACAGAGGAGGAGGGTAAGAAAGTTCTCTTCTCTGCACAGTGAGCTAATGTTGAGAGGACAGTGATGTGAGGGGTGAAGCATCATGCAGCTTGCTAGCTTGGTTGAGTTTGTGTAATATAATTCAGTTCCAGGAATCAATTCCATTTTTTGTTCTTTGTTTTGGGAAACTGTGTTTCTCTACGAAGTAGCTCATCTTTGTCTGGCAAAACCAAACATAATAGTAAAGAAATAAATCCTTCCTGTATCCCTATTCTTTCGGAGTCCTCTGCACATGCCAAAGGACTGAGAGGGCTTTTGATTCCGTTTGTCTTGGTCTTTTGCAGAAGCAGCTGAAATCTTACTGCTTTCACAGGGGAAAATCTTTTTTCTCCCATCACTCAAGGTCTCCACAATTCAGAAAGAACATAGGAGAAAGAATATTTGTGCTGGAGATTGGCATAGAAATGGTAACTGCTGATGACCAATTTGCAGGTCTTTGTGGCAATGCCATTAAGACACTATAAATTGAGGGTGTTTTTTTCCCCAAACAAAGCTATTTATAAGCATGCTCTTTGCTATCTACAGCTTATATTTCATAAAGGATAATTACTGTGATATTTACTGTTAATCTGATGTGGTATTGGTTTTTTAGGTGGCTGGTGGCATGTTGTTCTTAATCTTGACACAACTATTGCGGTTACTCAGAACTTTGCCAGTTGTACAAACTTCCCTGTGGTGTGGCACAAGACTGTGAGGGGAAGACCAAAATTATCAAGAAAATGGTACAGGTGAGAGATGTGATCATTACTTCAGTGACTTTCCAGATGCTGGCAGCACAGATCAAATATTGCTTCCTAGAGCAAGACGTACCCCTGGAGTAAAGCTTGACAGCATATATTAAACACAAACCTGATGAAGTTTTTGCATTTTGAAAAGACTTTTTCTGGACTGTCTGGCTTGTAATGGCAACATCTTGCATGAGAGCACGGAATCCAGAAGGAAGATTAAGCTTCTGGATTTCAAGATTTCACAAAGGTGACTCGTGTATGTATTTAAAGGGCATAATTTTAAGTTAGAAAATGCGTTGGGTCACTTGATGATTGGGCATAAAACTGTTATATTAACCAAAGTGCTGATTCAGTATCTTGATAATAGTGGGTGTAGTGTTTGTGACAGCAGTTAAAAAAACTCTTCTGGAAATTAAAGCCTAAATAGCTCAATTAGTAGATTTACTTTGCCTGTATTAGCAGCCTAACCTTACTTCTCCTTGAGTCTGGTGTAAGAAGAGCCCTATTGAATCAAACTAATGGCACCTCCAGTTCACAGTAGCGTGCCTGACAACTACTGGGAAACATACAGGGTGGCATAGACATAGAAGCCTGTTCCTGTGATTGCTCCCCAATATTTAATATTCTTATTGGCAGCCTTAGTGACATTTTTGGAAATAAACTTTTTGACTGTCAGAGGAACATGAATTGCACCCTATCTCCTGTTTGAGACCATAGCTGGGGCAGGTCTTTGGGTGGAACACCATAACTATGAGGCTGCTGGAAAGATGGATGGCACTTTGGAAAAGATCTGATAGTAGGTGTGGGGTTGGGTTGTTCACTTGGTTGGGGTACAAGGTGCTTTGGGCAAAAGATAAGAAGATGCTGCTTATGGGCCAGGGTTTTGCTGCTTACATTTTGCTGCTTTGTAGGCTTTGTTAATATTTAATGTATATATTTGCTTTTTGATAATATCTTCTGCATCGTATTCATAGATGAAGCTGCTCTGAGTGCCCTGTTATGCTGAGGAGTAGCATATGAATTACTTAACCTCCTGTATCTCTTTAAAATGCATAATGATTGTGCTCTCTGCTTGTATTTCCATTACCTTGTTTAAATACTTAAAATGCTGTCTTGAATTTTTTTACTCACTCAAGAGTCCTGAAGCAGGAACATCCTGAACTGGCTGTACTAGCAGATTCTGTTGACTTACAAGAATCAACAGGAATTGCTTCTGATAGTTCCAGTGATTCATCTAGTTCTTCCAGCTCCAGTTCTTCAGATTCGGATTCAGAGGTAAGGGTTCTGCTTAACTGCTTGAGTCCTTTTCAGTCTTTTCAGTCCCAGAATGGGATATGATGTGTTCCACTGAAATCACTGAATGTACTTTTCCCGTAAGAATCGCATTATACATTTCCTGTGATCAAGATCTGTTGTAAATTAGAAAATATTTATAAATAAGACTTTTCTTGTTTTACTAATATTGCCTAAATTTTCCAACTCCTGCAGATGGTTGAGATGTCTTACCAAGTAGGACTTGTTCAGTTGAAGGTGCCAGCCATGGCCTTTTCTATGATGCTCCAGTCCACTCCCCATCCTCCTATTTTTCTGTTTTGCTCCACATCTGCCACATTCAGTCCTTGTTGGATTGTGTTTCCTTAAGCCCACTCATATAATTTATTTTTTGTGTGCATGGTACTGTTTTGACCACAAGAGGATCCATACTCAAACTATGAGTTATAGGTAAGTATATATACGTACTTCTAACTCATAGACTGAGTATGGATCCTCTTGCAGCCACAATAGTACCATTTGGCAATCTGGAAGAGTTAACAGAGCTAGAGTCCCCAGGTGCAGTTCACCAGGGCACTAAAACAGTTTCATACCAAAGTCTTGGGCTGGAGCCTAAATGAAACAATCTATCAGATTGTGTCTGCCAGGAATTCCTGAAAGTACAGCCATGTTCATAAATGACAACTTAGAAACAAGCTGCACATTACACAGGGCCTGTTTGGTTTTGGTAGTGTAAGTGGGATTTCGTAACAGTGTCAAGTTACTGGCTACTTTAAGCAAGATTGTTTTGCTCCCAGTATAACAAATGATTGAGCACCTCTAAACAACCCAGTTGGTCTGTGTTGGAGAGATTTGATTAGCCAAGAGGAATAGAATTGAAGTAAAAAAAGAAAAAAGGGTGGGCCAAATTAATGTGCCTAAACCAGAAACTGATGTAAACAATTATGGTAGAGTCTGCTACTACTTGGCATCCTGGCTAAGCTGGATATACAATTCTTGGTGAAAAATTCAGCAGACATGTTTTAGTAGGCTTTCAAAGATTCTGATACCTGTGTTCAAGACAAAGTTATATTCACCTCTTATATCATTATGAAATGATAATACTGTTCTTCAAATACCATCCCTGCTATTGACAAATAATGATGGGAAATGTTGTTTTTTCTAGTTGGGATTTATTATTGTTACTTCTGTATTCAGTGTGACTCTAGCTCAGAGACAGAAGGAATGATGCATCGAAGGAAAAAGCGAAGGACATGCAGCATGATGGGGAATGGTGATACAACTTCCCACGATGACTGTGTGAGCAAAGAACGGAGCTCCTCCAGGTGACCATGCTAAGATACCCCTTTTTACCCAATGAATGATGGATGTTAGATTTATTGGATTGAGCTTGAATGCTAATTGGAAATATGAAAGGGAGAATAAGGGAGCTGTTTGTGAAATGAGAGATGTTTCTTTGAGCTGGTGTAACTAGACTGCCTCACATACATCTCCTTTCTCATTTCTGACACCATAAACAAAAGCTTCTGATTGCTGAAGCACCAAAGAAGGATTTCTTTACTCACTAAATCCATAATAAACTCTTCCCAATTTTCTTCTTTTAAGATATGTAGAATGAAAATGATGCTGTTGCTGATGTATAGAAATACTAATTCCAAGAAAGCATAATAATTGAAGGATTTTGACTCTAATTAAATTCTTGTAGCACTGTTAGCTTGGCTGATAGTCTAGTTATTCCTCATAAAGTTTATGGTTTATACTCAGATATGTTTTTAAAGAGTTACAGATGTAAGTGGGAGCTTTTGGCTCACAAGCTACTAACAGCAGATGATAGAGATAACTTAAGAAAAGGCCTAGTTTTCTATTTTCTTCTGAATCATTCTTTGAAAGCTGAAAGTAGATCCTTAACTGTACCAACTTCTGCTAGTGGATTGTGATAATGAAACATTTAGGCTTTTAGAGAAGAGTAGATCTTTGGAGTGTCTTTGTCCTGCTGTCCCAGAATAAGACAGGAGTTTTGTTGAGTAAACATTTTTTAAGATGGCTTCATATCCCTGTTTGCTTATATGACCTAGCAGAATGGGGAATTTGGGATCAATTAAAGTCTCTTTAGTAGATACCTATTTTGGATCTCTTTCAAATGTTTACATGTGTGGGTAGCTGCTTCTGACTCTACTTGTCATGTAGTATTTATAATGCAGTGGACTGTCCTGCAGCTAAAATTGCCAAAGATGAAACTGTTTCCAAAACTCTTGGAGTGCATCAGTTTCTCTGTGAAAAGTTCTATGTTATCATTTTACTTAAGCTACAAGAAACTTGCCCTGACAGGCAGTTGTGTTTTTATTTTTAACAGGATTAGGGAATCTTGTGGAAGTCGTGCTCATCCCTGAAAGATAACAAGACCCATCTAAAGGCAGTCGCAGCCAACCAGCTGTCTTCTATTCCTCCCATCAGCTGTCTGCTTGGATCTTTCTCAAGTCTTCACCACTCCTCTTTGTTTTAAATTCAGTCTTTGCCTACCACTACCTGCTATCTAAATCTGACTTTTTGCTAACAAAGGGAGAAAACTAGACATTTCTGTGTGCTCAACTCTCTTTTTCTGCGCTCCATCGAACAGTTATGCTGGACATTGAGAGACAAGGCTGCTCTCTGCAAGGCTGTGCTGTGGTTTACAACTCTGTGCAGTCAGTAAAGGAAACAAGGACTTTGTATTAACAAAGCTGTCTTAAAAGTTAAGCAGGTAGATCGTGAAAGCTTCTGTCCTGCTCCAACACTGTCATATGTTTACAAATTGCATTCTCATGCACTACTACAAGGAAGGCAGAGCTCTGACCTCTCCTGTGTGTGATTGGCAAGCAGATCCTTGACTAAAGCACAAAAGAGACAGTCCGGTTATGTTTGCTTAAGGTGACTCTTCTGCTTCTTAAATGGTCACCTGTAAGAAGCAGCTTTTTGTAGTTTTTGATTTGTAACATCAAGCCATGGGCTAATGAGATGCTTGTAGAAAGTAGTATGTCTAAAGCAGCAGCTTATCACCATGATTACATGAACTTTCTGTTTTCACAAAAGCAATGAGACTGCTGGTATTTTGCAGTCAGTTTGGGAGCTTGACCTAGAAAAAAGTGAGTAGGGAGAAGCTGTTGCTGCCTAATTTATCTCTCCCTGTGGGAGTTTCAGGAAACGTGAAATTAGAAAACTTTTATAAACAAGGAGTGGGTGAAGTCTGAATAACACAATAAACATTTTGTGTTGTGAAGAACTGCTTCTTTGGAGCCTAAAAACTTCCTGTCTATCTGCTGTTGTAGTTTGGCAGGTTTTTGAAGTGTGTGGTATTTTGTCTGGAAATACGATGTGACTGTGTGTATCCCAAAGCAGCCAAATTCTTTCAGGATACACTGTTGCTTCAGGAATGTTTTTGTTGTAGTTAATGTAGATGTGCATTATGTTCTATCTCCACCCACAGCTCTGATTCTGTCTCAACCCTGAAAGTTTGCAGCAAAAGAAAAGGTCCATCACTCCAATAATGCTTGAGAATGACTTGAGTGATTATCTGGACCTGATTGCATTTTGAGATATGACATAGAAGAGTATACTTTTGTGGAGGTTATGCTTTTTAGGGTTTTCTCCCTTTATATGGATAATGTGAAATCAGCCAGTTTGTGGCCAGTTGTGAGCAAGACCTCTTATACCCTAAAAAAATACCTAATAAATAGGTTATGGCACATGGTTTTCATTTACAGTTTCAGTGTACCAAAAAATCCCTCACAACCCTATCATATCAGCAGAGCAAGGATCAATATATCGCTTACTAGCCTTAATTCTGTGCATGCAAGAAATGCATTTTTGGTAAATTCTGACCGTGTTGAAAGGGTGAGTTTCTTCTGTGTCACCAGCTAGTTATTTCATGTTCTATTCCTAACAAGTTTTGTGAATGCAGAATAATCTTAGCAGTTTCAATAATTTTTGCATAATTTCTCCTTACATACCTGTGGAATTGCACTTCTTTTGCGGATGGGGTAGAGAACTGATTCTGTAGAGCTTGATATCTGTCCATTTGGTACTAAGAACTCACAACTGTGGTGGCAGATGAACAGCAAACAGGTGGGGATGGGCAAAGAAACGCAGTACTTGTACAATTAGGCTATCTAGCCACTTAACTACTGCTCACTGGCACCAAAACTTCAGATGCCTTAACCTGAAGTCTTTCCTGATCCTGGCTTGGATCCAGAATTGCTGTTAATAGAGTCCTGATTATGGGATGCTCCAGTGGAAGAAGTTGGGAGGGAGACTAATTAACTCCTTTACCCTGAAAAAGTTGCTCCTCAGTCTTGCAAGTCCCACTGGTACAACATGAGAAGTGGCATTAGGTGCTACAGGAGGAAGGGGAATTGTTAAAAAGTATTGCATCTCCCCCACTTCCTCTTGCATGCACCTTTATTGGATCCCTGCCCTTTTTGTGAATGAAAGGAGTTGTGAGGCTTTTATTAGGGATCCAGCCTCTCAAACTGACTGATAGGATTGAACCTAGGACCTTCTGCATGCCAAACATGTGCCCCACTTCTGAGCTGTGGCCTTCTCTTTTGGAAGCTCTGTCTTTATTGCCTAGAAGTTTCAAAACCTTGAATGAAAATTCCTATGTGGTATCAGAATGGGATTTAGAAAACCTGGAGATGTTGGCTTTTGTTTTTGTGTTTGAACAGAGTCTTTGGTTTCAAGATTTATGTACTGAATGCCATTTTATATGTTTAGTGGGCTTTTATGCACTAGGTATTCAGGGAACATCATTTTTACTTGTAAGTCTAATGGATGTATTTATGATGCTTAGAGTCTGGTGAAATAGTTCAGTCCCATGTAATTATTTAAATTAGAATCTCAAATTTATATTGGTTTATTAAATTAATCTGGAAGAGGTACATGCTAAGTTTCTTTGGTCAGAGTGAGATGGAAAAATCTGCTATTAAGTAAAATGGACTAGTTGTATCAAATCTGACTTTTTTAAAAAAAACTTTTTATCCTTTCCTGTTTATATCAAAAACAATTGGAATTGTGGCATTTCAGGATCAAACTAGTTACAGCTTTCCTTTTTATGAGTAGTAACCACAGGCAACTGAAACCTGACATTCAGTTGCAGTCAGTGTTGTCATGTCTTTTTAAATGTGTATCTTTCACAATATTGCTGAGATTTGTTCATTTATAGAAACTGTTTGCCTATGATGTTACTGTAGTAGGGAATATCTTATATTAGATAATCCAAAATTTGTGAGAAAAACAACACACATTAAACTTGAGCTCTTATTTTAAAAAAATTGTAGATTTTGTTTACAAAATTGCATAATTTCATACTTAAATAGAAGCTGTGTGCTAACTCTGTTGGTCTTAAAAACGACTGGCCTGGAGTTGGACATCCTATTGTAATTCCTTGACTGGAGGCCAAATACATTCCCATCCTGTTGAACTGAAGCCAGGCAGCTGGCTTAATTGCAGGGGAGGACATTGTTTCTTCTTAGTACAAAACCTTCTCTGTTTACAGCTGCCTTTAAAAATGCTCCCAAATAGGTGGTTGCTTGTACTAAATGGTTTTATCAAAGCAGCTTTCTGGACATAGTATTAGGAAGCTGAAGGCTTAGCATCAGGATCCTGAGTTCTCTGCTTGCCTGGTGTCACAAACATATGTAATTAATTTGATGCCAGCCTGGTACCATAGCCAGAATCCAATTGTGAACTTTCCACTGGGTTCTCCAAGTTCTATGAACAGATCCCCATCCACTCTAAGAGGACTGAGAAAACAGGTTTTCTGCACCAAGGAGGGGACAGGGAAGAAAGCTCTGGTTGTGCTAGTGAAAGTAGCAGAATCTGGCAGAAGTAGACCATTAGATTTCCACCTATGAACTTAGCATTTGCTTTTGGATGGATACAATAGCATTAGTGGGGCTTTCAGAATAGGGTTAAAGTAAGCATGCAGTGGTGCACTAGACCTGCCCACCTCCATCGTTTTTTTCCTCATATAGAGAAGTGATATTGAGAAGGAGAGCGTTTCCTATACAAGAGGGCTTCTCCATATGATACAAAACCCTGAAAAATTAGTGGTGGCTCTCTTTAGAGACTTAGTTTGTACATGAGGAGAGTAATGGCAAAGCAAGTAGATAGGGTTACACCTTCCCAAATGTGCAATTCTGACATTTCTGAACACCTGACCATTGTTATATAGAACTTTATTAAAACTGGTTTTATTCCTAATGTGCCTTTAAAAAAGAAGCTGTGTCTGTGCTATGCCAACTGTTGGTATAGAGCTCAGCTCTTGTCAGCTGCTACTTGAAATCAGGGTGGCTGCTTGTTGGTTTTTCTATAACTATGAGAGCTAAAAATGTACATTTTGATCTAAAGGCTAGGTTAAGATTCACAAGAATCTTCCATCTCTGGAATATGTGGCTAACATAGGCTGTCCAGTTTGAGATACCCCTGTCTTAACTATGTGTGTTCAGGTTGAAAGATAAAGAATGGACTTCTGTAACATTTTTCTGAATGTTATCTTTTGTTAATGGTTCCACTTTCTTTATGGATTTTAAGAGCATGCATGTTTTTCAGGTACCCTCCTTATGAAAAATCTCACTGAGAACTTGAGATTGCATCAGAGAAAGTACTGGTTTTCTTAATTCTCCTTGTAGACTTCAGTCAGACTTGATCCACCTCATTTTCTGATCATCTTTTACCAACAGCCACTGTTAAATGTGAGAAATGTGCTAACTCCTTTTCTTTCTTGAATTCCCAATTTCTATGCCATTGTGTTGAGATCTTTTGCCTGCCAGGTCCTTAGAGGTTCTTTTGATGAGGGCAAGGTCTCTTTGGACTCCTACAGCCATGTTTAAAGTGCCAGCCCCACTAACTCCTCACTAAGTCAAATCCATCCAAAGAGTGGAGCCGGGATGGTCTGAATCTTCTTGTTGGATAATGATAATTATATACTTTTTTAATTTAAAATAAAGTCTTATTTTCCATTACTTCATTTGTATTTTGCTTTCATCCAGACTTTGAAAGATTCACATATTTCATGTTGTGTACATTGTGTGTGTCCCTCCTTTTCTTTTCAGATTGCCAGGAGACCTCTTCACAAAAAAAGACACTGTCTTTGAGGGTACAGGAGACAGTCAGGGGAATGCAGGAAGAAGTGTCTGTGGGCCAGGTGGTATCCATGAGCCCCATGTATTCTAGTCATCCATTATAGTTGAGATCAGGATGTCACAATCTTGGAATTAGCCTGCAGTGCAAACAAAGAGAGAATGGACAGCTCCAAAATTTTTCAGATTACTGAACCGGGAGCTTCTCCTTGAACTTTCAGATAGATCCAAGTATAACTAAAGTGTAAATTTCCTTCTCCTTCAGTATGCACATGAGATGTAGAAACTGAAAAACTTGGATTCCAAGACACCTGTCCAGAGCTGTGCCAACAATAAAAGAGTGACAGCGTTTTGAAATGTATTCTTGTGTCCTGAGATAAAGGTCTTGGAAGTGGAGCTTTTCACCTGTATGTCTGGTTGCTTTTCTGTAATCAATCTTCAAGTCAATGCCCTCCAGTTCTTCTGGACTTCAGCTCCCACAATCCTTCTGGTATGTCAGCTGAAGGTGAGGAAAGCTGCTGTTTAAAAAATCTTAAGAGGACAGCAGGTTGGGAAAGGCTGGTCTATAGTCTTTAGAAGTTAAATGATCAAACTGTTTGCAGCAGTGGATATACACCTCATGCCAGTCTTTTGCCATGTAGCATTCCAAGCGAAAACCAGTAGAGTCTGGAAGGACAGTACTAGCACCATTTCCCATAGGATTTCACTTCCTCTTGAAGGACAGTTCTTGCATTCCTGCCAAAGCAGCAAGCTTGGGGGTGCAGCCCTTGTATCAGCTCTGTTTTCAGTCTGATTTCCTGTTCAGTTTTCCAAGCATGTCAGTATCCTTTCTCTTGCAAAACAGAATAGGGCACAAACTAAGCAAGTGTCAGTTATTGGCAAGTTTAGAATATACTTTCTCCTCATGCCAGAAGCCTTGCAACTTTAAGAAGCTACTCCTTCGTTATGAATCAGTATTGAGTTTCTCTGTCTTTTTTCTCTTCCACTTTCACACTTGTTCACTCTGTGCAACAGTAGCAGGAAAGGTACTTTGCTGTCCTTTCTGGAGATGAAGCCACACAAATTAGGGGGAGTTGCAATACCCCTGCAAGTGGTGTTGAGGTGGAAGATGGGAAGAACTCAACATTAGGCAGATGGTTTGTTATTAATTTTGACTACCTGCTGGTATGTTTACAAAACAGTGAAAACATAATACACTGCATTAAAATATTCATCAACATCCTCCAGCTCAAATAGCTAACAATTTGAGTGTCATGAAAGCAAAAGCAAAATAATGATCATTTACTACACTTGTGATAATTCCTGAGGAAGCACAACAATATGGGAGTCTTGGTGGTCCAATTCTGCCTGATCATTTCAGGGGAGCACTCATTCTCCCCGCAAGCCTGTTACAGAGTTCACATAAGATGCATTATTTTTCATGGAATGGCTAGGTTATGTATTAAATGTTCTGTGGACAAGTAAAATTGTCATGTGTGTGTTGGAAGGAGGATTGGTACTGAGCTGTCCTGACCCACTGGTGTTCCCATAAGCTGTTGTGCATCTCCCCCACCACTCAAACTGCTTCCATCAGTGGAATGAGGAGGAGGAAAGAGTTTCCCTTCTGTCCTGCATACTCTTGCAAATTGGTTGCATCAGTAGGAGTATGGTGTCTAGATCAAGGGAGGTAATGGTACCACTGTATTCTGCTTTGGTTAGACCTCATTTAGAATACTGTGTCCAGTTCTGGGTACCTCATTTCAAGAAGGATATTGACAAGCTAGAACATGTCCAGAGGAGGGTGACCAAAACGATGAAGGGTCTGGAAGCCATGCCCTATGAGGAGCAGCTTAGGGAGCTGGATATGTTTAGTCTGCAGAAGAGAAAGTTAAGAGAAGACATGACAGCCACGTTTAAATATTTGAAGGGATGTCATGTTGAGGAGAGAGCGGGCTTGTTTTCCACTGCTCCAAGGACTAGGACAAGGAGCAATGGGTTCAAGCCGCAGGAAAGGAGATTCCACGTGAACCTCAGGAAGAACTTCTGGACAGTCAGAGCTGTCCGGCAATGGAATATGCTGCCTCGGAGTGTGGTGGAGTCTCCTTCTTTGCAGGTTCTTAAGCAGAGGCTGGATGGCCATCTGTTGGGAGTGCTTTGATGTGGGTTCCACATGGCAGGGGATTGGACTGGATGGTCTCTTCCAGCTCTATGATTCTCTGACTCTTCCTAAGGGGTGGGGGACCCTCCAATTTTGTCCTGTTTGATTTTGCATGTTCTCTGTCACATCTTCACCCTGCAAGAACTTCAACAAAGTTTCCGCTGTAGATGACTGGCAGTTTCTTGATAAGAGAGTTATTGTAGGATCACCTATTCCAGCAGAGGGCGGCAAACTGCTGAGTTTAAGAAGGCAACGATAAACTGTGGTAAATGCGGTTGATCAGATTCCTTAGCTCACAGTGGTCCCTCAGTATCTGCTAGGGTTTGGTTCCAGGACTCCCGTGGATACCAACATTTGTGGGTACTCCAGTCCTATTATGTACACTGGTTTAGTCAAATGGCATCCCTTGTACAAAACAACAAAATCAAAATATTCTTTTTGGAATTGAATCCACGGATACAGAATCTGCAGATATGGAGCCGACTGTAGGCTCATTGCCCCGAGAGAAGGCAAACACTGCTAGCTGCTTCTAAACTTGATAATTTAAGTCAGAGATGAGCAACTTGTAGCCATCTGCTTATGTTGGACTACAACTCCCAGCAGCCCTGGCCAGCATAACCAAAGGTTGGAATAGCAGTCCAGTGCCATCCGGAGGGGATAAGTTGCCCACCACTGCTTTAGGTGCATGCAAGGAAGAGCAAAGGCCTTAGCAAATCACATGTTCATTTTGTCTTTGATGAGGTTTACCTCAGCCAAAACCACATTGAATTGTTGGGTTATGAATTCACTTTTAAGAAAAGGATTCCCAAGTGTTATGAACCTGTAGTTACTGTGTATCAATGGAAACAGTGTAAGATTTTATGCTCCAGTTAAAAGAAGAACTGGATACACAAAAGCGATAAATGCCCATTTAAAAAAAAATTGTCAGTGAATTGTCCAAACTCTTCAGCACTTAATAATGCAATTCTGTTTCAAGCTATCCAGAGGTAGCTCTGATCAAGTCCACTACAGCTTTCTTTTAAATAAAGATTGCAGCCATGATTCTTTAAAATGGAAAGTTAATAAAACAATCTGACATTTTTCATTGAAAAGCAGTTCTGTGCTCTTTTGTGGTACAGTACCCTTTGTTCAGTAAAGAAATCCATGTCTAGTACTTGGATAATTTTACCACTGGTAAAATCAGGGAACCGGAAAACTAACAGATGCCAGCTGTCTTTTGTTTTGTTCTTTAAGTATTAAAATGATACTAAAAGGTCAGTTCCTTAAATGTTTGAGTCAAGCAGAGAAAAGGTTAAAATGGTTTTTTTAAAAGAATTCATATCCCTTTAGTGTGTTTCATAGTTTCTGCTAGATACATATATAATTACTCTGAATTCTTATTTCTTACAGAGATTTGCCAAATTGGAGAGCTGTATTTTGTAGGAATACCCATTTACTCACAACGCTGCCCATTTGTACTGAGTCCAGCTCTGTTTATCCCTCTGTGTAAAATACAAATCTGCATGGGAGAAGAGATTAGATGTTATGGCTGTTTGTTACTAAGAATATAATCATCCACCTGCTAATGACCACTGCCTTGATAGGATTACTTAGAAAAACAATCCCCATTACAGCCCTGGAGATGCTGTCTTATCCAGCCTGCTTGCATCTGAAATGGATTTACTTGGTCCTTCTTACCCAGGAAATGAATAAAATATTTGTTTATGAAGACCACACTTATCATCAACATAGGATTTATGCCAGTTCCATTGACTTTGAGAGAACTAGAACAGGCGGAGTCAAAAGAATTTGTGGAGTCCTGAAGGAGGACAGCCCTGGCCCAAAAGCCAGAGGTTTTTCATCCTTTGGAATGCACATGTGGAAATGTGACACCTGGAAATTCGTTCTCCAGACGAGTGTATTGTAGGCTTGAGAACAATGCCTTGTGGCAGACCATGGAAAAGTTTCTCTTTGGACAACAAATCCCAGAATCCTTCATGGCACGGGCAGTAACTTTTCCAAGATCTGCTCTGAAGAAAGGCAAGATAATCCCGTCCTATCGCTGCTCAAATTGATAATAAATTTAGTATGTGCTTCTAAACTCTTAACAGAGTAGAGTAGCTTGAAATGTCAACAGACATTCCTTGTTAAAGACTATTGAGCAGCCCTTTTACATTGGCGTTCATTGAGGATGGGCTCCCTTCCTCCCATCCAGTAAGCTAAGAGTGTTAACTCAAAGGCATGATTGCGTGGAAGCAAGTCCACACTGAGAACTGACCAAGGAGTCTTGAAGCCAGATTGCCCCTTTCCACAAAACAATGACATTTAGCAGGCCCATAAAGCCATGTCTCCACCAACAACCTCAACACAAAACATTCCATCCATTACTTCAGATATGATATAGCTACCAGTGCTGTAATCTTTTCTGTAAACTCCATCTCTGGCTTTCACTATGTCTTTTGCATAGTTTGTAGAAGCCAGTGAAGAAAGAAAACAATTGCCTGATTCAAACCCAGGGGCTCTTTCACACTACACAATTATAGCAATATGATTCCACTTTAACTGCCAAACTATGGAGTCCTGGGATTGGCAGTGTAGAGAAGGGTCCTCAAAACTATTGTGAATAAGAATGAAAGCCCGAGAGCAGTGGTTCTTAGCTTGTGGTCCATGGACTGTCGGGGGCTCTGATGTCCTCACAGGGGGTCTGCATAGGCTTGAAGAATTGTTATGAGTGTTTACAAGGGGGGAAAAAAAGAGAAATTTATATGGCATCATTCCTATAAAAATATTATAATAGGAGTGTGTGCCTTTACTTATTTCTCCTTTCTCTCCACGTCTGAAGATGCCCAACGAGCAACTTTAAATAAATATTTTATGCACTTTAAATCTTGAGTTTATTTAAAAGGGCTCCATGGTAAAGGACAGGTTAAGAACCTATGCCTTAGAGAATTGGCCTCCTTTCTGTTTTCCCAGAGCTCTATCTAATGTTTCATATTTCAGCTAACCTACAACTGCATAGCTTCCTTTCAGAGATCATACTAAAACGCAAACAAGCACTAACTAAGGCAGGAGGACCCTCAAAATTTTTAAAATACACTTGCTACCTCTACCCCAGCTTAAGAATGAGGGAGGTAAAGGAGGGTATCACCCATATTGTGTTTTTTGCTTCTAGATACAGTTACAAAGGATACCCAGTTAGATACCCTCTACCATCCCTTTTCTCTTCGATTTCCTCTTTTATACAACAAGAGTGTCTGGGCACCCACCCAGCCTGGCAAAGACTCCAGCGGTAAGCTTGCATGTGCCCTGGGTGTATGTCACAATGCATTTCTCCTCCCGCCCCCCCCATTCCTTTTTCGTTGTTCTTCTTTGTGGCTGAAGCAGAAGGGGGAGCTGCAGAACCAACAGTACTTGTTCACAGGAGAGGAGAGCTTAGAGGCCCCAGGATATTAAGTCTAGCATGCAAGCTTTAATTTCCCTTTCCTGTTTAGAGCTTATACTCAACCATGAAACAAGTCAAGGAGTGCTGATGCATCACGTAAGTGCTTTACCTTAAGTACGGGGTGGGGGGAGTTGGGTTAAAGCTGTAACCACCAGGGTTTCTTCCTACCACTTCTGGGCAGCAACCAACTTGGTAAACCTAGTAAGCCGGACATTGCAATTTAGTGTTGTCAAGGACAAAAACAGAGAAAGACGGAGATGCTTTTCCCATCTAACTTCTTGCTTTGCCAAGTGTTATGATGCTAAGCATATCAGACAACGCAGAGTGCTCCAAAACGGTTCTGTGCGGATCTGGAAGGATGAGAGAGCATGTCAGTCCTCTTTAAGGGACTAGGTCTCTAACTTCTTGATTGTGTTCATCCTCACCACAGCTGTGTAAACTAAATGTCACTTATGAAGTGATCCTGAAGTGGATTTATCCAAAGTTTTCCACTTGTCTCAACTGAACAACAAGTACTTGCAAATTGCCATATTGGTTCAGAATCAATGTCCATAGATCAGATGCAGATGTGCTAACATCTGTATTGAGAAGGCAATTCGTTCAGTGTGATATCTGTCTGTATTGCACTGTGTGGACAGAAATAGTTATTCTAATCTGCTTGCAGGGTGGACTTACAGGTGACTTTGCATGGTTGATTGAGGTCACTAGTCAAGAGGCAGTTTTAGCCAAGTGCAGTGAGTCCATTATAAATGTTTCGAACTCCTAAATCCATGGATATAATAATGCTGATTTATGTGGGCAGATGGATCCCTAAGGCATTGAAAAATAAGTATATAGTCAGGATTGGGATGGATGGATGGATGGATGGATACAGGGGTGTGTGTCTTTAAATGTAGAGAGAGAGAAACAGTATAGTAATAGAGGAGTGTGCATGGGGAGCCATGTAGTTATGAGAGAGAGTGGAGCAGTAAGCAGTGCGGAGCTTTATGATACAAAGTAATTGTCAACAAGCCCTCCAGATGTTTAATTTCAATTTCCACTAGCCAACATGGCCAGGGATAATGGGAATAGCAGTTCAGGGAGCCACAAGTTCCCCACCTCTGCTTTTTACAAAGAAGGGCGGTCTGAAAAATTCATTATGGGCTGGAGATAAGGATGCTCAGACCCCGATATTCCCACCCCCACCGACCTTCCTACACCACCGTCTAGCTGGCTAAGCAAAACAACTAAGCCAGGTCAATACCTTTTATTGCTTTGTCAGCAAATTAGCATATAGCGGAGATTGCACTCAAGCAGGGGTTAATTCATTAATTGTAACCCTCTCTCCACCCCTCTCCTCTCCTGACGACAGAGCAGATTGGAAATGTTTCAACGAATTTCTCAAAAATTATGGCAGCTGTCCAAAAGTGGAGGGAGCAGGGGGACATCGCCATTTCACTCTGGACGAATCCGTTGCTAGCTGGTACCTTAACCTTGCCCTGCCAGCGCGCACTTTGGGGTGTGACCTTCGGCGGGAGGGGGGGCTCTTCAAAAAGGAAGAAAAGCCTTCAAGAGTCATCGTAAACGGAAACGGCCAAGGACCAGGCAAAGTCCAGCCACCGAGGTGGAAGACGGATGAAGCTGGACCTCTGAAACACTCCTCAGAGGCGGGTGATCACGAAACCCAGGAAGGAGCCCGTCAGAACTTTTTGCAGGTTGCGAGTGGTAGAAGCGCCGGCTGTGGGCAGGGCCCGAAGGCATGACGCGCGTGTTGTGAAATCCTACTCCGCTTGAGAGAGACGGTGACGGGGAGAGGGGACTTCGCCGCCGCCGCCGCCGCTGCTGCCAGGCTGCGAGGCCGCCGCGGGAATCAGCCGGGAGGGCCGGTCACTCGCCCGGCCGCAGCGGCGCAGGGGAAGCAGCGCGGCGGAGGCGGGGGGCGGCCCCCATCGCCGCCCTCCCTCTTTCATCCTCCCCATTCCTCTGGGCCCGTGCTCAGCCGGCGGCAGCCCCTCCCGAGCCCTCAGCCTGAGCCTGCAGAGCGGCCGGCGCGATGGAGCTGGCGCTGGACTTGTACCTCGCCGTTCCGCTGCTCTTCACCGCCTTGGCGGTTCTCCTTGCCTCCGTCTTTGTGAAGCTGAGGTCCTCGGGAGGGGAAAATAAAGCCGAGGGAGCCGCCGCCGCCGCCGCCGCCGCCGCCGCGAAGGAAGAAGACGAAGAGGAGCCCCAAGTCACCGAGGCCAACGCCAAGGCGAGCGCCGCCGCGGCTGCCCAGGTCGACCGGCCGGGCAGAGAAGAAGAAACCCAGGATGGTGGTGAGAAGCGGGGAGCGGAGCCGGGCAAGAGCGAGCCACCGAAAAACGAAGTGACCGAGCAGAAAAAGGGGGAGGAAGCGGAGGAGATAAAGGGCGAGGGAAAAGGGTCCCTGTGGAGGATATCGGGGCTAAAGAGGAGGAGGAAGACAGACAGAGCCCGCCGCCTCGGGAGGAGAAAGGAGGAGAGGCGGCGGCGGAGGCGGCGAGGGCTGCAGAGAGGACTGCAAACGCAGGGCAGCGGCAGCAGCCCCCGCCCCCGCCGCCGCCGCTCCCGCCGCAGAGCCCCCTCGGGCGGAGGAGGCGAAAACGCTCAGCCAGGAGGCGGCGGCGGCGGCGGCGGCGGCTGCCGCTGCTGCTCCGGTGGCCGTCGGAGAGCAACAGGAGGACGAGGAGGAAGACGAGGACGAGGAGGAGGAGGAGGAGGAGGAGGAGGAGAGCAAGGTAAGGGGGAGAGGAGGCGGCCGAGTCCCTGCGCCTGAGCCCGGCTCCTCTTCGAGTTCGCCGCCGGCTTCCCCGACCTCCCGGGGGAGCGCGCGGGGACACGCGAGCTTGCGGAGGCAAACCTGGCCAGCCGACGGTTATTCCCGCCGTGATGGGCTGCGCGTCTTGGCGTCGGGATTCCTCTAATTCGGTTTCCTTTCCAAGGCTTAAGTCATGCCTGCCGGTCCCCACCCCAGTCCGGGAGCTGGTCTCACGGCGTGGCGCCCGGCTTGGTGTGTTGCGCGCAGCCTTCGGGTTTCCGGGCAGGGGCTGCTGGGCGGGAGAGTTCCCTAGTGCCGCCGTCTTCGCGGCGGTGCAGCTGCTCTTGGGATTTCTGCTGACCTGGGCGGGGGGATGTTTCTGGATCTCGCACAGTACTGGCTCCAGGATTGGTTCTAACAGGAAAGCTGCCTTGGTTTTCCCTTGGGACATCCCAATCTATCACCCAGAGATAGGCCTATCAAATATTTCTGTTCTCCTTCTCCTCTTCTTTTTCTTCCATCAGCAATAGGGAGCTCAAGAAACCCACCAACTGCTTCAGAAGGAGTGTGCAGTGTCTCCTATAGGTGGTGGTCTTGTTTATTAAGTCCCATTCACGCACACTCATCCGTACAGAAAGGAGACCTTCAGATTGCCAAAGAAAAATTAATGCTTCGTGAAAACCATAATGTTCTGTGTTTACAGCACTTGATAGAACTTCTGAAAGTAGAAGTTACTGACGTGCTTTGCTTGTGCTGACATTTTTGGAACTGATTTAGCGGAAGTTTTGTCACTGCTGTCTTTCCAAGGATCAAAACTTGGCTTGGAGGTTTTTCTTGATGCAGCTTGGTGCATGGATGAAATCCCCTTGGATGGCCCCTTCTGCCCAAATGGGAAGTGACATCTCTTACTGCAGTCTCCTATTTTCCCATAATCCAGAGAATGAGACACATTGTGATGTCACCTATTTCCTCAGAAATGTGCCTGAGATACGCAGCAGGGCACAGGGCAGTGGCATGGAGGGAAAGTACATAATCTGCTCTCCATATGCAGCCTTGGATTGTTTCTGGTTAAAAATAAATGAACAATCCTAAGGGCAAAAATAGGACATCTTACCTGCCTGCCTGCCTCTCTTGTAGTGATTCTAGGCTGCCCCTTAGTTCTAGATGAGAAGTTACATTTTTGCTTGTCGAGATTTAGAAAACTGCAGAGATAACATTTACCCTCTCTCCATAGTTTAGTTACCTGATAGGTCTTTCTTTAAAAATAAATAAATTCCTCCCTCCCTCTCTTCCATATGGTTCATGCTGCTTTACACTCCGGAAGGAGGCTAGATTGGTCCCCCCCATTTTTTTTAATGAGGAGCAAGGATATCTGTTGCTTAAGCTCTTTAGTTGTAAGAGTCATCCAGTATGGGTCACAACATAAGAGATCCAGGAAATTTAGGTTCTGCTTTGAGAATAATATTGTGTTTAACATACTTATAATTATAAAATGAAGTTTGTTGGGGCTCAAGCCCCCTTGGAGATTCAGCTCCCTGGCTAGGAAACCCCTTTCCCTGCTGTCAGATGAATTGGCATTGGATGTGGGTACTATGGTGCCTGTACTGTATCTGCTCAGAGGCATCTTCATTATTATTTTCATTTGTTTCTATTTTTCTAGATCAGCACTGAATCTGTGTCCTCATTTTAAATTAAGTTCTGACAAAGTTCTGTTATTTGCAGTTTGTATTTCTGTAGTTTGCAACAAAATGTTGTATTTAGTAGTCTTCCTGTTCTGTGTTTCAGCCATCCAGCAAGACATATCCTTTACTAAGATGCTCCATTCCATTCTAGTTCCCCACATTTTCTTGTCCCTATAATCAGCATGCTCAGTCCTTTCTGGGCCATTTGGTTGGGGGCATTGCTCACTTAAGTTTCTCTCCCACAGTTTTTGTACTTCCAAAAGCGCTGTTTTTTTCCCCTTGAGCCTGGTGATCCCTCCTTCTTGTGCACAGATGGTGCACCACTGGCCCCCCAACTATTCCTTTGCATAAGTGCAATACAGAAGTCAACAACAGTCTTGTGGCATAATGAAGACTTACACATGTATAGTAGTATACGCTTGTTTGCCACAATAAATATGTTCATCTTTCACATAACACAAGACTCCATGTTGGCATTGGTGCAACATAACACAGCAACCGCTCTGGGTACTATTAAAGAATGCTCCTTAGGTTTGATGAGGAGACCTGGTCATGCTGGCTGGGGAATTCCAAATGTTATAGTCCAAAAAAGTAACTTTTCTAGGCTCTAGAAGAATCCAGCCTCAACATTGCTAGGGCATGATTTTATGTGTGTGTGTGTGTGTGTGTGTTTCCACTAGAGTCAGACTAAGACATTTTGGAGCCTGAGCAGAGGAACAAATGGTGCTTCATAGCCAAGTACCCAAGCCAGCCAGGTTATTTGTGGGCAGAAAATATCACAAGTGCCTCTTCCCCTCCCCAAGTTAAAAAAAATGAAACAGCTATCAATTTGCTGCCCTTCCATGGCACCAAACATCAGCCTTCAGACATAGCCACTTCAAACTGCTGTTGGAGAAGATATAATGAGCTGCTATGGGCTTGGTTAGGATCCAAGCCAAGACCCTTTGAGATGATCTAATCCCACTGAGGTCACTATCTTATCTGGCTTTTGTTGTCCACTGCTGCTTCCTACAGATCTGCTGGTTCCTGTCTTCTGCTTCTGTAACAGGGGAATAATGATGCTGACTTGCTGTGAGGTAAGACAGGATTGAATAATTAGCAGCTCTCTGGATACTTTTGGACTGCAGGTCCCATAATCCCTTGATATTGTCTGTGCTGGTTAGGGAAAATGGAAGTTGCAGACTAAAAATATCTGGAAGATCACTGATTGCCCAACCCCTGTTGTAATAGTTATTGAAATAATGTATATGAAATTGAGCCACAAGCAAGCTTTTGTCTTTGTTTGCTTTATGATTAATTTTCAGAGTGTTCAGAAATAGCAAAGGTGTAGAAATTGAGACATGTTTGTTCCCTTGTGTTCCACAAGGTTTTGTTGAACGCAAAAGTCTTGCAGCAGCTTCCACTTACTGTAGAGTTACTCAGAAGATTTGCTTTGGGCTTGACAAATGACTACTGCATTTACTCTGCTCACTTTTGGTTTCTGGTTCATACGCTTTTCACTTTGGAGAGTCCACAGTAATGCCTCCCCAGGGTAAACACCACCCTTGCTTTCTGAAATAAATGAAAGCAGTTCAAAATTAGTTTGTCCTTAAAACAGACCCCCTATTTAGGCTGGATTCCACAGTGGAAGAGGACTTCCATTGTTTATTTCTTTAGTTTTTCCATCCATGGAGCCAATGATTTCCCCTCCTCCAAATACTTCTAGCTTTCTGCCTGTGACTGTTTATGCCTCCAGGCACCTTTCTGTAATTTCCCAAGAGAAACACTGGCATGACAAAGAACTTGCCTTAAGCAGCCCTGCTGATCAGGAGATCTGTTGCTGCTGCCACTGTGAGCCAGATGGGTTTTTCAGTGCTGCTTCCTTGCGAGGTAGCTGAAGGGTGCAGAACATGTGATGGCTTTTGTGGTTGGAAGAGTACAGCAGAGCCCATGACACAGCTGACCTTAAAAAACAATATGCTCAGTTGGAACCTCACCATTCTTCTGCCGTGAGTCTCTTGCGTGGCAATGAATTATATTTCTTTCTCTGTGGCAAGGTTGGTTGGTTGACACCCTTTTCTTTCCTCCTTCATATTGTTGTTGTGGCCCTTCAAGTTGTTTCTGACTTATGGTGGCCCTAAAGTGAACCTATCACAGGGTTTTCTGGGGCTGAGAGTGTGTGATGCGCCCAAGGTCACCTAGTGGGTTTCCATGGCTGAGCAGGGAATTGAATGCTGGCCTCCAGTGTCATAGTCGAACACTCAAACCACTACACCATGCTGGCTTTCTCCTTCTTGTTAGCCCCAGCTAATCTAACACTGCCTAAAGGTACCTTGCCAAAACCACATTTAGTCCTGGCTCTGTATGTAAGATTACCTCATTTTATTGCCTCTTCATTGTCTGTGTCTGGAGACATCCATGGAATGTTGCCATATTCTGCTGCAGACAAGTTTCTCTTGTCTCCCAGCCTTACTGTCTAGCAAACTTTACTTCTCAGCCAAGGCCAATGCCAGATTTATACACAAGCTAATTGGTTCAGGGTTTGAGGGGCCTTTAATTTTTTTCAAAGTCCCAGATGTCATGTTTTATGTACTGTAATTGTTAAAATAAGAAAACTTGTTTTTGTTTCAGTAATTCAATGAATTGTGTTTAAATAGTTTTGGGCAAGAGTAGACAACCTGGTTCCCAGTGAAGTTTTTGGAGTGCAGTTCCCATACTCCCCTGAGTTTGGCCATGTTGGCTAGGGTAGATGGGAATTGCAAGCCACAGTTGCACACCTTCGGCTTAGGGACTCAGTGCTTCCATAACTTGTAATGGTCCCACTTGAAGTGGGGAAGGCTCACTTAATTATCTGCCCTCCCACTTTTTCAGCTGCTTTTAAAATGTCCTGTATATCCTGCCTTGGCAGGGGGCTGGTGAAGGCTTGGCTAAGCCAAGTGGGGGGCCAGTTGCTGGCCTCCTCCTCATCTTTGCCAGTGCCATTTCCTCCATGCAACAAGGCCACTTCACTGCTCAGCATGGCTGATGAAGACTTGTCTAGACCAGATGGGGGGCAAAGTTGCTTCTTCCTCCGCATCTTTGCCACCACTGGTGCTGCATTTGAGCCCTCACGAACCATGCTAAGCCTTCACTGACCATGCCAAACAAAAGTGTCTTATCCTCACTTCAGGAGGAGCCACCTGAGCTGGTGAAGCTGTTGCTCCAGCCCAGCCCTCCACCACTCCTGCAACCAAGTGACATCAAGTGTTTTGGTGGGGCTTGAGAGGAGTGGGACAAAGAGATGATGGCAGCAGTCATAGGTTCCTAGCAGAAACAAAAACAGCAGTGGCAGCTTCTTGGAGTGCAGCTGCCAAACCTAGAGCAGGAGCAAGGATGCTGGTCCTGGTTTTCGTCTTTGAAATGCTGAAGTGTGCGGGTGCAACTTTGGGACGGAATTGGGATTCCTGAGAATCCCAGATTTTATCCTTTTCCAGTGTCCCAAAAAATAGCTAGTCCATTGGGTTCTGGAGATAATTTTAGAAAAGAATAGGGAGAGGCTCTAGAAGTCTTCAGCATATGAGACTTTTTATAGTGTGTTGTCTCCAGTGGCATCTCTCTCATTTCCCTTCAGGACCACTGTCTGCTGCCATGCATTGGCCAGGATCCTGCGTGTGTTTATGGAACATAATGCTTTGGAACATAATGCTGTTCCTGGAAGGCAGCTTTCAGACTCCAGAGCGTGCTGCCATGATTATTTCATGGCCATTCTGGGTGGATATCTGGAAGGGCAATATCAACTCTCTCTTCCTAGCCACATGCCTGCAGCCAGATGCTGCCAGCATGCCTGGCAGGGACAACACAGAAACAGCCATCATAAAAACATACCATTGTCTAAATTCCAAATAAAGAAGCAAGAAAGCTGCAATCCTACCTACATAGAGGAGGGGGTTTATGACTGAGTAAAAGGTATAAGATTGCATTGTAAAAAGTAAATTATTAATTCAAAATAGGAACCGCTTCAAATCACTTACCAGTCCTTCATGGAACAGACAGATCTTTACCATCTTCCTAAAATTCAGTAAAAAAGTGGCTTGCTAGGTTTTCTTTATGAAAGGCCTTCCACCACTGCAGTGCCATCGCAGACAAAGTACTCCTAAGAAGCTCCACCATGAGCTACCAGAAACAGGCTTTCCTCAGGTGATAAAGTCAATAGGCAGAGGCTTCTGTGGGAGAAATCTTTACCATTAGGCTCAATAGGCTGAGATTGTTGAGAATTTTAAAAATGTTTATAATGATTTCCAGAAGCAAGTGAGGCAAATAGTGCAGCTATCAGGAAAGGACTGAATGTTCTGTGATCTTCTATATCCAGTGCCTGTCAAAGGCGAAGTGGCTACACTGTGTACCCAACTGCAGCTTCTGGGCTGTCTTCAAGGACTGTCCCATGTAGAAAGCAGGGCTCAGGAACTACTACCAAATCAATGCTGGGAGTGGGACAGAGTATTGCCAGAGAGACGGGAGAACCACACTTTGGTTTATTGTTGCTTTATGCATAAGTTGCCTCTCAGCAAAGATTGGAGGAGTAGATGGAGTTTAGAAATGTTTGATTTTTTTGGACTACAACTAGAATCCACAAATTCCTGCCTTTGCTGTAGAGTGAAATGCTTATCCATTTCAGTATCTGCCTCCCCCTGTTTTGACCTTTTTAGCTGGTATCCTTCAGCATTTGGCAAATCTGCAGATCTTCCAAAACTCCAGAGTCATCACATTTTTTAAGTTCTTATAAGGAATAGATGATTCTGTAGCCTGGTAAACTTCCTACCTGCCTGCTGTGATGTCCAGTTTAAACAATTTAGTTTTAACCCAGCTTAGCCTGGGAGAGCTGGGATCAGCTTCACACTAGTCTCCCCCATCTCATTTTGTCCCATCTTGCTGGATCTTCAAAGCAAGCCCCAGAATATTCAGATTTATTACTTTGCTGCCATTTGCCACACATTGTTTGTAGAAGAATGGTCCCATTTAGGCTATTTGCCTTGCAGAGCGTCTTTTGGCTGGTTGCAGGAGGAGGCTGTGTTTGACTGGCATCCAAAGGGAGGGTATTTTTTCTTTTTCTGTTTTGAGTAAGTGTTTAAAAGGACTGGGATGGGATGGCACGGCACATGTGGGACCAAGTGTGTGCCAAGGCTCCTCTGAGCAAGCTGTTTGTTTAGATGGCTTTTGGGTCAGTGATGCCCACAGAGTTCATGGTGGGTGGCAGCTGCCGCTGAGCAAAGGTGTGCTGCCTCCCAACATCCTCCCACCCTGTAGGTCTCTGAAAACCTGACCTGTGATGGATCTTATCATTTTTCTGTTTAGTATTGAACCACTGTACTTAGAGTTTTAAACTTTAAAATCAGTCAGCTCTTGAATGGGTGCTAGTTGTCTTTTAACTGTGCATTATATCTATGATCCTTTATTTCTTTTTGATTTCCTTCATTTTGGTGTTATTCCATGTTATCTAGGCCTGTAGATTCTGTCCACTTAATTCAATTGTGTATTGGTACATGTTATTCTTTCTTCTGATTCATACAGCCATCTTCTTGTTTGTTTGTCTAAAAAAAACCCTTTTGTCTGAAAATCTTGTAGGTGTTATTATTGCCTGCCAAAAATGTAACATTTAAGAAGATACTTAGGTTGCAGTTTTGTCTTCATTTCCATAAAAGTAAGCCCTACTCAGTTTGATGAGACTTACTCCTGAGTAGCCATGCACAGACTTGTGATGTATATTTGCACTGGAATAATTTGAGAGAAGAGGTTTCAGTGCAGATGCTTAGTTTAGCTGTCAATGATTGACTTCACTGGTTTTACTCCCAGAAGAGGAATGCTGCTTTGCTGCTTACTTTGTCGGCATACCAAAACCAAACACCTGTCAAAGAGAAGACATGGAAAAAAAGCTAAGCAAGCAAATATCCATTTTTAAAATATGCTGATTCTTAGTGGTAGAAGGAGGCTGGACATTAGAAAAGAAGACCCAGAACTGTAGTTCTCTTAATCATGGAGATTTGGAAAGGGACTGACTGCTTCTACCCAGATGTCAGTTTAGTCAGGGAGGTGACCATGCAACTAGTTCTGAAGGTCAATGAAGGACCTGGAGAAAGATTTGGATATTGTGAACATAATGACATTCCATGCCTCATGGCTCCTTTTTAATCTGTGTCAGGCATGATTTATAATATCTCATCAGGGAAATACTCAGCGCCTGAGATTCTTAGACACTGTGAGCTCAGCTGTCCTTTCTGTACCAGCCTTAGGGGTTTACTAAAGAAGACAAGAAGGTCTGTTTAATTTCATCATTGAATGCAGAATGACAGTAACAAAATTAAGAGCAAATGATTTACATCCAGAAGGTCCCTGGTTCAATTACTGCCATCCTCTGGGAGGGCTAGAAAGGAGTCTTGCCTGAAATCATGGTGAGACACTGCCAGTCCATGTCAACAACACTAGGCTAGATAGACCAATAGTCTGTGGCACAGTATAAAGCTCTTTTCATGTTTCCCAAAATTGCAATGCACTGTTTATCATGATAAGCATGATTCTGATGCACATATTAACCTCTTGTCTAAAAGGTTCACTGATGATGTTTCTAGAGTTTGAGATGCATAGGCTGTTTTTCTCATAAAATTTAGACTCCTTATCCTATCCATCTTCACACATGAGAAACTACGGCTTGTCCTGGGCATGCACAATGATCACTTGATGACTTTATCATTAATAGCAAGTATAGCAATGTCTTTTTGCATAGTACTTTATAAAAGTGACACAAAGCAGCATAATCAGGCACAAAAGAGGACAAGTCCTGACTTAATGGTGTAGTGGAAAGCAGTGACCAGGAACATTAAGGGTTGAATGTACATGTGTGAATGAGCTCTCACAGATCTAATATAGGAGTGGGGAAAGTGCAGCTCCTGAACCTGCCCAAAGCCACCAGGCCCCTCCAATTTTTTTTAAAAGGTTTGAAACCACTACTAAACTTGGCCCCCAGGCTCTCCAGTGCTCCAACTTCCCCCCAAGAATCAGTCAAAACTGACGCAATGTCACTTCTGTTTGCATTGGGAGGACTGGTGCACTCCCTGCAGGACATACAGAGATGTCTGAAGTTGTACACCGTTAACCTAGCCCTAGGTAAGGACTTGATCATCTGAATACACTTAATGGCTATACTTTTCAAATAAGCCAGTCCACACACTCATGAAGAGTTACATAAACAGGGGAGAAGAAATCAGAATGATGTGCATACATATGAGAAGGAATGAGAATGAAAATAAATGGCTTTCACAGATGTTGGGCAGGACACAGGATTTGATGTTCAAGCCAAATCATCAGGGCAGATTCCAAAAGCAACTTTATAACTTGTGTAGTTTTGTTCTTCCATTCTGAACTGTTTTACGAAGGAAGTACACTTGATCACTCAGCAGCGAACCCACTGTTAAACAGGAATATATAGAAAGTTCATTTTTACTGAGTCAGGCTTTGAATCCATTGAGCCTAGTATTGTCATGTCTCATTGGCAGCAGTTTTCCATAATTTCAAGCATGATTCTTTCTTAGCCTTACACGAGATCTTTTCTGTTTCCTGGTAGTCTCCCATCCAAATACTAACTAGCCCTGACCCTGTTTAGCTTCAGAACTGAGATGACACTGGTTGTGTTCAGGGTGATATTGTGACTAGTGTCTGAGTGTGTAAGCTGAATCTACTGAAAAATATTGTGAGAGTTAGTTTTATATATCCTGTGTTTCTTCCAGGATTGGACCCAAGGCATATCACAACATAAAAGCAGCTTCAAGTTAAAACCATTCCTCATGGTAATTTTGAAAAAGTTTTAAAAGCTTTAAGTTTGAAATACTTTTTAAAAAACCTACATATTAAAGCATAAATTTAAAAGTATTAAAAATGTAACAGAACACCTTTCCAGAAACAGAAACAGCCTTTCCACAGCAACCAGTTAATAGGCAAATGTTTGTTGAAATAAGAATACTTTTGACTGCCGGTGAAAGGCAACCAGGGAGTCAGTCAAGCCTTTCATGAAGGGGACATCCGCAGCCTGGGAGCAGCCACTGAGAAGGCCCTGTGTGAAATCTTTGGTTGTTTTTGACTTTGACAGCCCATTCACCCCTTGATGTTGCAGTGATCACCAAATGATGGACATCCTTTCTCTTTCCCTGAATTGTTTTCTTCACTCAGAAATATAGTACAGTATTGTGGCTCAGCCTCTATTCCTTTGAAGAAATTTCTTGAAAGAATGTAGTGATTATCTATCTATCTATATATATATATATAAAAACCAGGGTCTTTTGATCACTGAGGAGTACCTTTAATCTCTTCAGTATGAGCATTCAGTCAACTGGACAGACAGCGGAAGGAAAGAAGGCAGATAAATCATGGTGTTGTGTTCTGCTGGAATAATAGATATTGAGTATTTGTGGAAACCTCATTTCAAATATACTCTGGCATTAGAAAGCATATCCCTCTTCTCTTCATGGAGAAGCAATAAATAGGTTCAGACTGTATGAGATCCAGCATTTTAATTTACTGCCCAATTTTTCTCTTCTGTTTTCAAGATACACCAGAAGATTCCTCCCAATTTTATTTGCAGCAACGATGGTGTGTGGAATACTGTCACTAAGCTGCCTTAGTGTAGAATGCCTGCCATTTTAAGAACAATTATCTTCTATCCAAGAAATATTGTGTCTGCCTGTCCAGTTTATTGCTTAATGTGTCATTTCTGTAGGGAGGAACCTATTTCTGAAGTTGTTTAATATTTTTTCCTCAGATTTTAGTAGAAACACAAGTATTTATTTGTTTACCCATCTATCACACCTGATAGCATCATGCCTGAGTGTACTGTATTCAGCTTGTTAACAGAAGAGACACAGAAGAGAGAACATTTTTCTTCAGACATGGTGTAGTCTCTTCAAATGATGAGTAATCTTACTGATCAGCCATATGGGTCTGATGGAAGAAGGGAAAGGCCTGCATGATGCTTAGGTCATACAATTTCCCTCAACAACTCAGTCCTTGATGAACTGATATAGGATACCAGTTGCTGTTAGCTGAGTAGGCTTTGCTTTATGGTGTCAGAAGTGTTGTGCTGCTGCTGAAGTACTTTGCAACTGGTATAGACATAGCCAACAGTGTCTTGTGAATAAAATCCTTAACTCTTTAAACCCAGCTTTGTGAGCTGGATCAGAAGCAGGTTTGTACTTCCCATCTGCTCAAGCTGTAAAGCTTTTGACACTGAATCCATTTTAGAAACGATCTGGCATCCATCTAAAAGGGTTCAGATAAGAAAGAAATGTGACTCCAATCAAAGAGTAGGCAAGACTGGATACAGCTGTGTGTGTTTTATAAATTCTCCTTTGCCTACCATGTATCTTACTTTGGCTGGCGCAACAGGAAAGGACTATGTACCAACCCTTAAAGGCATAGACCTGGGGAAGCCTCTTTTTTAAAAAAAAATCAGCTGTTTTTTCAAGGTATTTTAGGGTGTTTGACTACTCAGGGCACATAAATGTGGATTTAAAACAACCCTCCTACCCATTGACATCAGATGGCCACATGTACCATTATCCCGAGTGAGGCATTCACCTCAGACAACAGATCTGGGGGTCTAAGCAGTGGCAAGGTGTCAGAGGACAGAGAATTAAATGTATCCCCTAAACTCACCTGCTGCCTTAAAGTGAAATGAAGGGATTTGGTCCCATCATTGGTTCTGAAGCAAGATTCAGCTTCTCTAGTCACTTTCTATACATGGAACATTGGGGCACCATTTTGTTTGCCTTAGGCAGGAGAATATCTTGGGCTGTCACTGCTTCATCTTTCTATAGTCACTTGCAGTAAAGGAGACAGCCTTGCTTTCCCCTCAAAATGCCAGTTTTCCCTGCATCACACTCATGTGGAAATTAATCCTGCTGGCTAGATACAACTCCTACTTACTCACTTTGCCCTAAAACCATAGCACACTGTGTTCTGCAGTCAATGGGCTGAACATGATTTCTCACAAGAGGAAGCTTTAATACTATTATTCCCATTTGCAGATTATTAATTTAAGATTGTAGTGTGGGCTTTATTTTAAAAAACAGTAACAAAATGAAAAGCATTGAATACTAAGTGAGCAACTTAACAGAAAGAGAACATACAGCTTTCTGAACATCCTTGGTCTAGTTGCTTAGCCACTGAACTAAGTGTGCGTTGTGTGTATGAACTTAGCTTACCATCTATCTGGTGACCTAAAATGCTGCTGTAAGACCCCCTCCTCAAAGCATGATTATTAAGGTGAGAGCCTCATATCTGTTTCTGTTTCATGAATGCATCTGTGCACATGGCCTTTTCTTACCAGTCAGATGCTAAAACAAAAAAGAGTTGTATTTATTCCTTATTTAGGAATGAAAAATGTTAAGTGGAAAGATCGTCCTCTTCTCTGAAAGTGAAATGGACAGAAAGCTTGGGCAGAGAAACATTCACAGCAGACATGGACAACTTGGCAGTAGGTACGGGCCGAAATTAAATAGGCTAAACTTCTTTGGGTCACAGATAGGTTTTTAGCACCTCACTTTCCAAGTAAAGTTATAATAACAGTATAATAATATTTCATTTTCAAAATAGTTTAATCATTAATTATGCTATAATTATTATAGTATAATTAAACTATTTAATTATTTTGCAAATAAGATAAACCATATTATAAAAATATGTTAATATGCTTCCATGCCTTCTCATCAGTGTTGGGGCAAGTGAGAAGATGCTGGAAGGCATCACACTGGGCCAACACCGGATGGCTACACGTATGGCCCATCCACCAGGCCAGGCCTTTGAGGTGCTTGGAAATGAACTCCTCCTCAAAGCGCCCAGTGGCCTGCTTCTCTGGTAAATGGGGCACTGAGATGACAAGAAACTTTCCCACCAGGCGCCCACAGAGCTAGTCAAATTGCTTGTAGCACCAGTGCACGTGATGCCCCATGTGGCTGGGCACCAGCTTTTAGGCAATGTAGCTCTTCATGCCCTTGAATTTGGTCTGCTTGGTGGGGTCTTCAATGGAGCACTAGAAAGAATACAGGTTCTCCTGCCACTCGAGCCCATAGATGCCCAGCAGCACGCACAGCTTGTCCCCATCCTTCAAGAAACCCAACTCCTCACCCAACACAAAAACCTCACTCCCTGATTTCATGAAAGTGGAGAAGTGGTTCAAGAAGAGGCTGTGGTTGCCTCAGCTGTTGATGCCCTCGAACCAGCCCTCCATCTTCTGGTTTTTGCAGAGGCTCAGCACCTTGTGTTCTCACAGGGAGATCTCACCCGAATTCTCTAACTTGAAGTCATACAGTGCATGGGCTTGTAGCAGCGCCATGACCTGGGTGCCGCCGCTGCCCAAGCACGGGATGGGGACAGGGACGCAGACAGGCCATCCTGCAGTGCCACCAACCAAAGGCAACTCGCCCTCCTCGTCCTCCTCCTCCTCCCCCTTTCCTGCCAGTTCTCCTCTTGCCCACTCTGGCAGCACTCTCTTTAGCGGAGAAATGCGCCAGATACCCCACGTTCCTCTGCAGCACCTCCTCCTTTGCTTCACATTCTCTGAACCTTTTTATTCTCCCCATAAGCCGTTCCATTCTCTTTCTTTCAGCACCGGAAGACGAATATTGTGTGTGTGTATATGTGTGTAGCATGGCTATGGTGGTGAGCAGAGAACTTCCATTCTCCTTTCAGCCCTCCGCACCCGTCAGTGACTGAAGAAGACAGACAAGCCAATCTGGGTACCACCAACTCTGTAGGAATCCCCACTTCACCCCATCTGCATCGCCTGGGTGGAGGGGACCATGTGTGTGACTGCGTTTGCATGTGTGTGTGGAAGGGGCTGGGCCATGCCCAGGGACTGTCCCACCATGTCGCCAGTTTCACTAATCCAGAGCTGAGAGACAGGGCCAGGGAGCGGAGCACAGAGTGGCTGCCCCCATCGATGGGGCTCGTCAGGCAAACAAGTGCAGGAGAGGTGGAGATGGGGGCCTCACAAAATCCTTTGGTGGGTCACATGTTGTATAGGCCTGATCTACAGAATCTTTGACCTTCTTGATGTTATGGACTTCCCTAAAGCCCCAGCAAGAATGGCTGGTAGCAAGGGATTATGGAAATTTTAGTCCAGGTCATTTGGAAGGCCAAAGAATCCTCACCTTGGCCCTGATTAACACAAAACTCAGACTGTACCCTGATTGTTTTCTAATATTTCAGATGATTCAGTGTTAAATAAATGTATATCTGGCAATTTATATGTAGATTTCCCTGTGAAAAAGATTCCAGTGTTACATATAGATGTGCTTTAGAGGATGGTAAAGGATATTATATCACCATTAACCAAAACATCTGTCAACAACAACGATATTATATATCTGTACCCAGTCCTACATCTATGTACATTACTGCTAATCATAAAGCAATATAGACTAAGTATGCTGCCTGAGGCAAAGGGCAAGATGGTGTCCTATCATCCCTGATCCTCAGCCATTGGAACCACTGTCCAACACTGTCCAAAAGGCCATGGTCAGAGATTCCCCAACCCTTGAATTCAAGCATCATCTTGTCCTTTGCCCAGTTAGGATAGAATTAGCCCAAACATCTGGAGAATTTCAGGTTGGGGAAGACTGTTTTAGATAGTTCAGAAAATGTTTGGAAGAAAACAGGCATAGTAAAACCAGTCCCACAGTACTACTTCTCCTGCTGATTTCATCTTGTTTTCTTTCTAAAAGATGCAAAGATTTCATGTCCCACATAGTGGCTTATTTGGCCATGCCGTGTACATCCTCATGCCATTGTCCATGCTTCAGTCTTCACCTGTTCATGCTCCAAACTATTAATCTTCTGCATTCAAATATTGTGAATTATTATGCTGTTGTTTATCAGGGGTCTTTGGAAACTGGCACTACCTGCAATTAGCAAGAGAAGGAAAATGGAAGGACTGATGAGAGTGAGGCTTGAGGAGCATCATCCAGCAATGATTTGTACATGTGAAATGACTTTTGTAGCTCCAGTATAATGATTTATTAATACAGTTCCACAACCATGCTGGCTAAGGAATTCTGGGAGCTGTAGTCCAAAAGCAAACCACCTTTTCCAAGTTGAGTATATTTCACTGGAGGTAGTTCACATGCTCATCTGTCATCAAGTCACATGTACGTGTGGTACATGAAGAATCAGCCCTTAGACCCTTTCTGCCTCACTGCTGGGAGTTTGTTTTGGTTTGTTCTAAGAAGAATTTGGAACCTGATGCCTGTCACCAAGCAAGCAAAGATGTTAAGATCACAGTGCGGCAGCCTTAGTTCTTAGGAGGAGGGGCCACCTCTGACAGGCACAGCCATGTGGAAAATGGATTGTGCCAGACAACAGTGGTCTTATTCAGTCAGTAAACTGACACTTCCCCCTGCCGAGTCAGCTGCCTCCTAACTCATGCCCTGTTTTTCAAGCAGACAAGGTCCTGATTAACAGGCAGGGGATGGATGTTAAGCCAGCTACTCTACAGGAGCCTTGGGGGGGGGGCTAGGGGGACCAAAGTTTTGAGTAATAGAGCTGCTAAATATTTCCTAATGTTGGAGGAGAGAATGTCCTTGATATGGGAAAGGGACTTTTTTTAAAAAAAAAAAATTTCAGAATACAATAGCCACATGGAGCTATACATAAAGGGGAAGAGGTCTGATCTTGTATTCTAGTCAGGAGGAGATAACGAAGATTATTCTTTGGCATAAAGCTTTGCATGGATCAGCTCTTGTGGAAAACAGGGAAGGGATGAGAGGAGAGAGGAAGAAAGAACAAGGATATCAAATAAATGAACTGAAAGGAGCAGGTCAGTTAAGAACTATATAAATATTGCATGCATATTCAAACACACAGTCTAGCTAAATTATATAGTCCCCAGTTTAGGCTTACAGACAACTGACAGTATTCGGAGAACACTCATTTAAACAACCCATTCAGTATCTTAAATTGAAAGGAGTCTTTTCTAAGAAGAAACGCATTACAGTGTGCATTTTACCAATATTAGGTGAGATTCACACCAAAGATTGTCATTTTTATGACTACTGGAGGGTACTGATCAGCTTGGCCTTGCTTTTTTTACTTTTCTCTTTCTCTTTTTCACACTCGTTTGCTTTTCTGAGCTCTTGAATAACTCTGAAGGATTATAGAGAAACAACCACCCACCTACACTGAAATCTCCTACTGCAGGCAAAGACACCCTCCCAAATCATGGTTTTAAACTCAGTGCACATGTGTAAGCCCGTGTAATTGCTCTCTTTTGTTAGAGCTGCTGGACAGATACCACCTGCTGTGCTTGAGCCCAATTTAAGGGGCCTTAATAGGCTACTGTCAGTTCTATTTTAGGGGACGGGAACTCAGCAAACATGTTCTGTATGTGTATATAATATAGTGTTTGATTTCCTTTTCTGTCTGGTATGCGATATTAATGAGAAACACAAGCAATATCTCCCCATAGGCATCTCCTAAGGAAAAAGCTATTCAGCAGAACAAGCCAAACCTGTATTCGTTTAGAGCAGGGGCTGGGAATCATGAGGCCTACCAGATCTGGATGGGTTGCATCTCTTACCATTCATGACCATAGTCTATGCTGGCAAGGGCTGCTAGACTGGCAGTCCAACAGCATCTGGAGAACTAAATGATTTCTTCCTTTGCTTGACAGCAGGAATCCAGATGTTTTGTATGAGAACTCCCACAGTCCTTCACCATTAGCTACAGTGGGCTAGTGTTTCTGGGAGCTGAAGCCCAAGACGTCTGGAAAGCCAAAGATTCCCCTGAACTGATTCAACAGTTTTGATTTCTTTTGGCGTGTCTGATTCATCACTTCAGCTGTGGCAATACTTAACATTGAGTAGTTCTCTTCCATCTTGTGTCTTCCATCTTGTGTCTTACATTATGATCATCTAGACGTTTGTGCCTTCCTGCCAGGGACACCATTGAGGGCGGGTGCGCACATCTCTCATGCAGGACGTTGTTCTTTTTCTGTACCATGAGGCTGCTCTTCCAGTAGCTCCAGCACTAATTTCTGAACATTTTCCCTGCTGTCCAATCTGAATTAAGCTGCAACCTGTTCTGCAACAATTTTTTTCTTCCATCTGATTTGTGGAGGGAAATGACAGATCCTTATGGAATATGATTTGTTTGCTGGTAATTCTAGCAGATTTTATTATTCATGTTTCTTTGCTGCTGAGCTATCACAATAACAATCACTACAGTTGCCACCTTGAAATATCAAGAGGGTTGTGTAGAACAACTTTACTCCAAGTGCTGGTCCCTGAACTGACACCAGTCTTCAAGGTGTTGACTGTGGGTCCCCGGTGAGTTTCCAGGAAACAAACAGTTGTAGCCATGGGCACAAATATAATGCTGGTCCCTGGCATATTAGGGGGGAAAATTGCCAGTCTCCCACATCAGATAGCCTGCAAAGCACTGGTGTAGAAGACAAGTTGGTTTTTGCTGCTTCAGAAGGCTTGGCTAGAAGTAATAGATAGAAATTGCAAGGGAGCAAATTTTCAGCTAAACCTTAAGAGAAATGTCTTAATAGTAAGAGCTTTTATGCAATGGGTGCCTTGTGGGTCATTGAGCTGTCTTCCACTGGAAAAAATTAAGCAGAGGCTGGACATCTGTTTGCTAGGAGTGTTGTAGACAAAAGACTGAGAAATGGTTTGGACTGACCTCAAAGTCCCGCTTATAACTTTGGAACTTTATAATTGCAACGTATATCCATACCACAATTGATTTTCATTACAAACCCTGTGAATCAAGTTGGGATGAAACAAAGACAGTCACTCAAGGTAGTTGACAATAATGCTTCTGTTTACAATGTGTTTTTGTTTTTGTAGTCAGACAAGTAACAAATGGAGGTAGGCATTGTTAGTTATCATGTTAGTAATTTGTAATTTGCCCTCACATTAGTAATTTGCTTAGCTTCAGCAAGCCAGCAATGTCAAGTGTCTCTGCAACAGACTCTGGTATCCAGCTCAAGGCAGTGTACATCAGTGAATCCTATGTCATCTTGATTTTTTAAAATTCCTTTTGTGTGGTTAAGTTGAGATACAATGCCTTTCTTAAGGTTTTGATATTAAAGTATTGACATTGGGAAACCTCTGGTACACACACTGATCTTCCCCCTCTCTCTCTCTTTATTTTTTAAGGACAATGTTCTTCAAATACCTTGGGTTTTTTTATCCTTTAGACCAATTATGTCAGTGTCTCACTAGCTTGTCCCCAAAGCAGTTCTTTGCAAAAAAAAAAAAAAAACTAGGGCTGGCATCCTATTGGTTAGTTCCAGCTAGAGTACACCTATTCATTCAGTTGTTGAATGGTGAGTCAACACATAGGTGCATCCCATTGATTGAATAGGTCTATTATAATCAGAACCAACAACAGGATTTAGCCTGGATTTAGAAGAAATCATGTTACAAAGGCGGTTCTTAACATGTCCATCCTTTCCATGAGAGGTAGGGGAGAGAGTGGCTGTGTTCTTACTTTGCACTCTGAAATTTCTGCCCAACTCCAGTATTCCATATCTGGAGATATTCTTCCTAATGCAAAATAGGGATGTTTTTAATAGTGTAAAATTGTTCAGAACACTGACTGTGCAGTACTTCGACTAGCAAAACTGAGAGTCTGCTAAAGAGATGATTTTTTAAAAAAATGTTTGTTGTCAAGCTGCTAACATAAATGCTGTGTAAGAAAAGCAGATACAACCAGAATTTTATCTTTATAAAGAAAGGAACAAAGGAAAGAAGGAACAAATGAATAATTTTATTTGGGGAAATTGGATATTCATATCATTGGGAGTTGGGAGAAGCATCTTTCCTATTTGCAAATGATAAATGCAAAGAAAATCAATATGATGCGTCCAAGGTTGCATTATATATCTGCCAACAATAGGAAAGTATAAGATAGTTTGTATTGGACTCTCGGTCTTGTCCTATTATCATTGCTATGGTTTCTAACCTCAGCTGAATGCCTGAGCTAAATGCCATTGTATATCATCAGGCATGGCAGTGGGAGGTCTCATATTAATGAGCTAATTTTGCTGAAAACAGGCCCTTTCAAAGCCTTCCAAGGGGAAGGGCGGGGTGAGACGGGGAACCCTTTATTACTGCATACAGTGCTGGGACAAATATAGAAAGGGAAAAAATAGCAAATCAGAGTAGCTGCTTGCTTGGTAATAAAGAATTTATCTAGGGTTGGCTTTAATTGTCCACCTGGGGATGCTGGCACCTTGATGCAGTTAAAAGTGACTGGCTCCTAGAGAACAATATTCCCTTGAGTTGTTGTCTTGACTGCAAAGATATGTATGTATGTATGTGTATGTATATATACGTGTGTGTATGTATGTATGTGTGTATGTGTGTGTATATATATATATATTCTACTGGGTTGCAATTATAAAAAGGGGACATGTTTCTTCTGAAATTGGGTCCTAGTCTAAAGAGCTCAGCAATCCCATGCTGATCTCTGTGAATTGTATCATTACAACAAGACCTACAACTAATGCCTGATTTATGTGCAAGAAAAATAAACAGTCTAATGGATCTTATTCTGGTGGTCCACAGTGGTTCCATAGATGGGCTTTAGGGATTCTATGAACTGCCTCACCATGAGAGTCTTCCCGCATTTTATTTCCTTCCTGTCACTTTGGAAATTGTCTTTCAGTTCTTTATTTTGAGGAGGGGGCTCCATAGGTTTCATCAGATCCTTGAGGGAGTCTGTGATCCCAAAAAATAAGATGAGAACTATTCCTATAATTCAAAACCTTAGACTGTATCAAAAATATAAAAATATGTTATTGTTTATCCCAATTTGACAGATTAAGTGTTAAGACTGAGAAGAGAGAAAGCTTTCCTACTTATCCATGATGCAGAAATCTGAACTCAGCTTCAGAAAAATCCAGTCCTTCCTACACCAGATCAGAGGAGTTGCCAGCAGGAAGGATGCACAAGATGGTGTAAAACTGAGACATCCAGAAGCCAAGCAACAGGGCTATCACACTAGCATTGACTTTATAGCAGCTGATGCCTTAAAATACATGTATCTATCTCATTAAGCTGTATGACTCATTCTTCAACCCAGGGTTTCCAGAGCAGGAAACAATTAAAAACTAAATCTTGAAACAACTATCATATTATAACAATAAAGCAGCAAAACTCAGCAGCAGGTAGTAAAAACCATTCTAAGACTCATATCAATAAGATACAAAACAAACATCAGCATAAATCCACCACAAAGGTCTTGGAGTAAAATGTGTTTGGCCTCAACCCCTCTTCTGAGAGATTGTGGCTTCTTAAAGGATCCAGGCCTGCATCGGTAGACGTGTCCCTTGGTATAGGACAAGGTTATTAATGTAGTGCAAATAGTGTGTGTGTTTCATTCGTGTTCAGAGACACATGGGATACATATGGCTCAGTCTGGCATGCAAAGGATGAGAAAAATGCATTTAACCAGATTCCTACTCCTGTTTACAATTGGTCCTTGTCATTCACAAGTTTAACTTTCACAGATTTAATTATATGCAAGTTTGTCCTACTCTTGTCCCCCTACCTCAAGTACTTCTTTCCTAGAGGAATCTTTCCTTTTGGCTTCTCCAATCAGGCTGGACAGCAGTTTAAAACCTGCCTGTGATCCTCCTTCTCCTCCTCCTCCTCCTTCTCTGCCAGTAGCTGCCTGACCAGCTAAGAATGGTTCTTACTCTGATTCCTCAGTACCACAAACCCTCTCTCAATTCTCCTCACACACCCAAGGAAGGAGACAGGTGAGAAAGAGGAAGTGTAGGCCCACCATGCCAATCCACCTCTTTTCCCTCACCTTTTCTTTAGCCTGGGTGCCCACTGTCCGCACAATGCCAGAGACACACACAGAGAGATTTTAATTGATGTGGCATGCAGGTTTGGTGGGGGGGGGGTTAGAGATATTTGCAATGTTTTCAGTTTCTCTGGGGTCCTGTACCCCTAGTTCTCTTATTCCTATTTCCTCTTCCTGCATGATCATACCAGCGTCAAAAATATAATTAAACTATCAGTAGAACAAAAAGCAGTTAAAAGCATAAGCATTTAAAAAGAAAAACAACAAATAATAGACAATACAGCACATGAGAAAGGCTTCTTCCTCCTGTGCAATTAGTTTTCAAAGGCTTGCTGAAACACAACTATCTTTGACAGGAGGGAATCATTCTGACCTCTCTATGGAGAAAGTTTCAGAGCCTGGGAAGAGCCAACAAGAAGGCCTTCTCCTCTGTTCCTATCAGACATACCTGTGATGGTGGTGGGAAAGGAGAAGAGCCTCCCTAGAAAATCTCAAAACACAAGACAGGCTCATGGTCCTTCAGAAAACCTGGAGGTGAACCATATAGGACTTCTTAAAAATAATTCCAGCAGCCTTTTCATATAACTGCTAAATAAGCTTGCATCTTACTTCTATGGGAGAAACTCAGCTTTGAAACAGGGAGACAACCCATGCCAGCAATACAATCACAACTAAAACATTCCCACCACATTATTGTGCATAGTTAACTGCCCTGTGTCTTGTGACTCCAAGATAAGAAGAGACTTCATCTCATATTCCAGTGGGTCTGGGAAGATGTTTGTTTCAGCAGCTGCTTTCTCAATACAATGATGAAGAGCTCTAGATGCAGGCCTGAGGCAGGGGGAGGGAAGAGGGCATGATGTAACCGTCTCACTGGCCACGCTCAGGGAATGCATCCTTTATTCCAGACTTTGTTCTTTCCCCTTTCCGCTTGCAGCCACTTGCGTCAGGCTTGGGTCAGAAAGCAGAGCCATAAATGGCAACATGTTACACACTTGGGCACTAAAGCCAAGAGTTATTTTCCAAGCTGTGGTTTTCCACTTAAACTCTCTTCCTCAGAGCTGTCCCTTCACACACTTCTTCCTCCTTGGGACAGAGAGATGACACAGATTCCTCTTTCAGCCTCTCTAAACTTGGAATTGTAGTTTCATGTTTAAAAGTCATCATCAACATCTGCACCAGTAACAACAAGAATGCATCTGGCAGGCTGGTAGGATTTACTTCTTCTTCTCTCCTCCAAGGAACACTGTTACCACTAGATCAGGATGGCAGCTTGTAGCCCTCCAGATGTTGGACTGGATCTCCCATCAGTCCTACCTACCACAGCTAAGAATGCTGGGAATTGCAATCCAACAACATCTGGAGGGCTGGATCTTTCCAATCCCTGTACTAGATGGAGGCTAATATTTGGGAGCAAGGCGTGGGTCCCATGGGAAATAAGCTAAATTGATGATGTGAGTCTCTGTGTGCAGAGGGGAAAACTCTTTAGAACTTTAGCAAAGGTTACAGTCTGACTTCAGAGAAGGCTGCAAACTGACATACTCCATGAGTGAGATAGGATGAAGTGTTTTGTTTACCCTTTCTTCCCTGTCTTTTTCCTGTAGTATAATTGCCAACATCTGAAAGTGTCCAGACAAGAATGAGTCTTGGCTGGTGGTACTCTCACCAAGAAGTGCCCTTCCTATAAGACATTAATGTGTCCCTCATGAAATTTAAGGATAGCTATTCCATGGCTTAGTGGTTTGAGCATTAGACTACAATCCTGGAGACCCAGGTTTGATTCCCTACACAGCCATAGAAACACTGTTGGGTTACTTTGGGCACATCACATGCTCTCAGCCCCAGAACACCCTGTAATAGGTTTGCCTTAGGTTTATCAAAAGTCATGACATGAAGCTGCTCATAGAGGTCCAATTTGGCTGATCTGTAGCCGTACCTCTGTGACTCATTACAGAAGAGTAACCAGAAAAAATCACAAGCCGATGGAAATTGGGCTCAAACAGTCATGGTGCTAAGCATAGTGAGAAATCCTACAGTGGAGCTGCTGCTATTGTGCTGGCATGTATTTGGGGACTCATACATCAGAATTGCATGCTTCCAAATTTAGAAACAAAAGATTGTTTTGGGTGGGCCACACTGAGTGTTCAAAGTTCTTATCTCAGTACTTTGCTTTCATCCATTCCCAAACTTTTCAGTGGGGCCTCACCCTATAGTTGGCAATGCAGATAGTGGATACACCCATTGCCCAGTCTGGCTGGTTCTAAACTCCCTGTTAGTTATGTACCAGGATTGATAAGTGAATGTCTGTTTTACAGAATGACAAATGGAGCATGTCCTGATCGCCATTTCCTTCAACTTCTTTCCTTCAACTTCTTTATGTCCCACAATTTTCTTACCAAGGACTTATTTCTCTCTCCTACCATCTTACTGAGCAGAGATCTGTGCCGATAGAACACAGGTTCTACATGCAGAAAGTCTCATAAGGAACACAAAAAAAATCACTAACACTCTACTGACAATATTATTTAATTTATTAGTTACATTTCTATCCACCTTAGGATGTTGTAAGTCAGAAATGACTTAAAGACACACAACAACAAATATTCCACTTTTACCTTTCTGCAAGATCAAGGCAGCATACATGACTCCCTTCCAACCCACTTTATCCCCACTAGCAACCCTATGGCCTCCAGTATAACTCTCTCATCAGTGCCCCAACAGTGGCTGGATATCAAATGCAGATTCCTGTTTTCTCATTGTTCAATGCACTTTTATTTCTTGATTCCATTTGATCTGTTGTTGCTGTGTGCCTTCAAGTCATTTCCAACTTAAGGCAACCCTCAGGCAAACCTATCCTGGGGTTTTCTGGGGCTGTGGGAATGTGTGATGTACCCAAGGTCATCCAGTGGGTTTCAATGGCTGAGCAGAAGGTCAGTCTCTGGTCTTAAGGGTCATAGTCCAGTGCTCAAACCACTACATCATGCTGAATATCTCATTTGAATTTACTAATTGCTTTTCCAAACCCAAGCATAGTAGATTATGGATGACAGAGGCTGTATTTTGCAAGGGAGTCCTTCCTGAGGATTAAAGCAGAGGACACTGCTTTGGCTATTGAGTGTTTGCTTGTTGTTTGTTTTAAAATCTGTTCCTTGGCTTAACTAGCTGTGCAGCCTCAGAAGAGAAGTTTACAAACTACAAGGATATATGACAAGCACAAAGAGTATGTTGTGAGGAAATCTATGGGTGCAAAGCACCACTTTGGGAGAAATACACTGAGGACATGAGAATGGTACAGTTAGAGGAGACAAAATGATTCAGACACTTTTTGGCTCCAGTCTCTGCTGACTTGGTATCTCAGGCAGCAGCTGGGCAAAGAGGCCTCTTCATTAAGCCTTCAGTCAAGAGATCCTTGTCTGGTATAGCAGCTGTTCAAACTGCTTTTACATGTAAGAAACTTCCAGATGCTCTCAGATCTTTCCCCTTCAGGCAGGAAGCTCTCCTTTGCCCCTTTTCCTCAAGGAGAGCATTCTTGCCATCTGTGGTAGCCATGTCACTATCAAAGCCCCAGTCAGCACATACTGGGAGAGCAGAAGCCCGGGGCACCATGGTGGCCTCTGATCTGAAGAGGCTATGAGGCGGCTGCTCCTTTGCAGGCTGTTTGCCAAGTGGGTCAAGCCCCCCCGCTCTACTTCCTCTGATGGGCATTTCTGGCCTCTTGCTTTGCCCACTATGGGATCAGCCATCAAAGATCCTTGCAAAAGGCTTGGCAGTCCAACCAAGGTCTCTGCATGGTACAAGGTTTTTTTCCTTCCCAGAACTGAATAGGGGTGAGGCATCTTAGTGTGTGCTCCCCAAAGGCAACAGGGCACTGGTAGAACAGCCATGATGTTGGCAAACTGCTGGCTAGGCATGAGGGCCACAGTCTGCTCATGACAGAGGAAAGAGTAGCAAGGTTGGCATGAGAAGATTCACCCCCACACTTTGCTTCCTTTTCCTGGAAAGACTTGCCACACTTCTTGTCACATGTTGTGATGATACCAAGACCTTTTGCTGCCTAAGTTCAGAACCAAAAAAGTTGGGACTATTGGATTACAGTTCACAGAATATGGAAGTTGCTGCCCCAAAAGATAACTGGTCCAAACTCTCTAGGAGAGGGTGTTTCTACCCTTGTCTGTTGCAGATGGATTGTCAGTGGAGTTTTTCTGAGACAATGGAGATGGGACAGCATTGTCTACTGCACCTGTGGGCACACAGGGTACCTTAGAGGGCACAAAACAGCATGGATGTTGCACATAGTTCTGTCCTTCGGCACATTTGCCACTGCTATGCGCCCTGGGTTGCAGCTACAGTCTAGTGAGAAATAAGGGAATTGCCCCCACAGTAGTTCTGCTCTCCCAGATGAAATTTTCCTTAGTCCCCAAAAGTAACTTAAAATTTTATTTGAACATTTAGAAATAGAGTTTAGGCAGGCATAGAAAAAGACAGGCAGAGTTTCTGAGAGAATGTGAACACAGCCGATATAAGAGTTCTGGGTGCAAATTATTTTCAGTATCTCATTCTCTATAATGCTAGAAATTTGGAAACTAAAGGGAAAATTCACTGGGGTGGTAGATTTGTTTGGGGGAGGCAATGCCCTTATTTTGCCCTTTGTATAGGTACACAGCTGTATAAACTCTTCCAGTATCTGCCGTCTGAGGCAGCTGCCTTGTTCTGCCTAGTGTAAGGGCTGACACTGTGGCACATTAATGTATCTAGCAAATATTCAGGACGAAAGGAAAGTGGAGCAGAAACAGAAATTCTGTGTATTCTAGACGTATTAAAACTACCTTGTGTGTGGCGGGGGAAATCTTCTGCACTGCATAACTTTTGAACAGCTGAAATGTACAGACTAATGTGTTTAAAATCATGGCCAAGGAACACCAGCTGAGTGCAAGAAAAGGTTTGGGTTTTGTTTTCTCAAAAACCAGCAAGTGTAAGAAGGTCAGGAAATTGCTTACTTTACAGATTAGATGAACATAACAAAGACAGATGGTCCTTTCTGTAAGCAATGAATGAAATCTTATGTTTATTTTGTCTTTTGAGTAATTTTGTACTTAACAAAAACTGGCACCAGCCTTTGAGATCCTTACTGAAGTAACAATATCTTACATAATCTCTGGTTAATTGGTTAGTTACTTAAATGGTAGGCATTGCAAATTGGTTAAGTCAGCAATTCTCAATATATTTACCCTGGTATAAATCCCACTGAACACAATGGGCCTTAACCTGAGTCATAGAATTCATAGGATTGTCCTAGAGAAGACCTTTCCCTGGTTCACAGTCCTACAGAAATATAGTAAGGAAGTCAATGATGTCCTACCAATGAAAGCAGACTTCATTATTTGTTTATACACAAACTATTATTTATGTAAATTATTTTCATGTGTTTAAAATTTACACATACATTTGTTGTTGTTGTTCTGTGCCTTCAAGTTGTTTCTAACTTATGGTGAACCCAAGATGAACCTGTCACGGGTTTTTGTTGACAAGATTTATTCAGAAGGGGTTTACCTTTTCTTTCCTATGAGGCTGAGAGAATGTGACTTGCCCAAGGTCATCCACTGAGTTTCCATAGCTAAACAACCATATAAACCCAGGTCTCTAGATACTTAGTACCATGCTGACTCTCAAATATCGTGTACCAAATATTATTGTTCATTAAAACACATGTAAACATTTTTCACTGGAAATGCCCCCCAGCATTGTCTAGGGTACAAAGGAATAGTTTCATTTACCTTTTTTTTCTTAAGGTGGAGAGGGAGCTTTTTCAAAACTGGGAGTTACTTGTGTTTGCTTCTGGTTTGAGGAGCAAAAAACACCTTGGACTAAATCCCATTAAAATTTAGTAAAACTGCACGTGGGTCTTGTAAAGGGCACAAGTGACATTTTTCAAGATTTTTTTTTTAGATGTGTCCAGAGGGATACAGGGGAAGGTGCAGCCTTTGGGCCTGGAGCCTTTACTCCCCTTGCTTTGAAAACAGATTAAGAATAACCTTAAAAACTAGGTTTAAAACCAGTTTGAAAAACAAATGGCCATATGGAATAATAACAATTTTGGCTGCCCACCATATTCCTAGTAAGGATGGAGCTAGCCTGACTTCCCTTGAGAGGCATTTCTGTAGTCAAGCTGCTCTTCAAGAGTCAATTATGTCACATGTACTCACCAATCCAGCCTCTCACATTAGTAGGATGCACAAGGCGCCTATGGTTGTTCCTATTAGCCTCAAAGACAGATGCTCATAGAGCTAACATCTCTTTAACTGAATGGAAGGATTTTCAGCAGAATGAAAGGCAAACAAGCAGCTTGTAGCCAGTTGGCCTCTGCCAACAGGTGGAGGGGCATTAGAGTCCTTGTTGGCATCATGGACAAACATTTTCTGCTGTCACTATACAGCAAAGATTAATTTGTATTCATAACCGTGTGTGTAGCAGGAAAAGATATGAAGGCTGAGAACAGATGCGGAGAGTAAATTTTTCTCTCTTGCTAACTTGCTTGCTTAGTTCTCTTGGCTCCGAGGTGGGGAAGATGGGTCAGGCTTGCACATTTTTATTTCCTTTGTTTGTTTCTACATTATATAAAACCCTTGGGAGTCCATCTCCCATTGGTCTTGCTCTGGAGGGGATGCACCCCAATTCAGTGGCCTCATATAGCCAGTAATGGGGAATTTGACCACCAGCTGGAGATAGACTGGGTAAAGTGGGTTGCCTAGGGGCAGGTTCTATCACTGGCTGTCAAAGGATGGTTGATCCCATCAATGAAAGGGCTGGAATGCTCCTATGCTTTGTACCATGTGCTGTGTCATCTACTACCAGTAAAACTTGGCTATAGCAGTAACATGTATCAGTGTTCAGCGCCTCTTGGGGGGCATGGAACTGCACCCAGTTCCAGAACAGAACACACCTCAAACAGAATTGTCTGAACACTACAAATAATGGCTGGAATGAATCCAAGCTGGTAACAACTACTCCAACAAGAATTTCTCTTTATCCTCTCTTCTTCAGCAAATAGTAGCTATATATAAGAGCTGGACAAAAGACTGATGGGGAGTGTCTATCTCTGCTGTATCATTTCACCTATTTTCTTTTTTTATTTTTAAGAAATAAACTTGGGGGGACATGAAGGGCTTCTGTTTTTAAAACCTGCAGCATCAGCAGTAGAGCCAAGGGTTTTGTCTTTATCCTGCTTGGCAAAAAAGCTGCATGAGGTACAGCGGCAGATTAATGCTCTTTTTACAGAATCAGTCAATTAGGCAAAACATCTACATCTGTTTTGCAGTTGTTGCATGCAGCCCTCTGGCCCTCCCTACTTTTGGTCTGTTAGTACTACCTTTCCATGTAGTCAAAGTGTAATATTTTGCAGCATGAAAATTGGAGAACTTGACCCCAGATGGTTCATTAATTTATGTATGCTGTTATTTATTCATAAAGCATTACAGTCAAGAGGCACTCAAAATAGGAGCAGAAAAAATAGTTTTCACACAGTAGAAATTAATCTGACATAGAGATTTACACAGCATGGTGTAGTGGTTTAAGCACTAGACTACAACCTGAAAACCAGGGTTCAGTTCCCTACTTAGCCATAGAAACCCACTGGGTGACCTTGGGTGCATCAAGCACTCTCAGCCTGAGAAAACCTTGTGATAGGTTTGCCAAGCTAGCAAGGTGCAGAAGGTTTAGTTACTTAGTCTGCAATTCCAGATGGATGTTTTCGCTTACAACGAGTGGTAAGAGATTTTGAGAGCTATCTTTTGAAACATCTGGAGGGCCAAAGGTTCCCCTCTGCTGCCATACACTAGTGGGAGTAAGTTCTACTGAATTTTACAGGACTTACTTCTGATTATTACAGCACATTCTCATAGTTCTATACACATTTTTCTCCCTTTCGCACCACACAATTATACACAGACAGACACACAGAAAAAGAGCAGTAATAGAGATGTAAAATAGGGGTGGGAACCACACTTCTCTCCAGATGAAAGTCTCAGCAACTCTTCACCAGTGGCTATGCTGACTAGGACTCCAGGGAGCTGTAGTCCAAGAACATCTGTAGGGTGGCATGATTCCCATCCGTCAGCCAATGAGATGAAAAAATATCTTATGGGCTGAATGTGGATGAAAGCCTGTCAGTTTAATGTTGGGTGAAACTACATGGCACTGTAGCCAGAACATCAAATTAACAACTTCCCATGTATGGAGACAGAATTTTTTTGGACCTGTGCATCCCTTACTGAGCAGGAGGGCTGGGCTAAACCATCTTGTCTTGGGTACTCTTCCTAGAATTATGCATTAGAAAACCCAGCTTATTGGGTAACAGTCCTCCTGTCTCCCCCCCCCAACTGCAGCCCCGAATATGGGCTGGGAAAGCAATAAATGAAGAATGACGCTTCCATTTTTGGAAACACAGACTAAAATAGATGTGTGTGTAGGAGGTGGCAATGCAGGGCGTGTGTCTGGTGAATGAGTCAGGGACCAGAGAATGCAAGATGCGCCCTCAAATCACATTCTTCACTGCTGACACCATTCATGCGGATCTGGCGTCTGGGATACTAGAGAGCAAATCTCTGCTTTCAGTAAAAGTGCCTTTTCAGTTCTTATTCCTGTTTTCATTCACCTCTCTCGTATCCCCTTCTGTGCTCCATGTTCTTAAGAAAGGCATGTGGCCCTGATGTCTATATTAGCTCCCTTTGTCCCTTCTCCATCTTGACTCTGTCTCTCTAATTGAGGCTGGCAGCCTCCAGTGGCTCTCCCTTTGTATGTGTACTATTCTCTACCAATGGAGCAAAATGGTAGCAGCTGCAAAGGGCCTGTCCCACTGAATCAAACATGGGAGATAAGACAAGCTGGGGCAGAGGAGACAGGCCCACACACCATCTGGAATCTGACTGGCTGTTCTGCTCCTCTCCAGGGATGCAACAGAGCCACAGAGAAAGAATGTGTGCAGCTGCTTGCTGCTGTGGTATTATGCATTCCGGCACCTAACCATTAACGAAAAAGTAAGTGTGTGTATACATGCATGTGCGTGCATGTATGAGGAGCAAATGTGTGTGATGCACAGTTCCATATACACATATATATCATGAAGCACTGATGTTCTGACTAGGTAGGATGTCAGCTTTTCCAGTAATGGTCATGGCACACTGGGAACCAAATCTGTAAGTAGCTCACATGGCAAATCTGTTATAGACATATTGTCACTGCATTTTCTGAAGATTATTGGGAGTCCCAGGAGGGATTTCTACCCTGTGGGTTCCCTAGATGTTCTTGAGCGTGTACTCGTAAAATGACCAATAACGGGTGATTCCGGAACCTGTAGTCCAGCAACACCAGTCCACCCTATAATTCATCCTGACTCACAGATTCTCAGAGCTAAAGCTCAAAAAATGAAAGTTTTTCCAAACTTCACATTTCTGGAATATAATTGTAATGTTATTGTTTATAGCCATAGGCCATTACATTTTTGTACACTGAAACGGAGTACAGAATACACATGAAATACATAATAGAAACTGAGTTCAATGTATCCAAAAGAACATACCTAAAATGGCTAAAATTACTAAAAGTAAAGTTTTTGATAAAAGTGGATAATAAAATTTTTGCAGTGAAAACAGTTGGTGTTGAACACACAGGTGCTCATGGAGTGAAACCAATATTAAGTCTGTCTAACCCAATATTGTCCTCATGGCAGTAGCTTTATAGGACCTCAGACTGGAGCCCCACTCGCTGCCAGCATCCATTGACTAGGTGGATTTGGTGACAAGTGAACCTGAGGTCTTTTGTATGCAAAGTGTTGTGCTGTCACTGAGCATGGATTAATTGTAGGAAACTTTTTTAGAACTCTGGTTTTGGATGCATGGTTTTGCTCTGGTTTTTGGTGAAAGTGAGTGTAGACAATCAGGTGTGATGTCCTGTAATGCTATGAGGTTTTATGCCAGTTTTTTTTAAATTGCTTTGTTTTTTCAGGATCAGTTTGGGTCACAGACTTCCAAAACTTCCAAACATGAGACATGGAGGGCTCTTTGGGGACCTTTGAGGATTATTGCCTTCTGCCTTGTAACTAACTCCTTCTCTTCAAATCTAAAGTCTCCAAAAGCTTACTACATGCATATGATGATGAGGGAGATCACTGAGAGGTGCTTTGTATAAAAATAATTGTTTCTAAAACAAAGAGCACGACCAAAGTTGAAGAGGATGGGTCAAAATTAGCAAGGTTATAGTAATGGGGACCTAAAGTTCAGAGCCAAAGGGTTTCTGCAAAGGATGTTATTCTGCTGCTGAACAAAAAGAGTTCTTGTCAAATCACTGCTCTTTCTTTTAAAGTACATAGAACAAACTACCAACAAAGAATCAGAGTCTCATTCTCAGGATGCATGTATATGAACATGAGGAGGGTAGAAGCTGTTTTAAAATTGAATATACATGGTAGGCAATGAAGGTTTTGTGTTCACGTTAGAGATGAAAGTAATTACAAAACCTCAAACTTCATTTCCATGTATTAATATAGGGAATCAAAAGATGTGCACTTTCCACTCCAAAGAAATCCAGATTTTTTTTTTTTTTAAAACCTAACCCTAGTCCTTCCTGTTTATTTCTTCCTGTTTTAAGAAATAGTAGGTATGCCCTGAGGGTATTTTTAAATGAGACTTTATCATATGTTAATGATGCTTTAAATTGTATGTGTCTGCTCCTTTTGCTTATAAGAACAGTGGTGAGGAAAGTGTACATAAATTCCAGACTTATTTCATGTGGAATGCTTTTTACTAAGACCCACCTAAAATTCTGTTTCTGAGTTGTTATGTCTATAATTCCTTTGTGACTTTGTTGAGGAGAAGAGCTTCCTGCTGATAGCTTTGCAGCAGTTTTATGTTAAGGCCAGCCCTGTGATTAGACAGGATGAGGCAGGTTCCTCTGTCAGCACATTTTAAGTGTCATGAAGGGGCAGCATGTTAGCAATTGACAGTTACCTACTGAATTTGTTATTTTTATGGCTGAGGGTGGGAAAAGATGTATATGAGATTTTTCTATTTCATGCCAAAATAAATTGGGTGGCCTTTGAATGCTGCGTAACTTGAGTTCTATGAGTGCAGCTGGGGACAGGGAGGAATTTGTTGCTCTGCCTCAGACAGCAAAATGACTTAGGTCCATGTTATTTTATGTTTAATTCCTCTGTTTCAGGAAGAAGATCAGGAATCAGAAAATGAGAAACTAGTGGTGAAAGAACCTGAGACTGAAGATGGTAAGTTTGGGGCATAATGATTGGAGGGTTAAAGGTCAGAGAGAAAAGCCTTCAGAACTGGTACAAAGAACATAATTTACTCTCACTTTTGAATGTTCTTCAGCAAAAGAGCCATTCTTATTTATTTTCTCTAAAATTTATAATTACTGTAATTTGTAATAGTAAAAATGGAGACAATGTACGGCCCTCTTAAAGTTGTGGGAAACAAAAAACAGTGTTAGTATCCTTTGTGAAAAAACTGTAGAACTAAATTTGTTCTGCACTGAAAATGTGAACTTGAGAATGGACAGACTTCATCTTTTAGAAAACAACAATGCTAACAATGCCATAGCACCATAACCTATTGCCAGTTCATTGCTCTCAGCTGAATTTAGTGGTTCTGTTTTTTTCAGTATAATGGCTATTTGTTTTTGGTTCAATTTTAATCCTATTCCAATTAGGGTCCATTTTGAATATCTGTACTCATCAACATGCGTTACCAATATTTTATGAGAAATGCAATATCCCTAAGCCCATATGGTTTCTTATTTTCAAAATGTCAGATTAGTGATTTTAATTTCTGTAAAGCATTTAAGAGCAGTATCTCCATGTATTTCCTAGATTGCCACTTTCATTTTGGTCCTCTAAAATATGTTGGGAAAAGTTGACAGATCTCTGAAAATGTGGGGCTCCCACTTCCCTTTCTTTTGTTGAGATTGTACAGCAAATTGTGGGGATATTATTCAAGAATCGTTAAGCAGGAGTGGAAAATTCTAAACCAGAAGACCTCTGGGCACTTAGATTAAATACTTCTCTCTCTCTCTCTCTCTCTCTCTCTCTCTCTCTCACACACACACACACACACACACACACACACACACACCTGTGAAGGAACTAATGGACAATGTCACAAGGACAGATGGGGTGGGATTGTTTGCTGTTGTAGTTAGTTGTACTGTAAAGTCACTCTTTATGATGCAGTGGAAGGAAGCTGAAAAAAAAACTCTGGCATTTACAATCAGCCCTTGACAAATTTTAGACTTTTTCCTCCTTGCAGGCCTCTTCTCCCTGCAACCCAGCAACAAATGTAAAAGGGCAGGGAGCTTTCACTTTATATTTCCACTTCCTACTTCCCCTACCATAGGTGGCAGAAATTTAGAGGGAAGAGAAACACGTGGACTAGGTGTTCCCCTCAGTGCCCGCCCTTCAGATCTAACCTGCTTTCTCTCTGTGTGTGCTTGAGAGTCTGAGCACAGATAAAGGACAATCCTGAGCTCTGATGAAGGAGGACCAGGGCACGGCTGTCAGTTTCTATAAATATGGCCTCTGCTGAAGCGGGCTCGGGCACTGCTGCCACCTCTCTCCTGGGGGAAGGCAGAGGATTAGCTGCCTGCCCTCAAGCAGCTGAGACTCAAAAGGCAGGCAACTTCCTTCTCCTGATTATTACTGAGCTCTTAATTCTTTTCAGTTGTAGGGAAAGAACAAAGGGCAAGACACAGTTGCTAGCATTTGTCAGTGAACACTCTTTGCCCACTGTAAGGGAGGGATAATAGCTGAGGGAGAAAGAAATATAAGGTTCATGTAGGTTGCTCGTACAAAGGATGCAACACTGAGCATTTGCTAAGCCTAACACCTAATGAATAACTGAGTGTAGAATAAATGGACAAATACACGAGTATGAAGAACTGCTAGCCTTCATATAAAGATTCTGTGGAACATCCAGGATCAGAGTCTGTATCTTTAGGACATAACAGTAGCAAGAATTTCCTCTGTGATCCTAAGGTAAGCCTTTCACAGACCTCTTAGATCAGTGGTTCCTAAACTTGGTTTCCCAGATGTTGTTAGACTACAACTCCCAGAAAACCTAGCCAGCACAGCCAGTGGACACGGGAGGGATTCTGAAAGCTGTAGTCCAATAACATCAAGGAATCCAAGGTTAGGAACCACAAAGTGAGCCACTGTGGTATCTATCCTACTGAATTTAATTGAGCAAGAATGAGGATAGCAGATGTTTGTTGTCTGTGGAGAACACTTGAGCGCTGCTAAAGGAAGCCGCTCAAAGCCTCTAGTGAAAGAAAATGAGAGACGGGTGAATGTTGTGAGCCTCCCTTTGCAAGCAGAAGTCTCCTTGATGTGGCAAGGGCAAGGGCTGCCAGTGTTACTCTTGTAGATTTAGCAGTCTGAAGCAGCTGGCTCCAAAAATAAGAAGCCAGGTGATGGATCCTAACACCCTAAGTATACTTATGCCCTGGATACATACACACACATACCTCAAAACAGTGGTTCTCAACCTGTGGGTCCCCAGATGTTCGTGGACTTCAGCTCCCAGAAGCCCCAGCCACTATGGTCAATGCTCAGGGCTTCTGGGAGCTGAAGTCCACAAACATCTGGGGACCCACAGGTTGAGAACCACTGCCTCAAAAGGTCCTAAACTGCTGCAGTCCAGATTCATGGTAGCTCTGGACCATTGACTGTACCAGAAGAGAAAGAATAAAGGGGCGGGGGGAGATGAAGAGATTGCTTCCTGGCGAGTACCTTCTGTCCTGATCATAGTGAGCTGGGAAGGCTTTGGATTTGGTGGTTGATTCTCTACAAAATCATCTTGCCCCATCTGGTTAGCTGAGCTGTGAGGCCTATCAAATGAGATGTATTAATCTCCCATGACTTGTGGATTCTTACTGGCAAGAGCTATACTATCTTAAGAAACAAGACTATATCTAAGAAGCCTCTGAGACAGGAACTTTGTGACCTCAGAGAGTTTTTATTTGCTGAGCTCAGAGAATTCCAGTATTGTGTCATATTCGAAATAAGTTTTCTCATTGGCCAAAAACAAACAACAAAAAACAAACAACAACAAAACCCTAGCTTAAAACACTGAAGAATATAGATCACATAGGAAAGTAGAATGGCCTAATAGTTTAGTTCCCAATTTTTATAATTTCTAAGTATCCAAATCCAAAAATTGAATCCAAAGGTTTTTTTCCCAATGTAGTTAATGCTTTTAGATCTAAACCAATATAGAATGACTGTCAGATACATAATTCCTTTTTTAAAAAGTTGGACAGTAAATATAGTGTTAGTAAAGTAGACCCATCTATTCGGGGCTGGCATCCTTCACATTCATGAAAGTAGTGTGTAGTTTATTTGAGTTATATTCAGCAACATAAAGAATACACATCTTAGCCATAGACCTCCAGCTATTGTATATTGGGAAATAAATTTGAACCTTCTTCTTTGTAGCACAGAATATCCCCCCTATCCATGGGACATACCTTCCCATACTTACCATGGATAATGAAAAACATGGATAATAGCGAATGCTATATTTTTTCAGTGAGATGAGTGACGTAGGCAGACGAGCATGCAGCTTGTAGAGGAGGCCCTGAAACTGGACAAAACTTTAAAATCCAAGAGAAAGAAGGCTTTGTAGCCATTATTTGCTGTCCAAACCTAGTGCATAACTGATAAAAACATGAAAATCGACAACTTTTGGAAAAAATAGAGACTACATTGTGGTGTGGGTAAATGAAATTGCATATATTGGTCACATGAATATGGGGGACATACTATACTTCAAAGACAGATCTTGCTGCCTCAATCTCTCTCAGTACCAGAGCTTTAAAAAGCAACTTTTTTGAAAATACAACAATTGGAGTCTCCCAGCCATCATTGGAGGATTCTGGGAATTGCAGTCTCTAAAGTAATTTTTCCAAGCTCTGCTCCATATAAGTTCACAGCCATTTAAGGCAAACCTAGTTCCAACAACCCCCTACCCTTGCTTTATAAGATCTTTACAGGCCAGTCTCTGAGTTCTATGCTAAGTTTAGAAAAGCTGCATTTAAGTGATTAATAGAAAACAGAAAATGATTCATTGACTAGTTTGAGAAGCTTATACAACATAAAACATACAGTATATACTGTGAACTTTTATGAATAAAATCTTTTCCAAGAAATGGAGGAAATACTGTACTTTATACAATGATTAACCCACAAAGGTTTGAATTATTACATCCCAGTTGCCAATTTTTGAACTGGCCCCTGTACATGTGCCTTTGACAGACCTGTTATATGTAAAAATAGATGATCCTGCCTTGGAAACTTCATCTCTATTGGTTTCTACAATTCAGTTTATAGTAACAGACAATATTCTATTGGTATTGAAAGAAAAAAAATATAAACATATGAGGTTTACATGGTGATGTTTTACAATACATCTTGTAGTTGCAGTCAGTGGAGAAGGGCTATTTATGTTTTCAGTTGTCATATGAGCTTTTCACTCTTCCTCTGTAGAGTTTAGGATGGCACACATGAGTATTACTTTGTCTTTTTGATTGAGATAGATTTGGTTGAAAGAAAGTGACCAAGGCTATGCACTAAGTGATGGGAAATTTGTAGCTCGCCAGATGTTGCTAGATTCCAACTCCTATTAGTTCCAGGTAGCATGGCCAATGGTCAGGGGAGTGAGAGCTATAGTCCAACAACATCTGCAGGGCCATCAGTTGCCTCCACCTGAAGGGATGGGAATCATGTGGACCTTTAGTATTGCTGAATTGCAGCTCCCAGCATTCCTCACCATCGGCTCGCTGAGATGGCTAGGGCAGTCCAAAAACATCCAGGGGGCTGCTCAGCTCACATGCTTGGTTTAAATACAACACTCTATCCTCTACACTGCCTGGGATATGTCTATGGTCTAGTTAGAAAGAGCCAGAGCTTGCCCACTCCTAGTTTCCCCCTCTGGACTGATAAACTGACTGTTTTTCTAGCAAAAAAGGGAAGGGTACAGATGGGAGCTGTCCTACCTTGTCCCACTTTCCCGCAGTCCCTTGAGGCCCCATGTCACAGTCACAATCCTATTGACTCAGGAGGATTATGCTTATAATACTTATAAACAATCTTTAATCCTCACACATCATGTCCACAAGGTAGAGGGAACATTATCTCTGTTTTACAAAGACAGAGGAACATCCTGCATAACATTTGCTGGAGCTCACGTAGCAAGTCATTTCTGGGGGAGGGGGAGGCATAGAGTTGCCATGTTTCTTTACTGGCCTCGCTCCTGTATCTTTAACAGCAGGCTAATGCACAGACTAAGCCAGTGAATCCTTTTCTGTCATTTTACTTCTATGCCAGGAAAAGGTTTGCTTGTTAAAAGTATAGGAGAATGGCCATTTTTAAAAAAGGTTAAGAAACTGGCTTATACTGGATGAAAATATGTTGTCCTTCTAACCCAGTATTATTTGCTTACTGTCAGCAGACCTCCAAGACCTCTCATCTGCAATCATTAGAACTAAAACAAAACTAGTGAGGTTAGGGTCTGAGCCTGCACACGATGCTTCTGTTTGTGGTGCTTGTGCTCCTGCTGTTGAATTAACAGCATCACTCTCTTTTCTTAAGGGAAAACCACACATCCAGCATTGTACCTTCCTTTAATCTATACATACGCTGCTTTTCTTTCTTATGGATCTTAGAACAGCGTACATAAAGCTAGCATGAGATTTCCTGGTTAGGAAGTGATCATACTCATACTTGCCTTTTTCAACAAGACTGCTTCGGGGCAGTCAGTGGGCCTGTTGCCTTGGGGACACTTATCAACTGTGATAATGGGCTCTCCCATTATCTGAGAAACATAGCCGAGGGGCATGGTCTCCTCTCCAGGTAAACAAAGAGTTAATTGTATGTTGGGTGTAAGTTAGATTTATCAAATTAAATTTATCAAGATCAGCATCACAAAGAAGCAACAGAGATCATGAGAGACAATTATCCAGTGGGGAAGACCAGTCTGGGAAGAAGTGTGGAAGCTTAGAGATGGTTCCAGGTGAGAGGTAATAGAACCTAAGGGTGCCATGGGGCACACAGAGAGACAAAAACGCTGATGGAAAGGTGTGGAGGTGCTGCCTGCCTCACCTGGGAAGCTTGGTCATAAGCTGGATAAAGGGGGTCCAGACTCTCAGCTTCCCATCAACATCCAGACCCAGAACTCCATATGTATTGTGAGTAGAATAGGAATGTTTAGCTAGTCATGTTAGGGCAGAGCTTTCCAAACTTTTCATGTTGCTGACACACTTTTTAGACATGCGCCATTTTGCAACACAGTAATTCAGTAAGTGGATGCAGCCCCTCCACCTGAGCCTGGCCCAGCGCCACCGCCCTTGCCTGGGTCTTCCTTGGCTTGGGGCAGCGGCAGCCTCTCCACCCGGGCCTGGACCACCTCTACTGCCCTCACTGGGGTCTTTCTTGGTCTGAGGCTGTGGTGGCAGCAGAGGCAGCCCCTTCAACTGGGCCTGGCCTACCTTGGCAGTGGGAAAGGGAGCCCCTCCACCTGTTACATTCATGCAACACACCTACACACTGCAGCCGACACACTAATGTGTTGTGATACACAGTTTGGAAAGCTCTGTGGTAGGGCTTACATCCTTTTTAATCTTGGCTGAAGGTGATTTAGGCAGTGTTTATAATCTTGTAACTATTCCTAAGTAATGCGTTGTGAGAAATAGCTGAAAAGACTTATAAAACAATTTAGCACAGGATTGGCTGAAGCATTAATGTTTATTGAAAGTACATTTCTGCAGAAGTGGGTGCTCCCCAGAGAGAAGGGCACATCCCAGTATTGTATACCTCATGTTTTATCCCCTGTCCCCATCACAGGTCTTCCCTCCCCTGGGATCCTATCGGATAGGACCCCAAAGGTTACAGCCTATCAGGATCGCCTAAGAAGTTACATTTCCCCTTCCCCATATTTACAGTATGAGTGATCACGCACTGATCATGCATTTCCCTCATGTATCCTTAATTCTTATTGGCAGTTTCCAAATGCCCCTTGGTGTAATCACCCTAACAGTTTCTAACCGCCCCTACTTCTAAACAATGCCAACCTTTTTTTTTCTTATATTCCTTATCAACCAGTTTACTCCTTACAGACAGCCTTGTTGTCACTCAGACTGTCTTATCAGTCTGGTTCTTCACTCTGGAGATTCAAGGCCAAGAGGCCTTCTTCTGTTCTGTGGCCAATTTTAGAAAGCTGTTTTCTTAGACTTAGTGTATTACAGAAGCTAAAATATAAAATATACTGAAATATATGTGTAAATATATCTACAATATGTTTTATACATATAAGCTAGTATATATGCTTCTAATACATGTTATTAATACTGTATACCCAGTGCAGAAGCTAAAATAGATTTCATTTCTCTCATGCGTCAAGGAAGGTGACATAATGTATAAGATATCCTTTTGCTAATGTAGATTGCTTGATTAGAATAAAAGTTTTCCTTTTGAATATCTCCTCTTTTCTATGCTCTCTTCACATGCCTTTGCTCAGTATGTGCACATGCATGTGCATAGGATTTTCATCTCTCACGGAGAGGGGGAAGGTAAAGTCTCTGCAGAATCAGAGGTGGAGAAAGTTAAGTTCTCCAGTAACTTCCCACTGAGTTAATGAGTCACAAGGGTCAAATCAGTGGATGTGGGCAGCTATATGGTCTTCAGAGGTCCCCCTCCTGCTTGAGAGAGGTGGGATTGTTACACTTGTGCAATTTGAAGTTATCACTTATAAAGACCAAATGGTTTAGGTCCCAGCTGTCTGAGAGGCTGTCTTTCTTCATATGACCTTGCCTGGGCCCCAAGGTCCCCTCTAAGTCCCACTGCCTTTACAGGCATAACTGGTGGGGTTGCCATATAGGGCCTTCTCAGTGGCTGCCCCTACACTTTGGAACTCCCTTGCTAGGCAAACTAAAATAGCTTCCTCCTTGCCCCCATCAGTAGCCAAAGACATTTTTATTCCAATGGGCTTTTTAGAAATTGAGGTTTCTAAAGACAGCACTTCCATACCAAATTTCACATGAAATTTACAAAAGGATGTATATTTGGATATTTGGTCAGCTTTTATAGAAATGTATGACTAATGTGGTTATTTTTCCTTCTTTCATGTTTTTATTTTCCTTCCTTTATTGTACCGGAACATTATTAACTGAAATCCCATTTGAATGTAAATATTGTTTTTTAATTTAAAATTGAAAAAAGAAGGAAAGCACTTTTAATGGGGTGCAATACAGTCTTTATTGTTTTAATTTTTATCATTTTTAGCTGTGTGTTTTAAATTATTTTTAAATGTTGGTAGCTTAACTCCATTTTAATGTTGATTTATAAATATTTTAACTGTATGATATTTTAATTTGTAAGCTGCCTAGTTGTGGGAGGATGTCAGAGTACAAATAAATAAATAAAACACCCCCACAGCTGTTCTGGGTTGTATGGAAGCCATCCGAGGTCCCTCTGCACAACAGAGGCTCAGCACAGGATGAGTGCCTCTCCGGTCAAGAGCAGCTGCAGAAAGAGAATCCATAAAACTGAAAATGGGCTCACTGAAAATGGGCTCAAATGGGAGTACCGAGCCATTTCTTCTCACTGGGACTTAGATGGTTGGTTTTCAGGGGCTGAGGGAGCAGTGCTGAGGATGAGGAATAGTGGGTGTTCCTGCAGTTTCTTTTAGCAGACTGCAAGAGTGAGAAATATCTGTGCTTCCTGAAATTGCATAATGGTGAGTCCTAGTTCTGGAAGAAAGCTGGCATATAAACCAAATAAATAAATAAATCAGTCCTGAAAAGTACAGAGACACAGTCCTCGTATTATGTTAGGCCAAAGTGACCAAGATAGGACTTCCAGATGTTTTGGCCTGCAATTTGCCCCATCCTTAGCCAGCATAGCTAGCATAGTGAAAGATTATGGAATCTGCAGTTCAAAAACATCTGGAGGGCCACCAGTTGCCCACCCCTGCCCTCAGCCTATGCTTGTGAATATGTCCTACTGAACAAAATTGGGAAAAGTATTCTCTGACACTATATCTACCACGGATTCCTGGAATGTGACATTAAAGAAAAAGGTTGGGAAAACATTATCCTAAGACACAAGCAAAGAGACCTCTTCTTTGTTAGAGCAGCATAAGCAAAGGGTGTCCAAAGGCTTTAATAAAAATAAAACATAGAAAATCTTTACACCCAAGGCTCTAGTGTTGCAGTTCTATCAGCAAACATATTCCTCCTCACCCCCAAGAAAAACATTATGTAATTCAGGATTATTAATAGGACTGGTGAGGCCAGAAAGGTGAAGCCTCCAGCAACCACATGTTACTTGAGTGGTTAGCCAGCAAATTTTTGTACCTTTCAAATGCATTTTGTGTACACGCCTGCAGCATCCATAATTCTAAGCATCTCTCTTTGTCATAAATGGATGCTTCTCTGTTTCTCCTTGCTCCCTTGCTTTTGTCTAAGAGAGTCTAATATTAAAGCCTGACTTGTGTTTCTTTTCTCATCTTTCTTTTCAACCTCTCACTGCTTTCTTTCTTAACTGTTGTTGAGCCAGTGTGGTACCAGTGATAGCTGGGTCTTAGGAGATCCAGGTTCAAGTTCCTGTAGAGCTGTGAAACCTTCTGGGAAGAGTAGCAAGAGAAGTATTAGATTGTTATCTGTATTTAGAGAAACTTTTCTGTGTAGGTGATTTAGAGTCTGTGCTGGGTAAGCTGGAAACCATCTTTTAAAATGTCTTTAATGTTTCTTAGGGTTTTTTTTCTTCACTAAGTAGTATTTTGTATCTCTTTTTCTATATTTTTTCTTTTGTGTCTTTTTTTGAAATTTAGTAGGGGGTGTGTGTGTGTGTGTGTGTGTGTACATATATATATATATATATAAATAAAAAACAAAGAACCCCTCAGAGCAACCTTGGGCCACTCCCTCCCTCTCAGCCTAACCCACCTCCCAGAGTTGTAATGATAAATGTGGGGGAACTTTAACTTCTGCGTTCTGGAAGATGGGAGTGGCCTTCAGGAAACAAAGGATGTCTTCATATCACCACTTTCCACAGGGGATACAATAATAGCTGGGCAACTAGTCAGTAGTTCCTATAGGTGTACGTGTTTTAAGTTCATCTCTCTTTTCTGGTTCTAGCCAGCATGACCAAAACACCACCTTTAACCAATGTATTTGTTCTCAAGTTGGGTTCCCCTGTCTGAAATAAATGAGACTACACAGATTTAAGAGCCAATATACTTTTTGTGGATTGCACCTAATGGATTAATTGTTTTGAACTTAACCACTGACTTTTCAGGCTTAACATTCAAAATGAAAGTTGTATAATTTACTTAGTAGTTTCACACTGTTCTTGTCCACATAACTACAGTTTGGTAATGGCTGAAGAACATTACCAAAGCATCCTTCATTTCTTCTTCATTTTCCTTTAAAAAAAGTAACATTGCACAGTGCACAAGGAAGTCTAGTCAGGTGGGAGAGTCACAAAAGCAAGCAAACAAACAAGTAAGGCTGCAAGGCTTTCTATGGTAGGAAGTTCCCATTCACTTAATTGAACTGTATCTGGGGAAGCATGCAGAGAATTGGACTGCAAAGAGCTTCAGTGGGGAAAGGGTTCAATTTTGAAGAAATGCATTTTGAAGAAATGCTTGTTATTGACAGGGGTGGAAATGATCACAAGGGGAAAAATGACCTTTCAAGGCAGAATGTCGTGGCATCTTGCAGCTTCTGAGTGGGATGAGTAAGAGCAAGGCAGTGAGTAAATATCTTTTAAAATGATAGTTCCTGTCCAGCTGCTTTGTTTAAAGTAGGTCATTCCATTCCTCTTACATACTTTGTAGCAAGTCCAGAACTTGAAAGAATGTTTCCTGGAGTTTGGTGGAAGCAAGGATTTTCTGTGTAGGTTTCTCTTCCCAGCTCAGTTCAGATGAATCTGTCTATCAAAGACTTTCTTCACCATGTTTAGAATGCTTTTCTGTATGGGTAATGTCAACTGTATACTGTGTAACGAGACATAAACGTCTGTTACTTTGGAATGGGAGAGCTTTCTTGTGGAAAGGAAAGGCTAGAAGAAAGACGAACAAGCAGCTAAATTACAAGGCTAGTCATGTAGACTATGAGCTTTGTTTTGTAAAGTTATACTAGTATTTGAAGCCACTCATATTGCTTCCATATAGACTGACCTCTCTTAAAATTGCTTCCTTTTATTTTTATTTGAAACCTCACTGTAGTAGTGGTGACAGAGTGATGAATAGGATTGGGAGTGTTCTGTGTTTTGAAAGAGCTCTCTTTGCCCTCACTCCCTTATTACCTAGATCTCAAAATGCTGGAATTCCTTCCTATTAGGCCTAGCCATGCATCAATAGCTAATATCTAGGATCTGAAGAAAGCAATACTTGGAAAAGTTGTTTTTGGGGATGACAGTTCCCAGAATTCCCCAGCCAATATTGCCATGCTGGCTGGAAGATTCTGAAAGTCATAGTCCCCTAGTCCCCCACATGACTAAATGTGATATGACACACATATTTGAAAAAGGGTGCTTTAATGCTGCACTTTTATATGTGAAGGGGAAAAAACTGACTGGGTTAGAAATGAGCACACAATAATTAGTAAATAGCAATCTCTCTTCCTTTCCCCAGCTCCTTGAGCAGAGACTAGGTAAAAGATGCCAGGAAGACCCCAGGTCTCCCCAAAAGTTCATACGTCCCTTCCTCTGCCTTGCCACTTTTTGAAGTGCTGGCAGAGAACTGTTCCCATCTACCTTCATCACATCCTCCTGCTACCACTAGGGAAAGACACTGCAGTGGTCATTTCTAGAATAGGCAACTACTGTAAATCCACTCACTCTGTGTGTTCTTGCCCTTACTGCTGCTATGCACTGCTTTAGCTTTTCTGTTTGCAATAAGGCTACTGCCTTCTGGTTATCTTATAGTGAGCTCTAAATCTATCTTGTAATAAGTCACTGCAGTCTGTGGTACTCCCTGTATATTCTTGTACTCAGGAGTGCTCCCCACTCCATGCTCTTGCACCCATTTTCTTCTGTTCTTCCACCCAAAATCATGAGCCAAAATTCCATAGCTGTTAAGTGTTAGCAAAAGGAACCTTTGCTTGCCCATACTCCATAGCTGGTAGTTTGCATGTTGTCTAAGAGTTTAGGCATAGTGCATATTCATATCATTTTCTGTTTATTGGTGTTAGGAAAGAAATGTCATGTCAAGGAGGGAGCAGCCCTTATTCCACTGCTCCAGTGACTAGGACAAGGAGCAATGGATTCAAGCTGCAGGAAAGGTGATTCTACCTGAATCTCAGGAAGAACTTCCTGACAGTCAGAGCTGTCTGGCAATGGAATATGCTGCCTGGGAGTGTGGTGGAATCTCCTTCTTTGGAGGTTTTTAAGCAGAGGCTGGATGGCCATCTGTTGGGAGTGCTTTGATGGATGTTCCCGCATAGCAGAGGGTTGGACTGGATGGCCCCTGGGGTCTCTTCCAACACTATGATTCTATGAATGCCTTCTCTTTTCCTGCATCACTAAGGATCCTATCATACTACCCTGTTATAGCACAATTGTTCAACTTTAATTTATGGTCTGGAATCCTGGGATTTGCAGTTTAGAGAGGCACATTTAGAATTCTCAACCAGAGAGCTCTTGGACCTCACTGAACTTCAAACTCCAGAATTCCATAGATTGTTGCCATGGCAGCTAAAGTGGAATAACTCTGCTATAACATTCTCGTGTGATAGGGCCCATAGTCTGCGCTTAGTTTGAGTTTCTTCATCCTCCATTTTGTAGTCTGCAGTTCTCTCTCTCCTCCATGCTTGAAGAGCAGATATTATAGAGCTTCTCAGCAGGAGATGTTATGATGTCTTTAGTATTTATTAAGTTAACATTGTTCATATACTTTTTTTGCTAGACCCTGGTTGGGGAGTGGGACTGGTTGTTGCTCACCTTCTGCTTGCAAACACTAGTGATTCTGCTTGTGAGATACACTAATGTCTTTCATATTCCCCAACACTGAGCACACTCAGTCATCATTGGACACTTTCCTTCCCCACATACACTTTATTTGGGGGGGGAATCCTAAATATTTTTCACACTTCTGCAAACCTTTCAGTTCCATGGGAATGCTGATACCTCCCTATTGTGTATGAATGGTGCCATTTTGGCAACATAAACATTGGCATTCAAGCCTGAATGTCAGAAAAGCAGTGGTTTAAATTACCTGGTTTCCTTTCCTAGTTTAAATCAATGGAGTCAGTACAACTGATTGACATCAGTAGATGCTGGAACTGGGCTCACAAGCATTGAATAGAGGAACGCTAGAATCACTGACCTGTTAAAATCCTTTTTCAACCTCTCTTGATAGTGTGTGATGATAATTCAGTGAGTTAATTTCCATTCGCTTCTGGTCGATCAGACTTGTATGCCTGCTATAGTCGGGGAACAGCATTGGCTTTTCCGTGAGGGGAAATGAGAATTTGATGAAGCTGAATTTCTTGATACTCCTTAGCCAAGGGCTTTAGTGTTTAGGGAGGCTGTGGCTGCTGGCTATACTGAAAGCATTTGATATGTGGGAGGAAATGAATGTGGGTGGTGCTACTTTTTGCTTTTTTGCTGACGAGCTTTTGTACCTGGCCTTTTAAGCTCATGATTTAAGACATTTCCCTCTGGATATGTGGTTGAAATCTAAGTGAAACATGTTGACACATTGGGATAAAGAAGAAGGGACACAGACTTAGACCAGGTGGACATTGTTCAGAAGAATCTTTTAGTTTGTTCAAGCGATTTTTTCTGGCTACGTAGTGGATGATAAAGGCATCTGAAAACCATTGCATTATTTTTTCTTCTTTCCTGTCTGTACATCGTCAGTTCATTGGGCTGGCATTCAGTTACAGCTACACATTAATTCCATTCCTTTTTCTAAACAAAACTTAAAACACTATCATGTTAAATCAAAGAAAAGGTTTTTTTAAAAAAATGACATTGTATATAAAGGAAGACTGTGGATCACAACAGCTTCTAGTCTAAACTAGATGGGAGATATAGAATAACTCCTTAGCATTAGTAAATCCAAGGAGACTAGGTGCCATTGTTATGTAGATTTGTCACATTTTCCTTGTACTAGGTGAAAGATGAAACCTCCAGTTTCTTGAAAGCGATTTGTTTTTATCCAGGCCCAAACCTCATAATTCTCTCACTTTTGGGGTGGGTTTTCTTTGTTCTTGGTCCCAGAAAATGTATGCTGTTAAGTTGGCTGTGCCTCTCTCCTTGTGCCTCAATCAGTTTTCAGAGAGTGAAACCAGATAAGTAATTAGCTTGGCCTTTGAACATATTTCACTGACATAGACAAGCAAGGCAATTTCATGGGTAAGAAATGAAATAATATAGCCCAGTGTTTGGGAGCTGAGTTTATCACATTGGTAATTATACTTTTAGGGGGGAAAATGGAAAGTGTGACAAAACTTCAGATATATGACGAAAGTATCTAGGGTTATTGTTTCTGCATATGTAGGTCACACATATGGGCTTTTTGAGGAAACTTTTTTTTATTTGAGTGGTCTGGACTGAGGTTGAGGGCATCAATAGGGCTAAGACTGGCCCAATACATTTCATGCCTTAGGCCAGTGGTTCTCAACCTGTGGGTCCCCAGATGTTTGTGGACTTCAGCTCCCAGAAGCCCTGAGCATTGACCATAGTGGCTGGGGCTTCTGGGAGCTGAAGTCCACGAACATCTGGGGACCCACAGGTTGAGAACCACTGCCTTAGGCAAAGCAGCAAATGGCACCCATCATCCACCTAGATGCCTCATACCAGGTGTTTTTCCCCATGGGGGGAACCAACAATTACCCCCTCCCACCTACAAGTGAAAGTACAGTAATAACGAAGTGGATAACTTAACAATTTGATGTGCTTCCGTGACATTAGAAATCTGCTGCCTGAGATAGCTGTTTCATTTTGCCTACTGGTAGGACCAGCTCCAGATGAGGCAAAGCTTGAGCAGCACCACTTTTGGGAGAGGAGCCCAGTCATCACTGTTTCTGACTCATTACTAATCCATGCCCCTAACTGGTTAATGAATCAATCTGTTAGTTACAGCAGAACCTTAGGTTACTGACTTCATACCTGACATTGTCAGAATTAAGTTGTGGGAGAGGGATGTGTTTGTTCAGCATGGGGCTCTTCTCCTTTGGCAATCAGGTTTTCCTTCAACTTCAAGCTGCTGCAAGCACGGGAGCCTAGGTTGTTGCTGGGCAGCAACCAAGCGCTTCCATCACATCTGTTTCCTACCCACTCCAAAGACAAACTCTGCTTGGTGTTTTTAATGAAAGGTGATAGGATAATTCCAGCTAAGCTATGTGGCACAGGGCTCTTTGGTGGTTCTGTGTTCTTCCAAATGAGATGCAAATTGCTGACAGGATGTCATTATGTTGCTGATGGGATGACATTAGCATACGCAAATTAACTGTGGGCCTCAGTCTCGTAATGAGTGGCAGATCACAATGGTGAACAAGCTGCTCCACTTGCTTACAGCTGTGCCATAAAGAGCATGGTTACCAATAAAGGCTGTGCTCACAGAACAGACGTTTCCTCCCCACTCCTCTGCACACACTAAGAACAACCTGTGCCCCTCTGGAGATCCCAACAATGTGCAGCATTGCTCCACAGTCCATCTGGTACAGAGATTATTTAAACAAGACCTTTACCTCCATGCACTTAAAATAAAACAAAAACAAATGGGCACAGGTGCATCCCTTTGCCTTAGAGCCTTTAATTGACTTCCAGTGCTATTGCTTACTGGGCCTCTTGTAGAAGGATGACCCAGAGGAGTGATTTAAAACATAAACAAAGAGCTGGAGCAAAATCTGCTTTGAGGAGATAAACCTCTGGCTCCATGTCTGTTAGCTAGAGTGCTTTAATTGGCAGAAATACGGTCTGGCAGGAATCAAGAAAGGAAACATACTTTATTGTTGCAAGTGGAAAGAAACTCACTTGACAGCATAGGAATTCTGTTCTTATCAGCTGGTAACAAAGACAACTTGGTATCAGCCTGATTTCCACCAGCTCTTAGCCAGCTGATTAGGCTTACAATGGCCTGTTGGAGCACTCTGTATTCCCTTGGCAACTTCATGGTTTCAAAGGCAAGTATTTGTTGATCCTTAAACCCAGTTCCCGCCCTCTCTCAAACAATTCTATTGCTCTTGTTGAATTAATTCCTTGCATCCCAGAATTCTGGGTGGGCAAAGTGCGTTCCTGAGGCCACAGGAAGCCCCCGAAAGAACTTTTTGTGGCGCTTAGTACACCCAGGATCCCCAGACTGCCCTTTTTCTAGCCAAAAGAAGAGAGTTAATTGCTGCTTCTGGAAGTCTCCACATGCAATAATTTACCTGTCAAATAGGATGTAAGACGTCCCTGCACTAACATCAAAAAGACCCATTTTTGAGAACCAGAAGTAATCTGTGTCAGGTTTTTTGTTTTGTTTTGTTTTTTGGTAGTCCACGAGGCCCCTGGGGAGTTCCAGGGAATAAAAACAGTCCCTGGGCCTGCTGCAGTTGCCTACCCTTGGGCTGTTTGGTACGGTCATAGTAACAGTCCAACAAGGGAGTAGAACAGTGAGGGGAAGCTGGGCTTGAATCTTATTAGTTAGGCCCTCTCTCCTCTGAGAGCAGACCCATTGATTCAGTAGGATTTACCTATGTGTTGGCCTACCATTCACCAG